>JAABKJ010007545.1:218944241-219544241 GCA_011634705.1 Andricus grossulariae | reverse complement strand
AGGGAATTCTTTGTGAAAAGGAAAATTTGTAAAGTATAAGGGAAGTGAAAATACATTATTGAATAATATATTTTCTCTGACAATTGGTTTTTTATTATTAGCAACTTTTGATACATCATTCGCGCATATGAGTATCTTTTGAAAAAATGTAATTGCATCAAAACCTCCTCTTCTAATTAACAGATAGTTTCGTTTCTTTTCTTATATAGCAGACCTAATTAATTCAGACTTCTTTTTCTGGATTTTTTTGCGCAATTGATCTACATTGTTTCGCTTTTATTTTTCTTTCGTACGCAACTTTTCTAAACTTGTCATGAGTTCCTAAACCACAACGCCTGTTGGATCATTACCTACGACACCTTCTAATGTTTTTTGTATTGAATCATAATTTTGTGTAGCTTCAAGATACGCTTTTCCGGCATATTAAAGATCAGCCTGTGAAGTTGCAATGCCCTTTTTTCCTTTATAATATTAGCTAACAACGCCTTTTCTATAGCAAAAAACTAATCACTTGAATTCGATCGAAAAACTAACTTTTGAATACAGAAACCAGGAAAGAAACAATATAATCAATCTTAGGAATACGACAAATACAAGTGAAGTTTCTGAAAATGTATTGAGATAACCTGAATGTTTCTTCCAGTTCAAGAATCTACTATACATGGAAAATACAAATATCCAAGTCATGTCAGCAAGAAATTATAAAGAAGGAAAAAAATCTAAGTAAAAATTTACAGGTAGGTTAAAATTCTCGATTTGAGGGGTTTGAAGGGATTTTTCAAATTTAAGGGGGAAAAGGGGGAAAATGGGAGGGGAAGGGCATTCCTGAAATGTTATTCACCTTAATCGTTTCTCTAAGTTCTCGTAGTTCTAGGAAGTAAACCCGGTAGTCCAGGTATTCAAAATATATCCTTTTCTAAGAAAATGTTTCCAGAACTGCACTGCAAGGCACCTTAGAAGAGGCAAGGTCAAGGAAGATGTATTTTGACCACCTGGACTACCAGATTCACTTCCCAAAATGACGAAATGTTTGAAAAACCGATCAGCGTGTTTTAAATTCCAGTTATGAACACAACTTGCCCGAGGAATTTGTATATTAAACACCAAGGCTACCAGGTTTACTTTTTAGAATGAGTAGAACTTCGAAATCCGATCAGGGTACTTAAAATTTCAGTTGCAAACACAATTTTTCCAAGAAAGAAGTATTTCAGACACC
Source organism: Andricus grossulariae (assembly GCA_011634705.1). Lineage (NCBI taxonomy): Eukaryota > Metazoa > Arthropoda > Insecta > Hymenoptera > Cynipidae > Andricus > Andricus grossulariae. The sequence continues at coordinate 219,543,025 of JAABKJ010007545.1, read as the reverse complement.
TGGACTACCGGGTTCACTTTTTGAAATCACGCGAACTTCGAAAACCTATGAGGAGTTCTGAAATTTCAGTTATAAACAGAACTTCCTGGAGAAAGGTGTTTCCAATTGACCGATATCGAATTTCGAAAAATGTTCTATTATTAAAATTTACGCAATTATAAATGCCTTATTACTATTATAAGCTTAGATTTACAAGACTAATAAATTTCCTTTGTATCCACCATAATTTTTCAATTTTGAAAACATAAATTTGGAAATGTTAAACGCTAATGTATGGGAAACCGTAAGTGATCAAATTTATCGTTTTAAAGGCTTCAGATTATTATTTAATATTTCAGATATATTTAGACATTTCAGAATAATTGTTAATTTATTATCCAATTCAATTAATACTTATCACGAAAAATAGTTAATTTTGTTAGCTTAAGACTGAGTTTTTCACTCTAATCTTAGCATCCTCCAATTGAAAGTTATATAATTTTAAAGTTTTCATACTAGCAATTTGTCCAATTCCTAGAGCTTCAAATTTAAATTTATTCACATTGAAGTCTTTTAATTAAAAATTTTTGAAGAAAGAAAAGTTTAGTTATACATAATTTCCCTAGTTTATTACGAAAATTTTAAAATTGTTGCATATGCATATTACTGTTGTTACACATGTCGCTGCAGAAGATAATGGTTCAGTCAGATTAAGATGTGGTTCAAAGTCCCGATTCCTTATTTTTATCTACGGATCACTGCTTTTTCCATGTTTTTTCACAATAAAGTGAAGCTAAGTAATGGCAACAATGCACTATATAAATTTTTTTGATTGAAAAATAAAAAACGTAGGCCACTCTTTGTCAATATTTTTCTTTTTGGAAACGCGCTGCCAGATTAACGAGTGGTTTTCTCGTAGGCGATTGTTTCACTCAGAATGTTCCTTAAATGTTTTAATAAAGTTAAGTAATAGGTTGAAACTACTTTTTTCTTCAAATGAAAAAATTAAATGCGTTTTAGTTGGATAGTTTTTGGTATCCTTACCCTATCCTTCTTTGGTCGAAAAATCATTGAGTAAGTAATTTGTCAGAATTTGGGGAAGTCAAGTACCTCCCTACTTCTTTTATATTACGCTCAGAGATACAAATGAAAAAGTAAAGTGAATAAAACTTGCTTGGCATATGAAGCGCATTCTAGACAGGTGGTTACGGAATTCTGAGCTTCGGGAAATAACCGTGCGCCAATCGTGCTACAAGAGCTCAAAGAAAAATCTCTGACAAATTTTTTTATCTCCGGAGATTTGGAATAAATTTGTGGAGAGTTTTGGTGCATGCTTCAAGCCTTCTCAGCACATTACCGCATGTGAACAGCTGTACACAGAAAAAACAAAGTGTGAATCCAAAGCTAATTTCAGGGTACCATTTCCCTGCAACTAAAAATAACCTTGGTGATGTAAATGGCACCATTGCACAAGCTATCGTTTTCCTCGGATTTGGGATGCGAAACGTCATCTTCTGTACATTGTTTTTACAGTTTTGCGGCAAAAACAATAGTCGGTAGACTCGTACCCGAAGTCCAAGCGTTCTTTCACATTATCGAAAAATTAAAATCGTTGTTTTGTGTGGAAGATATGACATAACGACTTTTTTACATAATGAAAACGTGAATCTACATCAGCAATGATCAACCGCATATTGTTGAAACCATGATAACAACGGCAGTCCCATAATAGTCATTTTCGCCTACACGGTAGTTTAGGCGGTACGGTCAACCTTGGTCGTTCTAATTTCAAATTACATTTTCTATTTCTATTACTGGCAATTTGTAAGCTATTAATGTTCAACTTAGTGGTTATTTGTCAGAAAATGATTTCATAGGAATTTTCAGATTACCTTTACATAACATCATATGAAGCTAATATATTTTCTGCATGATGAAGTCATCTGAGAAGCTAGGTACAGCTCTATAATTGCATATAGCATTGTGTAACATATTCTTGAAGCTTAAGGTTTTTCAAATAATTATATAGAGCTATTTTGGTACCTCATATTTTTTTACCCTTGGAAACGTATTTAACTGTTTCAAACAAAGCGAAATTGAACGACAGTCAAATATTGATTAATTTATCTGCTAACGCGATTATTTTGTTATCATAAATAACTAATTTTCCAGACCAAATTTTTCCGAATATAATGTTAGAAAATACAATTATCTATGACTAGGATTATAAAAAGATTACAAAAACTAAACAAAAATCTTTTCGATTTTGAAAACATGTCCTTTATTTTTTAGGCTTCAGAAAGTATGCCAAACCTCAATTCAATACGATAAGTTTTTTTAACGCTATCGTGCCTGAAGAATACAAACAGACACACATGCCGACATAGGCAGCTAGTTTCGTGAAAAACTTTTTTTTCACTTAGAAGGTCTCAAAACGTGGAGATTTGATGAAAAACGAAAAAGCAAAATTTTACGTAAAACTTAATTATAACATGAAATAGCTTCTTATTAGAATGATACGGTCATTTCTATCACTCAATATTGTCAGTAAATAATGTATGTATTTCAAAAAAATATTACATAAATAAGATCGTTTGAAAAGATGCATTTTTGAATCACAATGCCTCTTTTTGGAAGAATTATTTTCCAGAACCAGATCCAGAACGTTCAAAATATAATTCACAAGAAATTTACGATAAGAACCACTATCATCATAAGGCAAGCCAAAATGCTTATGATAAACTTGCATAGAGTTAAACTCTTTTTTTAGTTCCTCAGGAATCATTTCTTCGTTAACCACCGAAGATTTTATTGGAGAATTTTCACGCTCGCTTAAGCGTTGGTCATATATCTTGTGCGCTTCTTGCACCGCAGATGGAGCCGTGCTATACTTTGCGTCCTTGTTCAAATTGATATGTTTATTTTTAATTTTTCTTTTGTTTAGCCTTTCTGGGATATTTACTTTTTGCCCGTTTCGGAAACTTAGTCCTTGCCTTTCTGGAGTATTTATTGGATGACTTGAATCTGGAACATCAGGATTGGATCCTTGCCCTGTCTGCCCTGGGTTGTATTGAGGCGTATGATTTCTTATCCAAGCAGTATCTTGTTCCGTAGGCGTTTGGCGTCTCGAAGTGGTAAAAGGAGCTATTCTCGCTTCGTCATCATCTTCGAAAGAACACTTTTTTCCAGTGTTGAACCTGTTCGGAGCTGATGCTTCTGTAAAAAAAAGACACAAGAATATACATAAAAGTCATTATATCAGGAACAAATCATCCAGAAGTTTATCAAGTTAAAAAAAATGGATTATTATTATGATACCTACCAATATGATTAAAAGACAAAATAAAGGCGAAAAGCAGAGCAACGTCAAGCGGCCTCATTTTTTTCTATATAGAGAACACTGACTCTTTTGAAATTTCTTAAGAAGCAACTTATTATTTTTCAGATATCCACTTCCATACATTTACACACACCAGCCGTTTGACGCACATATGCAGATAGCAGAATGGGAAATAGGTAAGGTTGTTTACACTTAATAACGTTGTATTTATTTCTCTTGAAATTTGCCTCAATCTTCAAATATTGCGCGGAGATACCCAGGTTTTCAATAGTTCACAGCTTCTTTATAGTTTGAGGGTGATCGCGTCATTGCAGCAACTATTTGCATAGAAAACACTACACTTGAGATAAGGTAGGTATGAGATATTGATAAAATGATATCAAACATAATAACAACATTTTTTAAAGATACATATATTTTTGAGAAATTCTTCTTATTTTTCACCCGAATTAAGGCATATCTGACCTTTCTTTCCTGATCAACCATGTATGCTTAAATTCTTATGTGTGTTCCTCTCACACACTGTTAGCAAATTCATTAAAATATAAACACTTTCAAAATTCAGGGTGTTCTAAAACTATGGGAGCAGAAAAATATCTTAGAAGGGGGCCATTTTTAGAGAATATGACAAACACAAAAGTTTTGGAATTTTCGACACCCGATGGAATGGTGGCCTTGACCTTAACCATGACCTACACGGTAATTTCGAGGTCAAATTGATTATTTTCAGTCGGAACCCCTATTTTTGACTTCAAAAACTAGAATAGCTGAAAATCTTACGTCCAGATTTCACCTTGACCTAGTGGGTTATTTGGCTTTTCAAGTTTGCAGGATGTTTTCAGTGGTTGTGTCTTCAATAGTCCTTTGATCATTGAAAAGCTGTTGCTTCAGCTGCAGCAGCTTCTCTGACAGTCCTTTTCAGGATAGTTAGCGAGGCTTCTTTTGCTGTGCAGTTGTTGGTTTATTCATTAGTAACTTAGAGGATAATTAAAGTTCAATCTATCGCGGTTTAGTTTATCAACAGCCGTTTTTATTTTTTCATTTCTAATGGCTTCTCTAAAATAGGAAGAGGGAGATTTACTTCTGATGATGAGAGGTTGGTTGGATAGAACAAGGTCGTATGATGATGTGGCAGCTCTATCTAATTAAACCTTCCGTGAAGGCCTAGTAGGTATACATCGGACAACTGTGTCTCGTACCATCAAAGGATTTGAAGAAACTAGGACAAATGAGAACCGCCCAAAGTCTGGAACATCGAAATTTATTTACTTATTGGAAATAACAAATTATCTATTAGATAAGCTAGTCAGCAGTTTGAAATGAGTAATACTTCGTTCATAAAAATTTGAAACCTGTGAAATTTTACTTCCTATGAAACACACCTTTATCAAGTATTAAATGAAGACTATCCTGATCGGAGAATTGTATTTTGCGAAATTATCATGGAAAGGATTATTCATATCCCCAAATTTCTCTCACGGATCGTCTTTTCAGATGAATCGACTTTTGAAATGAATGAAATTGTCAATCGTCACAATCGCCCAAATGAAATAGAATACCTTCACTACTGATGGATCAGATAGTTCCAGCAATTCAGGAAATAGCTGGTGATGATTTTGAAGAGGATTGGTTTCAGCAAGATGGAGCACCGCCCCACTGAGTAAGGTCGCCTGAACTAACTTCACTAGATTTTTTTCTTTGGGGTTACATAAAAAGTAAAGTTTATTTTACCAAACCTCGGTATCTAAAAGAACCGAGACAAGGATTAATATAGACTTCTACAGATATACCGCCTGAGATAATACAGAACGCAATTCAGATTTTCTATGTTCGTCTTGGACATTGCCAAGAAGTTAATGGAAAACATTTCGAACACCTGCTGTAATTCAGATCTTCAATATCTACTGAGCCTACCATTCTTAGGTTGGTGGAGAACTCCCTGCCTCAAGTGAACAGGAAAGCTCATGTTGCCTTAACTGGCTGAAAAAGATCATCTTGCCTCAACTTGCCAGGACCTTTCATCTTGCCCCAAGTGTCTGGAATAATTTTCAAATGTTAACTTTTCGATTATTCAAATTCATATCAGGTTTGGAAAGCCCGCTTTCTCACTCTCGAATTCCGACAGCCTCTGAGACATATAATTTGCCGCGCTTTCCGTTACCGAGGTTAAAATGAGTTATTCTCGTGCAATGAATCAATCTGACGCTGAAAATATTATGAAGGTCCTGGTCAAAGTCAAGGTCAAGGTCACCAATCAATCTGAGATCGAAAATGCTACAAGTCTTGCGTTGAATATTTTCTTCGAAAATGCATGCGAGTCGAGTAATTCTACTATACGTTGTCTCATCTTGCCATGACTTTCTCAGGTCATACTTTCGATTGTTCAAGGTCATATCTGGACATAAAATATACCGCTGTCTCAGTTCCCAGGGTCAAAAATAGTGGTTCCTGTTTGAAAAGTCAATTTGACATTGAAGTCACCGTAGTAGTCATGGTCAAGGTCACGGATACTAATCAATCGGGAATCACAAATGCTACAATTCTTGCGTTGAACATTTTCTTGAAAAATGCATGCCAGTCGAGTCAACCTGCTGTACGTTGTATGATCTTGCCATGACCTTCACAGTGTCGTACTTATATGATACCTCTAAGCTTTAATACGTTTGGCTCGGTTGATCACTACTTGATGCGCGCGATTAGACAGTTTTTCCTGATAGTTTTCCCGTGCATTTTTCAATTTTGTTTGAATAGTAATGAAACATTACCATAAAAAGCTATTGTCTTATTTACATTTCTCGAGCCTTTACACATATATTTACCGCGCAACTGTGTTGGCACGAGAACTTCTCTTCTATCTGTTCATGTTCCTTTCAATTTGATTTGCTTTTTATCGTCAACTCACTTTCTATCCTAAGGCTAGTTTTTTCGTTTCACGTCACATATACGTAATTCATATTTCACACAAGACTAATTGAAGATGATTCTAATGTACTTGTAACTAAAAATTCATTTATGACAATCCATTTCATCTTATTTTTTCATGCGTTAAATTGGTATTTTGAACTTACTTTTATAAATGAAGAGCGTATTTTCTGAACAATATGATCCACATATAGTTGAAACTATAAATTCCTTGAACTATGAATTACACAGAATGCGGCAGGAATAAAAATCTGTGTATGATCACAGTGTTCACTGATAATTTTAGCTTCGCCCCGTGTAGAAAATGGTCGGGGCAGGCTTGCGTGCATTGAGGGCATTTTGTCTAGACCTTCTAATTTATACCGTCCTTTTGGTCCGAATCGGGTGCCAGATAGCTCATCAGGAACAAAAAAATTTCCAAGTGCGTTATTCCAGAACTTTTTTGGTAGATTACCAAAAAGGGCCATGTTGTTAAATTTTCGAATTTCGACCGGAAATTCTTATTTTGAATCTTCAAAAAGAATGTTGTGCTGACTTTCATAGAAATCTACCAATTCAATTAAAATATCAAAATTTGAGTAAGCTTTTTGAAATTGTGAATTTTTACCCCAGATTTGTAGGCTAAAACTCGAAAAAATCACTTGTTTTGACCTAGATGGCAATCTACTACTTTATTCAAATTTTTAGGAGTAATTTTTTCAATTGGTGTATTTCGATGCTATATCCATATTTTAAAACCTGAAAACTCTCATGGTACAGATATTCATGAAAACCTTATAATTCATCAAAAATTTCAAAAATCGAGTTATTGACTTTCATGGAGAAGTGTCCGAACAGTACAGGGATTCACATCCCTGGAAAATTGTCATTGTGAAAATCAGAAATGTTTTTTACAAAAATGTTTTTAAATGTTCACAATTCTTCAAAGCTTCCGTGATTTTCTTGATGTTCTTATTTGGAATCTTATCACAGAGGACATTTTTTGCATATTCTGTAAAATTTGCCTTTAAACTTAATTGTCATTCCTAGTAGGGAAGCGGCGGCAAATGCGGCGCACATAAACGAAAATGCAAGATTAAAATTCAAATATTAGAAGATCCTGAAACTCTGGAAAGTATGCAGGAAGCTGCTTCTGCTGAGAAGCTACAATTGAAATATTTGGGTGGATAATATAATAATGTCGAATTTAAAAATGTTGAATGAATTGTAAAAAAAATATGAAAATAAATGAATCAAATTTAAACGTTTAACCATTGTTCTTATTATTTGTTAATTAGTTTAAGTTACTATGTAAGATTTTTTTGTTTACTTTACATAATTTTTTAAACATTAAAATTGATTTGCCAATTAGTGAGTTGTAGTGCGGGAAATTTATATTGATAAATTGTAGGCCACTTGAAGCAGCGCAGGAAATCTCAACGCGATACTTTTAGAAATAGGGAATACCAGCGCGCGCGTGCAGGATGCACCGGGTCGACACACAGGATGTCGGTAAGGTACGGACAGACTGAGAATCAAGTCAACGGCCGATAAATGCAATACCGACTGTCGATACAGTGATATGAGTGCTGGCAGAAAGTACTGAGTGACGACATCAGTTATTTACACCCGATTGATAAGGTAGGCTCCTGATATAGCGACTGATGCTCCATCTGTGGCTGGAGATGTGCATTATCTAGGTTCCCTGTTTCACCGACCTATGGTAAAATGATAATATAAAAAGTTACCGTCTTAAATGTTTTGCTGACTGATGATAACATTGTTCACTACCTTACCGACCGATGGTAAAATAATAATATAAAAATTACCGACCTCCCTGTTTTACCGACTGATCGGAGCACTGTTCCCTACCTTACCGACATATCAAAAAATGATAACATACAAAATTACTAAACTCCCTGTTTCAACGACTAATAGTAACATTGTTTCCTACCTTACCGACCGATAATGAAGTGATAATATAAAAAACTACAGACCTCGCTGTTTTAATGGCTTATGGTCACATTGTTCCCTACCTTACCGACTGATAATGAAGTGATAATAAAAATTACCGAACTCCCTGTTTTACCTACTGTTGGTAACATTGTTCCCTACCTCACCGACCGATGGTTAAATGATAATATAACAAAATACCGACCTCTCTATTTTACCGGCTGATGGTAACATTGTTTTCTACCTTACCGACCGTCAATAAAATAATAATTTAAGAAGTTACTGACCTCTCTGGTCACCGACTGATGGTAACAGTGACCCCTACCTTACCGACCGATGGTTAAATGCTAATTTAAAAAATACTGACCTCTCCGTTTCACCCACTGATGGTAACATTGGTCCCTACCTTACCGACCGATGGTAAAATGATAATATAAAAATTACCGACTTACCTGTTTTACTGACCGATTGTAATAAACTGTTTTGCCGATCAATGGTTACTCAGCATGGAACCGAATCTCATAATGTTAACTTAGCAGGGATCCAAATTACCAACCTCACTTTTTTACCGATTCAGCGTGGAACAGAACCTTATAATGTTCACTTAGCACGAATCTCCATTACCAACCTCACTGTTTTACCTACTTAGCATGGAACAGAACCTTAAATTTACCGACCTTTCTGTTTTACCGACCGGTGGTTCAATGCTATCTCAGCAGGTATCTGCATTACTGACCTCACTGTTTTAACGACTGTCGGTAACTTAGCATGGAACAGAACCCTACCTTTGTCAGTGGCGACATCTATTGGTGTCGGTAACTTGAGACGATGGCGCAATCCCTCGGTGAGTGGAGCCACAGCCACCTAGCCCTACTACTCATATTAGTTAGCATAGAACGTGATGTATCTACATTTAATTGAGCTGAGTAGCGATCAGTATAGCCTGTATATTTGACAGCATCGGCCTCAAGCACGTCACTCTGATTACAGCTACCGTAGGCACATATACCATTGGTGTCGAGAAGAGGACCAACATCTTGCATTTCGTTCTGTTGACTTGCCATTCTTGCTCTGTGTGCGTGTTTACAATGCTGTCAGCTGATCCACACGAAGGCGTTTGTTGTGTGTAGTACATAACGTTTGGTCGTGTTCAGAGTATAGCGATTACCCATTAATGTCCCTAGTTTCGCAATTTCTCTTGATTCATCAACAGAAATATCACATAAGCCATAGATTGGAGGCTAAATAAAAATCCGCTGGTCGCAATACACAAAGACGCCATGCCTTATAAAAAGAAAAAGCCAGTCCCTGCTTTACATTTCTTTGGCATATTTCTTAGCATTTTCTGGCTTGTCACCAGAAACGACACAAAAATACAACCTCATCCATGTAGCACTCGATTATGTAAAAAAAACTCACGACTGCTGCTATCCTATGCTGTGCTATCCTGCCTGCTTTTGGAATAAAGACTGCTCTCGTACCTCTGCATGCCGTCGGAATATATTCCAGGGTCAGGCTAGCCCTAGCAAGTCTCACGTGCGGCCCTACGATGAGCTCTCCAGCCTTCTGTCAGAAGACTGGATATATGCCATCCGGACCAGGAGACTTGTAAGGACTGAAAGACTTTAGGGCCCACTCGACCCTGGAGGGGGTAACAGTATCGTGGGTTAGCCGCCGTTTCAGACCCAGTTGGACCACAGGCGGTTATGACTGCCTCAGAGGTGTCACCCCTCTTTCTCCAGACCTTATGGAACCTGGAAAATGTGCCTTGATTAGGTGAGCGAGGGTCTCCTCGTGGGACGTTGAGTATCCCCCGTCGGGCAATTTTAGAGTGCTGAGAATGGTATCCGGGTTTCGAGAGAGCAGCTTGTCCAGTCTAACCGCCTCTGTTCCTTTCTCGATGTCCGTGCAAAAGTTGGTTCAGCTTTCTTGCTTCGCCTTACATATTGCACCCCTGTATTCATCCCTCCTCGTCGTAAATGAGGTCCCAAGTTCATCGGTTTTGCCAGTACTGACACGTCTAAACATCTCTCTGGTTTCCCTGCGAAGCTCTTCGAGTTTCTTGTTCCATCAGTGCGTCTCCCCAGCCTTTTTGACTCTTGTGGGTCGACAATTACTTTCATAAGTAGATTTAATGGCCTTCGTGAAAATCTTGGCTGCCATCTCCAGGGTGTCCACGTCTCTAATTGACCTGGGTACCTCCGAGAGTGCATTCCTTAGTTCCGTGGAAAACAGGTCCCAGTCCGTTCTTCTTGGATTTCTGACCCACTTGGGGCCTGCGAATACGATGGATTTCAACTCGAACTCTATCTGTGAGCGATCCGAGAGAGTGGGTTCGTCTGAGACACTCCACTTATTGACATTGTCTCTAAGACTACTGGTATGGAGAATCCCGAATCCCCTTACGGTATCTCGAACTAAGCAAGGTTCCTGGATTAGCGAGATACCTGTGTGCCTCGCAGCCATGCCACTACGCAGACCCGCAGAGGCGCCTTTGTTGTGATGCAAGTTAATTTGGGTAATGGTTAGGCCGGGAGCAGTCATTTAGATCTGCCCCCGATCTTCCTGTGTCCCGACAGGCTTCTCCTGTCTCTGCCCGGCAACCCTCAAGTTGACCTGTCCAAGTTAGTAGAAGGGCCTGTTGTTTAGGACCGCAAGATCCCTCGCCTGGAATTCAGGAATTTGCACAACTAGGAGTTGCTTGGTACCTCCTGCTGTGTTTTTTTCCTGAGGCCGATCGTGCCTGACGATTCGCCAGAACGCTGTCCTTAGTGAGGGGTTGAATTCCTCCAACCATCGAAATACTACAGACGGGTCTTCCAGCTCACCTGAGAACCACGCAGTAGCCCTTACCATCACGTTTAACAACTCAACTATACCTACTTTGAGGTCTGCACCTTCCCAGGGCCTTGTCTCGGCCACTGTATTATATAGCCAAGCTTTAGGCGCTGGGTCGGCTGCGATAAATACGGAGACGTCTCCCCCACAGAAGGTTTTGAATTTTGGCAATCGATCTGGGGACACTCTTACGAGCATCCTCCAGGTGATCTCCCTGATGAGTTCAAACTGATCCGCAGTGAGTCCGGGTAGCTCGTATCCGTCACCACCACCACCAGGGGTTACTCCTCTGGGCAGCTGTCAATCCAGCCCTCGGCGACTCCCTGTTCGCCGGCAGCTGGGCTGCCTTGTGCCTCTTCATAGTCTTAGCCCCTCCCCCCGTTGGGGTGTCCTCTTAGCCCCTTCCTCACTTCTGTGCCTCATTGCTGGTTGTCGGCGTTGTAGATGCCGATGTTCCAGCCCCCGCAGCTGCTCTTCTAGCCTGCTGTGCTAAACTCCTCAGTTTCCTTTTCAGGAAACCGTTGATGCCTTTCTTCTTTTTGGGGGACTCATTAGCGACTCCCGTTTCCATAGCCTCATTCAGAGGGACCGTTGATCCCTCAGCTCCCGGGGGAGCTGGGGGCACAGTCGCCACCTGAGTTTGGCGTGCCGGAGACAGATTGGGAGGAAATGGTTATGTTAGACCCGTTCGAGCCCAACGCTTCTCCTCCCTCTGTAACCTCTATTCCTCCTTCCTTCAAATTTTTGTTTTTTGGCCTGTTAATTTTGATCTAAAATTTTCGAAATGTGCCTTCATAAAATTATTTATGACATATTGGCACCAAAAATCTCTGAAAAAAAATCAAACATGGTTTCGTTCCCTTTCGTTTTCACCTCTTCCAGGTGAAAAAGTTATATATAATTTAAATAAAGTGGACAAGATAATAATATTTGTAATTTTTTAAATAATTTTTTCTGTATAAAACAAATGACAAATATCAGTGTTTTGTCCATTATATATAAACTATATATAACTTTTTCACCTGGGCTTACAGCGTCACACTTAAAAGAACGTTAACATATTGTACAATACAGAGGTTACTCATCAGACCCATTTATTCATAAATCAGGTGTACTTCGAGGTTCGATCTTAGAACTCTTTTTGTTCCTAATAAACACGAGTTATAAATAAAGTTACTTAATAAAGTTACTAAATAAAATAAATAGAGTCGATCTCAGAATACGAATCAAATTAGGTATGAGATTAATGTGTAGTAATGAACATTAAGTGATTAATTAGTAGCTCTTGTGCATGCTAAGGTGGAAATAAAGAGGGGAAAACTGTGTGTGAAAGAAATAAAAATGTACAAAGGTCAATGAAAACAGAAGGAAATTCGAAAATGTAATTTTCAAGAATTGAATATGAGAGTTTACCACATACGACATACAATTCGTGCATCAAATCCAACGAATTTTGCTTCCTACTTTCCAGGGCCATCGAGACGGAGCGAGATGAGGGTGAACTCTTTCGGGCACTGTTCAAGAAGGAAGGAAGAAAAAAACCCACAGCACCTGCCCCAGCAAAAAATCTGCCAAATTTCTGGTATTGCCCCTGAAGGCACTTCAACAGAGATTGTGAAGTAAGTAAAAGGAAACAAGCTGAACGTTCTCAACAAGCGGAACTTACCCATCACGAGGAAAGCTCCGATCTTCAATCAGGGAAAGTGGAGACGGGCGGTGGACGACCCTTCCACCGCCCAAATCTCGCACTCATCTCCCTCTACCTAACTCACCGAGACTTTCGGCAGCTGCCCCGGGTTATGACTAACCTGAACGATCACCGGCTACCGGAGATAATCGACACAGCAGCCACGAAAAATTTTATTCACAAGTCCGATCTAACGGATCAACAGCTGAGGTCTCTACAACCTGATGTCGATTGTGTGGACCTTGGCGCTCCAGGAATGACGATCAATATCTTAGGAAAGTTAGTCTTGCCCGTTATTATCAGTGGTCATACCATGAGTCTGGATCTCCACGTGTGCTCAGAGCTCCGTGAGTCATTAATACTGGGGTTACCCTGGTTGGAGGACCAGATGACCATCATCGACATGCCTGGCAAAGGATCTATGCCGGAAGAGAAGAACGCTTTATCATCTATTTTATACAACGCCTAGTTGGTTCCGACCGGTCTGTTGCCGAACCAGTCAATTACAATCATAATTTTCCCGCGGAATTTAAACAAAACTGTTACCAAAAAAGGTACGCTGTGCCAGAACAATCCGGACCCCGATCACAAGCCGGTGACCTTGTATGGACACGTTCGCACCACTTATCCGACAAAGGGTGGGGGTTCAATGCCAATATGGGACCCCGTGAAAATGGCCCCGATCCCATCACGAATAATTTAGGGGGAGAGGTCTTTCAAGTGGATCTAGACGAACGTCTAGTCACGATACACGGTAGAGACCTCCGACCAGTACCTGTTCGATCTGAGCTAAGGCACAAGTCAAAGCCTGCCAAGAAGAACCAGTCCTCACTCGTGATCTCGGAAGGTCTTCACCTTCGCAATCGCCAAGGTCAACCTGTCCCTAGCAGTTCTGGTCACCTACTGAACCGCTCACGCGTTGAGCTCCCACCGCCCGAATTGCCTCGGGCTCCTATGGTCACCTTGACCGCTTCTCCAGATGGTCCCTACCTTGATTATCATCATGGTCCAACTGTATCCAGCAGCTCCGACCACACAATGAGCAGCTCATGCGCTGAGTTCCAAGTTCCAACCACCCACAGAATAGCTCACGCGCTGAGCTCCCTGCCGCCGAACACACTTCAGGCTCCGGAATTCGTCTTAACTACCTTTCCAGAAGGCCCTAACCTTCACACTCATCAAGCTCAATCTGTCCCTGGCAGTTGCGGCCTACCACCAAACAGCTCACGCGTTGAGTCCCCACAGCCCAACCTACCTCAGTTGCTTCAGTCGAAGCCACACAAAACAACCGTCACTTCAAGGAAGAAGTGAATCGACTCGAATCGGAAGAGTTCGAAGCAGTCAAGCAACCACGAAGGAAACGTGGTCGCTCCCGCAAAGCAACCATACGCCCATGGAAGTGGTGGAACCAGATTTCAGACATAATGATCTTCGACCACGACGACGTCAGACGCCGTACCGGACCAAGTCGAAGAAAGTGGAGATAACCAGCGATGTAAATAAGTAGTATGTAAGTTAATCTAATGTAAGAAATTTTTCTGTATATATTCCGTTTAGGTATTTTTCTATAAAGACGCTTAGGCTAAGTCAACTTGAAAAACATTCAGGCTCCCTTGCAAAATTTCCGCCCCTCAATTTATGTCAGTATCTTTGAGAGTTCTTTTCGCTAGTTATTAGTTTAAAAAATGTTTAAACCCAGTCGCGAAATTTTCGCCCCCTAATTTATGTTAAGTATCTAAGCGAGTTTTTCGTTCGTTAATTCAGGCTTGATCAGCTTAAAAAATGTTTAAGCTCTGCGGTAAGTCTTACGCCCTTTTAATTTAGGTTAAGTCAGCATCATTGGTAAAATCGGAAGTCCTGTCTGATACGAGACTTGCCGTATCATGGAAACCACCTTGTTACGATGTATGTGTACAAAGGGATGATTTTTTTCAACTTTATAATTGGTAAAATCGGAAGTCCTGTCTGATACGAGACTCGCCGTATAATGAAAACCACCTTGTTGCGATGTATGCGTATATGGGGATGATTTTTTTCAACTTTATAATTGGTAAAGCCGGAAGTCCTGTCCAAAACGAGGCTTGCCGTACTAAGATAATGTCATCCGTGCAAGATACGTACGCATAATTCGATTAGTTCGTAAATTGAGTCAAAGACCTGGTATTTCTAGATGAACCGTGGGTTAGGTGAATATTCTTTGTCCATTATGTTTATTTTCAGCTACTGCAAAAGTAATTAAGTTTAGTTATAAACGAGATCAAACTAGTATTTAGGTTGAACTACGATTCGCTGATGAAAATTAAATTTTTTTGTCTCTTTTACCTATATTTGAAACTGTAAGTATTGTCGAGACGGCTTCCGAAGACCCCGCGGAATTGATACCAGTTTTTTCCCCACCAGAATGCTATTTCCACGAAATAGTATTCTCGTGGGAACAGGAATCTGTTTTCTTTTCTTCGAAATTGCCGTTTCGACGATGTTTGGCGTTTCAGACGGTTCGCACCAGTGCCACTGGTACATTGCCCCTCCACGCGCAGCGTTACGAGCGTACCAGAGGAGCGAGGCCCGTCGACCAGTCTAGTCGCTGCTCGCGTTCAATCAGTTCTGTTCCAGTTGTCGCCCCGCGAGGGTCAGCAGCAGCACTTCGCGTCCCCCAAGTCGCGTTGTACGCCGAAGGGCTGCACTCCGCATAGTCAGTCGACGTTCGGACGTCGTAGTGTGAACCCCTTTCGGTTCGCGACTCATTATTATGTGACACGAACCACCCCAGAAACCATTGTATTCTCTCTCGCCATTAGCGAAGTGAACCATTACAAAGAAAACCTTAATAAGGTAAATGCACTAGTAATCGTCACCTTGAGGCAAATTATAAATTAAAAATACTTATGATTGTATTTAAAACACAATTCTTATTTCCACAGAGGGCTTAACCGATTAAAGAAGGTATAGAAAAACTCAATTTTGATCAATTCACATGATATTTGATTGGAGTCAATTTTTGTTCACGATTAAAATTCAAATTATGCAAATGCGTTAGTAATTGTCAGGCATGTAACCAACTATTAACACGAGAAAAGTATACTAATTTGATAAACGGATATTTAAACTTACCTAAAATCACATTTTCTATCACATGTGGCAAGAGCGAGTCTTGTTATACAAAAAATATTGGGCTATCTGACGATAACTAATGCAGTGACGATTACCAGTGCATTTACCTTAGTAACAAAGGACTTTCTTATTTTGGCTTTTTTTTTGTGTTTTTCCCACTCCTGTCCGGATCTTCCTTCCTCCAGCGGACGGACCCTCAGCCATGGAAGTGGACTCTCCAGAAACATGGCAACTTGTAAGTGTCACATAAACCGAATCTCCACCGGGCTTAGTTAATTATCGCGATTAATTAATTAAATTAAAAACCTACCAAATTTTCCAGCGTAGCTTCTGGTCTCTTTTCCTCAGAAGGATCCGAATTAATTAACTGACGCGATTAATTAATTAAATTGAACACCTACCGAGTGTCCTACCTTAGCTTCGGGTCTCTTCTCCTCAGAAGGATCCGGATTAATTATTTAACGCTATTTAATTAATTAAATTAAATGCTTACCGAGTGTCTAAGCTTAGCTTCGGGTCTCTGCTTCTCAGAAGGATCCGATATTAATTAATTGACGCGATCAATCAATTAAACTAAACATGTACCGAGCTCACCAGCGTAGCTTTGGGTCTCTCCTCCTCAGAAGGATCCGGATTAATGGGTTAACGCTATTAATTAATTAAATTAAACACCTACCGAGTTGCCCAGCTTAGCCTCGGGTCTCTTCTCCTCAGAAGGATCCAGATTAATTGGTCAAAGCGATTAATTAATTGAATTAAATGCCTACCGAGTGTCCTAGCTTAGCTTCGGGTCTCTTCTCCTCAGAAGGATCCGCATTAATTAGTTAGCGCGATTTAATTAATGAAATTCAATGCCTACCGAGTGTCCAAGCTGAGCTCCTCAAAAGCATCAGAAATTAATTAATTGACAAGATCAATCAATTAAATTAAACACCTACAGAGTTCCTCAGCGTAGCTTTGGGTCTCTTCTCTTCAGAAGGATCCGGATTAATTGGTTAACGTGATTACTTAATCAAATTAAACACCTACCGAGTACCCCAGCGTAGCTTCGGGTCTGTTCTCCTCAGAAGGGTCCTAATTAATTAATTGACGTGATTGATTAATTGAATTAAAAACCTACCGAGATCCCCAGCTTAGCTTCGGGTCTCTTCTCCTTAGAAGGATCCGGATTAATTGGTTAACGCGATTAATTAATTAAATTAAACACCTACCGAGTTCTCCAGCTTAGCTTCGGGTCTCTTCTTCTCAGAAGGATCCAAATTAATTGACGTGATTAGTTAATTAAATTAAATGCCTCTCGAGTTTCCCAGCTTAACTCTGGGTCTCTTCTCCTCAGAAGGATCAGGATTAATTAATTGACGCTAATAATTAATTAAATTGAATACTATCCGGGGTTTTCTAGCTTAACCCTTGGTCTCTTCTTCTCAGAAGGAACTGGATCACCTACATAAAATATCCCCCCGGGTTCCCTAGCTTAGCTCTGGGTCTCTTCATTCCAGAAGGATTTGGATCAATTATATTCCGGGTTTCTTAGCTAAGCTCCGGGTCTCTTCTTCTCAGAAGGATCAGAATTACTTACATCATATATTCCTTGGGTTCCTAGCTTAGCTCTGGGTCTCTTCTTCTCAGAAGGATCTGGATTAAGTATCTTCCGGGTTTCTTAGCTTAGCTCCGGGTCTCCTCTTCTCAGAAGGATCGGGATTACCTACATAAAATATTCCCCGGGTTCCCTAGCTTAGCTCTGGATCTCTTTTTCGCAGGTGGATCTGGATTAATTGAATAAAATATCTTCCGAGTTTCCTAGCTTAGCTCTTGGTCGCTTCTTCTTAGAAGGATCTGGATTAAGGGGTCTGAAACCGTCCTCTTCCCCTACAGACGTGCCCGAGAAGACCGCAGATAGAAAGCAGACCAAAATTCCACCTTCAAGGAGGCCGTCGGGTGCCACCAAGAACACCTCCACGAACAATTGTTCGCCCCGAAAGAAGAACGTTCTGGCCCAAGTCTATGGAAATCGACCCTGGCTCCCTGTTCCAATCCGTACCAGCCCACGTCATGACCCGGACTACCCGAAGTCTTCCCCGATGCCCAAGCTATTGAAGTCCGTAGTAGTACGCCTTCCTTTGAGGAAGATGGTTCGCCATACCCTATTTTAATGAATGCCTCCAGTTGAACAGACCAAGTAAGTTTAGGGTAGGAACTCTGTAAAATTTGCAAACAAATAGCCCTCTCCACTACAGTGGTTGAGTATTCCTGTTCCTAAACCTCTCAGTTAGGCTGAGCCCTATTAATCTCTGGGTTAGCCCCCTCTGCTTATGAGGAAAAGGACCCCGCCCCCGTACTGGTTTCACAGATCACTTCGGAGAGCGCGCTCTCTCTCTCTCTCTCTCTCTCTCTCTCTCTGTCTCTCCCTTGAAATTAACCGGTCTAGGGAGTTATTTGATGAACTGCTCTAATAAACATTAAGGAAATAATTTAAGCCGTCAAAAAATTTGTAGTGCATCATCTCGCGTCATCTTCAATATTTTCATACAGAGGCTGATCCTTTTTTTCAAATACTTTCCGGTTTAAGTTCTTCTTCATGAATTTATTTTTATGCATATTTTCCTCTTTCTCAATCTTTCTCTTTTTCAAATCATAGATCCTTTGTAACTTCGTTCTCTTTAAGATTTCCTTTTCTTCGAGTTTCTTTCATTTCCAACTTTCCTTCTCTTCAAGTTCCTTTTTCTACAAAATCGCCTTTTCTTTGAGCTCCTGCTAGCGTTCTAATTGTTTTTCATGTCTCTGCTTCTTCAATTCTTCTTACATTTCAATTTTTTGCTTCTTCAGCTCTCCAGTCTTTTCTATTTCAGACATGAATTCTTCTGAAGTCAACATTGTAGTTGCAGTTATTTTTCGATTTTTTGGACGAGAACTTTCTTTTGGTGTTAAAAAGTGTATAACAGCTACAAGGACGGGTGATTTCTTTGGCTCTCGCGAATTTACTTTTAATGTAGATATTGGAGGACGGTCGCTTTCTTTTGAACTCTGAATTCCTTGCGTGAGAGCTAAAGGTCTTTCTTCTGTTGGCTCATCACTAAGAAAATTTATATCTTTAGTCGAAGAAGAAGTTGAAGGTCCTGTCTGACTTACAGTTTCACCAGAAATACGTAGCTCTTTATTCATCAGCGAATCTTCTGAATCGTTTGGAAGCTTCACGGCATTCGGATTATAGGGCCACATTCCACTGCAACTAAATACACTAATCATATTAGAAGGTGTTGCGGCAGCTATCCAAGATGGTGTTAAAACTTTGCAAAAAGCATATCCATTTAAAGTGTTGCGCCTATTTTTTGCGCATAAGAGTTTTTACTTCTTTTCGGTAAGCAGAATTCAACGGACCAAAAAATCCTCCATCCAAAGGTCGGCAAAGATGTGCGGTATGCGGAAAAAAACAGATCACGTGGATGTTATTTTCTTTGGCTGTCTTTAAGGTCGTAAGATTAATGTAGGATAAATGTTCGCCAAGAAAGAGAACTACTGGTCGCATAGATGGAATAAGGCTCAAGAATCTATTAAACCATTTGGAAAAAATTTTGCCCACAATAAAGCTGTTTTCTGAGTAAGCAAAAATAGTGCCATCCATTGCAGCTTCGGTTAAAGCTGAATTTGAAGACTTTCCTTGGCAAATAATAGTAGGTGGAAGCACGACTGTTCCTGTAGCGTTTCCACAAGCTACGATTGTGATGCTTTCTCCTCGTTCGCCTCCTTTTCTCACAGGTACTTGACTATCTCCCTTTCGTACTACAATTTTTCCAGATTTCGTTACCAGGCACAAACCATTCATTCTTGCAGCTGTAATATTCTGTAGATTTCTCAAAGTTAAATTGTGCCTTCTCGTAAATCCATCATACCAACTTTTTGTTGGTACGATATTTTTAAACACAGTACAGTTTTTTTGACAATTTACTTCTGCTGCTAATTCAATCATTCCACTTCTTTGAAGGTCATGGCCCATTTTCGCTATTTGGAGAGCTGCATTCGTCAAATCATTTTCATCTTTTGCCCTCATTGCTGGCGGTCTTTCCTTTTTGTAGACAGAACTTCTCCTTTGATGTGGCGTCTCAACGTGGAGTAAGGAATTTCATATGTCCTTTCTGTCTGACGAATCGAAAGTCTTTTTTCTCTAATTGCTTCAAGAGCATTTTGTAAGGACATGGTGAAGCTGATCGATAATCCTAGAAATGTCACAAGAATTATGAAATAATTAAAAAATCAGCTCTAAAAAAAGTGCGACCATAATAAAATGGATTCAAATTCATTTGAAGTTGTTTTGTTTTAAAACTTTAATCACATATACTTCGTAAAATAAATATGGACGAATGCAACGAATTATTACTTATGTTTCTTTTACTGTAAAATTATAAAACCATGAAAACTTTTTATTTTTCTAAATTTTTATCACAAGTTTATAACGTATATCTACAGACATAATGCAGCCCTAAGAGTGCTTTATTGCCATCTTTGTCGATCTTACGATGCTAGTTGCGACCCTACCCTGCCGAACGCTCCAAGGGAGATAGAGTCAATTGTCCAAAACGAGAAGTATCAAATTTTCTGGAACTACGATTTTCGGACAGCAGTCTCCGTTGCTCACTCGAGGCCTGACATTGCTCTCCAAGACTGAGAGAAGCGAACCATATTCATGATCGAATTCTCGGTTCCGGCCGACTACAACATCGCTGCCAAGGAGAAAGAAAAGAAGGGGAGGTATCAAGATCTGAAAAGGGCTGTACCCAAGGTATTCGGTTAAAGTAATTGTCTTTGTGATCGGTGCTCTCGGAGGTGCGAGATTGTCACTGGTTCGCAACCTTAAAGCCATTCCTGCGTGCCAAAAATATGCCAGGGGACTTGCGAGATGGATGCAAAAAGCTGTCATTCTTGAGTCGCTTAGTGTTCTCAAGACACACGGGGGTTTCGCCGGCCTGTCGTCGTGATTTCATTACGCCACCCATCTCACGGTCGTGAGACGTGGCTTTAAGTGTGATTTACCTCGGTTCTACTGGGAACAGATGTCATTGTTAGATGGCAGTTGCTCCCAGTGGGACCCTACGGTGGTTGTTTAACAATCTCATCTGGAAAACATCGTGTGATCACTAATAGTGTCACCTTTCAGAGAGGTGTGTTTCAGGACGACACCATGAGCCCTCTCCTCTTTTGCCTCACATTATTGCCACTATCTCTCGCACTTCGCCATTCCGAAGGGTAAAAAAAGCTTGATTTTTTCTCTTGAAAAACATCCCAAAACGAAAATGGGATGGAAAGTATTGGTTGAGCTGTAGAAGGCCATAAGAGCGCGGTGCCTCACGCCAACTGACCGCGGCGCTACTGGGCGTGCTGTAGTGACTCTTTGGTTCTAATAATTGATCAAAATTGTTTTTCTGTTAACGTGTAACGAATATTTTATTTTATTCTTACTTTTATGTAGCTGAAGAACGATTCAGATATTTTCTTAATTGAATTATGAAAATGGTTACACTGTAGGAAAAATATAGTTGATAATAAAATTATAAACGATTTTAGTGGATAGTTCTGCTCATTTGTTACATGTCGAGATAGTTTTTGATAAGTGCTCTTGCTTCCCACGTTTTGGTGAGTTTTTTTTTGTATTAATCTCTTTGCCTCTCACGTTTTGGGATGCTTTTTCGTGTGAGTCCCCTTATCTCTCACATTGTTACTCAAAAAATGATTTTTTTACTCAATTCAACGTTCACGTTGCTCTTATTCTCTTCGCGATCTATAATTTGAGATGAAATCTATTTGTTTTCTGGCCGAGAGATACCTAAATTGTTCTGAAAGTGTCAAAAAGTCGGAATAAAATCGAATGTTTATTAACCGTAAGCAAAAACATCATTTTTATAAATTATTAGAACCACTGAATCACTACATCACGCCTAGTAGCGCCGTGGCTAGTTGGCGCGGGGCACTCGCATTCTTATGTCCTTGCATAACTCAAACAATACTTTCCATACCATTTTCGTTTTGGGATGTTCTTCAAGAGAAAAAATCAAGCTTTTTTTCTAGCCTAATTTAAAAAATATCAAAAATGTCGCATTGGGTGAAAATCGCAAAAATGTTTTTTGAAATGAAAAATCAAGGTTAAATAATTTCTTCATAATTTCACAATTATTATAATTGTAAACCTTGTTAAAATACCTTTTCAAAACCCTCATAAAAAAGTAAAATAGGATAACCGTATCAGGAGTTATGTACAATTGAAAGTTAGCAGTCGGGATGAATCGTCGAAAATTCGAGCCCCCGTACCTTGACAACCCGTTGTACTACGTGCGCCCCCTTTACAGAATTTAAAGAGGTCCACTGGCACTACAATCAGGCGGAGTTTGAATAAGATAGGCGACAACAAAATTTTAGGTGGGGACACTTGGCAAATTTTACCCCTTATGCCCTTTTGTACGACGGCCGAAAATGTGCGCAAGCGCGAAATTTGTTTCACACACAGTCTGCTCAAATAAGGTCCTTCAGGCACCATTCAGAAGCATGAAAACGCCCATTTTTGAGGTGGGTGTTGCAAAAAATCATGTCTTCGCGTCACTAGACGTGGTTTCCTTTTTCACTAATGTGCCGAAAGAAAAGGCAGTCGAGGCGGTTCTTAGTAGGTGGGATCAAATTCGCGATCAAACTAAAATTCCGTGGACAGATTTTCAGGAAGGACTTCGATTGTGTCTAAGTAGTACGGATTTCAATTTCAAGGGCAAAAATTACCTCTAGAAAAGAGGACTACCAATAGGCTCTCCCCTTTCACCGATTTAAGGAGATCTAGTTATGGACGATCTGGAAACAGTTATTTTACCGAAAATAGGTTTCCAGGTACCGTTGTATGCTTGTTATGTCGACGACATATTAGTAGCTCTCGCGGAAAATGAAGTAGAAAACGTTCTACAAGTTTTTAATTCGAATAATTTTGAAATTAAATTCACGCTAGAAAAATAAGGAAATAGGGCGATCAACTTCCTTGACGTAACTTTTCACAGAAATGACTTTCGAGAAATAAACTTCAATTTGTTCCGCAATCCCACCTGGTCTGATAGATGCCTAAATTTCGATTCCAACCACCCACAAAAATACAAAAAAGTGTAGTTTTCAATATGGTTGATATAGCCATTCTCCTTTCCCATAAGCAATTTCATCTAGGCCATTTTCGACTGGTGGAAGACACACTTCGTGATAACTTTTACTCGGAAAAATTCGTTAGAGAGAATATTAATCTCAGATTAAATAATTTGACCCAAAATGAACATCGTAGATTTGATGAAATAGTTCAAAATGCGGAAATGATGTCTTTTATCAGCATTCCGTACGAGGAAGGTCTATCTAAACGAATTGCGAGAATTCTCGGGCATTACGACATTACTACGGCATTTAAAAACAACAGAGACCTCACGTCGGTGTTGAGGACCACTAAAGATAAATTAAATAAATTGCAAAACAGCAATATTGTTTATGGCATTTGGTGCAAAGGTCAAACTTGTAAAGCGGTTTATATCGGTCAAACAAAACGTCCGTTAGGAGTACGGGTTAAAGAACACAAGAAAGATATAAATAAGGTCCCTAATAAACAGACAATACTTACTAAGCATAGTATTGAGAAAGATCATTTTTTCGATTTTGAAAACGCGAATAATCTTGCAAATGAATGTCACTATCGTTAACGTCTGGCGATGGAAATGTGTCACATTGCTGGTAATGTGAATGCGGTCAATTTAAGAAGCGATATTGAAAAACTTTTAAAAATATACTACCCTGTTGTAGAGCGAAAAAAAATCTGAGAACACGTGGCCACTACTGTCGTCGCTCCCTTAAGTGGACCGGCGATCGGTCCTCCCATTTTCAGTCAGTTTTACTGCCACAGCCCTTTAAAAATTAAACCATCTTGCTTTCGAATTTCGAAAGTCGTTAAACTGGAGGACCTCTGAGAATGCTTTATCAGTTTTCCTCGTGATTTGAAACAGATCTTCTGCAATGAAACGGGAAGAACACGCAGAGAGGAAGCGTATAGAGAGAGAAAGGCGGAGAGTGAGAGAGAGAGAGAGAGAGAGTGAGTGACGGAGAGAGAAAGGCAGAGAGAGAGAGAGAGAGAGAAAGAGAGAGAGGAGCTGCACGACATAGCAGTGGTAAGTTGATGCATGAATTCCTTTTTTTAACAAATATTCCATACCAAAGATTTAAAATTCTAAGTTTATTTTTCAATTAAATATTATTATAAAGATATTCCACGTTACTGCACATTTAAAAGAAATACTAATACATGGGAGACAAGAAAAAATACTTTCAATATTTCAGGACGTATGTATTCTGTTAGTCCTTCACAACCAGAATTACTTCACCTCCGTCTGCTTTTATTATCTGTGGAGGGTGCTACCTCTTTCGACGATTTGAAAGAAATTGATGAAAACACATTATGTCAAACATTCACAACAGTCTGCTTAGCACTTGGTATCATAGAAAATGATAAAGAATGGATCAAAGCTGTGCAAGAAGGTGTTTTTTGGACGTTGCCCAGATCATTACGCAATCTTTTTGTCCGCATTCTAATTCACCGTACACCAATGAATCCTCAGGATCTTTGGGAAGAATTTGAAAATGAATTGTCAGAAGATTAATTACGACGATACATTGAAATTGAAGCAAATAAACGAGTATATCGTGATATTTGTCGAATGCTTTCAGATGAAAGTTATGAATTCAATAAATTTTTAAACATTACAGATAACCTGAGGAATAATTTTTAGAAGAACGATATTTTCGTAGAAGAAGCTCTAAGAATGGGAACTGAGCAATATAAAAAAGCTAAAAAGGTATAAAAAGAAATTATTGAAATTATTTTGAAAGCAAGTGAAAATGATATTTATAATAACTGCTTCTACATTGACGGTCCGGGTGGTTCTGGTAAAACTTTTATATATACAACAATTTATTACCTTCTGAAAGGCAAAGAAAAGAATGTCTGTAAGGTGGCATTGTAAAGCAGCTCAGCTGAACCTCGACCTTTTATGTCCACTCGTCTATCTCTTTCTGTAAGATAATGTATATATTTTGTGGAACATAATAAAGATCTATTATTATTATTATTATTATTGTATACGGGAATAGCTGCTACTCTACTTCCAAACGGAAAAACTGTTTATCAAATATTGAAGCTTCCTGTTCCTCTTTATCATGATTCTACATCGAATATAAAAATTGGAAGTAATGATGGCAAATATCTTAAAAAAGTTAACGTATTTATGTGGGATGAAGTACCCACGGCACCTAGATATGCATTGGAAGTTATGGATAGAATACTTAAAGAGATCATGGATAATAATTTGCCATTAGGAGGAAAAATAGTTATATTAGGAGGTGATTTTCTTCAAATTCTCCCACTTACACCTGGAGGCACTAGAGGAGAAATAATTGATTTGTCAATAAAGTGCAGTACGATATGGAAATATTTTCGCGTGTATCAATTATAACAAGCTATGAGAACTTTTAGAAGAAAAAGAGTTCGCAAATATTTTATTAAAAGTTGGAAATGGTACATTAAATGATCCGTATGATTATATTACAATACGAGAAATTTTTCTTGCCCATTCAGATTCAAACATTGTTCAATAGAGGGGAGAGTGGGTTATGGTGTCCGTGTGGGGCATGGTGTCAAGTACAAAAAAAGTCCATGTTTGTTGATTCCCATATTAGTTTGTTGCATAAAATGACTTTCTGTGTTGGCGAAAATAGTAATGTGATGAAATTTTTGTTTTAAAATACGTGTCAGAAGAGTTATTATGAAAAAAAAAAAAAAAAAAACAGTTTTGACGGAAGCAGATGGAAAAGTCTTTGTCAGAAATTAAGCACTTACAGCATATGTTGAAATACTATAGGCATGAAAATATTAGATTCTAATAGGTGAAGTATTTCTTTAAACTTCTGGTATCATAAATTGTTTTTATAAGCATTCTTAAAGTATTAAAATTAATAAAGTCTTGAAACCTGACATGCGCAGCATGCTGTCTGCAAAATTTTTTGGAGACATGGTAACAGTGCTTGATAACAGGTCGGTAATTTGATCGATAATGTAGAAAAACTCAGAAACTTATGTTCTGTCTACTAAAATTCAAGTTCATGTTTAATTACTCTGAAATGGACTGTCATGTGAAATTCGTGATTGCAACCTACAAATATAAAAATTGTTGTTATGAAGGTTATAAATGTATTTACATCCCTAATTATAATTTTCTATTAAAATATACTTAAAAGGATTCTCTTTACTTAACCAATCAATTTCATGTTTTATTCCTTTTAAAGAGACCAGCAAGTAAACTTTGAGGTTGTAACCTAAAACGACTAAAACTTATTGTTATCAAGTTTTTTCCATTCCTAATTATAATTTCCCATTTGAAACACAGTTCAAGTAATTCTCTTTATTTATTAGGGTGGCCCTAATTACATAGGTTGAAAAATAACTCAATAAATAGGATTTCAAATATCATTGTTCAATGTCTGTTTTGAATTTTCATCGCCTTTAGTACCTTTCGGTAAACAAGATATCTGTTAAAGGCAAATGCAGATATTTACACGCTGAATAGATTTTTCAAGGAGTAAGCGGTTATAACTAGGTTTTGCGACATACTTTACTTTGATTGGTAAGAAAACAATTATTTAGTGTTGATCGTGTCTCGAGTAATTTTTTTTTTCGTTACATTATACTTTCAAGAATTATTATATTGTACGCTTTTGATTCTAGAACGTTCATAGTCATGAAATAAACCAGAAGTAATATGACGGACACCATGCCCCATGGTATGGGGTACGCTGATCGAAATGCAAGACAAACGAATTAATTAAATATCAAATAATGAACTTGTTAAAAAACGGATTTAACTGATGACATACGTAACGTGATAATGTGAGCTTCTCACCAAAAAATACAGACATCAAAATCACATATCAATTATAATTTAAAGGACATTTCATTCAAAGCCTGACAATCGCAAGTGCAAGAACAGAAACAAGAGCCCGAACAATAAGAAGGAGCAGACAGTTGGATGGGAGGTTTTGAAGAATTCGAAAGGCTTGCTGAAGAAGATGGAAATTCTAGTCAAAGTAAGGGTCGACCAGAACTACTCCGTGTCGAAGAATTAAAGTGGGAAATAGAGGAGAGAAAAAACGGAAGAACTTCATAAAGGTTAAAAATTTCAGGGCAGTGGGGAAAAACCTGGACAAAGAAATACAGGGTGTTATAAGAGAAAGGTCGGGAGTCGAAATTCGCATTAAAGAATTGAGAGTGATCGGAGGGGGAACCCCGGTGAAGTTAGATTCCTGGAGCACTATGAAAAGACTGATGGAGAGAAAGAAGAGATATAAAGGTACAAAAATCATCATAGAAGATGACCTGATGGAAAGTCAATCGGAACTGCAGAGATGGATAGAGGGGCAAATATGGGAAGCTAAAAAGAAAGGGAAGCAGGCCTGCTCAAGCTGCATGAGATGGCACATAGACGGCCAAACATTTGTTCGGGATGAATTGAAAGGAATGACGGAGAAGCAGAATTTTCGTAGACCAACATATTAATGATCTACGAGTAATTGTATAGAACATTGCGGGAGTAACTAAGATATGGGATACTTGGGATTTTTTGAAGAACTTCGATTTGATAGCACTACAGGAGACTTGGCTGGAGAAGAAGAGAGAAGAAGACGTGGTATCAAAATTAGATAAAAATGTTGTATGGTCAACGAAACCAACGGTGAGAGTCAACAAGAAAGGTAGGGCGAAGGGAGGGCAATCGATATGAATAAAAAAAAGTGTGAGTGAAGATGGAATGATTCTGAACATTGTAAAGGTTTATAGCAATGTTGGAACTGCAAATGTGATAAGTAAGTTGAATGTTATTGTAGAAGAATCTATGAAATAAATGGAAAATATTATATTAGCAGCGGACTGGAATGTAAGGATAAGTGAGGAGCAAGGAAGGGTAGATGCGGATGAGAGTGAGCTAGATCAAAATAACTTTGAAATAAGATCTTTAGAAGATCTGATTTTAAATGCAGGATAAGGAAGAGGAATTTGAAAAAGCTTTGGAACGGAATTGGGAGGAGCCTGAGGAAGGCACTAGCTGGGAGGACAGATGGGAACTAATTACACAAAGCATTAAAAAATCTGCATCAGAATTAGGAATGGTTAGGAAGATAGGAAACAACAACAAAAGTTCGATTAGGAAGGGGAACAATAGTAACGGTTTGGAACAGGAGAGTAAACCTTTGAAAGATGAGGTCCGGAAAACTTTAAATAAGTTCCTCAAAACTAAAAGCGATAGGGACAGGGAGGAATTCGTGAAGGAACGGAACAGCCTGAGAAAATTCTTTGCTGAAAGAAAACGAGAGAAAAGGGAAGAAAATTGGGGGAAAGTGGCGGAACGTACAAAAAATGAGCGAGGTTTGGGGGGCAATTGGTAATTTTAGACCTAGGAAAAGAAAATGGTGCAACAAGATCAAAAAGGAGAAGTGGAAATCTCACTTTCAGAAGTTACTTGAGGCAGATAAAATTAGTGAAGCAGAGACCAGAACTCTTGATTTGGCGAGAGAAGAGGAGGTAGTTGAAGACCTTAGCAGAATAATGGAGGCAGGGACGGGTATGAGTTTTCTAGAAGAGGAAGAGGGAGAACATGACTTAAATAAAGCAATAGATGCTAAAGAAGTAGCGCAATGCATAAAAAAGATGAGAAAGGGGAAATCGCCAGGAGAGGACGGGCTGTCGGTTGAATTTCTACCAGGTTTACCTACATGTTGGTTTGAAGAAGTCCACAGATGCATAAATGGTATGTGGAAGGAAGGAAGGAAGGATAGTGAGAGGTTGGGAAAAAGCAAGAATCTTCCCTATATTCAAAGGAGGAGACGCAGATGATACCGGTAACTATAAACGAATAGAACTTTTAGATTTGAGGTACAGGTCTTGGCCAAAATAATGGATGAAAGAATTAGAGGATGGTTAGAAAAAAGGTCTATTTAACCCAAGAACAACAACGTGAACTTTCAGAACACTACTAACAACGTGGGTAGGGATCTAACTCCACTTAATATTTCTTGTTATTTGTGATTAATTTGAATTTCTGAAGGAGAGAGATGGTTAGTAATCCATTTCAGAGTAATAAAATATTGCTTTTCAATGAATATCTTAATTACAAATAATTCTTGGTAACAAATAATACTATTAACAAATCTCTTCATGAACGAACAAAATCTAATACAAAACTTTTCTGGGAAAAAACTCTTCAAACTCAAAATCAAATAGGTATCAAAAACTTTCCTTTTGTAAGAAAAAAAATTTTGTGAACAAAGTAGGTATCATGTTTCTCAATCGAATTATTCTGAAAGATCATCAGCACTCAGGCAGCCATAGCAAATCAATTTTTTATGCTCACCACATAAACATCACATTTTTCGCAAAATAAATAGCCTTTCCTGTCCTTCCTGACCTGCAAAGGCTAGAACAAGACTGGATTTGAGGGTAATGGGAAGGAGAAGGTGATAAGAAATATTTACGCATGGGCAGCTTCAAGTAATCAGAGCTTGGGTGGGATTCCGCCCATACGTTGTCGGATTTGTCGGACTCCAGCTCCCGTTCCATCTCAGAGATCTCGAATTCGAAGCTGTCCATTGTTGCTGGCTCGAATGCTAGAGAGGGATTAGTCGTGGTGGTTGCTGGGCTTAGCTGATGTTTGGGATGCGAGGCTCTGGTGGTGGGGGGTCCCGTGGTGGGGAGTCCGATGGTGAGGAGTCCGATGGTGGGGAATCCGATGGTGGGGAATCCGATGGTGGGAAGTTTGATGGTGGGGAGTTTGGTGGTGGGAGGTTCGTCTGGTGGGGGTCCTCCCTGTAGGGAATCAGGTCTTTGACGTGGATATGCCGATGAAGAACCCCTTTTTCGCCTTTTAGGTCGAAAATGACGCTTGATAGCTTCTTACATACGGTGAACGGTCCCTCGAATTTTTCGGCGAGTTTGGCGTTGAAATGGTCGATTTTTTCGACAGGTAGTGCGTTTTTTTAGCACCTTGTCACCAATTTGAGGGGCCCAGTTTCTTCTTCGTAGGTTGTAGTGTCCTTGCTGTTTCTGGAAACTCCGTGCTATTTGGCTTTGGGCGAGTTCCAGTGCAGCCTGCAGTTTTTCGAGGCGATGTTGGTGCTTCTCTCTGCTGGGAAACGCTGTTTCGTCTGCAAGGCTGCCAGGGGTGCGTAGTTCTCTGCCGTAGTTTAGGTAGGCTGGGGAAAATCCTGTCGATGTGCTGGTTGCCGTGTTGTAGGCAAACTGGATTTCCGGAAGACAATTGTCCCATGTTTTCTGGGATTTCTTTATGTTTTGGGCGATCATGGTTTTAATGACTCTGTTCGCCCATTCGACGAGGTTGCACTGCGGCAAATACGGTGGTGTCAAGCGGTGTGAGATGTGCGATTCCAGTAGGAGGCTTTTTACTTCCTTGCCTATAAATTGACGGCCGTTATCGGAGACTGGAGTTTTGGGACATCCGTGACGCAGGAAGATTTGGTCCTTGATGGCTTTGGCTATTGCTGGACCGGATGCTTTTCTCAGAGGCGGATTTCCACCCATTTCCTAAAGCGGACTTGCATTTCCAATCAAGTCGTCGGAAATCATCTCCCATGGTCCCTCTACGTTAGTAGCGTGCATGGCCCTAGCTGGGGCCTGTTGTTTGGCCTTGAATTTTTCGCAGCTTTCGCAGTTTCGGACGTGTTGTGCGCCCATCCTCAGCATTCCTGGCCAGTAGTGGTGCCTAGCGAGACGAGAGAGAGTTTTGGCTACTCCGAGGTGTTCCGCTTTAGGTTCGTCGTGGACTTCTTTTAGGCCTCGTTGTTGGTCGGAACGTGGTACGTAAATTTTCCATTGGTCGCCCTGGACATAGTCGTTGAAATCCAGAGTATGCAGTATGTGTCAGTATCGGCGGTTATTGCGGATGCAGTACTCTGGGTTTCCGGCAGGGTTTTCCAAGACAGCTTTGTATCTTTTTTCGTACCAATCTTTTTCATCCTTTTTGTGGGCAGCGCAGGTCTCGTGGGGCTGTCTGGAAAGTGTGTCGGCGATTACGTTGTCGGTGCCTCGGCGGTATTTTATCTAGAAGTCCCATTGGCTGAGTTCCATGGCCCATCTTGCCAGGCGTCCTGAGGGGTTGTTCGGTGGCTGAATAGTTGCTTTCGGCTCTGTTGGCCGCGCGGCTGGCGTATGCGATTATTCGTTCGGTGTTTCCATCTGTCTGCGTGAGCACGGCTCCAAGTCCTTCTGGGCTGGCATCGGTCTGGAGGACAAATTCCTTTGTCAGTCTGGGCAAGCGAGTATGAGAGCAGAGGTAAGCCTTTTCTTGAGTTCGTCGAAGGCCTGTTGGTGTCTGTCCGTCCATTGCCATTGATCTTTCTTTTTTAAGAGTTGGTGGAGCGGTGCCGCTACTCGAGTCACATCTTTTATAAAAAGGCGATACCAGGATATTAATCCCAGGAATCTGCGAGTCTCTTTCATGTTTTTAGGCGGTGCAAGGTTTTGGATTGCCGCGACTTTATCTGGGTCGGTATGGAGCCCTTTTTCGTCAATTACGTGGCCAAGATATTTTAAAGTAGACCTGAAGAACTGGCACTTCTCTGGTTTTGGCCGAAGCTTAGCCTCGTAGAGTCTATCGAGGACTTGTTTTAATAGTTTGATGTCGTCCTCGAAGGTCTGAGTGCAGACGATAATGTCCTCTAGGTAGGCGAATGCGTTCGGAGCCATATCTGGAGTTATTAAGCAGTCGAGGAGCCTCTGGAATGTAGATGGGGCAGTGTGTAGACCAAAAGGCATTACGTTAAACTCGTAGAGGCCTCTTCCAGGTACGGTGAAGGCGGTGAGTCGCTTACTGTCTTCTGTTAGTGGAACATGCCAGTAGCCATTTTTGAGGTCGATAGAGGACAGGTATTTGGCCCCTCGCAGTTTATCTAAAATAGCGTAGATCCCTTTTTAAGACTTGGTTGAGTCTTCGGAAGTCCATGCAGAATCTTGGTCTTCCGTCCTTACGGCGCGTAATGAGGACAGTTTAGCTCCAAGGGCTGCTTGATGGCTGGATAATGCCTTCCTCGATCATTTCGTCGACCTCATTGTTAATGATTGCTTGAATGTCCGGGTTTCTTGGATGGTAGCGCTGCTTTAATGGTGTCGGGTCTTCCAGGCGGATCTGATGTTTGGCTAGTGGTGTGAATCCCTTGACTGTGGTGAGACGTTGTAATTCTGTGCTTCAGAAATTTTCCACGATAATTTTCTCTTCGGGCCTAAGTTCGGTTATCGATACGGGTACTTCGGAGCAGCAGACTTCCCAGGGGCGGTGGCGGTTTGGTGGGAAGACTTTGATCCCGTTGATGCGGATATCTAGCCCTAAAGGAGTGAGTAAGTCGATCCCTAGAAGTGCCGTGTGGTTTAGGGTTGGAAGAACGGATACTTCGGCGTTTATGGTTCTTCCCATTGATTTTAGAGTCCCGGTGAGGCAGTTGCCCAGAGGCGATCCGGTGCCGTCGGCCATGACAGCTATGGTGTCGTTGCTATGTTGCTTCCAGCCTTGCGAAAGACAACGCATGGCGGTCTTCTCGTTAACGTAAGAGCATACCGAGCCAGGTTCCACTAGTGCACTCATTTTGAGTTTGCCAATTGTTACTGGAATAAAAATGCTGGGTTCTTTTGTTGACGGGGTATATCGGGCCGGGTTCGAGCCTATTTGGGCCCGGCCCGTTTGTCGTTTCCCTTGATGAAGGGGCAGTCTGGAGTGAGGATCACGTCTTTTCCGTATTGCGAGCAGAATTTCTTTGGTTGGTTTCGGCACTGGTGTCTTGTGTGGCCTTGCTGTTTACAGAGCCAGCATACATCGTAGGGGTCGTAATCTGGAGTGATCATTGATGTTGGTTGCTTTGGTGGTTTGTTGAAGGGCTTGCGATCACTTCTGGTCGCTTGTGTATGTTGTTGTTGTGCCTCCTCTATTTCTTCGACGCTGAGGATGAGTTCATCGGGTGTGCTGACATCTGAAAAGCGGATGTAGAGTCGTAGACCCGGTTTCATATTGTGATATAGAGTTTCCATTGTTCTCTCCGGCGTGAATTCTCCGCGTCTTCTTCTTAAAGTTATTGATGAAGTGACAAATTTTCTTATCGGTTCATCTGTCCCTTGATGTCTGTTATATATCTGCTGGTCCAGTTGTCGTAGTTGTGAGGGTGATAGATAGAATCTCGTCAGGCTAAGTTCTAGCTCCTGTAGTGAGTTTACAGTGGAGACGCAGTTGCGATACAACAACTGTGCATCCCCCCTAAGCAACTCCGGGAACTCTCTGAAAATTTGTTCGTCTGAGAAACCCTAGGATCTTCATAGATCTAATAAAGGCTACCAGCCTTTGATGGAGGACTGCCACAGCTCCTTGTGCCTTTAGATTGTATTGTCTTAGCTCATCCTCGAGTTCTTCTTTGTGCGGGTCGTAGACCCAAGATACTCCAGGCACGGTTGATCAAGTGGTACACAATGTTCGCGGGCTATTGTTCACGACACTTGGCAGTATGCTGTTTACAACACTTGGTATAATTGTTCCCGCTGTTTGTGACACGCGGTTTGCTGAAAGCGGGCGGTTCGGTTCAGCGGTAGCGATTCGGTAACGCTTGTAGCACTTGTGGTCACTTGACGAGAACTTTTACTTCGGTATAGCGGATACTAGGTGAGCGGAGGTGCTGACTGAATTGCCCTACCAGTGCGTGTGCTACTCGATTTATACCATTCAGGAGAGTGGAAGGGGAAATAGGAGTTGTGGAGAAGGGTGGAGGGTATCTAAGTGGAGAGGGAATGGAAGAGGAAAGGGAAGGTTTGTGCCTCAGTTCCAAACAAAAAAAAAGTCAAAGCCTGTTCGGGCGCCACGTAACAATCCGTTTTTCTCGGACTCCTTTCTAATGTCTTAGCGGACGCTTTAGCCTAGCCAGGGTCGGGTTTTCAAGACAATTGAGAGGCATTTTTATTTTGAGTATCAAAAGTAACAAAAATGGTTTATTCTCCTATAACATACATACTAACTGTGTGAGTGTGACGTGAGTGTGGTGTGCATGGTTTGAGTTGTGATTCTAGTGAGTGCGGCGGTACAGCTTTACGTTTGTGTGTAGTGTGTAAGAGCTGTTATAATTTTAAGTGTGCGTGTAGTGTGGATGCGGTGTGATTAAGTACGAGTCTATGTTCTAGCGGTAGTACGGTTGTCTTGGAATGGAGACGGAAAGCAATAATTACAATAATCGTTTCATAAAAACGGAAGCTGGTAGATAGGTTTCGCGGAGACTCGGAAGAAGGTGGGGAGTCGACGGGGAGCTGTGATAGTCCGTTACGGGGAGGTGAGGAATGATAATTATGGGAGCGCCCATAAATTATCGTTCGTGGTAGGTTTTGATTACCATGGGAGCACCCATCGGTAATCAAATCCATACACACTCGGTACGGGTCGGTCAGTTGTTCAGAGAGGTGAGGAATGATAATTATGGGAGCACCCATTAATTATCGTTCGTGCTAGGTTTTGATTACCATGGGAGCACCCATTGATAATCGAAACCATACACCCACGGTAAGGGTCGGTCGGTTGTTCACAGAGGTGAGGAATGATAATTATGGGAGCGCCCACTAATTATCGTTCGTGCTAGGTTTTGATTATCATCTGAGCACCAATCGGTAATCGAAACCATACACCTTTTCGTCCGGGGGAAGGGGGCTTGTCAGTCTCTGCCTTCCATAGGAGCGCCTATCGATAGGGAGAAAGGCTTGAGACTTCACCGGACGAGAGCTCACCGATCTACTCAGTTCGCCGCACCCGGCTCGACGGCCAAACTTGTGTCGTGTCGCTAGTCTTATAGAAATGGCTCGTGACTGCTGGCGGTCAGTGGTGGGGGGGGGATGCCGCTAGGTAGAGATGCCGCAGTTGTGACATGCCGCAGAGAGACTTGCCGCATGTGACATGATATGGACCCGATGCATAACTTCAATTTCAGATTTGGCTATTTCTTAACAAATATAAATTTCGTACGAAAAGAAAAAAATGGATAAAGAGGAACTTTAGGTTTTCAAATAGCAGTTATATAAATTATAGTTTTTAATTTGAACAAATCTAATTTTGAAATTATAGAAAACGTGAAAGTCACTGAAAGATAATTCAATATTAAAATCTTTGTGATTGAGTTATCAGTTGTAAAATGAAAAAAAATCACTAATTTTTCTTTATTTTTTTTTCTTTGTGTGTGTGTGTGTGTGTATATATATATATATATATATATATATATATCACTTTTTAACAATATTGGCCAGTTCTCTAGATTTTAATGTAGAGATAAATGTATACACTGCTTTCGGATAATTTCTTTCCTCCTTTCCCTTTTCTGCTCCATGCCCGAATGAATTTTTCACCTGGGTCATTAAACCCCGGTCACCCGGTATCGCGCGATGTATCTTGCAAGGGCGAGAAGATATCTAAGAGCGTGGAAAGGAAGATAATTGTTTCAGACGAGTATACCTCTCTCGAAATAAATTCTATAAGCTTTTTTTTTTACTTTTCTGTACTACTTTACATGCAAATTCTACTCGCGCTCCCAGAAAAGTAGCACAACTAAAATTTTCTATTTAAAATTTAATAAACTTTTTGCAAGTAATTTACTCACTATTTAGCCGTGCTATAAAACCTCTCCTAGTGAAAAAAGTAATTATTGATTCTAAACTTGCAGTCTATTTTGTCACTTCCAACCAAAAAAAAGTGATGTTACCAAATATCAAAATATCGGAAAATTTAAGTTTGATTATCTCTTAATAAAGATTAAGAATTTCCTGCACCATCAATTTTGTAAATCAAAATTTTCAAATAAATAATTTTATTTCATCAGAAAATTTATTTCTAAATTTTTCTAAAAATTATTTATAAGAGAAAATTTTAATTGTAAATGATTTTTTAATATTGTGAACTAGTTCGGTGAATAACATTTTTCTACCGCACTATAATTTATAAACTTTTTTACATTTTCGTAGAGATAAGAAAAATTAAATTATGGGTAAGAACTTATTATAAAATAATTTTAAGTTTTAAAGATTTTAAAATGCGTCAAAAAAAATGTGGAAGATTTCAAAGCAAAAAGGTTCAATTTTACAAGGTTAAAACAGTTCAGAAATAATTTAATTAAATTTAAGAGATATTTAGAAGTTTTAAAAAGATCAAAAAATAAGCTTCAAACGATTTGAAAAAAAATTAACATAATGTAGATTTTTGAAAATTTCGTAAAAAAATTTAGAAGCGTTTTAAGAATTTTTAAAGGTTTCAAGAGAATGAAAAAATGTTTTTAAGATTCATAGGGAAATTTCAAATTATTTTTATTTCTTTTTTAATGAATTGTACGAGAAAATTGAAGAAGATTTCAAAACATTTCCAATTATTAACAAGCATATCGTCAAACCCGTTAAAACTATAATGCGTGAATATTAACGATCGGCATGATTCCCGAAACCTCGAATTTTAGGTCACGTATTGCATAATATCGATACCAAATCCACAAACAATCTGATAACATCGCTGCGTGCACTTATCTAAACCTACATTGATGGGATTATCGGTCATCCGTCTTGACATAAATCGCTATTTGGACATTCAAACTTCAGTAGTTATTAAAACAAATTTTCTTCTTTTTTGGTAGATGTTACTTCAATTTTTTATTATACTTGAAAAAATAATCCTCCATTGAAAGTGGACTCTTTAATTGAATGAATTGGACGCATCAATTTCACGAAGTTTTATTTCATCTTTTCCAGCGACCCCTGATATCTAAAGATCCTCGCTTAACTGTCCTGACATTTTTTACTTTTCATTTTGAGCTAGCAAAATGCACTTTTGACGGATCTGAACAACTTTTTAAGTGCTTTTCACTCTCCAGTAATTTTATTCTTCAAGACTGTCGTAGCATGGCGCCGGACATACCCTGGAATTTAATAGCTTGCCCGATTTCCTCTTGAGTGCTTCTGATCACAACATAGACCTATTGTCTCCTGCAAGTTGAAATTTCAAATAAGAAAAGTTGTTCCAACACTAAGGATTTCTATTATATTTGTTTTTCAAGCACCTTTATTGGAGTTATAAATGATTTGTACTGTTCGGAACTTTATGTGTATTTTTTATTTCTGCGATATTCTCATTCATAAGCGAGGAAGCAGTTATAAATTGCGAGTATAAAGTTTTCTCACTGGAGCTGATAGCTTTGATTAGCGAAAATCAGGAGCTAGAGCAGAGTAGAAAGATAAATTTATTAGTGAGGAATCCAAGGAATATAAATTGTTTGAAAATAACCTGCAGGCTTCAGACAAAGGACTTCAAAATAAATAAATGAACATTTATATTAGTCTTCTTGATACTAAAGTTTGATTGAGTTCGTCTTGAAAGTTTATGAAATCGATACGATTTAATTAATTTTTTAAAGGGAGATTCTGACAATGATTCCGATAATTGTGATTCTGATAATTCTCACGAATTTGGCGGAATCCCTAAATTTAACAATATCAATTTAGGAATCAATAAATAATTAACTTCTTTTTTATGGGCATATTTCGTATGTCCAATTCGCAATCGAGTGAAACTGCTTGATCTTTTCTGCTTCGGGTCTTCTACTTTGGATGGATAGGGTTGAATCTGGTCTCGATTTTGGTGATAGGGAACAATTTTTAATAATTTATTTTGAGATACTATCTAATTTTAAAGGAATCGAAATTAAATTGTTTCAAGTTTTTTAGTTTTGAAAGCTTAAATGTCAAAATTGGAATTACTGGGAAAGCTTTTTGAGAACTGATAAATGAGCGGGCATGTTTTTTTAGGTTTGTGTAGCTACCCTGAAAATAGTTAAAAATTGCACACTTTCAATAAAAATTTTAAGAACCTATTTTAAGATAATTATTATCAAGACTTAAAGAAGGCCGTGTCTCTAGTTTCACCGAAATTCGATGAGCGTAGATCAAATATTTTCGGTTAGCCCAGGAGAGTTGGAGAAGGATGGCTAGGTTCACAAAAATTCGGTGAGCGTAGCAAAAATATTTTCAGTGAGCCTAGACACTTCCTTAAAAAAAAATGCAAAATGCCAAATCCTTTTCGGGGTAAAGAATTCAAGATTATTCTAGAAGCTATATACAATTAAAGGATATCTGTTACTGCAATATGAATCTGGAAACTATTTTATGCCTTCCTGATTGCTCTTGTCCAGAGATTCTAAATAAACCCGTGCACCTCGTGAACCGCTATGACCGCCACGATATCAAGTTAATAGTTAAGTTAATGGCAAAGCACCAGCTGAATGGGACGCCGCGACTGAGCTAATTTCGGTGGAGACGTGGCGTTAATAACCGCGACGCCTAATAAAAACCACACGGGGAATCTACTTTTCTCTAGCATATCTCATACAATTTTTAAAGTCGACCTTTATACTCAACATAGTATGTGTTTAGAAGTGGGGTAAACCAGGCTGTTCCGAGAAAAGCATTTTATTTCATTCGAATATGATTTCTTGCATCTTCAGAATATCAAAACATCATTTAATGATGTTTTGATATAAAAAAACATAGGTATTTTATAAAATATTAGTAGGTATTTTATAAAACATAGGTATAGTCCTACAAGAATATTATTTCTTTTTTTTTTTTTAAATGATTAAAGCATCCTTTAACAAACGTATTGACGGAGTTTAATTTCCAGTAAGATACCTCGTGATAATTTATGAGAAACTCCATTAAACTTTTCAGTTTCAGAATAGATTGACATTTTCCATGTGTATTGGGTTGTCAGACGAAATCTCGGATGTTGCATTCTTTAAAACCTTAACTTTATGGCGGTGAGAAAGTTATTCTGAATTTTCGCCAACTAAGTTTAAAATCATTAAACTTCTCTATAGAATTTTATTATTCTTCTCTTTGAGAGTTCACATTTTTTACCTGCAATCAATACTGTCAAATTATTCTAAATTTGTTGTCACAATTAAAAATAATTGATGAAGTTTTTGAATTGTGTTATATTTGAGACTTTAAAAGCTTTCAGACATTGTTAAAATGGCATCAAGGCTGAAAAAGGATATCGTTTAAACTGTATTTTTAATATTTCATTTTAAAAATCACTTTCAAGTTAAGAAAGAATTTTTATTGCTTTAGTAATTGCAATTATGATTTTTTCCTTTACGACAAGTTTTGCGCTTGATCCTATTTTCCAGTGAGGTTGGAAAATATTTTCAGTGGTCTTCGACTATTTGTACTAAAGGTAATAAAACTCCTAGGAAATCCGTATTTTTATTTCATGTCAGAAACTGTAATTTCCGCAGTGAAAACAAGTTTAGCGATCTCTAAATAATTTACAAAATAATCTTCAATACAGAATATCTTTCTTATGATAAGACAGACATTTTCGCGTTTAAGTTTTGGAAAAGCCAAAATATTAGTTTCTGAAAGATTTTTTAAGGAACGCAAAAATTAGATACTCAATAAAACAATGTGAGAGATAATACATTTCTTCTATTTCGGTAGAATGTATTAAAACATGGAATATACTAAAAGAAACTAATAATCATTCTAATCATTACTATATTTCATATTCATCTTTTAATTATTTGTTTATTGTATCATTATTGAAGGATTTTACACCGTGGTTTAACTCACTTTTCATTTCACTTTGAGGAAATTCTTTTTCATAAACAAAATGTCTTAACTAAAAATTAAGAGACTCTCTACCTTCTGTAGAAAGTATTGTTGTAGCTTAAACGTAAAATATTTCAGTATATATGTAAAATTCTTATAATTAAATCACCTACATTTTCTTTGTCAACGTTAGAGTGAGGACTGATGAAAAATTTTAAATTTTTTTAGATCGAAATGAAGCCTCAATAAAAGTTCGCATTATCAGAGTATCCAGCGACTTGACTACCTTGAAAACCTGAAAATCTCCTTGAATTTCTCGTGAAAATCTTGAATTTTAATTATTTTGGTATTCTTAGCTTTTAAAAAACTTATTTGTTTACTGTTTATATATATAGTTTGATGTACAGTAAAGTCAACCTGGAAAAATTTGATTTCTTGACCTGGAAAACCGGGAAAATACCTTGAATTTTGTTCTTAGGAATCGCTAGACACCCTCTTTATGTAACGCAGAGTTACGGTAATATTTTATTTTTCTTTGCAATTCATTTTTATCTTAAAAATATGTTTTCAGCCCATCCTAATATTAGTCATGTGAACAATAATTATAGTGTTATTTATTTATTTATTTCATAGACCGCCTTCGCCGCACGGGAAGGGCTTCCCGCAACAACACAATCGGCTGGGTCATGCAGTAGTTATTGAGAAGACGATGGTCCTCAACAGCAGCCTTGATCACATTGGTCAAGCTCATTTTTATTAATGTACATGCAACACGTACGCACGACCGGAAGTCGGCCTCAAAGTCAGTCATCGTGTCCAGAGTATGTATCTATTGGAAGATCAACGAAACGTGATAAGATATGTCTAGAAAGAGGAGTAATCCAGAGGCCTACTGTGCTTGGTAGTTATAACGTTTAGACCTTCTTAGAAAAAAATCAGGATTTTGGGAACTTGACTTTATAGCCTACTTCCAAAAAAGATTATATTCGTAATTGACGTTCTCTAAAATGAATGACTTCGGAAGAAGCTGGGACTTGCTGTATTTTATATTAAAAAAATTTTATCAAGTTTTAAGCAATTCTTGCATCGCGCAAATTATGGTAGAGGGAAGACTAAGGGACGAGAAAGCAGGCGAGGCGATAGTCTACCGACAAACTTCCGGTTATTCAGAATCTCGTGGCGCGAGCGGTTATTGAATTTCCGTCAGAGGAATATTTCACGCGGCAAACTGACTAGAAAATCGGTTGGATATTCCTCGACGGCAGAATTTAAGTTTAAATTCTGCGAGGAGTTTTCTGCAAACTAGATTTCAATCAGTTCTCTCAATTAAAAAGGAAAAAGTTGCTTTCCACAAAGTTTTGTAAAATTAAATTGGTCGAGCTTCATGGGGCCGTATTAAGGAACTGAATCAATAAATAATGATAACCGCAGAACAAAGAATGAAATATGCAAATCTGCTCGTCGTTGTATAATGTTCGTAGTCATTTTGAGCACAGGCAGACGTTCCGGTGCACTTCCGGTTGCCTGGTCATGGATTCATGGTTACCAGAAGTGTCGTTTTCCAGCAGGATAACCGCGAAATCCGCCCTGCCTGGCACGACCACTTCCGATATTCTGCCGGTAAAGCAGCGCGCCTCTTCTCGTCTCTTTTCACTGGGACTTTCTCGTTGAATCTCCTGGGCAGATCTATCAGAATTTTTACTCATATTTGTCTAAGTACTTTCAATCCGGATCGCTTTTTTTCTGCGTGGCTTTTCATTCGCCGATTTAATGCCTCGATCTTTTTGACCGTTTTAAATGTCCTTTTTTTATGAACACGATGATCGACAGTTCGTCGTCATGTTTTTTAATCGTACGAGCTCATAAAGTCCCGAACACGAAGTTGTTTTTACGACACTTTAGTCTAGCTAGACAGCGCAGGTTTGTATGGAATGATGTACGTTATTCGAAAAGAAATATCCATAGCTCGCCATCCCATTTCCAAGGAAACTACTGTCAACTGTATTTCCTCGTCGCACTTTCTATTGTACTCTAGACCTGTATTTTTTAATTTGTGTACTTGTCGACGATCGATCTCGTCACCGTTGCTGAACCGAAGATTTTCTCCGGCCGAACGGCGAAGAGATTCCGCGCGTGAAATTTCACTTTATAATTAAAACGCTTTGAGGATGGAAACAAAAAAAAATATAATATGGAAATTCTGAACGTGAATGGCCTTAGCTAGCTCTTATTCCTGCCGAAAGCGCGATACTCTAGAGTAGTTTCATCGTGATGTAAGAATTCTGAATCGAAGTTACGTGTACGTGGATAATTATTATATGATAATTAATATATTGCGACTCTTATCCTAATGCTACTTAGGCGATCGGCTAACCGGTCGAGTGGGTCGATTTTTTCTGACAGTGCTTAGCAAATGATTCTGTTATTGCCATTTTAAAAAAGTCCTTAAACGGAATTTTTCGCTAAGAAGATTTTATTTTTAAAAGGATATACAATGTTTTAATCTATAATTGTAT
Source organism: Andricus grossulariae (assembly GCA_011634705.1). NCBI lineage: Eukaryota > Metazoa > Arthropoda > Insecta > Hymenoptera > Cynipidae > Andricus > Andricus grossulariae. Next base: position 219,500,987 of record JAABKJ010007545.1, on the reverse strand, counting down.
GCCGTTGCTCGTTTTTAATAAATTGAGAGCTTCAAAGTTTCATCAGTTTTAATTTTTAAAGGATCTTCGCCGACTCGACCGGCGAACATAAACCATTAAACTATTTACCCACTAATCTAGCGATTAATCACTGATTAGTTTAGCGTCGGTATGAATCAATCTGTACATATTGTCTTAACTGTCGTTTCGATTATTGTGAAGCACATACTAGTTTAATATATATAGAGTGGAGCGTAAGAGAGTGGATGAATGAAGGAACGAGAGAACGTTTGGAAGGAAGCGCATGTGTCGATGCGTGCGTATGCAAAACAACAAGATGAAAAAAAGCGCCACAGTAAGTTAGAGGCAGAAAAATATTCTGATTCATGTTTCTCGCGTAACAATTTATAGTTACGTGTCTTTTATCTCATGTATTGCACGCTAGATATTCACTCCGATATCTTACACAAAAAAATGGTAAAGAAACCGAAAAAGGAAAAAACAGAAGGATGAAAGAAAATAACATTTTTCAAAGTACACCAAACTCTCGGTTTCAGTCCGGTGTCGGGGGTTGTCTTCAGTCCCAAATCGGGGGGAACCAAGCGTAAACAGCCGTTGCCGAGAGACGTTGCGACAAATGTCGCATCCGTTCTCTCGCCTGAGACAAGCAGTTCCAGGAAGGTGAAAACCGGGGGGACTGAAACCGAGAGTTTGGTGTAAACGAATCACTCTTGGGATTATTTTGTAAGTTTTTTTTGCAGATAACTTTGTCGTTTTTCCTAAGTGAATTCAGTATTTTGAAATGTTTCGATCGTTTTTTCAGGCTGTAGTATTTTATTTGAAAATGCCAGTTTGAGTGCAACGATAAAGAGTGAAAGAGAGAGAGAGAGAGAGAGAGAGAGAGAGAGATGTAGAAATAAAATGTAATAGTATTGTACTCGGTGTTTCGCTCACACCCTCCTTGGTATATTTCTTAAATGCATGTACTCGCGTACACGCACTCGATATAAACACACGAAAACACAAATGCACGCGCACGATCAAAGCCTTGCTGCTAGCCTTATCTTGTAACACGAGATTTAAATAAAATTTCAAAATTCAGTAAAGTGTTTTTATCAAGCAACATACCTTTTTTCCCCTTGACAATAACCAATTGAGGAGTTCAAAATTTCTGCTTTAAGGTAGTTTTGCCAAAAATCAGATTTCTAAAAAAATAGTTTTTCTGTGATTTTAAAAATTAAAATAATATTAGTATCGCTTCTTACCAATGTTTGAAAATTGGTTAAATTTTAGGCTGTATATAGTAGTTCCGAAAAATTGTGGGAGTTGAAAAAGGGGATGGACTACTCCCAACAATTTGGGACGATTAGCCAAACTTATGAAAAATATTGGACTACTCATCCCGAATTTCGTGACGACGAGACACTTCGTAAATTTACATAAATGGTGGCTTATTTTTACGAGGAAAACATTCCCTACAACTCTACAATTCTACTATTTTCAAATTTCAAAGTAAATTTTTGTGTGACTGCAATCGTTAGAACAATTTTTCGTAAAGAAAACATTTTTTAAACACATGACTATATTTGAAGATTATTTGATTATTTAAAAAATTGGACACAGTAGTATTGTAGGGATTTTTTTACCCGTAAAAATATCTCATGATTTATTAAAATTTAACCATTTTTACCTCATTATTAAGAAGCGAGAGTACGAAAAAATTCATTTATAAAAACTATTGTCAAAATAATTATTTTTCGTAAGTTAAACTTTCTCCAAAAAACAAAGTGTCTTTTCTTTCATTAGACATGACTGAGAATATCATTTCAATTCTTAAAATGACACAGATTTTTGTTTCCATAGACCTGATTTTTGATACAATTATTTTTAAATGATGCACAGTGGCACAGGTTTTTTTTTAAGTAACAAATTCCAAAGATCGCATTAAAAATTCAGAAGTAAAAAAGGCGAATCAAAAGTTAAAAAAATTATCCGATTCGTATAAAACTCCTTGTCTGGGGTCTTCCTGAGCTAAATATTTCAAATATTGTATGGAAAATTCAAAACGAAGGACCAAAATATGAATAACCCGAAGCTTAAAAAAATTATACAGTATTTGGAATCTTTCACTCAAAAAACCCTTGAAAATTATTTTTATGCCAATCGTATAATTTTTTTAAAATTCTGATAGCAAGTTTGGATGCACCATTTTGAATTTTCATTTTTTATACAAATCAGATCATTTTTAAAAACTGTTGGCCGCCATTTTGAATTTCCAACTCTTGATTTGATATTTGGAATCCGCGACCAAAAAAACCCTTTAAATGTGAGTTTTTTTCAAATTTAAGAGATCAATTCATTATTATTATCTTTAATACATAATTCTATTAATCATTAGATGTATTAGGTATTATTGAAAGAAATTTGTCAAATTTTAAATTGAATTGATTTTAATTTCATTTTGTAATAACTTTTTTGCTGTAAATTGTAAACAAACCTACCTTTTGACGAAGTATGAAAAACCATAACAGCTCAGATTCATGTGATATTTTACATCACATGAATCTGAGCTGCTATTGTTTTAGTAAAAAATATATATATATATTATATTATTATTATTATTATTGTTATTTATTAAAAAAAAAAATTATTCAAACTTTTAGTTTAAAAACGAGAAAACACTGAATTATCGTAAAGTCCAATTTTTACTTTCAGACTTTCAAAACTTATTTCTGTGAATTTTCGGTAATGGAAAATTCCTTTCATGTAAATTTTTGTTTAAAAATGTACTGCACTCTCCTATGCATAATTTAGATATTTATCAAAAATTTCAAAATAAAATAACATTAAATCAGGATCCTTAGTTTTATATTAGGATTTATATTTTGCTAATAGTTTATTTCCTACAGCTCTTGTCGTCCTTCGATCAATAGATTCGAAAACTACCGCTAAGTTGTCAAAGCTGAAATTCAGCTAACTATTCTAATCAAAATGTTGTTATGCGTAATCGTTACCAGCTAGAGAATTTCGGTGATTTCCGAACTAAAAGGACAGAAGAACTCTTAAGCCTCTTAAGCTTTGGCTCATTTCCTTCTCTTTAAAAAAATAATATTCGAATTTTGAAAGTTAAAAATATGTTAATTACATAAAAGTAAGAAATATTACGAATTGTGAACAAAAATAATTGACCAGATCTTGAAAAGTACTTTATACATTAATTTGTTAACATATATGTATTATAATATTTCTATAGGTAAGTATGTTGAAAATGGTAAAAATTGAAAATATTGTAGGCACATATAGAAAACACTTTTTCTGTGGATGAATCCATTTTTTAAATACATTCCTCAAACTTTTTACCTTGATATATTCTGCTCGTACAGGTATAAGACATGTTATACCAATTATTATATTTATACGACCTAATTTCTTTTTCCTTTCTGGTTATAGAAAACAATTCTAAATATAGAAATATTGAAGAAATTAGGTGATGTTAAATCCTTCTTATGTTTAGCGTCTGGGAATATACTAGATGAAAGTGGTGACAAAAGTCAAAACGACTGCTTCCAGACAAAAATAGTATAATTTATTTTTTCAAGATCATAACAATGGTTAGAATCTGTGAATGAGACATTAATTCGAAGAGACATAAGAAGCCATAGAAACACGAGAGCTTGCATGAAAAAATGCATGGACGTGCATGAAGCTAGAGTAGTATGCCAGGACAGAAAAGTTTGGCGACAAATAGTTTATAAAAAGAATGTAATACCAATACATTAGTATCTAATAATACTATTGTATTGGTATTACCACGATGGAGTTGTTGCGGTTGCTCCTACTTACACAAAAAGAACAGTTTTTAATAACTAATTTCAACGAATTCGCACATGATGGGTTACACTTTTTTTACATTATCATTAATTTAGTTTCAGGCTAATTCTTTATACTAAAAATTATGACTCAACAATCTTTTTCATCCAAGAATTTATATTATTTTAAATTTTTGCATATGAGCGAGCCACCACAACAATCCCTACTTATCTTTGTTGTTTAACTCAGTCTTAACCTTTTTTAACCTGATTTCGATGATAAATTTTAATCCAATGAGGAAACTGGTACATGTTTCGAAACGTCATACGTTTTAATTTCTTTATGATCTAGGTAGGGTGACCAGATTCCCAGGTGCAAAAAGGATGACATAACCTTGCCCCCCTCCCCTCATAATAAGACCTAAATTAACAAATTTGTTGGATTATCAGTTTTTTTTAATGTTTATTTGCCGACACATGCAATGAAATATAATTAATACATACAATTACTTATTAAAAAAGGTCAATTTTGTCTTTTGACCAAAAAGTAGCACGTTTTATGAGTTTTCCAAAGTTTAAGAGGGCTGAAGGACAAGCAAGCGAAAAGTAGGGCATCTCCTAAATGAGGACGTCTGGTCGCCTTAAATATAGGCCATAAGGATTTGAGCTCTAAAAAGCTCAAAGACTTGTCTGAATTCGGAACAATGAAAGTCTTGCTATTCGAAACGGCATCAGCATGTTTCTGTCTATTTATACACCGCTAAACACGTGAATTCAGGACGAACGCACGTCGAGCATTCTACAGAGCAAAAGCGGATTCGCAGTTCGCACCCATTTATAAGCAAAGCGAATTCGAGTTCAGCGTTCTCCTATAGACATCCTAGCCAACAAAAGCATCTAATCCGAAGTCCGAACTGCGGAATACGCCTTACAAACAGGTCGATTGTTATTTGATGCAAATTGATAATCGAATTTCGGCTTTGCCGGCTTTCACATCTCGTCCTAGTGGTTCAAACATGCTTAAGATTAAATTTCAATCCTGATCTGTGGATTTAATTTACATAATTAGGCTCTTCTGTTGATATTAATATCTGTTATGTCGTTTTTACAGCAATCAGATCACGAAATCTTGTTTTTTGCTTGTACACTTCTTGAAGACCTTATAGAATTGTTTTATTTTCATTCTCATACATTCAAATTTTCTTTTAATCGACAGGAAAGACTGGGATAAACTAACATAGGTGTAAAGATAGAAATGCAAGTAAATTCTTCGTTTATTATTTTATAATACAAGAATCTGAATCTCAGTAAAAAAAGTAGGTTGACTTCCAGATGTAATCAAAAGGATCATTCGCTGGTTGAAAGCCAATTGCTTTATGCACGTGAAAAAAAATTTTTAGGTTTATTTAAGAAACAAATATTATTGACATCCCGACAAACCATTACTTAGTATTTTTTTAATTATAACATATCCTACGTCAATCGACATCTTTCCTAAAAGATTTTGCGCATCGCAGTTCGCACACGCATTTCTGCTAGCACAAATGAATTTCAGATCAGGCGCGCATCTACAATGGTGGCGAACCGACGATCGCACCCCCCCCCCTCTCACACAGGATTTCAAATATGGTCACTTTAATCTGCTATTTCAAGCACATACAAATGCGTAAAAAAACTTCACAAACGAAAACAGTTCACTGGACGTTGTAGAATGAAGCATTCTCCCAAGTATCACTGTATAATCCCTTCGTGGAAAAAAAAATATATATATATATATGTATGTATGTATGTATGTATGTATGTATGTATAGGTCAGTGCTGGAAGGAAGTTCTCGAGGTAATAAAAAATCGTAAACCATAGTATCGAAGAGATTCACAGTTTTCCAGGGGAATCGAGCGGACTCCAAAGCCGATAAAAGGGTTATTAGTGTGCGTTCGCAAAGTCTCAACTATATATATGTATATACTTTATACTAATACCTTTAGTCGCAGTTTTCGCTGCACGAGTCGCGTACTCACTCGTAAGAGGATTAACCCATGTCCTCTGTCTCTGCTAGAAGTTCATGGCGTAATTTCTCGGGTTTTAAATAAATAATTATAACGTCTGGCTGCTTATTCACCAGACGTTAGTGGCGTTAATGGATAAACAAACGTCAAGGAAACGAAAAAAAAAATCCTTTGAGAGATCGCGCTATAATGCATGAAGTTCTCTCGAGCGTAAACTTTGAAAAGTCTCTCGACTTTCAAGGGACTTTCAAGACATTTTAGTTTTTTCAATGGTCAAAGGTTTCATCTTATGGAAGATTATAAATATATATAATTAAAAACTAAGGGTTAACAACCACCGCAGGGTCCCATTGGGAGCAACTGTCATCTAAAAAATGAGATCGGCTCCCAGTGGGACCGCGGTAAATTCCATTCATTGCGACGTCTCGCAACCATGAGATGGGTGGTCACTGGCGATCCTGTCAGGATATATATATATATAAACTAAAGGTTAACAACCACCGCAGGGTCCCACTAGGAGCAACTGTCATCTAAAAAATGACATCGGCTCACAGTAGGACCGCGGTAAATTCCATTCATGGCCACGCCTCACAACCGTGAGATGGGTGGTCACAGGACACGACGAAATCACAACGACAGGTCGGCGAAACTTTCGTGTGTTTTGACAGAGAGAGAGAGAGAGAGAGATATATATATAGTGAGGGAGAGCGAGAGAGGAGCTGCACGACGTAGAAACACTAAGTTCATGCATGATTTCTGTTATTTCAATCTTATTGTTTTGTCTTTTTTTTAAATATTTGGCACTGACGAGGACCCGTATCCGTGGTCGAAACGTTTGCCAATTTTAACTTTTAGGAAACTCACGTTTTTAATTAAATACTCGTATATTCATAAGACCCTAATGCCAATACAAAAATCCTCCACAACAACTTAAATAATTGGGTCAATTAAATCCGACATTTAAAGAAAACAGTAAAAATGTCACAGAACGATTTTCAAAATAACACTTTTTGTTGTTTGAAAAAAAGTCTTATCGTGCATTGAAACGTACTTTATTAAAAACTCGAACAGTTTATGAAAAATTAGAAAATTGGACCGCCACAGGTTTTCGTGAAAATATTTGTAAATTTGAAAGCCCTTAGAAATAGTTAAGATGAAAGTGGTAATTTTCTTTTAACTTTAATTCACGGTAGCAAATATTATTTCCTGAATATTGATGTACTATTCGTAGGGTTTTAATGGGCATTATTGCATTTATAAAGTAGCAAAGTTTTTCTCGGAAATTCTGTTAGCAAATAGAAATTGAATTTAATTGGAAGCAAATTAAATTAAGAAAATGTTTTCGATGATCGTTGTCACGAGGCGTAAATAAGGCAACGGGAAATACATTATCTGTTATTATCTGACTATCTGTTCCTGTACCAAGACTTTCTGCTGAATATGGTTACAATAATCAATATGCAGTCGCGGACAATTATCCAGAGATGGTCCCGAAGGAATAACCCGTAAGCGGAGGCGTGACAACCGTGCCGAAAACTGAATGACACCTGGGTGAGGTGTCTCTAACGGCGAATCTGGGATACCGGGCGACCTCTGAGAGCATGTAGCCTTATCCTTGCATGCAAGGCTCTACAAGGATGGACGAACCCTTTTCCTTCTATGCTCGTGGCAACAAAAATAATAACACCAAACATAGTTGTAGTAGGTGTGGTTCAAAACAATCGAACGCGCAGTGCTCCCGACATCCTAGAGTTATGGGAGCCAATGAAGACTGAGTCAATGCGAATGACTGGCAGAATGTCATTACTTTTGAGAGGACGGATCGACTCAGAGAAGACCTGCTATGGTGCTATGATACCAGTATGGACCCTGAACGAAAAAGTTACATAGCGCGACTGCATACTCTGTGGTGCGAGAAACACCCAAAGCTCTTGCATTTTTGGCATAAATGTCTGCCAAACCGTGCCGAGGAACCCCGGAAAAGGGGTTATATAACCAAGCGCCTACTCAACCGCAGCCAGAACAAGCAAGCAACAGATAAAAAGAGAGGCGTCACTGAGACCAACCGCAAGCAGGCATCCAATAGAGGAAGAGCGATCAGTTAGGACCCGGAGAAACATCAAAATTCAGGGTTTTTTTAACCCAAAGGTCTGGCTGAGCTAGATGTCGAGCTTCGTGGAGATTTTTCCGAAGAACCCGACCTCTGGACTATCAATTTTGTGTATATAATGCAGCAAGAACTTTAGCAGATACAAACAAACGAATCGTCTGCAAAACAGTTAAATTTTCTACCATATAGCTAAATGTACCACATAACTGTTTAATTTTCAAAACAGAGAGTCAAATATTCTATAAAAAACAGTTGAAAATTAACCTGAAAATATTAAATTTGAACAAGAAAGTTGATTTTTAACGACATAGTTAAATTTTTAATTGAAAATCAATTCGTACTACCAAAAAGGAAAATTTGAACATAATATTTCGTTTTTTCAACCAAAGAGATGTTTCTTCTACTAAAATTTCAAATAAAATCAATGTCTTAGGCTTAACATGGTTGCAGCCCAATACGTCAAAGGCTTTTTTGGTTAGAGTTGAATTTAATTTTTTTTTTCTTAAGTTGTATACACGGGGCTGCCCGGTGTATATTATCAATCACGGACGCATTATTGTAATGCAATCAAGTGATCTGATAAGAGCGTGTGCCTTGGCATATTCGACAAAGCCTGGTTTTTACCCCATCATTCACGGACTGGGTGGCAGTCAAGTGCATGATAGGGGGACCTACAGCTTAAGGTGGGATCCGAACCACCAGAATCTCGGTAAAGGTACATAGCAAAATTTCAAGAGGTACTGGCTCAGGGATCGAACCCCGGACCTCTTAAGGTGACGTCCGAGCCTCTAACCAACTAAGCCACCGAGGCTCCAAAATTAATGTCTCAAGCTCAAGATGGTTACAGCCCAATGTGTCAAAGGCATTTTTGGTTAGAGTTTTTTTTTTTCAATAGTATGCACAAGGCTGTCCCGGTATATATTATCAGTCACGGACGCATTATTGTAATGCAATCAAGTGATCTGATAGGAGCTTGTGCCTTGACATATTGGGCAAAGCCTGGTTTTTACCCCATCATTCACGGACTGGGTGGCGTTCAAGTTCATGATGGGGGGACCTGCAGTTTAAGGTGGGATCTGAACCACCAGAACCTCGGTAAAGGTACATAGAAAAATTTCAAGAGGGACCGGCTCAGGGATCGAACCCCAGACCTCTAAGGTAAGTACGAGCGTCTAACGAATTGAGCCACCGTAACAGCCCCTGACACTTGGTTAATCCCGTTGCATCCCCTTGTTCGTCTAAACATGACCCCAAAGCCCTCTTCATAAGAAGAGAGCTGCAGTCACGCTGTTGGCTGATATCGTTGACTCACTGATGCAGTAACTACCAGTGAGTGTTAGACGTTTCCCCGCAATCGCAGGGCAGTGACAAAGGATGTGAGTAGCTGACTCATCATACATTCCGCACAGACGACAGAGGGGACTTTTCACAACCCCTATTTTATGTTTGTTTTGGCCTGTCCGCAAGCAGAGACCAAATCTCACTCATTCTGATGTTCCTCAGTCAGCCAATTGTTAATTTTTCAGTGACTGACCTAATGGAAATACCTAAAACTGTCTCGGCTCCAGTAAAATTCCTTCTTGCTTCTATTTTGGCTGGCTTATCCGATATCTTATTGACCTTGATACCGCTGTGTCCAGGGTTCTATAGCAGAGTAACTCGGTTTTTCGTCGCTAGCATATTACGTGCCTCAAAGCACTTCCATAATAATGGCGACGTGGTCGTTGTTCCATTTGAGGCCAGTATAGCAGCCCTGCTGTCTGAGCATATGCGGATATTTCTTTTGTTGTCATAATCCTTCTCCTTGTGGGCGCACTGGAGTATGGTCATAATCTTAGATTGTATAACTGTGACGTAGGCCTCCAACTCGATTGTGAAGCTCATTCCATTCTTTCTACGATATACACCGGCTACTGCATTCTCCTCGTTTCTGGAGCCATCTGTGAACCAGTTGTCTCCATCACTGGGCAGGTGTTCGTCGCCAATAACCCATCCCTCCTTCGTGGATAGGCTAACTCGATACTTCTTGTCGAAGAGATAGCGAGTGGCAATTTTTTCCGTGGGCATGCTCAGGGTCAGCCCCCTCGCGATGTCGACTGGGATCTTCACTGCTGTCGAGATCCTTCTGTCCTTTACCAAATTTAGTCTCTAGGCCGCCTTGGCAGCCACGGCCTTGATGGTGAGATGAATGGGCTCCAACCCTATTAGTGTCCCCAGTGCTATCGTGGGTGACGACTTCAAGGCACCAGTGATGCCTCTTAAAATCAGTCCCCTGATCCTTTATAGTCGAGACTTCACAGTGGACAGCTCGACCCTGCTCCAACAGACCACCGCTGCATAGGTTAGCCTTAGTGGCAAGATCGCCAGGTAGATCCACATGTAGATCCATGTAGATCCACAAGTATATCGTCCACATAGCCTATGACGTAGTGACCCTGACTTGAGAGTAGATGAAGCAGTTCATCCCGTACTAGGCACCACAGCAAGGGCGATAAAACTTCTCCCTGCGGAGATCCCGAGTCAACGGTTCCACATAAAGTGGTATCAACCTTAGTCGTGGTTAGATTCCTGTTGTCCAACATGTGGCACGTTTATTCCACGACTACAGTAGGCACACCATGTGTGATCATGGCCGCCCCGATCACTTCTCCAGAGGTGTTGTTGAAAGCTCCTTCGACGTCCATAAAGGTTGCAATCGCGAGTCCTTTCTCCTTCAGTTGTCCTTCAAGTAGGTTTATTGCTCCGCTTAGGACCGTCTTCGTCGCGTGACTAGCCCTATAGGCGTGTTGCTCTTTGTGAAGTGGCCTCCTTAATAAGAGCTTATCGCGGATATATCTATCCACAAGTCTTACCACTGTTTTTAGTAGGAAAGATGTTGGGCGGATCGAACGAAAATCCTTGGGTAAGGTATAACCGATCCTACCTGCTTTCGGAATAAAGACTACTCTCGAACCCAACATTGCTGCCCGGATATGTCCAACGTTAGTCTAGCCCTAGCAAGTCTCACTAGCGGCCCTATGATGGCCTCTCCAGCCCTCTGTATGCTGGATATATGCAATCTGGGCCAGGAAATTTGTAAGGACTGAAGGACTTCAGGGGCCACCTGATCCTGGCAGGGGTGACAATCTCGTTGGCAAGCCGCAGTTTCGGGCCCAGTTGGGCCGCAGGCGACTCTGGTTGCCTGGGAGGTGCCGTCTCCTTATTTTTCAAACCTTAAAAAGCCCGGGAAATGTACCTTGATCAGGAGAGCCAATGTGTCCATGTCCGACTCTGAGTAACACCCGCCGGGCAATTTCAAAGTGCCGAGAATAGCATCCAGATTTCGAGAAAGCAGTCCATCCAGTCTAGCCGCCTCACCTCCCTTGTCGATGTCTGTGCAAAAGTTGGTCTAGCTCTCTTGCTCCACCTTACGTATTGCACCTCTGTATACGCCACGTCTGAACCTACCTCTGGTTTCACTGCGAAGCTCTTCGAGTTTCCCATTCCACCAGTGTTTCTTCCCAGGCTTTCGGACTCTTGTAGGTCGACAATTACTTTCATTAGTATCTTTGATGGCTTCCGTGAAAGTGTTGGCTGCCATCTCCAGGGTATCGACGTCTCGAATTGACCTGGGAACCTCTGAAAGTGCAGATCTTAGCTCCGTGGAAAACTGATCCTAGTCCGTTCTTCGTAGATTTCTGACCCATTTGGGGCCAGCGGGTACAATGGATTCCAACACGAACTTTTTCTGTGAGTGGTCTGAAAGAGTGGGTTCTCCTGAGACTCTCCACCTCTTGATGTTATCTCTAAAATTACTGGTACAGAGAGTGATGTCAATGACTTCCTTTCTGACCGAGTTACGGAACGTCGGGATGTTCTCCGTGTTAGAAATATCTAAATCAGTGGTGAATAGGTATTTCAGCCGGTTATTACCTCTTCAGTTGACGTCCGTGCTGCACCACAAAGTATGGTGGAAATTAGCAACGCTACCCAGCAGTAGAGGAATACCCTTTACCTTGCAATATTCCACCAGTGTACATATATCCATTGGTGGGTTGGTATCGCTGTCACACGGAAAGTAAGCCGATCCCAGAACTAGCCTTCCTATCCCTTTGAGATCCGTGGCTATCACTATCAGGTCTCTCGAACATAGCTCAAGCAGCGGGACAACGTTAACTCCCTTTGTCAGCATGCAGGCCCTTGGTTTTGCCGCTTTAGGGTCCCCATAACAAAAAAGACTACCCTCCCTTCTAATCCCCTCATGGTATCTCAAACTCATCAAGGTTCTTGGATTAGCGAGATACCTGTGTACCTCACGGCCATGCACCTCTGAAAAACTGCAGAGGCGCCTTTGCTGTGATGCAAGTTAATCTGTGTAATGGTGAGACCAGGAGCTGTCATTTAGGTCTGCTTCTGATCTTTCTGTGTCTCAACAGGCTCCTCCTGTTTTCTCGCCGGCAACCCTAAAGTTGATCTGTCCAAAGTGATAGTAGGGCTTGTTGTTTAGGGCCGCAAGATCCCTCGTCTGAAACTCAGGAATCTGCACAACTAGGAGGTGCTTGGTGCCTCCTGCTGTGTTCTCTTCCTGAGGCCTATCGTGCCTGACGATTTGCCAGAACGCTGTCTCAAGTGAGGGGTCGAAACCCTTCAGCAGTTGGAGTACCTCATACGGGACTTTCGGTTTTCCCGGGAACCACGCCGTAGCTCTCACCATCTTCTGGAGCAACTCAACTTCACCCACCTCAAGCACTGGACCTTCTCACGGCTTTGTATCGACCACGGCTTTGAGTAGCCAAGCTTTAGCCGACAGGTCGGCTGCCACAAATACGAAGACCCCTCCCCTGCAGAAGGATGTCACGAATCTTGGCCATTGATTGAGCGCCCTCCAGGTAGCCTCGCCGAAAAACTCATACTGCTTCGTAGTGAGCATTGAGTCCGGGTAATTTGCATCGACCACCACCATCGTCAGGGGGTTAGTCCTCTAAGCGGCCGTCAGTCCAGCTCCCGACGACTCTCTGTTCGTCGGCTGCTGGGCCGCTTTGTGCCTGTTCAGAGTCTTAGCATTCCCGGTGGGCTGTCCTCTGAGCCCCTCCCTCTCTTCTGGGACTCAGTTTTGAGTGTCGGCCCTGTAACTGCCGACGTTTCAGCTCTTGCAGCTGCTCCGCTAGCCTGCTGCGCTTGCCTCTTCAGTCTCCTTTCCAGGGAACCGTTGAGCCGTTTCTTTTTGTTGGGGGACTGATTGGCCTCTGCCATTACCATAGCCTTATTCAGAGGGTCCGTCATTTCCTCAACTCCCTAGGGAGCTGGGGGCACAGTCGCCACCTGAATTTGGCTTGTCAGATAGACAGATGAAGAGGAGAAGGTTATGTTAGACCCTTTAAGGCTCAAGCCCTCTCCCCCCATCTGCCAACTCCCTTCCTCTTTCTTTTTTGTTGTTGTGATTAGGCGTGTTCATTTGGATCCCGCGAGAAGCTAGGAAAATAAAAGGCCCGACCCTGCAGAGCCCCGCATGCAGGGGTAAGACTGAATACTAGGGGAGGTCGTCCGGTGTCCCCGAGAGGCCGTAAGGACACCTTCATAACCTCAAGGTGCCAAAGGACCACGAGCACGATCACTCTGCGCTCATGGCTTGCGGGGGGGAGGGGTTGCTCACATTGAGTGAGACGCTCAATTTTCAAATATCCGCTTGCAGACCACCATAACAAACGGAGGGCTGTTTCTTGGTGGCTATGCGGGCCGCAGGTCATTCCTGTCCCGACTTCAAAGCTGTCAATTGGTCCGGGAGGGGCCTCGACCCAGGGATCAAGAAGGCCAGTGTTAGCTAGGCTCTTTCACGCTTCTACCATACCGTTATCACACATACCAGGAGAGCCCGTTTATAGGGATCCTTTTCCTCTCATACAGGAGAGCCCGTTTATAACGATCCTTTAATTCATATCCATACGCATGCAGGCCGAGGTCCTTTTGATCCCCATGTCCCACACGCTTGAGCCTCCCCACCAACTACAAGGTATAACAGCCCCTAGGGGAGAAAAATTCTGAATCTTCAACGTAAAAAATGAATTTTCGAGAAAGTGTTTCCAGTTATAAAAAAGGAGTTGATTTGCAAACCTAAAAAGAGTAATGATCAATAAAAAAATATAATAGTTTATATTTCAACAAAAAGAGATTGTAATTTTTTAGAAAGCACAATAAAATTTAGCCAAACTAGATGAATTTTCAGCAAAATAGATGAATCCTCAACCAAAACAGATTACTTTTCCATCAAACGGTTAAATTTTCAACCAAAAAATTTGATTTTCTACCAACAAAGACAAATTTTAAACCAAATGCATAAAGTGTTACAATATAGAGAAGCGAATTTCTTCACAAAACAGTTTATTTTTGTACCAAATAGTTGAATTTTCAGGTCGAAAGCATAGATTCTCCAGAGAGCAGTCGAATTCTTAACCCAGAAAGATGAATTTGCGAACAAAAGTTGAATTGTCGACCAAGTAGTTGAATTTTCTACGAAACTGCAGAATTCTCAAGCACAAATGATGAATTTTGTACAAAAAGTTGCATTTCCAACCAAGAACTATAAATTTCCTACAAAAAAGGTAATTTAAAAAAAACAATTAAAGATTTAACTTAAATTATGAAACTTCAAGCAACAAAATTAATTTCAAATAAAGTATTTCAACTTCTAATCAAAGAAATGAATATTCAACCTTGAAAGATGAATTTTTAACCAAAATTATACCCCATTTAAGAGAGCATGGAAAAGTAGTTTAATATTTAATTTGAAAAGTTCTTTTGAATCATTGGGGGGAGCCCAACCAACCCGTAGATTTTCCTGATGCCAGAATTGCGGCACAATGTTTTGTGTCACTGTTGGTTATATGTAAACTATAGAGAAACATGTAGCATCGAATCAGATGAACTTGACATGTCCAAACATTGAGATAGTAATAAAATATAGAAGTAGCGTCTAAGTATACATAATCTGTGTTTATTCTTCTCCACTCGTCTTGCACGTGAAATAAGACAAATAATTTCACAATTTTCGATAGGTATACTTCAACGCTTTGAATGTATTTCATGAAAGTTTGAATACTCTTTAATTATATTTCATGTATCTTTTTTTGAATAATTGAAATGGAGTTATTTCTTTTCATCAATCAAAATGTGTTTTTTTTTAGGAATTCGTTTCACTTTTTAATCAATGCAAATATCTTTATTGTATGTATATGTGGGTATTCGAGCAAAACTAAGGCTAGGGGGAATTTTTCGAAATTTTTCAAACATTTCTGAAACAATTTTTTAAATTTTATAACTGGGTCACACTTTATTTTCAATAAGTTTTTTTTTATTTTTCACGCCGGAAAACGTTGGCAAAGCACAATTTGGTTATTGTGCCTCCGTAGATACATTATTTTTCAAAGTATATCGGATATGTTTTTTTTATATCAAGGGAGAATCCCGAATTGCAGGAAATAGAAAAAATTCAGACAACAAGCGATTTTCAACAAAAATCATTTCAGTTCAAAATATCATGCAAAATGAAGTGCTTTGCTTCTATTTCAAGTCACAGACTTCGATTACTTTTCTCAGATATTTCGTAGTTATATTTGATTTTTGCTGCTAACTTACATTCAAATCTATTTATTACTTTAAAAAAGTTGTTTATTTGAAAGCATATATCCCAGTGACCAAAAGTTGTGTTTTGATGTAAACGTTCGATATCTTCAAATAATTACGCCTGTCTGAGCTGTTAAACGCTTCAGCTTGCAACATTTTTGAGACAAGAAAACAAATGACGATACAATGTAAATTTTTATTGTTCAAAAAGAGATATAACAAATTTCACAATCATGGTTTTCTGCGCGTGCTTAAAATTTGAGACTACATGAGTGCTGTGTCACTGCACACTTACTGCCGCCAGTGAAAGCGAATTTTTTTTTTAATTCTATTTTTCTGGAATTTTAGGTTAAAAAAGTCCGAAGTTCATCCAGTTATAGCCGGGATGTGCATTGTGGTTAGCTTGCTTCGGGAGTTTGAATTCATGTACATGTGGTGTGCTTCCAGGCAAAAGTGTAAATAAATGTACAGTGTTTATAATATCAGCATCAGGTTCAACTGATACAGACACTCCTGAAGGCATATGTATGAAAAATATTTTGGCTCCTGGGCTATATATTGGGGCAATACGTCTATAGTCGAGCCATCCAATGATCCAATCACCCTTTGCCACTAGCGTTATATGACCACTGGGTTTATCTGTGCCGAAGATACGAATGTCAGGAACTTCTTCTGTTGAAACAGTAAATGTGTACGTAGGTTGGTGTACAGCAGCCTCTAGACTGGCGCAAACTAAAATGTAGAAATGAAGATTTTAGTGTCTCTGTCTCACAAAATAAATAAAATATACAAGTTTCTGGAATGACTGAAAGTGTTTTTAGGCAGAAAAAAAGAGCCAAAGTTATGAAAAACCGCTTGGCTTTAGAGGTATAATTGAAGTCCTTAATTGATACCTTCTCAAAGGAAGAAACTCATCAAAGATGCAGGTAAAAAAAAATAATGCCTTTACCGAAAAAATGTAATTTTTTCATTTTATAAACATAAATTCCCGAAAACAAATTAGTTAATTCGAAAATGATGTCAATTTTTACATCATCATCATAACGAGAAGGTATCCAGCTGTATGTTGACGCTGACTATCGCGGATGAAGATACAATCCATATTACTGTGAAACTCGAACAATTTATTCCTACGACTTTTTTCGATGGAAAGAAAATTATCAGAGTTATAGCAATTACAGAATCGAACAAAAAATAATATTCTAAGTCAAACAATGCACGATATAAAAGAAAAGTCAAGAGATGAAAAACTTTGCTGTTTAAAAATCAACAAAAATGTTGCAAAAATTGTGCTAATTTTTTTGCCGAATTATGTATTCTAATCAAAAAATATTCACAAATGTATTATCATCCTGAAGATAATACGAAGAATCTGCCACTGCAACAACCCTTCTCAACTTTTTGTGCATTATTATATAAAAGGTATTTTCATTTGAAGAATTTTTAATCAAAAATAAATGTAAATTTCACTGCGAATGAAATTCGAAAATGGGTCATAAATATGTATGTATACATATGTGTTGTCTGTGTGTGTATATTAATGATATATTCACCAGCAGAACTAACGATAACCGCCAAAACGAAGACCAGAGTGCCGACGACTCTCATTTTTTCTGTTTAAGTAAAACTGATTTTCGACAAATCCGCGATTGCCAGTGACTAATGAATATTCTACAAGGTTTCTCCATTTATATACTAATCGTTTCCTTAATGGCCTTGTAAATTATTTCACTGTTTGTAATATGGATCAGAGGGTAGTAGCTTATTTCTCTCAGAAGTTTGTACTTTATCTATCTATTTTTTCTTCTTCGGAGGCAATGACAGTAAATGTTCTTTATCAGTTACATCTGCTGCATATGTCACGGAGATTTAAGAATGTTGATTCTAATTACCGCGTGACCTTGTAAACCTAATTAGAAAAAAGAACAGAATCAACAATTTTACAAAAAGACTTTTTGATAAACTGAGTAGTTCATGGAGTTTTTCCTAAAAATATTTTTGATATCAATAAAAAGGTTTTGACTAGTAAAGATGGTCATTGACAGATACACTTTTCGAATATATTAAATTCAAATATATTAAACCAAGTATTGCGAAATCAAATCAACAAGTACTCTTTTTTATTATCAAGGAATCTTTAAAAAGGAAAATAAAACTAAACAACAATGCCTTTGAGATGATATAAACCATGATCGATAATTTTCAAGCATGCCTAAAGAGGAAGGAGATGTACAGAAGTTACATTTAAACATTTACTCAGTTCTTTTTCAAGATCAAATGGACCCCTAGTTTTTGAACATTTCTAAAGTGATTATTTCACGCAGATTCATTAACATTTTGAGATTGAGTGGTGCTTTTAGCAACAAACTTGGAGGCAAAAATTATATATAATAACTTGAAATCACTAAAACCATTGAATCTTATATAAGAAAAAACCTAATAATGAAGTAAATGAATTTAGTTCACAATTTATGGGTACATCTAATGATTTTTGGAACAACGATAATCAAAAAACTTGGTTAAAAAAGGAATTGTAGAAGGGTTTAACTGAAACAAAAATTTTCTCTAAAAAACATCCATAGTTAACGATTACTAAATCAGACAAAGGATTCATAGAGATGTTAATATTGAAAAAATATTGCATATCTTTAATTATGAAGATAGTTTTCGATTGATTACTAATAATCTCACTAAAATTTCTTATCAGAGAGTTGAAATTGACATACAAATCGTTGGGATTTGCTTAAAATCCATACCAATATTCTTGAAAAACAATTTCTACATGATATAAAATATGTTTTTCATTCGGTATATTTCAAATTTACTGATGATTTCTGGAAAAAAAAGTTGGGAACACTCATAGGATCAGTTTATCTCCTTTTTTTGCTGAAATTGTTATAGAGAATTGAAAGAATGAAATTTTTCTAAAAATTAATATCAATATTGATCATAATGCAAGATATTTTGATGATTCAGCATTTAGTGTACATAAAAATAATGTAATATTCTTCTGAATGCTCTTGATAGGAATTAAATTTTCTTGATATTACTTTAATTAAAACTGATGACAGACATACCATCACAGACTGGCATAGGAAAACTATTTGCTCAGGAAAAATACTTAGTTTTCTCTCAAATCACTCTATTCAAAACAAGATAGGGGTTATTAAAAATTTGATTGATAGAGCCCTTAAAATATAAAATCCAGTCTTTCTTGAAAAAATCATTGAACTATGTAAACAAAATCTTCTTCTTAACAATTATCCTTTTGACTTCATTAGAAAACATGTGCATAAAAGAATAAACTATTATATAAGAAACAAAAACCATGATCAAAATAAAATAAATAGAGGAGATTAGGCAAATTTTTATATATAGTGAACATGATCACTATATTAAAAAATTCATTTAAAATTCAATGAATTTGTTTCCAAGATGCACTACATGGAAGTAATCCATATTTCATCTCAAAAATCTATTTTAAAAATTGTACTCAACTGTTCATGCATATAATATAGACAAAATATCTAAAAACGCAATAAAAATACATCTAAAATCTATTTCATATTTTACATATTCTTAATTTAGTATGAGACCAAGAGAACATAGTTAAGACATAACGTTTCAATTTTTTGAAAAACAATAACATACGTTTATGTCATGATCTGAATTTCTCTACCATCTGAAGTTTGTGACATTCAAACTTGTTAGTTTTGATTTGTCAAATTTTATGGTGACTATTTTTCATATTGAAAAAAAAAATTTCTTACTTTACATGATCTTCAAGTGCATAATTTTAAGTGAAAATGGCCAAAATTCGGAAAAAATTTTTCTCTCATTCTGAAAATGACTCTCACCGAACAGAAAAAATTAAATCCAATCAAAACCATGATCTTTATTTTACCCCAACAACTTTTTCAAAACAAAAATTAATATCGGAGACAAATTTGTGTAAGCATTAGGGTGGTCCAAAAATGCGTTGCAAAATTTTGTTTCACCCTAGAGTGCAAGGCCCCCCCCCAAAAAAGTTTGCATTTCCGAAGAAATAAAATCTCTAATTTTTTTCTTTTGAAATTCTAATATTAACACGTGCCACCGGGCACTGCAAAATCGCATTTAATTAACATGGGGAAATTTTTGATTTTCGAAGAATTGAACTCATACTTCAGGGTTTGATCGAAACGTGCCAAGTTCTTCAAAGATTGAAGAGAAGAACCTATGAAATAAAACCATACGCATAACTTTTATTTTTAACCCACTCTTACCCCCCCTCCCCCTCACAGCGCCCCAAATATGACCCAAAAATAAAAAAATTACATTTTTACGTTTAAACAAATTAAACTTATTTTAAAAATTATTTATTCCCAAAAAATGTAAGAAATAATCGTATCTTCTGATTGAAATGTGATAGTTTGTCATTGCTTGGAGAAGTTATTATTTTTAAAAACATTATGTAATTATTTAAACAATAACTTACTATTTATTCTCAACATTTCTAAAAATTGACCCAGAGATATCCAATTTTTTCTCCAATTGGTATTCCTTGCTTCTCTTTGTTGAATAATTATATAATTTTGACACATATCTTTTAATGTTCAATAAATTTATATTTGTTTACACAATTTTGATTTTCTCAAGCCGTTTTCTTTCGAAAACTTAAAAAAAAATGGAATAAAATTAAGCACCTTTAGAACTGACATTCTTATCCTTAATAATAATTTCCAGATTCCTCAACTGAATACGAATAGTTCCTATAAGCACCCATTTTTAACAAAATCCTCTTGTCATAAATTTGTCAATTTTTGTTTCTTGCAATTACTTAATCCTACTATTATTTAAAAAATTATTGAATTATGGAAATGGTTAAAACGTTCAGAACCTAATTTTAACAACTTTTTGGCAACGACACTCATATTAATTCTTCAAAGTTTCAACTGGGTCTTCATAGTAGGAAGTATATAAATGCTCCATACCCAGGAAAGTAGAATCGTTTCAGTGGACATTATTTGAATGAAAGAATTCAGGAATGCTGATTCAGGCAAATTTTGATACTTTCGAACGGCTATATTTTCAGCCACCACCAATTCAGACAAATATAGTTGAATTACACAGGGACAGAAAATATAAACCCTTGCAACACGGACCAGACTAGTTGCATCTTATATTCTCAGGGTCGCTGGAATCAAATCCGATGTCCATTCGGTCCCCTCAGGTCAGGGTCAAGGTTAGTTCAAGGCCAAACTCACAAAAGTCATCGCTAACTAATTAGGTCAGGGTACCTGTAGGTTTTCGGGGACGCTGAATTGAAATTTGTTGTCCGTTTGGTCCCATCAGGTCAGGGTAAGCGTCAATTTGAGGTAAAACCTCCAAAATGATTCGCTTACCAGTCAGGGTACCTATAGGTCAGGGTAAGGGTCAATTCAAGGTCAAACCTCCAAAATTAATCGCTAAGCAGTCAGGGTACCTATAGGGTTTTGGGGTCGCTAAATTCGAATCCATAGTGGGTTTGGTCCCATCAGGTCAGGGTCAAGGTCAGCTCAAGGCCGAAATTACAAAATGCATCGCTTACCAATTAGGTCAAGGTAGCTATATGTTTTCGGAGTCGCTGAATTAAAATCCGTTGTCAGTTTGGTTTGACCCTGAATTATCCTTGTCCCTGACCTGATGAGTTGAAATAAACAACGGATTTGAATTCAGCGACCCCGAAAACTTGTACGTACTCTGACTTAATTGGTTAGCGATGAATTTTGTAAGTTTGACCTTGAACTGACCTTGACAACGGATTTGAATGCAGCGACGCCGGAAACCTCTAATTACCCAGACTTGATTGGTGAGCGATGAATTTTGTAATTTTAACCTCGAACAGACCTTGACCCTGACATGATGGGACTGAATGGACAACGGATTCGAATTCAACGACCCCGAAAATATAAGACACACCGAGCAGGGTCCGTGTTGCAAGGGTTTCGATTTTGTGGTCCTCTGTTATTTTTCAGTTTTTTTTTATCGCAACTCAATTTACTGGTTGAGTTTTCCAAAATATAAAAAACTCGGCCAGTAAATTTTGTTTGCATGGTTAAAAATAAGGAGCAAATGAATATAATTTAACGGAGTTTGCCAGAATCGGTATTTGCCATGTATAATTTTATTATTTATATATAATTTTTCCCATTCAAATATCTTTCATGCAATCAATTTTTTTTCCTGGTATAAGCAGTGGATGTCCATAAAAACTAAACTATTATATAAATTATATATCAGTTCTAACGTTGGTAATTGAATAAGTTGATAATTAAAACTGAATCTGATGAAACATCAATATTCAATAGAAGAACCAACTTGACGTGTACATTCTACGAGATAACAACTACAGAATATTTCAGGAATTAATGAAACATTCGAATGCTTACTAGTTAGATTGTTAATCAGATTCTACATTAATACCTCAATAAATTTTTCCTCTAATCAGACAAAATGAGGATTGCTCATAATCTCTTCTTCTCCATCGCTGTTATCCTGAATTCTATTGGTAAATATAATAATGTAATATATGTATAACTTCAGGTATAATTTGTTAACGTATGCGCAAATCAGAATTTGTGTTAATTATTCTGCATTTAACCCCAATTGGTATTTACTTAAAACTTTATTTGAGTTTGTCCAAAATGAGAATCCAGAATGTATGTGCTATAATAAATGCAATTCCAAAAGGAATTCGCACTAATTTTAAAACTAAAAATTTCTCTTCCAACTCTGGGTGTTGAAATTTGGACGTGTACCACGTTTACATACGCACTGTTGGGATTGTACTATCTATGCAAACAGATCTAGGAGAGAAAACCATTGGTGTGACATTTGTTGCATCTGTTATAGGCGACTTGCGTTGAGCGAGATTCTTTTGATATGAAATATAAGATCCCTCTTGCATGCGACGCTTATTCATTCGGTGGGCAGCCATTTTAGATATTAGACATTTAGATTTGGAAGATTGAGAGAAAACAGAGAAAGAGAGGGACCAATACGTCATCTCGCGCACAAGGTAGGAAGGACCTTCCTTTTCCCTGGTATGGACTTACCTACGAACGTTAGTATGTTCATGTCAGGATAAGGAAGGTACGATCCCATCACGCCGTTTAAGTTGCCGGTCCGGGTGCAGGAGAATGCCGCGATGACAGCGCTATTTCAAGCGCGCACATCTTCCTTTACTCGATGTTTTCCACTCTGGCCAACTCCCACGCGGCACCGCGGGCTTAAAAAGGCGCGCTCCGCCACAGAACGGCTGTGCGATCAGCGCTGGAATTACAAGGCTATCGGCTGGATTTTCTGCTTGGCGATCACTAGTGCTATAAAAACAAAACCAACAGTAACTCTTGAGATCATTTTGAACATCCCGTCGTCACACCTTTTTGAAAGACAGATTACGGCATTGGAAGTATATATACTTCTATCAGGGGGCAAACTTAGTGATGTTGAGAAAATTACCTCACATGGAACACTTCAAGGTAATCTTCCCCAAAAGTAAAGAATGACATCATGAAGGAAGAAGTGAAGAGATATTTACGCTAGGAGGTCTCCTCTGGTGTACAGATGGCTCTAAAGAGTCCTTAGGAACACAGACTGCAATATATGGGAAGAAGCAAAGGTCTGAGATAGCAACAGCACTGGGCACATTCTAGACTAGTCTGGAGTTAACTTCAGGTTGCCGGTGAAAACTGGTTCAGTCTGATCTGGGTTTTCGGCCATGAAGATATTGGAGGTAATGCGAAAAAAGATACACGTGCTAAGACGGGAGTCTAAGAGTCCTTGATTGGCCTGCAACTCTGCTGTGATATCTCGTACGCATCATCGAACGAAAGCATTTATTTTTTCAAACCAGGAGACTTTCTTGGCATCTCCTAAAAATTAGTGTATGCCTTCTTTATGGTGAAGACTGAACTTATGGGCGATATTTAAATTTCAGTGTATAGTACAATAGGT
Source organism: Andricus grossulariae (assembly GCA_011634705.1). Lineage (NCBI taxonomy): Eukaryota > Metazoa > Arthropoda > Insecta > Hymenoptera > Cynipidae > Andricus > Andricus grossulariae. The sequence continues at coordinate 219,477,506 of JAABKJ010007545.1, read as the reverse complement.
TTTACCGCAGCGCTATGGGCAGTTATTACCCTGGCCTCCCGAAAGAATAATAATAATTATCATTATTATAACAGTATATTACCATTCACAGAATTAAATTTTCATCTGATAACATGAAATTTTAATTCAAGTCCAAGTATGCTGAATACACAAAGTGTTTGGGTGGAACCTCGAATGGCTTATATATGGAAATCGCCTGAGCTTGCACCATTTCCATTCAGTTCAAAACGTCATTACAATAAGACTGAAGTTACCTCGCTAAATTTAGTTGCTTTAGATTTCAAATTCAATCATTTTGTAAGATTGAAATTTTCTTGAAAATTTGTGCGTGTTTTCTTTTTTTTATTAGAGAAATTGATTAAGCTAATATTAAATTTTTTAGATTACTAATATACTCTTGATGATGAAAAGGAATTAAAAATGGACTTAATTGTTAACAGAACTTTTCAATTTAATAAAATTATTTAATTTGAAAACTGCAGCAGCCGAATTTAATGAGCTAACTTCACTTTCATAGCATTTTTGTTTCAAACTGCATGAAAAGGGTAAAACGCACGCAACTTCTTAAAAATTTAAAAATATACCCATACGATGTGGCATGAAAATCCACGACTAAGAAAAAGAAGTTGAAATATTTAAAATTAGACATTTTGAAACAATATTTGTATTTATTCTTTGTATTGATATTTGTACCCAAATTAAATGTACTTTCACCAAATAAGAGTTAAATTCTGCGAAGATTATATAACTTTGGTTTGATTTTATTATTTCACGTATTTGCAGACAATAACAGCATTTTCTAATGCAGTGATCATTTTTGCAGCGCGTAACAATATTTTAAAATCATATTCAAAAAGGATAATAAATATAAGCACATATAAATAGTACATTTTAACTCTGAGAACGTTCAAGAACATTGTCTTTCAACATTAAATTTTTGTTAAATTATAACCCAACTACTTCCAGACGATACATTTTGGAATAACCCTACTTAAGATAAGCTTTGCATGACAGATTCGGATAAAAAAGTTGCAAACAGTTGCCAACTATATTAACTACAATCATATTGATAATTACAACCACATTTACAACTCTTAATGTATCTGTTTACTTTCTTCAGTATTCCAATGAAATCCACCATTGACGCCTGCCAAATAGCCTTAAAATATTTTCACAAGGTGTTCATAATGCACCAACATATGATTGTCTACTTTATGAAACAATTGATCCTCTGTTTCTTGTTGCAGAATTGACTTTTACAGTTTGAATGTCTACCTACTGATGCCCCTATTCCTGGGGTTCCTCGTTCCAGAACTTCTGATTCTCTTGACAGACATTATTCTCCTGGAAGGTCTGTTCCTCCTGCCAGACCTAATTCCCCGGCCAGGTCTCCTGCAGAGCCACCTCTTCGTGCCAGGTCCAGCTCTCCGGTTGCCGGGCGTCGTTCTTCTCTCGTATTTGGATATCCATTTGAGCAACTTAGTCTTATTCGTCTTATTCCAAATACGAATCATCATCGACTATTTGAAATTCGTAAATACACTTTTCCTGCCGATAAACCAATTCGAATGCGCGGAAGGGGACGAAATACCTATAAGCCCATGCCAACCGGAGGAAGATATGTTTGAACAACATCTACTGGCGATGTCTTTGCAATATTGGAGGGTAATGAGCGCTTTTGTGGGATATATTCAACAAATTATTACTATGAAGTAAGGACAAATATAAACATAAACAGTGGCGCGGTTCAATATATGACCCCGGAAGAATGCAAAGAATCTCCCATCGGCAAATGAAACAAAATCTCAGAGAATTTTAGAATAGTGATTGTAAACAACCTTCTTCAACATCAAGAATATTTTTTGATTATTATAAATTATTATCAATATTAATATCACAAGAATTATATTGTTTATGACCCAAATCCGGCTTCAAATGTTACAAGTAACTGGTAATTAGAAAATAGATTCAAAGTTTTACGGTTCTCAATGCCTTAATTCCTTTTATTCCCATATGAAATAATTTTCGGAGTAAAATGATTATAAGCTTATAATGAAGATGGCGAAAAAGTGCAAACGACAACTACCAGACAGGAACAAAATCAAAAAATTAACAACTCCAACAAAAAATTTTACAATGGAACGTTTCGAAACCTGCAGATGTTTCCTCATCAGACCAATTAATAATTAAAAAAATATATTATGTTCATATTTTAATTGTATATATAATTTTTTTAATAATCACGTCGAGTTCGCTAATTGATCACCATTATTATTATTACAAGGTAGGTAGAAAAACTTAAAGGTGTGACACAAAAACATAATGTGACATTCCGCAAGGAAAGGGCCCAGTTTGTCGGTATGGCGTTATGTACAGAGGAATATATCCGGATGAATTCCCGACATTTTAGGACCTGGAAGAACCTTCAGGTTGAAAAACAAGTCGACATGCACTTTCGATTTGAAAATTGTGAAAAACAGCTTTTCGAGAAAAACGCATAGAAACCTGGCGAGTGCTATAAGCGCACGTGTTACATATTTTCTTCTTATATACAATACACTCACTTCCATTCACTTCCGGAAAATACGTGTAATTTCACAAGATAGAGCATAGATGATGTATTATTACCCATCGAAATCCCAAAATGGATACTTTTTACGTTTTTTCAAATAAGCCTGGATAACCCCTAAACTACGACAGTGACAAAAATGATAAGAAAGTTCACCTGAGACTAAATTTCAATTGTAGAATGATGAAAAAATAATATCTCTACCATATGGGGATTATATTCAATTTTAGGCCTTCATTTTATTTACACGAGCACTAACAAAACACTATTAGAAGTCTTAAAATGTCGGACAAACGGTAATAACGCGAAGGATGTTCCATCTTCTCCATTCTTTCCACGATGATGATGATGACTCCGAGAAAGGGTTGACATGTAGAAAATATAAGACTTCGGAACGAAGCAGCAATAAGAAATTCGATTATAAATTAGATCGAAACGAATCATGGACCATCATGCAGCCTCAACGGTGTCTCAGGCAATATAATTCATGATATTGATGAATTATTATCTTCAATCAAAATATTACTATAAAGTATGCCATCTGCGTTGCTAATTGCAACATCACACTCTATATCTAAGTCTACATAGAAAAAGTGGGCCCTGTTCTTACGGAACGTCACATACAATCTAATAAGGTACTGGAATATTCATTAGTTAAAACAATTGAAAAAAAAAAATCAGTTCTTCGTCTACTTAGGAAAAATAATTGTTCACAATCTTGTATGATCCTTGGCGTTCTTGGAGATTATCTTCCTGGTGCATTTTTGTCATTGGAAAGTTTTTGAGTACCTATCAAAATTCTATTTCTATTTATAGAAGTGATAATTTATTGAATGTGACCAATGAAACAGCATATCGAAATCCAAATTAAACTAATTATATATTCTCAGGCACAAACGGTTTTTATTGAATATCTCCGTTCAATCTAGACATTGCTTATCTTTTTAGTTTGGATGGCAGAAGGGTAGGAATATAATTTTGGTCATCCGAAGCAACAATATATAACAGGTTAAATTTGTCACTATTTTATTTTTTTGTGTTATACGTGAATTTTAAAAATAATGTTTGAAAATTAGAGTTAAAATTAGTTAGTTTATGATCAGAAAAAAATTAAAAAACATCGTTGCACACGCACTTTGAAACTTCGCTACTTGACAAATCGACGCAATGAACGTGCATTCGCACTTTATGTATAAGTCACTTTGCATACTGGCAAAATAAAAATATTCGTGAGCTTCTTCAAACAAAAATTAGACACCAATTTGACTGAAAAGCAAAATTTTTGCGATGGAAAATTTAGCGGAAAAGTATAAACAAGTAATCAATATTTTTCTCGTATGGTTTTTGAAAAAATAGCATGTAAACTCACACGAAGGCAATCGCTATGGTCGTGCGATTGCATCATTTGTCTTCAGCTCTTCTGCTCATGCTGCAATTTTCACACTCTTCGGAAATCGCCTATTTAGCGCAATCTTCTTACAGATATCTGTTTTCTCATATGTATTATAATGATATTTCAACACATGCCAAAATGAAAGCGCAAAACGGATGAGAGTCGACATTATCTACAAAGATCAAAATACATACAAATCTGATGAGAGACATGAGATGCCGCCATTGATCCTCTTCCTGTCATGCTATCAATTTCTTTATATCGCTTTTTGGGGTGACGTGAATTTAGCTGTTATTATTTTTCATGAAATTATAGTTTCACTTATACTATGTACTTAATAAACAGATTTTGATTGAGAGTATACTAATGGCGAATTGCAATAATTGATAAAATTCTCTGTTATCAGAATACTTTATAATCTGTTGATTGTACGCTTTACGACGTCTGATAAACAAGTTTCACGAAGCTATTTAACTAGTTTCGTGATACTTTTTCCTGTAGAAATACTTGACTGAATATATAGACTTTATGCGAATAAAAAATGTTCCTTTACTGTTGCAAACTGAATCCATTAAGCGTTGATGAATATTTTCCTGTATCTACTGACGGGTAGTCTATCCTATACATAAAAATTATTATACGTGAATCATTATAAGCCTATAATAATTTTCCTCCAAAAATATTTTCAGAATAAATTACAAAGCAACTGTTTTCAAATCTGCTTCCGAAAAGAAACGGAGACATCGACGAAAGATGGAAGCTTTGAAAATTATACCACATTGACTCTTTAATCTAATTATCATTTTCTCGTAACATTTTGATCCTTCTTCGGATCACAAACAATATTATATTTTTGTTTTGAATTTTCATTCAATGTAACTAATCGTGTAGAGGCATGTCATTAACATGTTCTATTCTGAAATTCTTTGAGATTGTGTGACGTTCGCCTATGAGAATTTCCTCGCATTCTTCTGGGGTCAAATCTTCAATCGCGTCGCTATGCATGTTTATTTTCACCCGTCTTTCATAGTCAGATCTTACTGTATATATTCCGCGTAAAACTGAATTGTTTTTCAACATTCGATACACGTCACCAGTCGGTGTTGTTAAAACATATCGTTCATTGCGTGGCACGGGCCCAAGGACATTACGTCGCACTTTCACTTGAATTGGTTTATCGGCTGGTAAAGTGTATCTTCGAATTTGGAATAGCCGGTCTGGATTCTTATAGGGAATAAGCCGAATAAGTCCAACTTCTCTAGGTTGAAATCCGAGTATGGATGAACGATGCCAGGCAGGAGGAGACGTTGACCTAGCACGAAGAGTAGACACTACAGGAGGAAGGGATCTTTCAGGAGTATGATGTCTGTCAGGAGAGTCAGAAGTTCCGGCACGAGAAACAACAGGAATCTGAACATCATTAGGTGGAATATCGGACTGTGAACTCAAATCTGCAACAACAAATGCAAATGAAGTAATCTTTCTCAAAGCAGACAATCGTATTTTGGTATATTACATAGGGCCGGCGGAGTGAAAGTTTTCAGTGCATGCAATGTATTACTTGAGACAAGCTTCTTTTTATCTCAGAATTGGTTAAAAGCGCTGCAGAAAGGTGATGCCTACATCAAAAGATGAATTATACGAACTAGATATTAGAACTAGAGGATAATATCATGCCTAGAAAAGTATATCAGCACGTATAATCTATATTCTTTGTCTATTATACGTGAAAAGTGCGTCGTGGCGCATGTCATATGGTGTCATACATTGCATCTAATACACAAACGTAACCTTTACTTCTTGTTACCCATATGAAAATTTTCCACTGCTGAATACACAGGGAAAATTGGGGGTACAAAGTGTTGCGGGTAATCGTTCAAGCAGGGTAATAGTCAGCTGAGTACTTCGAATTTTGCACTTAGCAGCAGCATTTCTTACTCTCAGTTTTTTCTGTATAATGCGTTTATGATTACGTTTGCACAACTTATTAGCTATTTTTGGGGTTATCTACTGGATCTAACTTATAATATGGATATTACATTTTTTAATCTCAGATTATTGATTTTGATAACGCAGATTATAAAATTGTATGATATAAGATATACCAGTCATATATATTTTTCAACAACTGCTTCCACTTTAACTCAAAGTATTTTCTGGTTTGGAAATTCCTATGAATTCCTTATCAACAGGCACACTTTTTGAATTCAATTTTTTTGTAACACACACATTTTGGATTCCTCCAGAATAAATTAAAATTGAGTTCGTACTTATTTCGGACAAATTTAAATTAAGTTTGGAAGAAAATAGCATTTGGGATAAAGCGCAGATTAAATCGCACAAATTCTGATTGCGTGTATGTTTACAAACTTGATTTAAAATTATAGATGTATTATATGACAATATTCACCAATAGAATTAAGAATAGCTGCCAAGGATAAGAGTAGAGTAGGAATAATCCTCATATTTTTTAATTAGAGGAGAAACCTATGTATGTATGAATTAATGAAGAATCTGATCCAAAATTAACTGATGAATATTCTACTGCGTCGTTACATTATATCTTATAAATTATATGCATGAAGTTTATCCGTCTGAAATATTTACACTTCATTAAACTCAGTTTCAAGAAAAAAAAATTAATTATTCAAGAGGCGAGTGCAATAAACCAAGTGATTTAAAAGTTAATTGAGACGGTTCAAACGTAAGTCACGTTGTTTTTTTGCACAGCCTTGACGTGGAGGTGCAATATAGAGATTTTGGATTTTCTACCAGAACAAAAAAGCAACATGATTTAGATACTTGATAAAATTTAGCGTCTGACAAACGTCAGTTTTCAATGATATTACGTTTTAAACTCATTTTATTACATATTTACAGATGAATATTTCTTCATAAAAATTGTTTCATTTTTTGAGAGCTTCGTATTATTAATAATTGTGTATTTTTTCTCGATGATAAAGGTTCTTTTGATGGTACATCAAGGCACTTACGAAAATTCTTACTTTACTTAAGACTCCACTTCTAATTCTTTAAAACTCATATAACAGTTTACATATGTAATGTTTCAGGTTTTAGAGATTTCCGGTATTTCCATGAGAAATTAATATAATCTCTACTGTAACTGTCCATTGTAATCTTTGGTGAACTAATATGAATTCTACAAAATATGTTGAAAAAATTGAAAAGATGTATTTCATTCACCTGAGCTAACGAGGCTCCAGTAATGTTTCCACTACTATCACAGTAGATATTCCTAAAATATATTTTTTGATTGCAAATGATATTAATATCATTGATATGCCAAGGTTTCACTGTTTCATAACCTGAAAATCATCCCTGCGTATCACCGAAATACTAAGATTCTTAAGGAGAAAATGCAGAATGAGGTCGTCGTTGGATCGCTTCTTTTCCTCAGGATGCACGAGACTTTTTCCTGGTCGTCGTATTAAGTCCATCGCAGACAGTAACCAACTATCTCACGGTTGCGAGACCTGGTGACAGCTGAGACGTTACCGGGATTTCGCTGGCCGCGGATGTAATTTTCTGGAATGGCACGTCGCAGCTATTTTTGAAATATGTCCCTCAAACACATATAATGAATTTGAGTAAATTAAATAGAAATTCTTATCCTGATGTATCTATTCTAGTGTCAAGTATGCTCTTCAAGTTGTTTTCAATAGTATAATGGCTAGATCAAAACCAATTGAAGTTTGGATATTCGATTCGAAATGGAGTCAGCTTGTTCGGATCTAAATTTTCCTGTACTTTGATGCCTAAAAATTCTGTCTATACAAGATAAGCTTATAAAACACAGTTTGCATTTTAATTCAATTAAACCAGAACCATGTTTATACAGGAAAATCTGTATTACGTTCAATCCAAAGGAAGTTATAGGCTTTAAAATGATTTTGCTGGATTTTGACATTTCGACCGATTCCGTTATATTCACATAGTTTATTTAGAGAATCAACCAAGTGTAACGAATTTTTTAAAATAAAAATTAGATCCAATTGATCGTTTTATTTCATATAAATAAATATTTTTAAATAAATAATATCTATTTGGGGACGTTAGTTTTCGTATTTCTAATTACAGAATATGATTAATATGAGTACCTTTAGCCAATAAAGTAACATTTATTCTTTTGATTACTAGTAATATGTTGATTTGTGTATTATTACTATTATTTTCCATTGAAAAAATAATGTTGTAAATAATGAAGGTTCAGATTAAAATTTCATCACATGTGACGTCAGCACAGTTTTATTGTATGTAAATTTTGTAAGCTTATCTCCTCTACAGTTTCGAAATCAGCCTGAGCAACAGTAACAAGTTGATTATAGACTTAGTTTACCCTGAACTTCAACGCAAATATTTTCTTTTAGATAATAATAATTCGATGATTAGATTTAGAAGAGGAGGTAAGGTTTTACTAAAGTTATCTGAAGTTCAAAAATGAGCATTGTTGAGAAAAGCTTAATAAAATCGACAAAAATATTTGGAAAAGAACTGATAGCGACTTCAGAAAACAAATTTAGACTTGACTAGCTTATTTAACAATAGTCATTTAAATTGGTAGGTTTTTGATTTCTTTTTTATAGGTGAAAGTTGCCATTCTTATTTAATACTAATGTTGTAGAGAATCTTTCGAAAAATAAAATTGGCCCTACAACATTAGAATTAAATAAGAATTCAAACTTTTACCTAGAGGAAAAGCAAAAAAATCAAACTCTATATAAATATTGTTGAATGAACAATTTTAACATAAAATATTGTTTTGTAAAGATTGGCTTTATTCCTGTCACACAATTAATTGCGATTACGTATGCGAATATTTCTCTTGATTTCATCAATGATTTTTACCAATGCTCATTTTTGGACTTGATATACATACTGTAATACATCCCCGATGACTGCCGAAATCTGCTAAAAACTTTCCATAGAATCCCACTATATCTTCTTATATCCCTTGAAATACTTGAAACACTATAAAATCTGTTCAAAGCCATTAAAATCCCGTGAATTCCAGTGAAGTCATTGATATCTTTTTAATCACATTAATTACTATAAAAACGTTTGAAATCCGATCATGTTATTGGAGATGCTTTAAAATCCCTTAAACTCGTTTGAACTGAAAACCCTTAAAATCTTTGCAATTTCGAAATCTGGTATATGAACGTTTCCTTGGAAGGTGTCATTTTTCATGGTAGCAAATGAAAAAGATCCTGTCTTAAAAATGTTCAGTAATCTAGATGCTTCAGTTCTGGAAGCCGAAGTAAAGAAAGCAGAAGTGGAAAAATTCTACCCACAGCTAAACGACAAGAAAATGCACGGAAATTTTTAAAGGAATGTAAAAAAACAGTTCTCGTGGAAGGAGCAAACTATTGCTTTCCTCAGATCATCAGGGCGTGTCATGCACACGCAGAGTACCTAGAAAACATACTATCTGGGTGTGCCACCCATTCGGAAACAACGTATATCTACGAGCATAATGCGGCCTGACATTCTTCTCCAAGGCTCCGAGAAACAAACCATATTCGTCATCGAATTCTTGGCTCCGTGCGAATGCAACATCACTGCCAAGGAGAAAGAAAAGAAGGAAAGGTATCAAGACCTTTAAAGAGAGTTGCAACGACTGTACCCTAAATATTCGGTTAAAGTAATTGTCCTTGTGATTGGTGCTCTCGGAGGTGCGAAACTATCACTGGTTCTTAACCTCAAGGCCATTCTCGCGTGCCAAGAAAGATACCCAGGCACTTGCAAGATGGACGTCACAAAACACACGTGGGTTTCGCCGGCCTATTGTTGTAATTTCATCATGCCACGCATCTCACATTCATGAGATGTGGTCATAAATGTGATTTACCGCTTTTCTCCTGGGAGCCGATGTCATTTTTAGACGGCATTTGCTCCCAGTGGGACCCTGCGGTGGTGTTGAACCTTTCTTTTAATTATGTATATATATTTAAAAAATAAGGTTAACAACCACCGCTGGGTTCCACTAGGAGCAACTGCTATCTAAAAAATGACAAAGGGCTCCCAGTAGGACCGCAGTAAGTCCCACTCATGGTCACGTCTCACAACCGCGAGATGGGTGGTCACAGGACACGACGAAATCACAACGACAGGCTTTAAGGTTACGAACCAGTGATAGTTTCGCACCTCCGAGAGCACCTATCACAAGGACAATTAATTATACAGAATATTTTGGGAACAGTCGTTGCAGCTCCCTTCTAAGATTTTGATACCTTTCTTCTTTTTCTTTCTCCTTGGCAGTGATGTTGTATTCGGAAGGAGCCGAGAATTCGATCAAGAATATAGTTCGTTTCTCAAAGTCTTGAAGAACAATGTCAGGTCTCGAGTGTGCAACAGAGACTGCTGCCCGAAAATCGTAGTTCCAGAAAATGTGGCACTTCTCGTTTTGGACAATTGACTCTATCTCCCTTGGAGCGTTCGGCATTGAGCTCAGATACGATTGAACATTTTTAATCATATCTCGGGTACCCATGAAGATTTTTTAAGTTTTCTTGGCTTAAGTTAAATATAAGATAACAGGCTCGATGTCGTATAATTTTGAGGTTTTTAAAAAAATTTCCCTAGGCCGTGCTAAAAGTTTAAGTTGAGGTAGAAAATTTGAGAAAATCTTGCATTTTGTTTTTCAACTTCTCACGTGCACAATTTCCGACGGTAGTGTATAATTTCAACAAGATCAGAAGAAAAACCGATTTCTTATAGCTTAAAAACGCCCTATATGTGAATTTGTTTATAGAATAAGCAAATATTAATTCATAGCAAAATTTTTACAGAAAACATCACTAGCTATATAATTTCAGCATGGTCAGAAGAAAAAAAAGATTTCTCTTCGCTTGAAAACGCTTAAAATGTGCATTTGTTCACAAAATAAACAAATATTAATGCATAGCAAAATTTTTTCGGAAAACATAATTGGAAAAATGGTATTTTTTTTACAAAACATCATTGGTAATATAATTACAACAAGACTAGAAGAAAAAACGATTTATTTCTACCTATAAATGTCTGCCATGTACATTTGTTTATATAATTTTTTTTAAATCAATTAATAAAATTCAATCTTAAATTTCAATGGCTCCGGTATCATCCTAATGATGAAAGTACGTAATTTTAGAGAAGAAATGTACTTTGAAGACGAATAACCCCTAATATCGATTATTTGTTTATACAATTCGTTTATAATAATTAACATTACAATTTAATTTTGTTTTCTTTCTTATACCTCTGTGCATTTATTCCAAGTGACGGGAGGTATTAAAAAAATTGTCTAGGAGATAAAAATGAAACTAAAAAAACCGACACTTTTTTCGCTGTTCGCATTAACATAAAAATTATATAAAAACAAAAATAACAAATCTACTCTCGCCATTTTCTGAAAAATTTAGTCCTGAATTAAAACAAAATCTAAAATCGGTGCATAATTGCGTTTTAAATGTCATTTTCAACCTCGAGTTTGTATTGCACCCCATTGTGCGCCGTCGGGAGGAGCGGGAGGAGAGACCGGTCGCGCAGGAAGGCGCCAGATTCGAAAACATTAACAGAATGAAAAAAAAAAAAAAACTTTTATATACAAGATTTAGGATTTACGTTAAGAGCTAAACAATACTAAAAAGTAAACAAAAAAGTTTTCTTGCTGGAAAAAGTGACTCAGCTCGAACATAGATTCTTCCGAGGGACTGAAAATAATGTCTCTGATGTCCATTTGGCCAGGAAGGAGACCCGCGCTGAGCCATACAATGAGCTTATGCAGCTCGGGCCTACGCTTAGCAAAAGAGGAACACTTATTAAGAAGGTGGGCAGGATCCTCAAGTAGCGTGCCGTATTGGCAACGCATTGGAACGTTCCATCCTGTTCTTGCAAAACAGTAGCCCATACAAACGTGAGACGTCCTCAGTCGTGTAAACAAGTTGATATAACGTCTTGGTAGATTGAAACCACGAAACCAGTGCCTAGGTCGCTGAATGTTGAGACTTGTTAAAGAATCCTTTTTTAGATCCGTCCGCCCTCCCATAAGGCCAGCAAACCACATTCCAGAAATTAAAGTCGCGCTGGCAGTTTTCCTACAGGTCGCGCATCGGTAGGCGCTTTAAAATAGTAAGAGGGAGTCTAGAGGCCTACTTCGCCACTCCATCCGCTACCTTCTTTCCCACGATTTCTATGTGAGATGGAATCCAAACAAAATTGATGGAGAATCTCTCTCGGTCGTCGCCACACTATGTCCCTTAAGCCCGCGCCAGAACAGGACCTTCAGATCCGAGAATATGCGGAGCAGCCGATCCAGAGTCGAAAGCGAATCTGAGAAGATCAACACATTTTCCATGCCCCCTTTTATCATGTATTTACCGGCGTAGAATAACGCGTACAATTCCGCAGTGAGGATAGAAGTACAGTCTCGCAGGCGAACTCCAAGTCTACGATTACAGGATGGAATGCATTATTAGCAACCCACTCACTCTAGGAATAGATCAAGTGCGCTTCTATCTCTTCATCCTGCAGCTTCTACTTGCCTTCTTCTAATCCGCTTCTCTGCCAAATATCATTCTTCTTTTCAATCGAGCCTTGAAATTTTTCTTTAAAATACCCCCAAATATTCATCCATGCTAATCTTATCCCCTATTCCCCCTTTTTTCTTCCTCATATTATTAATAAACTTCCATGTCTCCCTTAGCGTTTTAATTCGATTCCGTTGAATCTCCCTTCATTTGGATGTATGATCGTGATCAATAGAAACTTTTTTCCTTCCTAATTTATATTTGTTTTCATCACATTCTACTTTGCTTTCCATGTTTTAATTTCCACTAATCAAAATACATTTTACTGTTCCACCATATTCTCGTCTCTCTCTGCCCTTCTTTCTTCCCCATGTTTTGTCTGTTCTTCTAGTGCCTCAATTTTGTTCTCAATTCTTTTTCAACCTTCTCTTCAGCCCTGTTAACTCGTGTTCCCATTTTTCATCCCTTTCTTTCAGCTCTTTCCTAAGTACTATCAAATCCTCGTTCGTATCCGGCTTCTGCTGATCAATGCTCTTCATCCTCTTTTGCCCTTCTTTTATCTCTCGCATTTCCCCACTCAGAGTTCTAATTTCCCTCATTGAAAGTTCCAAAGCCATCCCTTCCATTTACTTTCCTCCCTCTTCTTTACTGGTTTGTCCCATGCTTGTCTTCTCTGTTCTATTTCCAATTCCTATTATTTCTATCGGGCTGTATATCCCCCCTCCCCCTCCTTGCATCTTTCTATCCTTACGTACTGGCGATTTCTCTTGTACACCTCCGATATCTCCATGACATCGTTTCCACTATGTGTCCTGTCGCTTGAAGCCCTGACGGTACACCGATATAGTTTTTTTCCTGTCTATCTTCCTCTCCTGCTCTTTGTTACCAAAGTGGCTTTGTTTTCTTGCTTGGTCGTAAAAACTTTAAATCTTTATCTGACTCACTATCAAGTAACTCATTAAAATTCCCGCTTCCCTCTGTCTCTGTCGCTGAGTCAGTCTTCTGGTCCGTCATTTATTCGCAACTAGCCCCTCAGATTGTGACTCTGTGCTGTTCCCTTCGATAATTTAATGTAACTCTTCTTCTATTAAAATTAATTTCATTTATATTTTTACCACTAATCTGCTTCACTTGTTCACTCTCGCTCTAATTATCTCCCTTTCAAAATCCTCCCTCCTTCACTATTCCTCTTTCACTATCAAACTGTCAGTTTTCAAGGTTAACCTCACTTTCCAATTTCAATCAATTCTACTCATATTGGATAATATTGAGCCCCACTTATTTATTGAAGATACTTCTCCTTACCTTATTTCTACTTCGATTCCTTTTTGTACGTGCACATGCATACAACAACAACGTACACATTCAACCTTCCATAATGCCTATATTCATGTGCCATATGATGATTTCCTGTTTTAATTAAGTTGATATTTGATATTTGAATTTTATATTTGCAAATTAAATTTAGGTGTCAATATTGATAATTTATATGTGCAATGATTTATACATGATATGCTGCCTATTATTCGATAATTTCGGAATGTGTGCCCCAAGCGTGTATTTTTTTCGATGAAAAACTGCAAACACAGAAATGGAAAATCGAAAAGTTGGAATAATAATAGTAAAACGAAAGCGGAAAGGACTTAGAACAATTTCGCTTGAAAATTTAGTTGAATCCATTCAAGTTTTGAACAGAATTAAACTAGGATCGGGTTTGAAGTAAAATAAAACTCGGGAAAAATAAAAAATAATATTCTATAGTTAATATTCAGTATTCGGAATTTAAACTTATGAAACTAGTTATCATTAAACAAAAAGTGAAACATTCCCATGTGCAACGAGTACCCCCGCTGTCCCGCGTAAGTTCACGCGACGTATTTCATAAGCAAAGGATCACAGAACAAAAACAAGCACTTTTTTGTACTTTCGGCCAATTAAATATTTAATTAAAATATTTTGATTTAAATCGAATTTCAAGAATTAGGAAACCTAAAGCGAAAATGTATAGGTTGTGTCATTTGTACGAATTCTCTAATACAAAATTTTAATTTAAATAACGTTACATTGAGGCCGATTATTAGAAATTCGGAAAATTGAACTCCTAATACACTGAGAATAATCACAAAAATAACAAACCGGTCAATAGGAAGAGTTAGCGGTTTCGCGAGAAGAAATTCAGAAATCTAACAAATAGAATCACATAATACAACACAAACTATTCCTAATAATAGGAGAATTACTTTTGACACCCCTATCAATCACCTACGAAGTAGATTGGTTTTTGCAGAACAATACACCATTTTAGTCAAAAGTCAACGCGTTGTTGGAATGTGACGAAAGACAAGTTAGAGATCGTGAAAAATTTATCCAGAATTTATTTTAAAAAAATATTCTCACGGAACTAAATTTAAATTCAAACCCCACGGCACATAGGTAATTTGAAAGTAGAAGGTAACAAAGTAATTCTGAAAAAAGAAAAACGGAAAATGAATATCGCCGTAGAAAGTCCATTGTGATCTTAGGGAATGTTCACAAGAAGCTCGCCGGTTTTCTCATAATAATACTGAAAACCGCAGCAGGCAAAGAGTAAATAACTTACAATTACAAAATACTGATGACAGCGAACCTTTATGAGGACAGAAATGACTCTAATATAAATAGATATTGTAGACTTTCGACAAAACGGGACAGGTCAAACAGACGTTCGTGAATTTAAGTAAATAATAATATAGTTACAGGTACAAACACCTGTCCAAATAATGAGTAATTAGCCTATTACAATTTAGGAACTATTAAAACAACAGTTCCGCCCATTTTCTAGAAGAATTTAAAAGAGGATATAGAATCAATGACTGCCACATTTTATAAAACTTAGACGAGTTATTAAATCGCGTCCTACAGATAGCCGTACATAGAATCTCTGAATTAAAAAAAAAAATGGTCTCAAAAATTTTGAAAATTATTTTAATTAATTTTTTTCTAAAAAAAAGATTTTCTCCTTTCGCTCTGCTGGGAATCGAACCTCAGAGCTTCTGATTGCCGGTTGGGTGCTTTCCCATTAAGCTACTAGAGATATCGAGAGAAGAAACTTTTTCAGAAAATACAAGCATTGTTTTGCCAGGTGTTATAAGTCAAATTTTCTCAAGGAATCTGTATTATCATCAGAGAATAACAGCAATTCCTTGAAAAATTGACTTGTAACACCTGGCAAAGTAATTTCTGTATTTTGTGAGAAAAGTTTCTTCTCTCGATCTCTCTAGTAGCTAAATGGGAAAGCACCCGACCGGCAATAATACAGGTTTCTTGAAAATTTCTAAAATGCACTAACATTTTGCATTTTTATCCAAAATAGCTGATTAAAGAACTCGATCTTTCTTTTCGGTCCTTGAACCTGTGTGCCAAAGCAAAATCCAATCCGATAAGTCTTTCAAAAGTTATCCGCCATACAGACGACAACGTCGATGACGACAACAACGACGACAGACAGACAAACACCGACGTAAAAACTATTTTTTCTGACTTACGGGGCCTCAAAGCGTCGACATTTGATGGAGTCCGCGAAAGTCATTTTTCACATAAAACCAATAACTTCTCATTGAAATGGTAATGTCATATTTCATTATTTTTTGTGCGATCCAAATTTGAATTTTCGATTTTTCAAGAAATTTCAAAAAGTTGTTACGATATTATTGCGGGGCTTTCAAAAAGCAACATTTTTCGAGTACGACGGATAGCTGTACATAGAATTTCTGAATTTCGAAAAAAGTGGTCTAATAAATTTTGAAATTGCTTAATCTTTTTGAATTTTTATCCAAAATAGCTGGTGAACGAACTCGATCATTATTTTTGGTCCCTAAAACTGTGGGCCCAAGCACAATACAATCCGGTTAGTCTTTAAAAATTTATCTGGTATACAGACGGCAAAGACGACGACAACGACGACACAACAACATCGACGACAGACAGGCGCTGACGTAAAAACTGTTTTTTTTTTTCTAACTTGGGGGGCCTCCAAACGTCGACATTTGATGGAATCCGCGAAAGTCATTCTTCACATAAAACCAATACCTTCCCATTGAGATCAGAATGTAATAAAGAATTTAATAAGTCAAAAAATATTAATAAGGAATCTCAGAAATTTCGCGAAGTGACTGAAAGAAACAGTAAAATACAATAGGTTCATTAAAAAAATAAGGTGATCATATTAAATAAGATTTGGGATAATTTAGGATAAATCGACGAACAAATTAACTGTTCTTCCTTATGTTTTCGAATGTATCTTTGAGCTTAACGAGTAGCAACAATTTCAATTGGTAAAGCTTTTAGAATATAAAATTAAAATACGTTCAAGAAAAGGACATAGAGCTTCAAGAAACTCAAAATAGAAGTGGAAGTCCGCGGCTGTATTAAATAGCGATATTACTGCGTGAGGCCGAAAATAAAATAATTTATGAAACAGTACATGGTGAAAAATATTTTGGAAATTTTTCCTAAAATAGTCGTACAGGTTAAAAACGAATGGGTCGTAAATTTTTCCAAGGATAGATTCGGATATATTGCCGACATTTAGCTGGACATTTTTTCTACTGTTTGGTAGAACAAATTTCCAACTTATCAGGAAAAAATTCCGATCATTAAGGATTTAAGCTATCCGACTGTTTTCGGATAAATTTCCAAGAATATGATCGTTCAGTAGGAAATATTTCCAAAGTTTTCAGAAATTTTGCGATATAAATACGCAGGTCTGCCCCTTATGTAGTAGTAAATAATGCCTAACTTTTTAAAGATTCTTCCTATTATCTATGAAATTTATCCTACTTCTGGGTAGGAAATATTTCCACACAATGCTGAAATTTTATATCCTAATTAGGGAATTGATCCAAATATTTAGTTGGAAAAAAGTTGAAATATTTTTGGATTTTTATCCACCCAGAAAAGAGATTTACTAAATTGTAAGGTGGAAATATTTCCAGAAGAGTTTGGATTTTAAATAACTTTCAAAAGTTTTCAATATTGTTTTTCTTTTATTAAAAATATCGTATATAGGTTATATATTTATATTTGTATTTGTACTTGTATAGACAAACAATTAAAGGGAGCTGGAGTTTCCAGTGAAGTGAAAGTGAAGAGTAATTGTTACGTAATATAATTATGAGTATTAGAATGAGTATAGTTAATATCTGTACAGAAAGTCTTGACACTTTTGATGCCTAGATTTGGAAGGTCAATTTTCAGCTGCTTCTAAAGTCGCGAAAATGTCCGGAAAAAATGGAAAAAATTCAAGTGGATTATTTGTCTATTTGTGAATGGAGCCCAACTTTGAAAAATTAAAAAATGTTCAAACTTGTGGTCACCAGAATTGTTAATTGCAAGAAAAAATTTTCTGCGGCTTGAATGGATATATCGAGACGAATCAAGGTTTAAAAGAAAGTCCTCAGTACACTGATAAAGCTCGGACCAATAAAAAGTGGGTAAAGTTGTATACTTTACTGTTAATTGAGTTCGCATAATTTGGACTTCAATGAGCTATGCTAAAGTCTCTACGGTTCCCTACAGAGCATAGGTCAGTGTCAGGGGCTTGGTGTAGGAGTAAAACTGGCCATATAGCTGTAATTTCCTTTTCATTTAGCAAATTTTCAGATATCAGTATGTTATCCATGCTAAAATTTTATTCTGCATCTACAATAATGATTAACTTACAATTACATTTCCATTTCACTTTATTATGAAGAACAAAATTGTAGGAAAGAACAAAATAGTATGCATTTTTTCAAAGATTACATTTTGTGAATTTCAATATCGACGGTCCCGAGCCATTTTGACGTATCTCAAGCGAATGCGTTAAAACTGTCGTATCTCCTTGTCATGTTGGAAAAGTATCGTAACTCGCAGCACCAATTCCACAATGTCGTATCTCTTGATAGTGTTTTAAAAGTGTCGTAACTCTTTTTCTTTGTTTTTGAAAACGGAGCAATCAAAAATTCAAAATGGATTTAAAAATAACAAATAAATTTATGCCTCAATTTTTCAAGCATGAAAAATTAGAACGTGTCAGTAGATATACGTTAAGTGTTATACAAACTCCAAAATGCTGTAGAATTTGTTTAAAATGTTTATTATAATCAGAAAAAAACAAAGTATTTTTTCTATGAAAACCATTTTTTTCGATAATTGAATTGATTTAATTTATAATATATTATATTTATGTTATATTCATAATTTATAAAACATTTAATGTTTTTATTCTTAGAACAAATAAACGAAAAGTCACCTAAAAGCTCTAGAAACGCAACGAAATTATTTGATGAAATTTATAAAATAATTCTCATCTTATACCATTCATCATCCTTGTTGGTTTGATTTTCCTCCGCAAATTGAAAATAATTGAATTATTGATAACTTACGCGTAAACAAATTGACAAAATTACCGTTAAAAATAACTTTACAGTTCAGACGCAATATCACATCCAAAGGTGAAAAATTGTGTTTTAAAAAATTCTAGCAAAATAACTGAATGTTTTTACAAGATTCAAACGCACTCTACAAGTCAAATTTGATTTATTTTTACTGTTGACTATTATAACAATTTTAGCCCACCTTGGTTTAAATCTACATTCAAAATCTCTTCGTCGATGATGCCTCTCTCACTTAAATTGATGTTTTGATTCACTGACATGTCCATTTCTGACAGATTGGAACATGAAACATCGAAAGAAATAACACTGTTTCAACTGTTTTCTCTTCAGGCGTTACTTTAGTTAATTCTAAAATGTTTTAGGTGACAGTTACGACAGTATGGAACGGAACAAACTCGAAAAATCATAATTCACCAAACTTTCAATAACGTCGCATTTTTTCTATTAATTTTTCATAAATTGAGTAATATTACTATTAAATTGACAAAACTTCAGTTCAAAAGACTATATGAATATCAATATTTCCTGAAAAAACGAGTTACGACACTTCTAAAACACTATCAAGAGATACGAAACTGTGGAATTGGTGCTGCGAGTTACGATACTTTTCCAACATTTAAAATGTCAGCGCAATTAGCATGGTCTAAAAATTCGACTTTTGTTCCCCCCCCCCCCCTAATTTGTTCGTTTCCGGAAAAAGTAATTCCCAACTTTTTTGAAATCGGTCAATATTAACACATGCCCCCGGGCTGTTGAAATTAACATGGGGTTTTAAATGGAAAAATTGGGTTTTAGAAAAAATGAACAAAAAAAGTATTTTTATCAACTTTTTGTAAATTAAAGATTGATCTACTCTTTAGGAATGTCCGACGAATAATTTCCACCCAATAACTTTTGATATCGGCACCCCTCCCATCAGTCCCTTTTTATTGTGGCCGGAAGATGCCTAAAAAAATGCAACATATCGGTTTTATGCAAAATTCATGCTAAAGACAGTATTTTTTTAATTTTTACTCAGGTTATTATTTATGTTCATTAAGTGACCAGATTCCAAATTTTTTAAAACCAATTTTCAACTGTTTAAACAACTTTACTTGTTTAAAGCATTTTTTTCGCAGTGTAAATTGTCAAAAGTTATTATTTTTCGTTATAAATTATATAGTTGATGAATTTCAAGGATATTTTTTGCCTAGCATATATGATAATTACTACGCGAAAAGTTATTTTTTCTCAAATTAATGTCGCAGGTAATAAATGCTAAGAGTGATACTTTTTGTGAAAGACAGTTCGCAATTATTCAAACCATAATATTACTTCTCCTCCACCTTTCCTATCAAAAGGCGCGAGTGAATGATTATTAATTGCTTAAATAGTTTCAAAACTGTCTTCTCCAATAAATATCGCGCTTAACATTCATTAACTGCATAATTAATTCCATAAAATACGCATGTTTAAGATTTTCAGAGGTAAGTATTGTTTTAATAATTGAAAATTGTTCCAATTATTTTAAACTGTCTTTCACACAAAATATCACTCTCATTGTCTTGCAATTACTTCTAGCTTACTTATAGAAATCTATACCATTTTGAAAATTAGAAAATATTATAAAAAGCTTATTATTGATGTGTAAGAACAGTTATTGTTGAACAAATTATACATATTATTATTAGTAAGTGTTATTTTTTAATAATATTTATTCGAAACAATTATTTTTAAATGTATTTTATACGAGTTGAGTTGTAGAAACTCGCAAAGGAATTTAATTCAATTATATTCTTCTTTAATACTCTTTTCAATTAATTTAACCAAATAACGCCTTATTTAACACCATTTACAAAAGTGTAATTGTAAGTTAATCATTACTGTAGATGCAGAATAAAATTTTAGCATGGATAATATACTAATATCTGAAAAGTTTCTAAATGAAAATGAAATTACAGCCATATGGCCAGGTCTAGTCCTAGACCAAGACTCTGACCCTGACCTAGACTCTATAGGGAACCGTACAGAAGCAGACTCTTTTTTTCAAGACTTCGCTCGCGAGACTTTAGCGTAGCTCATTGAAGTCCAAGTCACGCGAACTCAATTCGCAGGAAAATATACACTTTTATACATTTTTGATTGGTCCGAGCTTGATCAGTGTACTGAGCTCTTTCTTTTAAACCTTGATTTGTCTCGATATCTCCATTCAAGCCGGACATTTTCGCGACTTTAGAAACAGCTAAAATTTGACCTTCCAAATCAAGGCATTGAAAACAGTGATTTTCTCCAGATTTGTTGATCTTAGTTAGTTAGTTTTAAAATGGGCGGGAAGCCTATGAAGAGCTCCCATGGCGCTCAAGCTATAAAGCCTATTGTGCCACACCTCAGGTTCCATAAAATGGGCCCTGGGGGTTTGTTGCCTGAGCCTAGCTAATGCCGAGCACTAGAATAATACATGCAGGGATTTTTCTACATCCCGGCCGCATTTCCTGCACTCTGTCGTGGGGTTATACCTCATTTTGTTCATATGATAGTTCAAGTGGTTTTGCTCAGTTAGGATCCGTACCACTGTCCTTATATCTTTCTTGGGTAAACCCAGGATTTCCCTGCCTCTGCCCATCCCATAGGTATAATCAAGGATGGATTACGCCTGACGGCAACCCTGGATTTGTTCCCAGTATTCCCGGTGTTTTGTTCGAATATTTTGACGGCCATACCGAAACAGCAAGGCGCTATTCCCAGTACCGGTTCTGGTCCTATGTATTCAAGTTGGTTTAATGCCTTTTTGCATTCCCAAACCAGTTCTGATGTTATGACTGGTTTCCCTATTGCAGTTAGTGTTGCTTGGCCATCCGAACAGATCGTAATCTGTCTGCCAGCAGCGTTTTCTTCTATTAGTGTTTCAGCACAGCGAAGGACGGCCAGAGCCTCCGCCTGAAAGACAGTAGCATGTCGTCCAAGTGAGATCCCTATCCCTTTCCGTCTCTTGCTGTCATAAATTCCTGCTCCTGACCCTCCCTCACCCATGGAGCCATCTGTATACCAGATTTTCCCTTGGAGGAGCGGGTTATCATTTGCCTTCCACAGATCCTTGCTTGGGATGCAGGCGCGGAAGGTTTTGGCAAAATTCAAGCGTTTTTTTACTTTATCTTGCCTCATCTGTAGAATCGGCAATGCGCTGATATCACTCTGGAGTCTAGTGTGTCTAGTCCCCCGAGTCCATCTGTTTGCTCTTGCCAGCATGAATCCTATCGCCGCTGTGGGCGTAGTCCTCATTGCTCCAGTCAAACCCCTAAATGCTAGCGTTTGTACTCTTCGCAGCCTGTCCTGCGTTGTTTCAAGTTCCGGCGGTGGCCACCAGACCACTGACGCAGGTAGGAGACTGGGTTTTAGGACAGCAGAGAAAAGCCATGCAAGCATTTTAGGCCCTAGACTCAACGTCAACTCATAGGCTCTCCTGTACATCCAAAAGTCATGACAAACTTCCTGCATTGGGTCTCCAGGTGCTTTGCCCAGTTAAGCTTGCTATCTAGGATTACTCCCAGATATTTAACTGAATTTAAAAACGTCGTAATACCCATCAGTGTTTCCAGGTGAGCCTCCCTGACTAGGATTACAAAGTCATCCTTATAGCCCTTAGTATAATACCCCTCTTTGTTTAGCCTTCGCAGGAGGCCGTCTACTACAAAGCACCACAGGAAGGGTGACAGGACACCCCCCCCCCCTGTGGGCAACCCCGTGGAGCTATTCCCCTTACTAGGCATTCACCCTATCTGGTTACGAGTCTCCTCCGGCGTAGCATGATTCCTATCCAGTATACTAGCTGGTCCGGCACGCCAAATCTCAAAGCCTCTCGACAGATGACTTCTGGAGAATTATTGCTGAAAACACCCTCTATATCCAAGAAAGTGCCCACAGCATACCCCTTTTGTTCTAACTGCTGCTCCAATTTTGCTACAACAGCATGAAGAGCAGTTTCTACCTATCAGCCTACCTGAAAAGCATGCTGTCCTCTATGCAGCGAGGAGGCCAAGAGTAACTCACCCCTAATGTATCTCTCGTTGAGCTTCTCCAACGTCTTCAGGATAAAAGACGTTAGGCTAATTGGTCGGAAATCTTTTGCAGCAGTGTAGCCCTCCTTGCCAGGTTTGGGAATGAAGGCCACTTTGCCATTCTTTCATGCTGATGGCAAGTGTTTAAGGTCTATACTTGCCCTAAATAATTTCGCCAGAGGAGGGGCGACTAGATCTATGCCTTTATGTAAAATGATGGATAAATGCCATCCGCTCCTGGTGATTTAAAGGGACAGAAAGACCCTACGGCCCATGCCACCTTTTTGTAATCAACGACCTTAGCGGCGAAATTCTAGTCGGCAAACTCACCATTATCGAGCCTTATGAGCCCGGGACGAGCTTCCGGATTTCTCGCCAGGATCTTTTGGAGCCTCGCTGTTTCCAGAGTGTCTTTCAAATCCTCGCAGAAGCTCCTCCAATCCTCCTGCTTATAGTTTTTCATATTTTTATTATATTCATACTGGGCCGTCTTATAGATGTCGTAGTTTGAAGGCAATTTAGTTCTGTTTGCCCTATTGCACAACATTCTTGTCTTTTTACGGAGTCTCTTCAGGTGGGTATTTCACCATTCTGCTTTCTTCCAAGACTTAATTGTGCTTCTAGGGCAATTGTTCTCATATGATATAGTTAGAACCCTTCGCATAAAATCTGTGACGTGCTCTAACTCATCAATGGTACCATAGCTTGTGGGGAATTCCGCAAGAATCCCTTTGAGTTTCTCTTGATATGAGTCCCAAAGTGTATTTCCGGGGTTTGAGCTCTTGGAAACCACCGAGTTTCCTAGGGTTAATCGAAATGCGATATATATATTTGTGGTCATAGAGTCAAATCGAGAACTTCACTCCTGTTTCCTTTTTTTCCCCTTTTTTTTCAAGCTATCCATAAAAGAATATTGATATTTCAAAAAACGAAAAAGTATAATATAATCCCAGGCGTAATACGTATGTATGTATAAGGATATATTACATACACGCGTCCTCGTGTTGCGGATAGAGGGTCCCTGTACCAAGGGTTTCTGCTGAATATGGTTGCAATAATTGATAAGCAGTCGCGGACAATTGTCCAGGTATGGTCCCGAAGGAATAACCCGTAAGCGAAGGAGTAACAGTCATGCCGAAAGCTGAATGGCACCTGGGTGAGGTGTCTTAAACGGTGACTCTGGGATACCGGGCGACCTCTCAGAGTATTTCTTGATCCAAAAAAAAACTTTTATTGATCCAAAAAAACTTTTCTTGATCCAAAAAACTTTTCTTGATCCAAAAATAAACTTTTATTGGCCCGAAAAAACTTTTCTTGCTCCAAAAAGCCCGTTTTCTTGGTTATAGATGAAAATTTGAATGAATAAAATTTTTGTTGGTTCGCAGAGATGCTTTTCTTTTTTTTATTTCGTTTTGTTTTTAATTTTTGTTTGTTTTATTATTTATAGGATTCAAAGTTTAGAAATACATAAGTGTAAATGAATTTTCCCTTAATACATTTTTTAATAGATCCAAAAAAAACTTTTCTTGATCCAAAAAAACTTTTCTTGAACCAAAGAAACGTTTCTTGATCCCAAAAAAATTTTCTTGATCGAAAAAACTTTTATTGATCCAAAAAAACTTCCCTTGACCCAAAAAAACTTTTCTTGATCCAGAAAAACTTTTCTTGATCCAAAAATAAACTTTTATTGATCTAAAAAAACTTTTCTTGATCCAAAAAATACTTTTCTTGATACAAAAAAACTTTTCTTGAACCAAAGAAACGTTTCTTGATCCCAAAAAACTTTTCTTGATCCGAAAAACTTTTCTTGATCCGAAAAAAACTTCCCTTGACCCAAGAAAACTTTTCTTGATCCAAAAAAACTTTTCTTGGTCGAAAAAAAACTTTTATTGATTCAAAAAAACTTTTCTTGATAAAAAAAATCATTTCGTGATCAAAAAAAACAAACTTTTCTTGATCCAAAAAAACTTTTCTGGATCCAAAAAAAGTTTTCTTGATCCAAACAAACTTTTCTTGATCCAAACAAACTTTTCTTGATCCAAAAAAACTTTTCTTGATCAAAAAAACCTGTTTTCTTGGTTATAGAGGAAAATTTGATTGAATATAATTTTTGTTGATTCGCAGAGATGGTTTTGTTTTTTTATTCCGATTTTTTTTAAATTTTTGTTTGTTTTATTATTTAAAGGATTCGAAGTTTAGAAATAAATCAGGGTGAATGAATTTTTCTTTTAATACCAAACTACTTGAAATAAAGAAAAAGCCTTTAGGCTTTATGACTTCTAATATTATTTTCAAAATCCATTACAAATTACAATTTTTGAATTTCAAGCATGAGTCAAGTCTTTAACCTCCTTAGTTTATTATATAAAATAGTAAGAATGATTTCAAATATTATGAAAGTTTTTATGGTTTTCCCCTTTTTTAAATATTTCAGAACCGTTCATTAAAGAAAAAATTATCTTGTTGAACAGCTTTCAGCTTCAAGCTTTTAACATTATATTATTTAAAACTGGATTCATTTAAAACTGTATCGTTGGAAAATAGTTATATTTTATAGTTGAAAAACAAATTAGAACAAACGATTAGTTGAATAATTAATTTTAGTCTACAATGTCCCCAATCACTTGAATAATGGTTCGAAATTAAATAATTTTAAATTAAAAACTTGGAGGCTACACAAATGGAGAAATTTTCATTCTCAGGATTATCAACTAGAAAAAATGTTCTATTTAGCATTTAAAACTCCAAATAATCAATTTTACAACTAACAAATGGAGTCTTTTCCAATTTACAGCGTTTTAAATTGCAAATTTTTGTATTCGAATTACTAAAAAATGGTACAAAATCGAAATTAAAGCCTTTCAAACTAAAAATTCACATCTTTAAAAACTTAAAATGAAATATTTTTATTTTTGTTTTACAATTCGAAGTTTTATATTCAGACCAAAAAAGATTTAGCAGATTTCCTGATTTCCTGAAAATCTCTGAGTTCCTTGAATTCTCTAAAATCCTCGATTTCTCGGAATTCCTTGAAGCTTACGAAAATTCTGAATTCCCTAAATTCCCGGAATATACTGAATTTTTTAAGTTCCTTCAATTCGTTAAACATTCTAAAATCTCTGAAATTCATTAATTCAATGAAATTCTTGAATTTTCTAAATTACTGAAAATCTCTGAATTTCTTTAATTCGAAATTCTCAGAATTTCTGGAATATTTTTAATTCCTTGCATTCTCTGAATGCGTGAAAATCACCGAATTGATTAAATTCTCTGCATTTCGTAAATTCTATAAATTTTTAAAATTCTCTGAATTCCTCAAATTCTGTGAATCCTCTATATTCGCTGAAATCCTTGAATATTCGGAATTACCTGATTTCTCTGAATTCCCTGATCTCTGAATTTGTTGAATATTCTAAATTTCTTGTATTTTCTGAATTCGTGAAAATCTCCGAATTCCTTAAATTTTATAAAATCTTTGATTTCTCTGAATTCCCTGAAATGATTCAATATAAATTCCTTAAATATTATAAATTCCGAAAAGATTTTGAAATCTTCAAATCCCCTGAATTCCTTCAAATCTTCCGAATTCTTTGGATTCCCTGAATTCATATAATTTCTTCAATTTCTTAAATTCTTGTGAATTCCTCTGAAGACTTTAAATTATTTTAAAGTCGTCGGAATTCAAGGAGTTCTAATAATTTACAAAATTCCAGGAATTCAAGGAATTAAACTAATTCAGACCATTTAGATGAATTCAGATACATTTGGGAATTCAGAGGAATTCAGTTCATTTCAAGGAATTTAAAAGAGTTCAAAGGCATTTGAAAGAGTTTAAAAGAATTTATAATTCAAAATTGTATAATTTTCTTTTATGGGTAATTGTCAATTTTTGAATTGTAAATCTCGAAAATTTAAGAATTCTTAATTTTGCAAATTGACAATGAAAAAATATGCTTTATAATTTAAAAATCGGAAATTTGGTGATTCACGTTCAAAATTTCTTTATTTTGTAAGATTTAAAATTGTAAACATGTCTTTTGATTTTCCAGATCACCCAAATTTGAGAATTTTTATTTAAAGATCTTCGAAATTGAAGAGTTTTCAACTGTAAAGCTTTAATATTAAAGTAATCAAAAAACCTGTGAAATTACATACCTTAAAAATATAAATCTTGATAAATGAATAATTCGCAATTACATATTTACAACAATCAAGAATTTTCAGTTGTAGCTTCTCAAAATTGCAGAACATTGAAATGTCGATCATTAAAAATTAGGAGATTTTATTTTCAAAAATTTACAATTAAAAATTATGCTAGTTTACAATTTTATAGTGAAAAATTCTGTAAATTTCAATTTTTACTTTTAAACTTTCTTCAATTTGGAAGATTTAGAATTGAAAACATGACTTTCTATCTTCGAAATCATTAAAATTTAACAAGTTTTATTTTTCAATCTTTAAAATTAAAGATTTTTCAATTGTAATTTTTCAAAATCAAAGAATTTTGCATTGTCAATCATAAAAATTGAAGATTTTAATTTTAGAAATTTACTATTAAAAATTATTCAAGTTCCAAATTTTATAGAGGACAATTCTGCAAACTTGAAGATTTATATTTAAAATTTTTTTATTTTGGAAGATTGAGGATAAAAAACTTGTCCTTCGATTTTTAAAATCATCCCAATTTAAAAAATGTCATTCATAAGTCTTTAAAATTAAAGAGTTTTCAATTGTAACTCTTCAAGATTGTATAAATTTGAATTCCAAATCTTTAGAAATAAAGAGTTTTTAGTTTTGAAAATCTAAAATTATATTAAAAATTATATACAATCAAAAATTATTTTTCAAATGGAAGAGTATTTAATTATAAATCTTAAAAATGTAACTATTAGAAAAACATGCAAGATGGATTTTTTGAAAAATATGTTAAGAATTGTAAGAATTTATACTACAAACATTCAGAATTAAAAAAAAATTTAATTATAAATTGCGAGCATCTGAAAAATAAATCAGTGTTTTTGCTTCTAATTTCTGAGGGGATAAAATATTATATTGAAATGGAAGTTACAGATTACGGACAGCTGATTGAAATACAAATTAAATTGAGAAAAAAAATTAAAATAAAACTTAAAAAAAATGGCATTGAATTAACAAATTGCAAACCAAAGAGAAAAGGTATGATTTTTATGCCTGGGTCGCGAAATCGGATAACGCTCCCGGATGTGTAATCCTGGATTTCGTGGTTCGAACCCAGGTGGAAAAGATTTTTTTTCATCATCTATAAAACTCTTAACACCATTACAAAAACCTCATAATGATAATCCTAAGTCTATTCAAATTTAAATTCAAAATTAAAATCAAAAAGAGCCAGCTTAAGTACAGAGGAATTTTCTGATAGTAATCGACACCTCTTGAGACAATATTGAAGGACGTCAATAAGAAGATTTTTAAAGAACGATAAAACGTACAAATCTCGAATTTAAAATGAAGAAAAGGGCCTTGGTGATATTTGTTGAAGCCCAGAATAATAGGCCGAATGACGCAACGAGTTCGACAAACCTATAACGAGTTCGCATATTCAATATACTAATGTCATGTGCAAACGCCAAACCTCTTCGTGCCACTTACGAGATATGTTACATAAAACTGGCGCGTGCTCAAAAACGTTCAAAAATCAGAGAAAAAAAGTTCATCGACCTCTTGAATCCATATTCAAAGAAAATAATCCGTTTGTCTAACAAATTTGGCTGGGAGGATGTACTTAACGACTTATAGCGAAACTAATTTGCTAGTTGGATCAACGTATTTGTTGTATGATGTAACCAACCATGGTACTTTTTGTTTTCAATTTCCATACTGAATTGGATAATTTAACAATTTTTATTATTTAGCAAACTTTAATTTACCTATCTTTTGTCAGTCGAAGCAATTGTTTTTTAGATAGTTTTCTTAGAGGAGGGTATGAACGTCGTTAAGAACAATTTTTGCAATAAATACTGATAAAATTGTTAATAATAATCTACAAATATTAGCAGCTCAGAACATAAATTTGGTTCGCGAGAATGATTTTGTTTTTATATTCCCGTTTTTTTAAATTGGTTCGTTTTAATATTTAAAGTTTATAAGCACATAATGTTAAGGAATATCATAATAAACTTTAATTTACAAATCTTTTGTCAGTCGAAGCCATTATTTTGTAGATAATTCTTTCAAGAAGGATATTGGCTTCTTCAAATATAATTTGTGCAGTAAATATTGATGAAATTATTAATAATGATCTAAAAATTTTCGCAGCACATAGTACAAAAGGAAAATAATAATTTTTTAATGATTGAAGACGAAATTCTTTGGGATCGATTTTGTATATTTGACATTGTACAACAAAGTGAAATTATTTATTGCTGAATTATATTCTTTAAATAAATATATTTGGCGCTTAACGTCAATTTGAAATTTTTTTTAAATTTATTTACTTTCAGCTTGAAACTTTTAACATTAAATTATTGCAAACTGGAATCGTTTAAAATTAAACCACTTCGAGTTGAAAGCATTTAGAAAAGAATAATCTTATATCGAAACATTGAAAATTGTTTGGTTTCATTTTTAAGTCTTTCAAAGTGGTATCGCTCGAGAATAGTTATACTTTATATAGTCTAAAAATTTGTAAAACTAATGCTTAATAAATAATTAATTTCGCCCTGAAATGTCCACAATTATACTTGAATAAACGTTTAAAAGTAAACAATTTAAAATAAAAAACTTTAGATAATTGAATAAATTTCAATTCTGAAGCCTAACAATTTACACATTTTCACTAATAAGCATTTGAAATTCTCTGAATTCCCTGAAATATTTTAATTCCTTGAATATCCTGAGTTCCTTGAATATCTTGAATTTTTGAATATTCCGAAATTCTTGAACATGGTAAGTTCCTTAAATATTTAGAACTCTCTGGATTTCTTGACTTCTCTTCCTAGAATTGTCTGAGTTCCTAAAATTCCCTGATTTCCCTGAATTTCCTTGAATTAACTGAATTCTTTCAATTCCAACAATTTGATGAATATTGTGAATTCTCTAAATTCTTTAAATTCTCTGAATACTCTGAAATTTCTGAATGTCTGAATTCACTAAAATCCTTACATTTCCTGAATATGCTGCATGCCCTAAATTCCTTGAATTCTCTAAATATCTAAAAAGCTCTGATTTCCTTGAATTCTTTGAAATTCTGCAATATTCTGATTTCCTGAATTCTTTGAATGTTCTGTATTCCTGAAATTCTTTGAATTCTCTGAATTTCTTGAATGACCTAAATCCCTTGAATTACTTGAAGACCTTGAATTCCTCATATTCCTTGAATTCCTTGAATTGCCGTAAGTCTTTCAATTTCGTAAATCTCATGAATTTTTTTAATTCCTTCAATGCTCTGAAATCTCTGAGTTTCTCTTAATTCATTAAAATCCGGGAATATTCTGAATTCTTTAACTTCCTTGAACATGTTCAATTCTCTGAATTTGTGAAATTCTGTAAATATATAAAAGCTCTGAATTCCTGGAATGCTCTGAAATTCATTTTAAACTTCCTGAATTCTTTGAATGTTATGAATTTCTTAAATTTTTTGAGTTGTCTGAATTTCTCTAATATCCTAAATGCTCGAAAATCTCTGTAACGTTCTGATTTCCTTTAATATATGTACTGAAATACTTTATTTCAGTAAATTCCTTAAATTCTGAGCATATTTTGAATTCTATGAATTCTTTGAATTCCCTAAATGTTCTGAAATTTCTGATATTCTTTTAATTCCTTTAATATTCAGAATTCTTTGAATTTCCCGAAGTCTGTGAACTATCCGAATTCTTTGAATTCTCTAAAATTCTGAAATTCTCTGAAATTCTTGAATATTTGAAATTCCTGAAATTCCTTAAATTCCCTGAATCCCATGCATTTCTGAAATTCTATACATTTCATTCGGAATATTCAAGGAAATCAGAGGAATTCGGAATGTTTTAGGAATTCAGGAAACTCCTGAAATTCTCTAAATTTTCTGAATTCCTTAAATATTCTGAATTACATATTTTCAGTACCTGAATTCTCTCAATTTATGTGAATTCCTCCGAATTCCTTAAATATTCTAAATTCCTCTGAATTCCTTAAATATTTGAAATTCCTCAAATTCCTTGAATTCCCTGAATCCCTTGCATTTCTGGAATTCTATCAATTTTATTCAGAATATTTGAGGAAATCATAGGAATTCGGAATATTTGAGGAATTCAGGAAATTCTATACGTTTCCTGAATTCCTTAAATATTCTAAATTACATATTTTGAGTACCTGAATTCCCTCTATTTATGTGGATTTCTCTGAATTCCTTAAATATTCTAAATTCCTCTGAATTTCTTAAACATTCTGAATTCCTCTGAATTCCTTAAATATTTGAAATTCCTCAAATTCCTTGAATTCCCTGAATCCCTTGCATTTTTGAAATTCTATAAATTTCATTCAGAATATTTGAGAAAATCATAGGAATTCGGAATATTTTAGGAATTCAGGAAATTCCTGAAATTTTCTAAATTTCCTGAATTCTTTAAATATTCTGAATGACGTATTTTGAGTATCTGAATTTCCTCTATTTATGTGAAATTCCTCTGAATTCCTTAAATATTTGAAATTCATAAAATTCCTTGAATTCCCTAAATCCCCTGCATTTTTGAAATTCTATACATTTCATTCAGAATATTTAAGGAAATCAGAATATTTCAGGAATTCAGGAAATTCCTGAAATGCTCTCAATTTTTTGAATTCCTTAAATATTCTGAATTACATATTTTGAGTACCTGAATTCCCTCTATTTATGTGAATTCCTCAAATATTCCAAATCCCTCTGAATTTCTTAAATATTCTGAATTCCTCTGAATTCCTTAAATATTTGAAATTCCTGAAATTCTTTGAATTCCCTGAATCCTGCATTTCTAAAATTCTATACATTTCATTCAGAATATTTAAGGAAATCAGAGAAATTCGGAATATCTTAGGAATTAGAGAAATTCCTGAAATTCTCTCAATTTTCTGAATTCCTTGAATATTCTGAATTACATATTTTGAGTACCTGAATTCCCTCTATTTATGTTGATTCCTTAAATATTCTAAATCCCTCTGCATTTCTCAAATATTCTGAATTCCTCTGAATTCCTTAAATATTCTAAAATCTCTGAACTCCCTGTATTCCTTCAATTCTTCTGAATTCTTCTGAATTATTTGCATTATTTCAAAATCCTTGGATTTCAGGAAATTCCTTGAATTCGCAGAATTAAGGTGGTTTAGAATTCAGATGAATTCAGATATAACAGGAAATATGGAGGAATTTAGAAGATTTAAATTGAAAACGTTTTAGATGGAAAAATTAAAAATTAAGAGATTTAAAAACTAAAATTTTCAAATTCAAGCTTGTAAAATTACGTAATTTTGAAGAGGCCTCGAACATCAAACTGTTTTAAAATTATTTATTCAAAACTGCAGAATTTTAAACATGAAAATTATGTAAATTAAACGTTTCAAACTGAAAATTAAAAAGAAATTAAACTAAAAAATTTCCAACTTTAATCAAACGCCATATTTCAAAAATAAATAATTTGTCCCCATTCAACTCACTCACAATGTTGAAAAGATATACCCTCTTCTTATCCCGAAAAAATTTAATTTTTCTCCCTTTTATAAAAAAAAAAGTCATTTCAACAATGTGTAAAACAATACTCTCTAAATCTGAATTAATAGAAAACTACTAATTGGTAGTAGTTTTCTACTAATTCAAATAGTTCGAATTCGTTTACTTATAATTAGTAAAAATCTACTAATCCAATGAGTAAGAATAACTGACTAAATGAATTAGTAACTATATCTACTAATGGAATTGGTAATTCTACTACTAAATGAATTGATAAATGTATTGCTGGTTACTATTTTAAACGTTAGTTTCAAGTAAGTTAAAAAAAAAACTTATTTTACAATCAAAAGAATTTTAATAGAATGCTTTAATCTAGGAATTTAAATAATAATTTGAATAAATTTCCATTTTGTCTTCTCATACTTAAAACTCAGTGCATATTTACGTCAAATTAACGTGGGTCCTGTATTAAATTCAATTTGAAGCGTTTCAAATTCCTAAAGTTCATAGTAAAAATATTCCATTTTAAACAAGGTAGGTGAATTTTTAACCAAATAGTTGAATTTGGAACCAAAAAGATTAAATTTCTACCAAACAAGACGATTTTTCAAAAATACATGAATTCTCAACCAAATAGTTGAATTTTGATCAAAAAAATATCAGTTTTCAACCAAAAATGGAATAGTTAAATTTTCAATTAATAAATTAAATTTCCAGAAAAAAAAACTTTTTTTTTAAC
Organism: Andricus grossulariae; assembly: GCA_011634705.1. NCBI lineage: Eukaryota > Metazoa > Arthropoda > Insecta > Hymenoptera > Cynipidae > Andricus > Andricus grossulariae. The sequence continues at coordinate 219,444,169 of JAABKJ010007545.1, read as the reverse complement.
TAAAATTATGAATCTTCAACTGAAATAGATGAATTCTGATCCAAAAGAACGCATTATTAACACAAGAATAACTTCCAACCAAGTAGTTTTTATCTTTAATCTAAAAGATGAAGTTTCAACTAAGATGACAAGTACTTAACTGGAATACTTAAATTTTTAACAAAAAAGATAAAGTTTCAATCAAGAAGGTTAATTTTGAAACATACAGAATAATTTTCTACCGAAAACTACGTTTTTTCAAGAAAAGGGATGAATTTTTAACTAAAAAAGACAAACTTTCAACCAAGTAGTTTAATTTTCAGTTAAGAAAATTAATTTTCAACAAAAAAATGTCCTACAAATAAAGACAAATAAATTTTCAGCCAAAGTAATAAAGTTTTTAAGAAAATGATGAGTCTTTTAGTGAAATGGATGAATCTTCAACTGGAGTAGATAAATTTTCAGTCAAATGGATGAATTTTTAACAAAAGAGTTTATCATTCAACCTTGTAGTTTTATTTTCAACCAAAAAGTTGCATTTTAAACTAAAATTGTACATTTTTAACTGGAATACTTAAATTTTCAACCAAAAAGATAAATTTTCAAACAAGAAAATTAATGTTTATACAAAAAGATTAATTTTCTGCCAAAAAAGACGATTTTTTAACAAAATACATGAATTTTTAAGGAAATATTTGATTTTTTAACAAAAAATATCAGTTTGCAACATAAAAATTACATTTTTCAGTTTCGATTTACGGTTAAAAAAATTAATTTTCAACCAACCTTATAAATTTTCAACTAAAATGATGAATCATTGATTCAATTTTTTTTATTATTTTCAACTAAAGAGATGAATTTTTAACTACAATGTTAGAATATTCACTTGAAATAATTACATTTTTAGTTTGAAAAAAATTAATTTTCTGTTAAAGAAAAAACGAATTTTCAACCAAATAGTATTGAACCAACAAAAATTAATGTTTCACAAAAGAGGTTAACTTTCAACTCACAAAATTAAATTTGAATTGCAAAAAATATGAATTCGATACGAAAAATCAAGTAGTTGTAATCCCAACAAAAAAAATTAATTTTTAATCAGAAACAGTTGAATTTAACCAAAAAAAACTACTTTTCGACATGAGTTTAATTTTTACCTTAAAAAGAAGTTTATCAATACGGTAGTTCAAAAAAGGCTTTTTTGAAGACAAAAGAGTTTTTAATTCTATTTGAAATGTAGGTTAAATAATAATTTTTGTCGCCTAGGAAAACTGGATCTGATGATTATAAGTGCTGCCTCAAAAGTGATAAGTTTGAAACATAAAAAAAAAGACTTAAAAAACATCGATACAATGATTTTATGACAACCCATTTTTTTTTAATTCGAACAAATAAGCAAAATTGTAATGAACCCCTGATTTTATTTTCAATCAAAGATTTTATACAATAATAATAATTTTAATATTGCAGCGCAGTGGATCCCAATACAGTTTCAGTTTTAAATATTACTTCTTTCATACACAATTATTATTGATATAACTATATCAAATTAGAATATAAATGATAAAAACATTATCGTTTCTCAATTAAAACCCAAAAACCAGCAGAAAGTATTTAAAAAATGATTAAATTATGTTTCCACAGCAATGCATTGCTACTCATTGAATTAGTAAGTCGTTACTAAGCAGATTAGTAGAATACCTTTACTAATACATTTAGTAATTCAGTAGAAACTGATAAAATTACTAATTTAACAGCCAGATACAATGCTGCTAATTGCATTAGTAAAATTTCTACTAATTCGGATTTAGATAGTAGTGTTTTCCTATGTGTGCATAGGATAAAAACAAACATGCAAACTTTGGATTTTTTCAAAAGGAAACAAATACCGGGAGTTCACCTTTTCCTAAAAAATAAAAGTGGATTATATATTTTTTAAATTTGTGAAATTGATTGATTTTATAGAGATAGAGAGAAATTGGGGTAATGGGATTGATGTGATGGGAGGTCCTGTGAGAAATATTAAAGAGTTTTACTTAATTCGTAAAAAATTAAGATCAACAATTTTACAACAAGAATTTTTGATCAAATGCAAAATTCAAGAAAAATTGGATAAAAATACTAAAAACTTTGAAAAATCTCTCTCAAATTTGACTATTGAAGAATGACATTCACAGATACGTTCTTTGAATGTTAAGATTAAACAAATTATTGGAAAATTAAATCAATAAATTCCTTCTTTTACTATCTAGGAATCTTTTCAGATGAAAACGAGACTGAATAAAAATTCCCCTAAAGATAATATGAAACATGATTGCAAATTTTTAAGCCTTTTTTTACTGTAAAAAGATAATTTTTACGAAACATGCCTCAAAAATCTGATTTTAGGGTCAAAACCCCGTTTTTTGGTGATTGTTATTTTATGACAGTGAAAAATCACGACACTACAATCGAAACTATTTTGAACTTTTTCATTTTTTAAGCTTTAACAACATTTAAAAAAAATTATAATTGGTTGAAATTTGACTGGTTTATCTATTTCTGAGCTGATTTTAATTTAATTTCCAATAAAATAATTAAATTTTTAACCAAATAGTTGAATTTTCAACCAAATGATCGAATTTTAAACACAAAAGTTTAATCTCAACCAAAAGCAGTTGCATTTTCAAAGAAATAATTGAATTTTTAAAAGACACACACACACACAACATATATATTCCTTAACAAAAAAGGTGAATTTAAAATTTAAAAGGACGACATTTTTGTCCAAATAGACAAATGTTCAACAAAGCAGTTGAATTTCCAACCAAATAAAACAAATTTTCAAGCAGAGAAATGAGTTTTCAATTAAAATGATGAAACTTGAAAAAAAAATAAATTTCCAATAAAATAGTTTAACTTTCAACCAAAAATTCAAATTTTTTAATCAAAAAGACGAATTGTCAATAAATAAAAATTTTTCAGACAATAAAGAAAACAAATTTCATCCAAATCGTTAAATTTTCAACCAAAAAGATTAGTTTTCTACTAATAAAGACGAATTTTTAACTAAAAAGATCAATTTTCAACAAAAAATGGAAGTTTCATTTTCAGGTAAAAAAATGAATTCTGAATAAAAATATAACGAATTTTCAACCAAGCGATTTTTTAATAAAATAAATGAATTGTGAAACATATAGTTGGATTTTCAACTGAAAAAAAAAAATTTCAACCAAATAGTCGAATTTTGAACTAAAAAAGATCAGCTTCCATCCAAAAATGAAACAGTTACATTTTTAGGTAAAAACATCACTTTTCAACAACAAAACAAAAACAACAAAATTTCGACCAAAGTGTTGAATTTTCAACTAAAATGATGAATCTTCAACTAAAATAGATGAATTTTAAACAAAATAGTATAATTTTTAACTAAAAAAGATAAATCTTTACGCAAATATTTGAATTTTAAACTAATAAAGATCAATCTTCAACCAAAACGATTAATTTTAAAACAAAATGATGAATCTTTAACTGAGATAGTTGAATTTCTACCAAAAAAGACGAATTTTTTACAAAATACATGAATTTTCAACTAAAAAACATAAATTGTCGACCAAAAATTGAACTGTTCAATTTTCATTAAAAAATAAATAAATTTTCAACCAAGAAGATGAAATTTTAACTAAAATTATGGAATACTAAATTGGAATAGTTACATTTTCAGTTAAAAAAAATTTCAACCAAAACAAAACTAATTTTCAAAAAAGTATTTTCAAAAAAGGAATTTTTAACAAAGTAGTTTAACTTTTAACCCAAAATTGACATTTTTTTAATCAAAAAGACGAATTTTCCATAAATAAAGATTTTTCAGACAAGGCAGAAAAGAAATTTCATCTGAATTGTTAAATTTTCAACCAGAAATATTAGTTTTCTACCAATAAAGACGAATTTTTAACTAAAAATATGAATTTTCAACAAAAAATGGAAGTTATATTTTCAGGGAAAAAATTAATTTTGAATAAAAAAAATAACGAATTTTCAATAAAATAATTCAATTTTGAACCTAAGAGATGAATCTTCAAATAAAAAATTAATTTCTAACAAATTGGTTCAAATTTACGCAAGTAGTTGAATTTTCGAGTTGAAAAATAAATTTTCAGCCAAAAATCGAAAAGTTACATTTTTGGATAAAAAATTAATTTTTTAATAAAAAGAAAATCAGTTTCAACAAAGTAGTTCAACTGGAATATTTAAATTTTTAATTTAAAAATTAATTTTCAACCAAAAAAACAATTTTCAATAAAAAAGTTCCATTTCGAACCCAAGAGATGAATTTTCAGACAAAAAAATTAATTTTTAACAAAGTGGTTCAACTTTTACCAGAGTTCATAGTTGAATTTCGAATAAAAATAAAAAAACTTAATTTTCAGCCAAAAATGGAATAGTTACATTTTCCACTTAAAAAATTAATTTTTTAACAAAAAAAAGTTTTTAACAAAGTGATTCAACTTCAACCCAAAATTCAAATTTTTTAATCGAAAAGACAAATTTTCAATGAATAAAGTTTCTTTAGACCGCCGTATCAAAACGCATCGTCAAACAAAATCAAAAAACAATTATATACACTAGAGGAAGCCCCCTGGTGGAAAAATTCTTACAAAAAAGTACAGAAAACTAAAACTATTTTTACAGGAATCTATAAATAAATGCAATAGATTGCACCCAAAATTACAGAAAAGTAAAACTTTTTTCTATTATTGATATTATATCCTATTATTGTCAGATTGACGCTTATTAGTTCGAAAAAAATTTCTTTAATCTTTTTAAATATTCTCTTAAAATTAATTTTTCAAAATAAAAAATCATTTTAAATTTCCTCAGCAAACTTCAGAATTTTTTTATTTTCCTCAAACCTTTGAAGATCCTAAAAAAGCTTTCGAATTTTATTTCCAAATCTTCAAAAATCTAAATTTAGTGTTTTATTTTTCAAAATCTTTTCAAGTCTTATATTAAGTTAGGATCTTCTCCAGATTTGTAAATATCTCTTAATCTAACTCAACTTTTTCCAAATTGACCATTTTTAAATTGTTATTTATCTATAAAAATTCAATAATTTTACTTACATATTATAAATTTGTTAGAAAAACAATTAAAAGCATAACTTCCAAAATTTAAATATAACGTTCTGAAATATTAGCGATAATATTTTATTTATAATTGCTCATTTTAAATGGAAATTAAAATATTGCTAAATATTCAAAAAATGTGTTCATTAATTAAGAAATTCCAAATTAAATGGGTTAAAGATGGAATATTTTAGATTAAAATAATATTTACATAGGATTTGGAATTAAATAAGAGCGTTTTATTTTTCAAATTATTTTTAAATTAAGAATAGTTCATAAAGTTTTAATCGATCGTTTACATCTGTATTATATATTACATATCCTTCAAAAATTTTCAGTAAAGTAAAAGTCGAAATGTTGACGCAGATTATAAAAATATTGTTCGTAAAAATTTGAATTTTTTGTTTAAACGTGTAAATTTCTGCAATAACTACCAGTATATACAATACAATTTTTGAGTACAATATCCCAATATTTCAACTTTGGTGAAATCTTGTAGTTTTTTATAAAGATTTGTAATTTTCTACAATAATTTACGTAAAATTAAGAGTGTTTTTTTGACGTCAAACACCCAAATTAAAAAATGTAAAATCCTCAAGTTTTCTGTAATACCTTGTAGATTTTTACAACAAAATAAAAAAAAATATTATTAATAGTTATACAAATATTTGTATTGCAGAAACTTATCCTTCATTGTGTAATTTTTCACTTTTGTAGAAGAAAATTAGCTATTTGTATTTAACTGTATGTTTTTCTTAAATCCTGTAAATTTCTTTACAAAAAGTACATGTTTCAATTCAGTATAACCAAAGTAATGTTTGAAATTATTTTCTTAAAAAAAAAGTTACGCTTGTAAAATTAAACATTTCCAATTAAAACGTACATCATACAAATTAGGAAATGGCGTAAATGATACAATAGTAAATCAATAATAATAATAACAATTATAATATTCAAAATTATTCATTATAATTAAATGAATGATAGTAAATTTACGTTAAAAATAATGAATTGTTATAAATGAATACTGACCCGCTGATGAAACTGAAACAATCAGTAAAATAATAAATATGGGAGACATTGCAACGGTTCTTGCAAGTTTCAAGGAAAACCAACCCACTATTATTTATATCAAACCATTTTTATATACCTCAGTTGTTTATAAATTTTTGAATGAATGAGTGGGGGAAAAATTAAATGCGTTTACTGTTGCATAAGGAAAAATTGATGGGCAATTTTTTTATTATAATCCAAAAATATCTGCTATTCACCTGATCAAAGAGGGGCGTGGTTCAATTTTGTAATAAAGAAAGTTTATTTTTACTGTGGATAATATTATGATATTCGAAGGGACAATTTTTCAATGCGAATTCCGATATAATTTTTTGCGAGAAAAACGAATCTAAACCTTTTCAATCGATCTCTCAAATAATTTTTTAAAGTGTATGTTGTATAACTATTACCAATTCCTGGTTGGAGGTAATTGGAGAGTTATAGGTATGTAACACTGTTGTTGTATTATTAATGATAATTGTTATAAACAAAATATCAGACCAAGACAATTAATTTGTTATTACACTGGAACATCTTTTTCCAAATATAATATATATATATAAATTTTTCGCCTGGAATGATTTAATTGAAAGTGGTTGAGAAAAAGTGATTTATTTTTTTATATTAAATACATACTTATTTAAAAATAACTGTGAACTATTGTATAGAATGTGTGGTTGCAATTAATATTTGTTGTAAAATTCATATTTAGTATTCAAAACTACTGATGTTTTAATTTTTGGAAATTTTTCAGATGAAAATCACTATGAAAGACAAATGAAAATCTAAACATACAGTTTTATAAGCATACGAATAAAACATTTCCTAATTAATGTATTATATTTTATTTTGATTCGATCCAATATTCTTAAAAGCTATCTGTACCTCATATTTCACCTTATATATACACATTTTATTTGTATTTTTATATTAATGTATGTTTTGACTTTCGTATGTGTTTCCTAGGGATTTTTATATAAAAAATTATCAAAAATTCAAACATTAGTCATTTTTAATACAAAATAGTATTTTTGCAGTCATATTTAAATAAATATAGAATATAAAAAGAAGATCACTTTCTTTGACCACATTCAAATAAATCATATATCATTATTTTGAAGATATTAAAAGGTAAAGACTTGTAACAATTTTCACAAAAGACTGGAAAGGGGAGGTGGAGCTTCATAAGCTAGAACTGATAAAATTATATGGTATTTGAAAATTATCATACGATTAATGTTTTAAATGTTGACCTAAGCTAACCTCAAAATTCCTTTGTATCATTTATAGAAAATTATGGTTTTAGCAGAATTTTTATTGAAATCAAAGAGGGAATTGAACGATTTTGGTATAGGAAATAAAGTCAGGTAATAAGTATTTACACCAATTTTCATCAGTGGATGAAAGGACAACTTTTATTAACACTCATAAAGCATTATTATATAATTATACATCAGAATATTTATAATTATGATGTGCTTTATTTAGTTGGGCTGCCCACCGTCAGACAATCATGGGCAGTCACAAAGCTTCACACATTTGCTGTTTAATCCATCGAGTCTTACATATCCTTTCTTACACACACAGCCTGGGGCACAAATCTGAGAAAAAGAATTATTATTGATGAATGAAATTTTTTGAATAATTTAAACAAAGATATTATGTAGCTGAAGTAAAAATGTTGCAAATCTGAATATAGTGCTAATTAAACAGGAACAATTTTGACAGGGGTTTGAAATTTGTCATTTCTTTCATACAGTTTATGTTGAAATAAAGAGATTAAAAAGACGGAATTGGAATAAAAATGAGTGGAATTAACATCAGATTTTTCCTCAATATTACCACTTTTCCAAAAATTTGATTTTGAATTTATATCATTTCTACGCATTTCTTACAAACCAAAAAATTGCACGTGATGTTTCATGTTTGTATGACATTTGAAACTTACGAAGTTACACAGCTAATTTATAGATGTGAAAATCCGTGAATGAATACAGTCAACAACAAAAATTACTTTTTTCAAACATATTATAGTTTTGTTGATTTTATTTTTCAACATGTTTCTGTTTGAACCATTCAGTTTTTTCTGTATGTTATTAAAGACATACAGTACCAAATATGAATTGAGTATTTGGTGTGAACGATTTATGTATTTTAAAAACTTATGATGAACTTTAATGAATATAAAGTTGATTAATTATTTATTGTTGAAGGTTTTTTTTTTAAATATCTACTTTTCGATAAACTTACCAAAATACAGATGCGAGAATGAGGATTTTTGCAGGTAGGTTGACATAGCCTTCCACACTCACTCCATACCTCATGCTTTGGACATCTTTTCATTTCTATAAGAACAATCTTATAATTAATATTGAGATTTGCTAAACAAATCAAATAAATACACTAAGATTGTAGTTATATTAAAAAATGTCAGTATTTTTGAATATAATTTTATGCTTGTCTAATTATGAATTTACAATCAAAAAGTAAATAATAAAAATCAGGGAATAACGTGCCAAAGGTAGAATAGTGTAGTAATAGTAAGTTTATTAAATAAATAATAACTTTTTATTATTGAATACTTACCCGCTGATGAAACTGCAACAATCAGTATAAAAATAAATATGGGAGACATTGTAACGATTCTTTGAAGTTCCAAAGGAAATTATTCTAACATTCTGGATATCAAACCATTTTTATATACCTCGCTTTTCACAGAATTTGTGAATGAATAAGTGGGGAAAAACAAATTAAATGCGCTTTTTCCTGCACAAGGAAAAATTTCTGGTCAATTTTTTATTATGAATCTCAAAATATCTGCTGTTCACCTGATCAAATAGGGACGTGCTGCAATTTAGTAATGAAGAATGTCTATTTTTACTGTTCACAATATTATGATATCTGAGACAACAATTTTTTAATGCGAATTCCAATATCATTTTTTGCGAGAAAAATAAATTTAAAATTTTGGAATATCCTCACTACACCTTAACCTTGTCTGGCCCTTTTCGTCTCTTTTAGAGTAGTAAAATTGAAATTAATAAATAAATAAATAACAAACTATAAGAAAAAAAAAGTATTCGTTCCTTAATTCTCCATTTCATTGACATGTGATATCAATTCCCTTTCCCCTTTCAAGACTTTTCTTATTTATTTATATTTCATGATTTATTTGAAAGCAGTTTTTAATTCACAAGAAATTAAAATTAATTATAGAGCAGTAAAAGTTAACCAGAAACAAATAAATAAATAAAAGTCTTTGGTCTTTAATTTTACGTTTCACTAAAATCTACTACCGATCCCCTTCCTTTCTCCAGTCTTTTCTATTATTCATTTATATCTATGATTTATTTGAAAGTAGTTTCAATATAAACATGAAAAATTAATTACAAAAAAATTAATGTAAATAAAAAATAAATAAATAAGAATCTTTGGTTTTTAATTCTCCACTTCATTGATATATATTACTGGTCCCCTTCCCCTTTTTAGTTAAAAATTGATGTTTTTTAGTTAAAGTTCAACTTTTTGGTTGAAAATTCATGTATGTTGTTCAAAAATCATCTTTCTTGGTAGAAATTCAATCTTCTTGGTTGAAAATGTATCCTTTTTGGTTAAAAATGCAATTGCTTCGCTGAAATATCAACTGTTACATGCTTCGTTGATAATTTATCCTTTTTGGTTTAAAATTCGATTACTTTGTATAAAATTATTCTTGTTTATCAAGGCTTTATAATTTTAGTTGAAAGTTTAACTATTTGCTCACAAACGAACTTTTATGTTAAAAATTCTACTTTTTTTTTGGTAAAAATGCATCTTTTTTGCTTGAAAATTCAACAATTTGGTAAAAATTTGAACTATTTGGATTAAAATTAAACTTTTTGGTTAAAAAAACATATTTTTAGGTTGGAAATTCAACTTTTTTGTAGACAATTCACCTTTTTGGCGAGTAATTTTTCTGAGCAATTAACCCCTCGACACAAATTTAAAATAAATAGATTTTATTATTTAAATATTTATTTTTTAAAAAGAAGAGCGCCTTGAAATTAAATATATTTAGACTTTTTTACATCAGGAAGGGCAATAAAATAACTAGAAAAACGTATATTAGAATAAAATATAAAAACTTTTATTTCTTCATATCACGTAAAAAATTAGCATTAGCATTATCCAAGAAAATTTGTCTTGTCTCGAAAAAATTTACCTAAATAAAGAAAATCATACTGAGTATTATTATTATTACCTCGCGAAACACTTGGAGTGGGAAGCACACACTTTTGCGTAGCGCATCATACATGACGCAGTTTCATAACCCGAAAATTAATTTTTTTTTATTTTTCTTTTCTGGTTGAACTTTCAACTAATTTCGTAGAAAATTTACTGACCAATGAAAATTCATATTGTGGTTTCGAAAATTGAACTGAAATCTTTTTTGGATAAAAATTGAACTTATTTTTTGATTTTTTTTTTTTTTTCTAACTTAAAAATTCATCTATTTCAGTAGATATTGTATCTTTTATGGATAAGAACGCAACTGTTTGGTTAAAAATTCAACAATTTTGTTGAAAAGTAATTCTTTTTGGTCTAAAATTGAACGGTTTTGTTGAAAATTCAATTATTTCGTCGAAAATTCAGTTGTTTAAAATTTATATTTTAGTGTTAAGAAGTCAACTGAAATATTTTTTAGATAAAAATTCTTAAATTTCATTAAAAACTCAACCTTTCTGGTTGTAAAGTTAATTTTTTTGTTGACAATTTAAGTATTTTTGTATAAATTTTCTTTTTGTTTATAACTCACATTTTGATGTTAGAAAGTGTAACTTTTAAAAATTCAACAATTTATCTGAAAAGTCATCTTTCTTGGTTGAAAATTCAATTATTTTATTGAAAATTCAAGTTTTTTTTTAAAGTCATTTTTTATGGTCTGTTCACAATTGTTAACAATTGTCGCAACTACTTGCGAACAATGAGGAAAATAATGCAAAATAAGGTTTTTCAATTCCTTGTCACAGAGGAAATTTTTTAAGGAAAAATTATTCTCTAAGGTGTGAAATAAATAATAACTTTTTATATTTGTATCCTACTTTAAAAAATTGGTATATTTTTGAAGATTACGAAATAAAATTTGTAAGTTTAATAAATATTTTTCAAGGTTTCAAGGTAAACAAAAATTCTTCAGATACCTGGGATTATTTGAAGTGACTCTTTATTTTTAAAAAGAACAAAAAAAAATTTCTCAAGATTTTTTGGAAAATTTTTTAAGAATTTGTATTTGAAAATATTTACTTTAAGATAATATTTGAAAAAAATTCGAAACATTCCGAAAAATAAGGAACATTATCAAAAAAGAATTCGGAAGACAATTTTTTCAATTTTGCAGAATTTTCTAAAAATTTTAGGAAAAATTCGACTAATTTGAAAAGGTAGTTAAAAGTTTTTTTTTTTTAAATTTCCAATAATTTAAAAAAAAATATTCCAAAATTTGGAAAATAATGTAGAAGACTTTAAATCAAATTTTGGAAATTTTGCAAAATTAAAATTTGTTAGAAAAAATGCAAATAAGTTCAAGAGATATTTAAAAGTTTTGCAAAGATACAGAAATAATAATATCAAACTTAACAAGTTTTCAACAAATTTAAAACAAAATCGTGATTTTTGAAGATTTGGCGATTAAAAAAATTTTCCTAAGATTTCTCAGAAAATTTTTACTGGCTTTTTATTTGACAACATTTATTTTAAGAGAATATTGAAAAAGATTCTGAAACATTCTAAAAGATTTTCAAAATTATTAAAAAAGAATCTGGAAGATTAGAAAGCAATTTTTTTCGATTTTACAGAATTTTCTCAGAAAAGGAAAAATTTGAATAATTTAAAAAGATAGTTGAAAGTTTTAAAAAAATTTCCAAACACTTCAAAAAATCTAGATTTCTGAACCTTTTGAAGTTTTTAAAAGATTTCCTGGAAATAGTTAAAGTGATTCTTTATTTTTTTTAATTAATTCAAAATGAATATTAAAAAATAAAATAAACATTTTGAATGATTTTCTAAAATTTCGGAAAAGAATGTAAAAGATTTTAAAGCTAAATCTGGCAATTTTACAAGATTAAATAATTTTAGAAAAAATTCGAATTAGTTCAAGAGATATTTAGAATTTAAAAAATATAAAAAACTAATAATATGTAACTTAAAAATATTTCAATACACTTTTTAAACAAAATGTAGATTTTTTAAGATTTCAAGCAAAAGATTTAGAAGGATTTTAAGAATTATAAAATGTTTCAGGAGAATAAAAATTGTTTTTAAGATTTTTGGAAAATGTTTAGGATTTCCAAAATTATCAAAAAGAAATCTGAAATATTAGAAGGCAATTTTTTCAATTTATCGGCATTTTCTCAAGATTTTAGGAAAATTACGAATAACGTAAAAAGATAGTGAAAAGTTTTTTTTTTACTTTTCCAAAAAACTTAAATCAAAATGTACATTTTTGAAGATTTCGAAATAAAATTTTGAAGTTTTTTAAAGATTTTGATAGGTTTCAGTATAATAAAAAAAATCTCAAGATACCTAGAAATGTTTAGTGATCCTTTATTTTTTTTTCAAATTAATTTCAAGAGAATGTTCGAAAAAATAATAAAACAATATATGATAATAATATATTATATACTATATAATAATATAATAGTATATGATGTAGTTACGGAGAGAATATTTTTTTTTCAAAATTTGAAACTTTTCCAGTTTTATTCATTGTGCGGATAAATAACTTGTACGGAGAAAAAAGAAAAAAATCCAGGTAATTTGGTATGAGTAATAAGGATGGAGAAGAGGAATTTAAAAAAATTAACAATTTAATTAGAGAAATTTTTATTATGATGTAATACAAAAAGACCCTCAAATATATGCATATATGAAGCCGATTAAGCTAATGCTAATTTAATTTTCATTACAAAAAAAATTGCAACAAATAAGTTGATTTTTTAACCAAATAGTAGAATTTTGAACCACAGATGAATTTTCAACTGAAATTTTTAACCCTAAAAGACACATTTTTTACAAAACAGATGAATCTTTAAACGAAAATATTAATTTTTTAGTGAAAAGACGAATTTTTAACAAAATAAATTAATTTTTAATTAAAGAGATATATTTTCGATTAAACTGATGAATCCTCAACCAGAAAAGAAATGTTTACCAAAGAAGTTCAACCCAAAATTCATCTTTTTTAATCAGAAAGACGAATTTTCAACAAATAAATATTTCTCAATCAAGGCAGAAAACAATTTCATCCAAAATGTTGAATTTTTGAGCCAAAAAAGGATTTTTTTGTGATACAGTTGCATTTTTAACCCAAAAATATGAATTTTTAACAAAAAAGTTAATTTTTACTCAAACAGTTGCAGTTTTAACCAAAAAAGACGAAATTTCCACTAAAAGGATTAGTTTTTTTACCAATGAAAATGAATTTTTAACTAAAATAGATCAATTTAAACAAATGGAAAAGTTACATTTTCTGGTATAAAAAATTTGAATAAAAATCGAATTATTAATGAAATAGTTAAATTTTCAACCAACCAGATGAACTTTCAACTAAAAGGATGGATTTTCAACCAAATAAATCAATTTTCAACGAAAGAGATTTATTTTCAATTAAAATTATCAATCTCAAGCAACAAAAAAGAATTTTTAACAAAGTAGTTCAACTTTCAAGCCAGAATTCAAAATTTCTAATTAAAAAGATGAATTTCTAATAAATTAAGATTTTTTTATTCAAGAAAAAAAAAACCAGACACACTGTTGAATTTTTAAGCCAAAAGAGGAATTTTTTTGTAAAATAGTTGTATTTTCAACCGAAAAATATATAATTTTCAACAAAAAAGTAGAAAATCCCACCAAAAAGATTTGTTTTATTTTTTACCAATAAAGACGAATTTTCAACTGAAAAAGATCAATTTATAAAAATACAAAGTTACATTTTCTGATAAAAAATTAATTTTAATTAAAAAAATTATTAATCAAATAGTTAAATTTTCAATGAAAGAGATGAAGCCTCAAACAAAAAATAAATAATTTTTTAACATCATGGTTCAGCTTTTACCCATGTATTCGAACTTTCAATTTAAAAAAATCAATTTTCAGCAAAAAAAAAACTTAATTTTTTAAGAAAAAAAAATAGATTTCAATAAAGTAGTTACATTTTCAACCAATGAAGCGAATTTTCAACAAAAATGATGAATCTTCAACTGAAATAGTTAAATTTGCAATTCAAAAAATTAATTTTCAACCACAAAAAGAAAAGAATTTTTAACCAAAAAGATGAATTTTCGAGCAGAAACAATTATTTTTAAAAATAATTTTCCAGGTATTGAAATATTTCCAGGACGCTAGATTCCCTGATTAAGTATCATTAATACTTTGAATATTTAAAATTATGTCACGCAATTTACGGCCTTTTACTCAGGAGGGTGAATTGGGTCGATTATAATATCGCAATGTTGAGGCTTCACGCAAATATTATACTTCTTTTTCAGTATGTATCCTTTATCACACTTGCAGCCCTTCACGCAGACCTATTGAAATTAAAAAAAATTTAATATACCAGAAATACATATAATATACACCGAACTCTCGGTTTCAGTTTAGTTTCGGGAATGCATAATATTGCGCAATATACTCCAAATAGTACTCGGGCACTGCGGTACGTCCGAGGCGGGAGTCACAACCGTCTCTCGTCCTGCGCACTGATAAACTGCGCGGGCCACCATTTCTAAGAAGGCCAAACTCGGGGGGACAGAAACCGAGAGTTGGGTCTAAACTAGAAATTTAACAAATTTACCTTCTGTAAAAAATAAGGAATTTTGTTCAGAACTTTTGTCTATAAACTTACTGCAGGGCACAATGTAGGTCCTTTAGGATTGTCAAGATCCTCACAGGAAGGTGGACATAGTGATGCACAATTACTCCAGTTTGCATGATTTCCGCATTTTTTCGGGACTAGGAACAAAATTATAATAAATTTTTTTCTGAAAAAAAGATCTTCTCCTTTCACTCCTCTGGGATTCGAACCACGGAACTTCTGATTTCCGGTCAGGTGATTTTCCCATTAAGCTACTAGAGAGATCGAGAGAAGAAACTTTATTTCTGAAAATATTAGCATTATTATGCTAGATGGTACAAATCAAAAAAAAATTTTTTAGAGAAATCTGTATTATCATTAGAGGATAACAGAAAATTTTTACTTCTTTTTCAGACTAGATGGAGTTATGAATTAAAAATCATGATTAAATCATTTTTTTCTGAAAGAAAAGACCTTCTACTTTCACTCCGCTGGGATGCGTTTGGAAGGTCTGTTGTTCGAATCTCGGTGGAGTGAAAGGAGAAAATATTTTTTTCGGAAAAAATTATAATAATGATTTTGAATTGATGTGGATTTAAAATTATACATAGAATTGACAGATTTGGTTCGATTATTTTTAAAAAGTGATAATTTCTATCTCACCTGCTGATACGACAACAGCGATCAACAAGACAATAAAGATCGGAGACATTGCAATGATTCTTTGAAGTTTCAAGTAAAATTAACATGTCTTCCTTGTACTTAAACGCATTTTATACACCATTTGTTTACCAGTTTTCAGTGATAAAATCAGTCTGAAAATTTCCTTGTACAATTTTTCCGGATGAATCATTGAAGAATAAGGAAAAAATGCGACTTGCGTATCAGTGTTTGATCAAATTTTTCCCCAAAGGCAATTTTTTTAAGGAAAAAATTAAGCACTAAAAACACAATTTTTTCTTAATAATTATTATTTTGAGGCAGCTTCTTTTGGTTGAATATTTTTCTAAGACTTCAAAATGTCAGGTTTTATATAAAATCAATTTTTCATTCCACATACTAACTGTTGATAATGTCAAGAAAATTAATTTTCTCGACCGAAAAGATGAATTTTCAAAGAAGAAAATTTATTTTCTATAAAAAAAGTCGAATTTTCCACAATATGCATGAATTTTCAACGAAAAAGTTAAATTTGTAACTAAAAAAGATAACTTTCTAGACAAAGAGATATTCTCTTATTTAATTAGATAAATTGTTTACAAGTAAGAACTAGTTTATTTGATATAAGATCATTACATTGCCTTTTTTTATCAATAAATAAAATGACTTTATCCTCGACTTTATCAATATCGTGTCATTTCCTTAAAAAGATGTGGAGGCTTCAGAAGTTTTCAAAAGATGAAAAATAATTTAAATTCTGAACATTTTTGAACATTTTTCAACCAACTGTAGATTTTTGAAGATTAAAAAAAAAAGCTTTCTAAGAATTTTGAAACGTTTTGAGCAAAACAAATCTTGAGATTCCTGGGAAGACTGCATACAATTTGTTATTTAAAAAAATGAGTTTAAAGAGAAAATACAACAAAAAATCAACAATTTTGGTGGAAATTTGTCTTTTCG
Source organism: Andricus grossulariae (assembly GCA_011634705.1). Classification (NCBI taxonomy): domain Eukaryota; kingdom Metazoa; phylum Arthropoda; class Insecta; order Hymenoptera; family Cynipidae; genus Andricus; species Andricus grossulariae. Next base: position 219,427,582 of record JAABKJ010007545.1, on the reverse strand, counting down.
AATTGAAAATCAAAATATTTCAATTAAATATTTTTTCATTTAAGTTGACAATTCATCTTTTAGGTAGGAAATAAAATCATTTGGTAGAAAGTAAAGCTTTGTTGCTAAAAACTAATTTTTTTTTGTTTAAAGATTCATCGTTTTAATTGAAATTTCATTTCTTTGGTTGAAAAATGAGCCGTTTGATTGAAAACTTTTTTTATCTTTGGATGTTTTTTGTTTGAGAATAATTTTTTTTTTCAAACTGAAAATGTAACTATTATTCCAGTTCAATATTCCATAATTTTAGTTAAAAATTCATATTTTTCTTTTAACATTCATTTTTTGCCTAAAAATTAATTTATTCAGTTTTTGGTTAAAAAATGATATTTTTTAGTTAAAAATTCGTGTTTTGGTAGAAATTCATCTTCTTGATTGAAAATTAATCTTCTTGGTGAAAAATGCAATTATTCCAGTTAACGATTCATCATTACAATGAAAAATTCATCTTTCTGGTTTGAAATTCAACTATTTCAATTAAATATTTAAGATTTCATTTGAAAATTCATTACTTCGTTTGTTTGGTTAAACATTAATTTTTTTAACTTGAAATTTAATCAGTTGAGTTTTGGTGGACAATTTATCTTTTGCAATAAAAATACATTTTTTTGCTTGAAAACTCAACTATTTCAGTTGAAGATTTATAATTTTAATTGAAAATTTATCACTTTGGTAGAAAATTCAACTTTCGTGTTGAAAATTAATTTTTTTTTGTTGAAAATTAATTTTTTCAACTAAAAGTTTAACGAGATGCATTGATTGACCTATTGATGATCCTTTTATCAACCACCAGTACCAATTTATCAAGTTTCAAAAAAATTGTTAATTCTTTTTTCATAAAAATTGTTTCTGATATTCAACAAACGACAATATTATATTTTGAGTAATTGTTTGCGTCCATGAGATGCATCGATTGACCTATTGATGAACCTTTTATGACCGACCAATACCGATTTATGAAGTTTCAAAAAGTGGTTCATTCTTTTTATACAAGAAAATCTTTTTTGATATTCAAAATATGACAATATCATATCCATTGCATTTGTTCGTCTCCTTGAGACGCAAAGATTGACCTATTGATAAACCTTTTATGACCCACCAGTACCTATTTATGAATTTAAAAAAAATTGTGTATTCTGTTTATATGAGAAATTTCTTTTCTATATTGAAAATACGGCAATATTACATGTGAAGGATTTTTTCGCGTTCTTCAGACGCATCGGTGGACCTACTGATGATCCTTTTATCACCCACCAGAAACGATTTATCAAGTTTCGAAAAAAATGGTTTATTCTTTCTATATGAAAATTGTTTCTTATATTCAACACACGACAATATTATATGTAGAGTAATTGCTCGCGTCCTTGAGATGCAGCGATTGACCAATTGGTGAACCTTTTATGACCGACCAGTACCGATTTATGAAGTTTCAAAAAGTGGTTCATTCTTTTTATATAGGAAAAACTTTTTTGATTTTCAAAATATGACAATATTATATTTAATGCATTTGTTCGTCTCCTTGAGACGCAACGATTGACCTATTGATAAACCTTTCATGACCCACCAGTACCTATTTATGAATTTAAAAAAAATTGTGTATTCTGTTTATATGAGAAATTTCTTTTCTATATTGGTAAGAGATTTGGGTCGAATGAAGAGGTCATCACCGAAACAAACGCCTATTTTGAGGGCCTTGAGAAAACCTATTACTTGGAAGGAATACAAAAATTGGAAAAAAGCTGGACTAAATGTATCGTGCTAAAAGGAGATTATGTTGAGAAATAAAACGCTCATTTGCCGAAAAAAAATCTTTTAGTCGAAAAGTCACTGACTTATCAAACAGCCCTCGTAGATCGCTCTTCTACATTCTCGACCTATCGGGTCGTTCTACGTATCACTGTCTATATTCGATATGCTAGGATAGTTAAGATAATTTATTTATTTTTTATTACAAATTTTACTTTGAAATAAAATTGCAGTCGTATTTTTATTTATTTTTCTCAATTTTAGTTTTAGAATTTATTTTTAAACAGAAATCAGGAATATCATTGGAATCGAAGGATTTTAATTTGAGAATGTGAAATTGTAAAAGACACGCATATAAAATTAAATTATTATTATTATTATTATTAAATTATTATATAAATTAAATTAAATTACACACGTCTGCATATATTATTCCACGTGCGGGTAATTAATGCCTATTTGATCAATTATAATATCACGCGAGGAACACATTCGAATTCTTGAATATAGGTAGTGTACATTATAGATTACTTACTAGAATATAGAGATATCAAATGACCACAAATTTCCATCAATAATTGTTGTAACATGAAACAGAATTCAAAATTCTAGGCGCAAATGCAACTTGGATATTCTATCTTACTAAATGTAAAATAAAAAATTAAATTATATCAAACAAACTAGTCAAAAACATTAAACGATAAATTTTTTTCCTGCGAATACTTTATGAACAGCATTAGGGTACTTGAATTAACTAAAATTAAAAATGTTTGACGTTCAACATTTTTTAACGTACAAAATGTATTCACTCCTACCTAAAACACTACATTATGTATAATGCCAATGTAATGCTTCATTATTTTAATATTTGTTTCTTATTTCGCATTAATATTTATTTGTAGTTACCCTTGGAAATGTATCATTTTAGTAAATGCATATTATAATAATATGCATTTATTTTTTATAATGTTATAATTTCATTTCACACGTTTAATACAAAAACCATTACCCCTATTAAAAAAGGGCAAGTCTGATTTTGCAGGTCTCTTTGAATCGAAGAATTTTGTCCGTGGGCTATTTATCTTATCTAGCTTAGTTTCCCGGGGAACATGAATTTTTGTTTTCTCAGTTTTATTTTTCATGGCTAAAATATAAATATTGGCGGTAGGAGGCTGGCTAACGAACTTCACCTGTCTCTGGAACCTCAAAAGAGTGTACCAAAGGAAATTCTGATTAAAAAATTCCTTTGCAAGTTATCGTACCATCAGACTAATAGACATACCGTTAAACAGATAGACATTATCGTAAAAACCATTTTTTTTCTGACTCAAAACGTCGAGAATTGTCGAAAACTAGATAAGTCCAAATTCACATGAATCTATTACCTTCTATCATGAATGATGAGAATGTAAAAAGTAAGAGAATGATGAAATGAAGAAGTATATTGATGTTTCTCTTTCCTTTCTCCTTTTAGTTAAATACTTATTTCGCCTATTTTGATAAGATTATCAAATAAAATGGCAGTAAGGAAAAGTGACAGCGGAAATAGAGTTACAAAATTGAAAAAAAAAATAAAAGAAAATAAAAGCTGTCGCATAAGCTGTCAGTAGACAAGGACTCGGTAGACGTTATTCCACCTTATTGCATGCTACATCTACATGTGGGACTGAGGAAACTTACGGAATGGAACCGCGGGAAAGGCCGGCCTCTCATTGCGGTTTTGCAACGGGGTTTCGCTCTCCCCTTCACCCTACTATTTTCCTGCCTCTGTCTTTCTTTCTCTATTTCTTGTCCTGATCCTTCTTCCGTATCCCTTCATTCCAGCGCATACCATAAATATAAGAGTCCGGAGTCCGGACGCGGGTCAACGCGACGCTGCGTCGCACCAGGAGCGTAACTGACATCCGGAAGTGGGAAGGATTAGAGGCACTGTCGGCAATAGTTTGAATAGCGGTTCTGGTTTTACACGGATGAAATAATTGCCGCTGCAGGAGGTGCATGCAGGTTTGCAATGCCAATATTAATTTCGTTGCCCACCAGGTGGCACTGGCATTTTAACACAATGGATAATTGGACACACTGTGGGAGCCGGGCGTGTCGTTCCAATTGCTGGTCTTTTGGATTCCACTTGCTAAGCAAATAAATAAGATTCTTCATCGATGTATCAGGCGAATGAATTTTTAGCGAAAGATACCAAAGTATTCTTCTTAATTTTTACGAAAACGGGAAATATATCTGATTCATTTAAATCCCGTCGGTTATCGAAATATACCCAAACGTTTCATTATTCTCCAATTCAATCACCTCTGCGTATTGTGCCTCGATACTCATCCTTCTTCCAATAATAAAAATCTGCATCCTCTTCAATAATATTTATTCTCTTTTTTGTTTAACGAGAATTGAGCTAAAAATTGGTTAGGAATCTTCTCTACACTCTCTTAATTCTAAACCATCAGTGTGAGAAGCTTAAGGAGTAGTTTTAAAACGAAATACACATTTTTGAAGCTCTTAGTGAAGTGCATTTAGACTCTTACTAGTTACGGGTCTGGAAGTGTCGCACTCCCACAACCAAGAAGAAGAAAGCCGGTTCTCATTTTATCCCTGTCTCTCGCTTTTCCCCTCCTTTTCTAGTTTCGCATTTACGCAACTCGTACTTCACCCTGAAAAATGTCGACCCTTGGGATTCATAGAGAAGAACCCAGGCTCACATTTAGAGTTAACTACACATGAAAGTCGGGACCCGAATAGACCGCCTTGACCAATAATGTGGCGCTGTCAACACGGCCTAGTCTGGCGCTGAGTAGAGGTGAAGCGTTTTTTTATGGTTGAACGCTAGTCTGTACGAACTAATCTGGCGATAGTCAGTGGAACTTGTGAAAATCAATTTAAAAAAATGTATTAGCCTATATATTTTTTGTATTTAATCTTGTTAAATTAAAGTTGCACTAGACTTTCATATTGTAACCAATTTATAGCCTTTATTACGTATTGCAAACGACCCAATGAGCACCAACCAAACGTTCACACGAGACGAACTGGCCTTCTGGCGACTGAAAAAGATTGTATTTGTACTAAACATATATATAGCGTTTACGTATAGAAGGCATAACTTAGTAACAATTCAGAAATATGTCATGTTTTAATGTTCATTTTTCATTTTTGATATTTTTAAACACCAACACCGACTAGATAAGGAGAAAAAAAATACGTTTTTCTTTTGTGAAATTTTTAAACATCCAGTCTATTTTTGGAAATATGAAAAAAAAATATTTTCCTTTTGACACTTGTAAAATTTTCGATCATGAAAGGCTAACCAGCACCACATCTGGGCTCAACCACACCGACTAGATGATGAAAAAAAAACATTTTGTTAATGTTCTTTTTTAATTTTTGCTTCTTTTAACCATCCTGCCTATGTTTGGATGTACGCGAAGAAATATTTACGGCTTGATACTTATAAAAATATTAAGTTTGGTAAGGCTAACGAGCACCCGATCAGGGCCCGTCCAGATCTTTTATTTTTGTCATAAAATGAAATGAATGATCTCATTAAACTAACTTTCTTGTATATAGTTTGAAAAACTTTTCCACAGAAATTGTTAGGCGTAAAGTCAATATTCTACGAATTCGATATCAGAATTTGTAATAGGCGGCTTTGATGAGGTCTGAAGAAGGCGCTCAGTTTAATATTGCAAGCATCATTATCGATTTAAATAGCACGCCTATTAGAGCGTAATCAAAGGATCTAATTATTTATGAACTTGTCGATAATTACACCAACGTGAAGCAGGTCAGGTGTTGACAACAAATCAGAGAAACCAAAAAAGGCTACTATATCGCTGTAATATCAGTTTGAATGGACAATAATTATTGGATGTGAATCAATATTATATTACGAATAGTATGATTAATATGGATCGAATTAATTTCTTCCTCCGCTTTATGGAAATAAAATAATTCGTTCCGTAGAACCATGAATTGATTATTTGATTAGTGTAAACTGTAGAATATTAATTCCTTATTTCAAATCATTTGTTTTATTATCAGTATTAGGAAAATTAATCAAAACAAGGACTCATTCAAAATTAAAAAAATATAGAAATCAATTTTCATTTTATTAGTATTGAAACACATTCATTGCAGTTTTTCTTAGATTTTCTGTATCTAGAAAATATTTAATATTTCAGTTTCAAGATATAAACCTGAAAAACGTAAATTTGGATAATAATTTAAGAGTACTAAAAAGTTTCCTTTTATTTAATGGCAACTATATTTAAAAACATTATATTTCGATTACATTTACAAAAGGCTGTTATTTTTATTGTTCAGATTAAAAATTAAAAATTCATTTTTCTAGATGATGTGCAATTTTATGTAAGATGTTTCCCCTCGCGCTCCCACGAGGGAGCTCTTACGTAATACTTGACCGAACCCTAGTCAGATTTTACTATAATTGAATTAGCCAAAAGAATTGAGGTTATATTATTGGACTAAAAAATCATTTAGATTTGTCTGATTAAGATTTACAGAGTAACTTACCGCAAAACTTACTCAATTAATAACTTTGTGAATAACTTCGTTAGTTGCCAATCCTATTTACTATAATTACAAGCTTCATGTTAATTTCCACAACAATTTCGGTGCGCTTATTTGAAAAAAAATTCCCTCATGTCTTGATGCGTTTATATTTTAATTCAAACTGTTTTCATGATGTTTCATTTATAGGTTCTTTGGGCACGTCGGTATTTGATACAGACGTCTACCTCGTAGGTGCTAGTGGTGGGGTTTATGCCCTCCTCGCAGCACACCTCGCCAATGTTCTTCTTAACTACAACAACATGGAATTTGGCATAGTTCGTCTCATCGGCATCTTCATTATCGGTGAGCAAACAGCCCCTTTTCTATATACCATTGAGAAAGAAAATCCGTAATTTTTTTTTTCGAAATTCGAATATTAACACGTGCCACCGGGCACTTCAAAATCCTATCTAATTAACATGGGGAAATTTTGGATTTTCTAAAAATTGAACTCATACTTCAGGGTTTGATCAAAACGTGCCAAGTTTTTTAGAGATTGAACAGGAATACCTATGAAATAAAACCATACTAATAACTGTAATTTTTAACCCACCCTTACCCCCCCACAGCACCCCAAATATGACCCAAAAATCAAAAAACTACATTTTACATATTATTGTAATCTTTTTCATACAAATAATTACTAATGGACAATTTAAATATTTCCCATGACTCTTTAAACAATTTTTAATTGTTTAAACAAATGTAACTTATTCAAACAATGATTTATTCCCAAAAAATGTAAAAAAATAATCGTATTTTCTGATAAATTGTTTAAATAATACATAACAAATATTAATAATAAGCATTTGTTTATATAATTTGTAAAAAAAATTATAAACAAATATCGCTTGATAAATTTTCTCTAATGAACATCACTGACGAGATATTTTGTACAGAATAAGAAAAATAACGATACTTTTTTCCCAATATTGCCGATAATAGGTCTTTATGTATACAATTTATTTACAAAATTATAAAAACAATCGGATGAAAAATAATCATGATCAAGTTTTATGTTGACGGTAAAAGCAACCGCTTTCAATCCAAGAGCATATCTCACAAACAAACAATTCATCATGTTGACTATCTTTTAAAATGACTGGTTGATAAGAAATTGACTCCACAAGTTAACAATGTTTTTTTCTTTCGTGCATTTAAATATTGAATACTAAACTACAAAATAAAATTATTTAAAACATTAGAACTGTTCCAAACCTAATTTATTACGACTTAAAATTAAATCTTTTTTAATTGATCACAATTTAACAAACAATTTTATCAGAATTGTTTCGAACTTAGGGTTTTTTATTATCTGAAAAAGCCGACTTTCTTTCCTTTAAATATCTCTATGTTAAAAAAATGGACACATTATTATTTATTCATAAATTTCAACAGATTTCACGAGAATTCATAGAATTTCGAAGGATTAAAATTATTTGAGGAAATTTTCAAAGCTTTTAAACATTTTAAGGAAATTTAAAATAGTTTAAAAATTTTACGGTATTCTCAGGGATTGCATAAGAGTTATTTAAGGGATTTAATATTATTTAACAGATTTTAAGGGATTTTCAGAGATTAAAGCAAAATTTATGGAATTGAAAAGAATTTCCTAAACTTTATTAGGAATCTGAAAGATTATTTCATTGGATTTAATAGGTTTTATGGTGTTTTTAATGATTTCGTGGAACCTCATAGAATTTTAAAGATTCCAAAGGATACATGAAAACTTATAATATTTCTATAATCTACAAAGAATTTCAGAAAAATGAAGGGATTTCATAGAATTTCAAACATTAGAAGATAATTTCAAATACGTCGTTTACAGTGCGGTTTTAAATAATTTCCTTAAATTTCAAAAGATTTAAAAGGATTTCGTAGGATTTACAAGATTTTAGGCTATTGAAAAAGATTCCAAGGGATTTCAGAGGATTTCCAAGATTTACTAATATTCCAAAGGACTTTTAAGAAGTTTTATTAGATTTTCGAGGATTTTAGTAATTCTAAGGGATTTTAAATGCCCGCAATAAGGTATTTTAATAAATTTCCCAAGATCTCAAGGGATTTCTTATGGCTTTAAATATCTCAAGATATTTCCAGGAACATCATCAGATTTCATGTAATTTCACGGAATTTCAAAGGATTTTATAATATTTCAATGGATTTCAAAGAATTTATTCACAAGAATTAAGGAATTTTAAAGTATTTCAAAATTTTAAAAAGATTTTCAAACATTTTGAATAGTCATCAAGAATTTTAAAAGTTTTTATGGGATTTTAAAGATTTTAGGGACTGTTAAAATATTCATAGGAATTTCTAAGCGCCTAAAAAATGTATAAACAGTTTCGTGATTTCCAAGAATTCCAAGGAATGTTTAAGAAATTCAAAAAATTGGAAGGAATTTCCAAGGAGTCTAATGCTTTTCAGGAATTCAAAGAACTGTATGCAGTTTAAAAAAATGTCCTAGAATTGCGAAAGATTTTGAAGGATTTTAGAAGGATTTCAACGGATTTAATAAGATTTCCAAAGATTTCAATGATTTTAAGGAGATTTATGAGCCCTCAAGGTATTTCAATAAATTATACAGGATTTTGATAGGATTTCCAAGATATAAAGGGTTTTTATTTTATTTTAAGGACTAAATTTGTATAACTAATATTACGGACTGTACGTATCAAATTGGTTTTATCTGGTTAAAAAATCTAACATAACAAACGAAAAATTACAAAATTAGTTATGTTTCTGATTGAGCATTTAAAAATTAAGAAACTTCGAAACAAGTATTTGTGAATTCAAATTTTTGAAGCTAAACAACTTTACTTTCAAGACTTCAAAAATTAAACTATTTCAGAATTGCGCATTTAAAACTATAATTTTAAATTGAAATTATAGAAATTTTAAAGTTGATAAAATTGAGTAAGAGGTATGATAGCATGTTGTATCAAATGACATGCAAAGTGATCAGATGGATTTCATTATTAAAAAATGAATTTTCTGTATAAAAAAAACATTTGCTCTCATTTTCACCTCTCAAATTTTAAGAATTTTACATATTGTAAGCCATTAAAGTTTAATCACTATAAAAACATTAAAAATTATATCATTTCTAATTGGAAGCTTTAAAAATAATGAATCTAAGCATGCTTGGATCTTTAAAAATTGAACACTCCGAAACTTCGCCTAAAATTTAAGTATTCTTAGATTAGGATCGTCAAACTAAATCGATAAAAATTAATAATTTTCAAATTATGCATCACGCTTTTTAAAATTCATCAGTTTCGTCTGGAGTACAAAAGTATGTAATAACATGAAAATCAATTGTAAAGTATTTCCATGCATGCGGAACAACTTTATGTTACTAGAAGTCAAAGATGATGTTCTGACGTATACTATAATAAACTGTCATATTGACAGATGAACAATTTGAATGAATAAATTTAAGGATGATAATAAATAATCTTTTGCAATCTTTCAAATATTAATATTTTTCAATAATTTTTCTTCATTTTTCAGTAAAAAAGAAATAAGTGAAGGTAAGCTAAGAAATTCTGGGGGGGGGGGGTCAACGTTTTTTCCACCATGTAGATCCACGCCTGTCAACTTCAAAAGAAAAAAATACGTTGCAATATGAAAAAGAACATTTGACGAAAATAGATCGCTTAATTTAATAATAAAAATTGAAATTTTTTTAAAAATTCGGTTATGATTTGCATGGTTTATAACAAGATTTCGAAATATTTAACAAAGCGGAACTGATGGGCTGTTAAAAAAATCTTTTTCTTCTGAAAATTCGGAGAAACTTAATACCGAAGAGAAATTGATTTTAACCTCTCACAAAACTTGTGTGCTTGTTTTTTCCCCCTATTTGTGCTGATTATTATTAAAATGACAAAAATATTTTTTGTTTTATGTTGAGGTTAGAATAAAATGCGCCGATTACATTGAAATATATATTTTTCAGATACGTATTCTATATTTTTTTATCTAAATAATTGAAAGCTTACCTGTCGTCTTGTATCAGTATTTCAAATCCAAATTTGCAAACCAGGAATATGAAAAAATGTAGGTATTTATCCTATTTCGTAATCAGGTTTTGCGTGCTTTGCGCATTATTTGCTTTTGGGTTTCCTTTGTTTCAAGTCTTTACGTAAGCCTGCAATATGATTTCAATTTTTTCTATCTAGTTAAATAATTATTCAAATATTCTTAAAAAAAAATTTTTATCGATAAGCAGTTGATGATAAAATTTAACCTGTAATAAGAATACAAATGGTCAAAAGACATTAAAGTTGAAAACAAGTTTTTTAAACATTTTATGAAATGACGTATATTTGATGAAAAAATTTAAACTGTCGTGAAAGGATACAAAGTTGTCAAAAAATATTGTAGTTGAATTCATTAAAATATGTAATCAATTTTCTGTTATCATCAGAAATTTTTTCTGTGAAAATAAACCAATTTTGTCCCTCAACGTCAAATGTACGTCGCTATAAAAATTGTTTGAAAGAATAATTGAAGAATTATTCAGCTACAATATTTTGATACATTTTTATTTTCATTACAGTGTGATTTTAGAAAAAATTTACTGTTCCTTTTAATTTATAAGAACAAAGTTTTTTATGAAATGTACGTCGCAATTCAAAGTTTTAAACCAAATTTTTTTCAACTATGATATTTTTTGATAATTTGTACTCTCACTACAGTGTAAACGTTTTCATCAAATTTTTATTGATAAGAAAATTCTTTTGGAGATTATTTTAATAATTATTTCACTATTACAAAGTATTTGATAATTTTGTATTTTTGCCACAATGTGATTTTGAGGGGGAAAACACTTTACTTTCACAGATATAATTTAAACATTAATTTTTTTGAAATAAAAAATAAAATAAAAATGATTGAAAATATTTCTCTCATATAAAAAAATGGTTTTGGGTATATTTTTTCTTACAGAAAGATTCTTAAATTTTTTTAAAATTAACGTCTCTAAAAATTTTTTTTTAAAGAGTCAATAAAATTAAAAGTTAATCCTAACATGATGCGAAAAAATCATATGTAATTGTAATTATGAAAAGATTTACAAAAAATAAAAACTACTCTATTTTAATTTTTCAGCGTGTTAGAATTATTAAGAAAAAAATACCTAGGTTGTGTTAAAAAAATCCATGGTTCAAATTTGTTCTCCTTCTTCGATTTTTCAGCATTAAGCTACGATTTCTTACGCTTCCTAAAATAAAATTAAAAAATGCAATTAGTCGAATTTTGTAATTATAAGAATTTAATAAGACGATGTAATAATTACCCAAATCCTACTCTAACGACATTTTTTCACATTAACTTACAGTAATGTAGGAATCGGAAAAGTATTACATAGCCTCAGACAATTAAATAATGCACCTTGTTTTGATACACTTTTTATTTTTTAATTATTTCTCGGTTCTATTTGTAACGGTTTTCTTTAATTAATCCTTTAGATCTTACAGGATGTGAACTGTGAACAAAATAATAATTAATCGTTATTTTAATGTGACTAAAAATCTTGTAATAATGATTAAAAGAAATATTACTTTTGAATACAAATTATGTTATTTAATTTCTTTATTACTGATTTATTTAGTAAAAAGCAAAAAATACTAAGTTTGTGGTGAAAAAGTCATGGTCCTCCGGACTTTGAAATTTGCGATGAGTTATTCTCATTCTCTTGCTCATATTCTCATTTTTTTTCTTCCGTTTATCAACATTTGGGCTTGGATTTATAACACTAAATTCCAAAATAAATTAAAATAGGTGCATGAATAAGAATTTTTCCTTTTGAACATTATTTCTTCTTTTTTATTTGAATAAATTAAATAATATACCTTGACTTTTCTTTGAAAATTGGTGAAGATTTTGCCAATTGGTGACATTTTCTTATTTACTTTTTTGACACGAAAATTTGAAACTGGATTTTGTTAATAAATAATTTTTATCCTTTAGATTTGTTTTAATTTTTTTTGACTTCACGGGATGTGAACTGTGAATAAAATTAATAATTAATCGCAACTTTATGTACCTAAAACTCTTGTAATAATATAATAGAAATAAATAAATAATAATAATATTTTGAATACAAGGTACGTTATTTAATTTTTTTTTCATTGATTTATTTTGTAAAAAGCTAAAAATGCCAAAATCGTGGTGAAAATATCCATGGTTCTACGTCTGAAATTTGCGATGAGTCATTCTTATTCTCATGCTCATATTCCCATTTTTTCTCCATTTCTCAACATTTTTGGTTGGAACTCTAAAACTAAATTTTAAAATAAATTAAAATGATTGCATGAACTAGAATTTTTATTTTAAATATTATTTCTTATTTTTCTTTATTGAAGTGAATCAAATATTATACCTTAACTTTTCTTTGGAAATTGGTGAAGATTTTGCTGACTGGTGATATTTTTCTTTATTTTCTTCACACGAAGTTTTAAAACTTGATTTTGTTGATAAATCATTTTTCCTCTTCAGATTTTCTTTAATTAATTCTTTCGACTCTACAGGATGTGAACTATGAACAAAATTAATAATTAATCGTAACTTAATGTGACTTAAAATCTTGTAATAATTAATGAAAGCAATATTACCTTTTAATACAAATTACGTGATTTAATTTTTCCAGCATTAATTTATTTAGTAAGAAGCAAAAAATACCAAATTGGTGGTGAAAAATCTATGGTCCTCCGGACTCTGTAATTTGCGAGGAGTCATTCTCATTCTCCTGCTCTTATTCCCATTCATTCTCCTTCCATTTATCAACATTTAGGGTTGAATCTCTCAAACTAAATTTCAAAATAAATTAAAATGGCTGCAGGAATCAGATTTTTTTATTTTAAATATTATTTCTTACTTTAAATACTATTGCTTATTTTGAATCTTATTTCTTTTTTCAATATTATACCTTATTTTTTTATTTAAATAAATTAAATGATATACCTTGACTTTTTTTTGAAAATCGGCGACGATTTTGCTAACTGGTTTACTGATGTTTTTTCCATGGTTCTCATCATAGAGAATGATAATTTTATTGACCCTCTCCCCCCCCCCCCCTGAAAGTATCGCGGATTTCGTAAATGACCACGAACTGATAAGTAAAATAATAAAGATACATAATGTCAATGAGAAACGTCATTTTTAAATATTGGCAATGTTTCTTGCTTTCTCTGTTTTTAATTGAGAAATGTAGTTACAATTATAAACCCTTTTTTGAGGGGAAGGTCGTTGCATAATTTGAAAAAAGAACTACACTTATTTCTTGAGATAAGCACCCTCAACATATGCTATTCCTAGAATTGCTCACTAAATGCTCAATAATGTGTGAAACATCAGCAGCGTAATATTAGGAAATGGTTCACATGCTACTGACTGTTTACATTTGGATTCCCTTGAGATATGCTGAAAGCAATACCCGAAGCCGTGCCTATCTCAAAAGTTGAGTGTACAATTATATTTTTTTCAGAATTTAACTTTTATTATAGTACATCTGGCATTACTGTCTTGTATATATAATTAAAATTAGTAAGTCCTTTTTTAGAATTCACTAGTTGCATACGTAGCCGATGCAATCAAGTGTCTGTTTTGGTTCCCCACTTGGTGTAGTTTTACCGTGAAAACAAAAATATTTTACTGGTCTTACCGTAAGAGGTCTACATTTTTCTGCAAAGACATGTTAAATATAAAATACCGGTGCATGTGAAATAGTAAATTCAATTGAATTGATTATCAGGATACTGTTCGCGTTAATAAATTTAGATGAAAATTAATTGTTTTATGTGTATTTGTGATTTCTAATTAATGATTATCTACTGTAGGTTTCATTATATCAACTGTAGGGGGCCGTCCATAAACTACGATACCAATTTTGGGCTATGACCCTCCCTCCTCAAAGTAATGTTAGCCGTTGGCTAAACACGGATTCCACATTTATTCTGTGTTTTCGCGTTTCCAGTGAGTTCAGTTGCCCAAAATGCTCTCCAGCAAGGTAGATAAGATGATTTTTCATGCATTTTTTTTTGTCGATGGCCATAAACGAAAACGTGCAGAAATCCAAGTTCCAGTGCATAGAAATTAATAATATTAAAATATGTATTGAAATAATTATTCAAAAAGTATAAGATATTCATAGCTTTTAAGTTTCATAACACTCACCTTGTTAAACGAATCTTCTTTAAATGTGTCAATTTCAACTTATATTTTCTTCTACTTTTTGCAATAATTTTCGCATTTTAATATTATCAATTTCTCTAATTCTTTTCGATAATTATTCCTAAAATCACGGAAAAATTGTCGGAAATTCTTTATAGGAAAATTATTATTGTCCTGTAATGATGATTTTCCATGATCAAGAAAGATGAAAAAACTAGATGTCAAAATTTTATTAATTTTGTTTTAATTATTTACTCAGGGTACCAGTTCAGGGAGGCCTGTTTTAAATTAATCGTGGAATTAATATTTTTCATAGGATTCAATTCTAGCTACCTTCTTGATTTATGGCAAATCTGATTGGTCGAGAACCTAGATGCAAAATCGATGTGTCAAATTAATCCAACGATTAATTCAAAATAGGTCTCCGTAAAAAAGAATCCTTATTTCTTAAACCAAAAAACAACCTGTACAGAAAGAAATTTAAGTGCAGTGCGGAATAACTACAGTAACCAGATGAGAAACGACAACTATTTGAAGGTTGAAATTCGGACATTCCAATTAAAGAAATTAAAATTAAAAATTGTAGTTCTTCACTAATTTTTTAAATTTTATTCCAATGAAGTATTATAAGTATATTAATTATTATATATATGCATAACGATGCTATAACATCTCCAGCAGGATCCTTCACTTCCCTTTTCCAGGCAATATTTTCAGGAAGAAACCGTTTCTCGCAAACAAACTGGCCGTTTTTGATATTTAAACTTTTGCAAACATTTTAGACTTATATTGTTGAAAATATTATTAAAATATTATTGTTTGAAAACAATTTCCCGTTTGGCTGCATGTTGAAGAAGTCACGTGAATTCACATGAAGCCACTTGAATCTCTTGAAGTCACTTGAAATCTCTTGAAATATCTGAAGTCATTTTAATTTACATGAAGTCACGTGAATTCACATAAAGTCACTTGGATTCTCCTGAAGTCACTTGAAATCTTCTAAAATCAGTGAAATCTTTTGAAGTTATTGAAATATCCTGAAGTATCTTGAAGTCAGAAGTAGGTATATGTCACAAAATTGTGATTTAGTTTCCTGTTTGACGCAATACTTAGTCACCAAACTAAAAAAAATCAGACAAAAGTTTCCGAAAAAATTGTATGTTCAAAAGAGATACATTTTGAAAAGAAACATTGATTTTAACAACTTTCGATTGAAAATGGTTTACGCTCACCGTGCTATAGCCGTAAACTTACAAAAAAAATTTTAACCCGAAGTATAATTTTTTAACATAATAATACTGAATGTAACAAACCTATAACTGATTCAGTTTCTAATGTCAATTAAAGTAAATACAAGGTTTATTAAATTTCTTCTTTACTTCAGACATAAAAACAATATTATTTTGAAATATTAATACTTATGATTCTCAACTGAAGTTTATCTGATTCTGAATCAAAAAATAAAATAATGAAATTTTGAAGGTTTCCGATTTTTTATTTTAAAATGAAAAGAAATAAAATATATTTAGAGTTCCTCTCAATTTACCGCAGATATTCTTCTAGATTAATGGCCAAAATAATGGATTGAAAGGGAACGATTACTATTAAAAATACAATAATGGTGAAAACAGCGGAAAAAACGTTTTCATCGTGGAGATTATCCACGAACGATGTGAGCCAAGAAAGTGACACTTCTTCAAGCTGCAGAAGAGCCTCTCAAGTTTCGAGAGCATCTATTCAATCTCTCCTCTCTATGGACGATACTATTCTTAATGGTGTAGTAGAATTACGTGATACAGAAGATCTTGAAATAAGCTCCAGATATCCACAAACTGACGAAGTCATCGAAGATGTAGAAATAAGCACAGGAATTTCACAAACTTGCCAAGTCACTGAAGATGTTGAAATAAGCACAGGTATTTCGCAAAGAGATGCAGATTTTAGTAGTCCAATTCAAAAAAAAAGAAGAAGCCAGAATGGCGAAGAAGAAAACGCTGCAAGTAAGGGTGTCAGAAACATTTCCGTCTTCAATAATTCTCTTCTTATGGCAATGTCTTACGATATCGCCAAAAATGCAATTAAAAAAAAAGACAATTCTTTTTATGGACTTCCAAGTAAGATCAAGACAATGTTTAAAAAACATAAGGGCATCGATGAACTTTATCGTGAGTTTCTGTTTTTATTTTGAAAATAACATTTAAGTTTCTGAAAATCTTTTGAATTTATAATAAATAATTCGAAATTTTCAATTCGTCAGGATGGCAAGAAGAGTGTTTGAATTTAGATGCTGTAAAAAATAGAAAGAATTTAATTTACGCTCTGCCGACGAGCGGAGGAAAAACTTTAGTCGCTGAAATTTTAATTCTTAGAGAAATCATGTGCAATAAGAAAAATGCGATGTTAGTTCTTCCGTACGTTGCTATCGTACAGGAAAAGGTGAATGTTCTTTTTTTTAATTATTTTTGAATATTTTTAAAAAATGTGTACGATTTTATATTGTTGAGAGCTTTCTAAGATTTGATACACGTGAGCATAGGTGATTGCTAACTCGTGTGACTGCATCATTCGCCTGCGGCTTATGCTGCAAAATTCACACTCGCACACAATTACCTATTTTGCGCACTTGTATCACAAATAACTATTAGATAACATAATCAAAAGTTTAAGAACTTCAAGTTCTAATACTTGTAGTTTTACTTTTTTTTATAAAACTAGAAATGGTATATAAACTGTGAAATCTTACAAATATTTTTACATTTGTATTATTTTTTAAATATTCACGTTCCAAAAAATTATTATTTTTTAAATATTCACACTCCAAAACATGCTTCAGTCATAATTTATTGTTCACAAGTAAAAACGAATTATTCTCAGATTTATTAAATTTTGAATTGATAGGAGTTTTTTCCAGTGGATCAATGAATCCTTTTATGTAAGTTAAAACTACAAAATATCATAATAATAAAAAAAAAACTAAATATTTTAGATAACAAAATCATAATTTTAAAAACTTTAAGTTCTAATAGAGTTTTACTTTTTTTATAAAACTGAAAATGGTATAAATAACTGAAATCTTTACAATTTCTGGAAATGTTTTGAAGTCATATGGAATTTTTGAAATATTTTTACATTTTTATTATTTTTAATTTTAAAACATTCCCATTCAAAAAACTCCCAGTTTCTGTTTGAAAATGTATTTTTTAGCTTCAGTCATAATTTAGTATTCACAAGTAAAAACGATTTATTCTCAGATTTATTAAATTATGAATTGAATAGGAATTTTTTCCCCGTGGATTAACAAATCCTTTTATATGAATTAAAGGCAAAAAATATGATCATAATAATAAACAAACTAAATATTTTAGGTAACAAAGTGATAATATTACGAAAGAATCCTTTTATGTAAATTAAAACTACAGAATATCATAATAATAAATAAACTAAATATTTTATGTAACAAAATAATAATTTTAACAACTCTAAGTTCGAATAGAGTTTTATTTTTTTTATAAAACTGGAAATGGTATAAATAACTGTGAAATCTTACAAATGTCCGGAAATGTTTTGAAGTCATATGGAATCTTTGAAATATTTTTACATTTTTATTATTTTTAACATATTCACATTCCAATAGATCCCAGTTTCTGTTTAAAAGTGTATTTTTTAGCTTTAGTCATAATTTAGTATTCACAAATAAAAACGATTTATTCTCAGATTTATTAAATTATGAATTAAATAGGCATTTTTTTGCCAGTGGATTAAAGAGTCCTTTTATATAAATCAAAAGTACAAATATCATGATAATAATAAAAAACTAAATATTTTAAATAATAAAATCATAATGTTAAGAACTTTAAGTTCTAATACAGTGTTACCTTTTTTTTTTAAAACTACAAATGTAAAATCTTTGAAATATTTGGAATCTTCAAATCTGATGTACACATTGTTTTACCAATCTGATTTTTTTTCTTTTGGAATATCGCGGTTGTTACCTGAAAATGTAAAAAAAAAAACAGAAAGCTGTCGTTTCATCAAAAAATTATAGCCAAAAGGCGAAAGCAAGATTACGAATTTTATCATTTAAGGTTTGCTTTTCATTATTTCCAGGTATTTATTGTAATTTATCTACTTTCTGGAGTCCCATAAAAGTCCCCTATAATACTATTTTAAGTCCCCTATTCCCCCTAATATATTCTTCAGAACTACTGTGAAGTTTGTACTACTAGAATCTGTTTACTCAAAAAAGTTATGTTTTTAAGTTCTAATTCTTTCAAAATTCGAATCTTTTAAACTTTGGAAAGCTTCGAGGTTTTGGTCGCTCCTAACCTTACAAGCGTTGTGAAAATTCAATTCGAATGCTTAAAACTGTAGATGCTTTTCATTCCAAATATTTTCAAAAAATAACTTAAATTCTCTTTAAAAATAATTGATATATTTTCATATAAACAGGTTCAAGCAATGGCACCTTTCGGCTTAGGCTTAGAATTTTTAATAGAAGAATATGCAGCCGGAAAAGGATCATATCCCGTGAAAAAAAGAAGAAAAAAAAACAGCGTTTACATCTGCACAATCGAAAAAGCAATGGGAGTTGTTAACAATTTAATAGAATTGAATCGCCTCAGTGAGGTAAAAAATTGAATTCTTTCAAATATTTCATAATTTTTGTATTATTTTATGATTTTTATTATACTTTCTCAGATTGGAATTATAGTCGTTGATGAATTACATTTACTGGGTGAAGGAGGAAGTAGAGGAGCAACTTTAGAGGGTTTACTGACAAAAGTAATGTTTACAGATGGTAAGAAACAAGTTTCAAAATTATGCGCATTTTTTATTTGATTACAATGTTTACATTTTTAGACGTTTAAATTTTAAAATGATCGAAGTTTTTTTATTGTTTGTAACGTTTGTATCTTTTTTGTAAATGTTTTTTATTGTAATGTAGAAAAAAAAAAGATGAGAGAAAAATAAGTAAGGAGATTTGGTTGTTGCCTTCTTTCCTCTCTATATGTATATACTTCTTTAAATTTAAATGGAGATATTTAAGAGTATGTTGATCAAGTTGGATCATTGTATTCTTGTTTTTGTTTCATTTTCAAGAATTTCGTAGTTAAAAATGAAAATTTTAATAAAAAATCAATCTGAAAGTGGAATTGTTTTGTAGAAAACCTGCACATTGTCGGAATGAGTGCAACAATCGGGAATTCAAAAGAAATAGCGGATTTTCTAAATGCCGAAGTGTACGAAAATAATTTCAGACCTGTCAAAATTCAGGAATACGTCAAATCCGGTTCCGAAATTTGCAAGATCGATCTGAAAAGTGATGAAGTTTTTACAGATAAAAAAATTATAAATTATTCCGTAAGTTCGACAGTTTGAAATTATATCCAAGTTTATTGGAATATTTGAATTAAAAAAAAACTTTTTCAAAATTTTAATTTGAGCCTATACTTCTTAATTAAGTCTTAAATCTAAGTAATATGTTTCTTTACAGTATACACCAGAGTTACTAAATATTGATCCTGATCATATCGGTGGTTTAATAATGGATGTAGTACCAAAAGATTCTTGCTTAATATTCTGTTCGAATCGTAAAAATTGCGAGAGCGTTGCAAAACTCTTGTCGAAAGTTCTTCAAAGGTAAACCAAACAAAATTGTTGAATCGTTTAAAATAAATATTCATGATTTTTCCAAAAGATGAAAATATAGCGTTAAATAATTAAAACTTAATATTTAAGACATGGTATATTTATTCATAATATATTTATTTTTATAATGCAAATTTCAGAAAGTTAATAGAAGAAAAGAAGGAGGAAAAAATTTCCTTAGTGAAAGCATTAAATATTGAAGGAGCTTTGTGTCCAATATTAAAAAATACAATTAGATACGGTGTAGCATATCATCATTCTGGACTCACTTCAGAGGAAAGAAAATTAATCGAGGATGCGTTCAGGGAAGGAACAATCTGCGTTATATGCTGCACTTCCACATTGGCTGCTGGAGTAAATTTGCCAGCGAGAAGGGTTTGTTAATCATTTATTCAAGTTGTTTGAATTTATTTAGTCAATTTAAAAATCAAATCGTTAGAAATAATTTACTCGTCATAAACTACCAAATATTTCACATAAAACTACCAAAAGCTTCTTTTTTCGGTCAAAAGTACCGATATTTTAAACATTTTTCCGTTTTTTTTTTTCTAATGAAATAATAAATAATCGATAATAATTGTACACTGAAAAGAAAATTGGTTAAAATGTACTTTAGCCGAAAATTCTTATGGTTTGCACTAGAATTACGGTAAAACAAACCAGGATTTCCAGTTAAAAAAGATTTTTGCCAGAAAATGTTTGTTAAAGGAACTAAAATTCTACTTAAAACAACCAGACTTCTGCTTAAAACAACCAGAATTTCTTGTACGTTCATATTTTACTCGATATTCTGGTTATTTTAACCAGATTTTTTTTGTTGAATGAACACAATTATTGTTCATTTTAATTAGCCCCTATTTAAAATTAGAAGCTTTAAGGTTTATGATTATTCAAGATTTAAAATGAAATTTAAGATCTAAACTTTATTTTTCTTTAAAAAGTGTTTTAGGATACGCTCAAAGCATTTACAGAAAAAAATTCGTTTATTTTTCATTCATTTTTGAAATATGTGTGACACCTAATTGCTGGTCGTTTTTATTTTTCATTATGAAACACGAAAATCTGCTAACAGTTCGAAGTCAGTTAGAGAAGTTAATGAACCTTTTTGCAATGAAAATATATGCAAATGCAGATACATAATAATTGCTAAATAACATTCTTATCCATTTTTACACAAACAAATATGTAGTTGTAAAATGAATTGAGGAATAATACAATTTAAAATAGGTAATTTTTCAAATCACCTTTGTAATTTTCCTTAATATTCAAAAAGATAATAAAAAATTGAAAGCAAAAATATATTTTAAGAATCAAAAATCTGGATTTTTAGTGTGCTTTTTACACTATCATACTAACACAAGAAGAATAAAAATAGAAAGTCCAAAGATATAATTTTGGCAATATTTTAAACGAGAATCTTCTCAAATATTTAAAATATAATTAATCAAAGTATAACTTTAGAATTTTGTATCGCACTTACCCGTATTGACCCTAACTTTTTTTTATCTTAAACTCTTTTTATAGACAGCATTTAACTTTTTTTGTAAAGAAGAAAGTATTCTTCCAATTTTACTCTATAGCTATAAATCCTAGAAACTGCATTATAAATGAAAAAATATTCGTTTTTTTAAGCGACCAGAATTTTTGTTTGTTACCTTAAATCCTTTTAGTGACCAATATTTAACTTTATTATAAAAAAGAGCGATTTCTTCACATTTTCTTGTAAATTGTCGCGTTAGAAAGAGTTCAAGAAACAAAATGAGCGGTAAAAAACAAATCTTTCTCCCGTATTAATATAGTCGTTAATCTTTAATTTTAGAGAAAAATTTAACAATGCATTTCCTTTACAAGAAAAAGTGAAATACTGTCCATAACAAGGGTTTAGTATACATATAAAAAAATAATATTTAACAATGTTAAATTTGATTGTTTTTGTGGTTTGAAAATAATTTATTTAACTGAAATTTAACTATTCTTTTTTTGGTTGAAAATTAATCCTTTTTAGTCAATAATTCAAGTATCTGGTTGAAAATTCATGTATTTTGTTGAAAATTCATTCTGTGTGGTAGAAAATTAATCTGCTTGGTTGAAAGTTCATTTTTTTGCTTGAAAATTCAACAGTTTGTTTGCAATTTTTTCTCTCTGGACTGAATAATTTTTGTTAGTTGAAAATTCTACTCATGTTGAAAAATCGTCTTTTTGGTTAAATTTAACTGTTTCGATTAAAAATTAAAATATTTTTTGGTTGAAATATCAATTACTACATTTTGCGTTCAAAATTTATCTTGTTTTTAATTAAAATATAATTACTTGGTCAAACTTTAAACTCTTTTGTTAAAAATTAATTTTTTGTTCGAAGATACATATTTAATTACTTGGTCAAACTTTAAACTCTTTTGTTAAAAATTAATTTTTTGGTTGAAGATACATATATCGTTTTAACTGAAAATTCATCTCTTTGGTTGAATAATGAGCTACTATTTTGTTGAAAAATCGTTTTTTCTTTGACAGGAAAATAATTTTTTTTTATTGAAAATTTAACTATTCCAGTTCAAACTTGAACTATTTTGTTAAAAAATTTTATTTGTTAGTTGAAAATTATTTTTTTAAACAGGAAATGTAAATATTTCAGTTGAATATTCCATAATTTTAGTTAAAAATTCCTCTATTCGTAAGAACATTACTTTTTAAACTAGAAATTGATGTTTTTAATTTTTGGTTCAAAAATGATGTTTTTCAGTTGAAAACTCATATTTTTGGTAGAAATTGATCTTCTTAGTTGAAAATCAATCTTTTTATTTGAAAACTTATCATTTTGTTTGAAAATTTAATTATTCCAGTTAAATATTCGTCATTTTGGTAGAAAATTTGTGTTTTTTGTGTGAAAAATTAATTTTTTAACTGAAAATTCAATTGTTTAATTTTTGGTTGAAAACTGATCTTTTTTGGTTGAAAGTTCATCGTTTTTAGTTGATAAGACAACTATTTGGTTTAGAAATCATGTATTTTATTGAAAAATCGTAATTTTTGGTAGAAAGTTAATCTTTTTGATTGAAAATTCAACTATTTTATTAAAAGTTCATCTATCTTGTTGAAAATGTAATATTTTTTCTTGAAAAGTTATGAATTTGAAGCGGTTTTAATTAAATTTAATATAGTACCTACATTAATTTTACCTTAACATGCACTGTATTTCAAGTATAGGCAGATAGAATAAAAACTGGTTTGAATTATTGTTCAAATTCGTGGACTTTAGAGACAAATTCAAGAAATGATTAATGATGTTTTTAGTATTATTTAATTATTTAATTAATCCATGGTGTTAATATATTGAAGAATATCTTGTAATATAATGTGTCAAAGCTTTCTAAATTAAACATATTGATTGAATCCCTAGAAACTAAAAAAAAACATTGATAATAAATTTGCGAAATTGTATACATATTCGGAGTCGATTGTTCTAAAAAATGGGAAATATTTGAATGGATCCGTACTATGAAAAATTATATCTGGAAAAAACTTGACATCCTGATGTTCCACTTATTGCTACTTGATTTAAAGTCTGGGCTAATTTTGTTCATTTTTGTATGCACAGAGGCTACTTTTACTAATTTTTGGAAACTTACAAAGTAGTGCGAGGTCTGACACAGTTTAAAAGAAGGAATATTAAAAAAAATAATATATTTTCAGGTGATTTTAAGGTCTCCCTATATCGGACCCGAATTCTTAAACACAAGCAGATATAAGCAAATGATTGGACGAGCGGGACGAGCAGGAATGGGAGAAATTGGAGAAAGTATATTGATTTGCAGATCCGAAGAAATTCCGAAGGTATCCAATTGCATTCATCCCTATAGTTTGAACACTGGCTTTAAGAAACTAAATTTAATAAATGATAGAAAATGAAATCACAAACGAAATGATTTTAGATTAGGTGTAATTTTTTTAACATTCTCGTAGGTGAGGGCATTACTGACATCCAAAATGGAAGACGTGATCAGTTCTCTTCACACAGAAGAAGATAGGGGCATACATAATTTAATATTGAGTGCAGTTTTGCTATCGATCGCAAAAACTATAAACGATCTTTACAGTCTTACAGCGAAGACTCTTCTAAGCATCCAACAAAATCGTTTAGGTGCCAACGTAAAAGAAGTCACTGATAAGGCAATATTAGATCTCATGGAAAAGGAAGTTTTGAACATCAAAGGACAAAATGCAACGAATAGTGATTCTAAAGAAAAAAGTAAAGTCGTTCCTTCCGAAGAAACCGAATTAGAGTTAAGTGGTTTGGGTCGCGCTGCAATGAAAGGTTCTTTACTTTTTATAATTTAAGATATACTTATATTTTTGGTAAATATAGGCTTCTTTATAAATAATCTATATTTCTTTTTCTTTTAGCTTGCATCAGTTTGCAAGTCGCAAGTACTTTGAATGACGATTTGAAAGCTGCTCAGAAACACTTGATTTTACAAGAAGATCTCCACCTTTTGTATTTATCAACACCTTATGAATTGACAAATATGGTGTATCCTGTGGGCTCTGTTTACCAGGAAGTGGTAAGTAATTATTGTAATTAATAAAAAGAGGGTTGACCCTGGAATTTAAAATCACATTTTATTATAATTTTGACATTTTGCACCAAATGAAACAATTTATAAGGGAGCCATTATTTATACAGAAATAAGCCTTATTTGAACCAGCCTAATCTTCCGTAATTTTTATTATATAGGTTATTAGTTTAAAGGAAAAACAAATGGACATCGCGAGGCTGATTGGGATTACGGAAGCTTGTGTATTCAGATTAGGTTCAGGAGGTATGCCTAAGGTAAAGTTAAAATAAACTTGAACGGGATATATGGTCATTGTGTTAATGGTGTTCAATTCAAATTTTTCAATTATCTCAAAAAATATAAGTTTTTGAAAAAAAACCTTTCTCCAAAGTTTTGTATATTTTCAGTCATAGGCATATTTTTGTTCAAATAGTTTTCAAGAAAAATAGGAAACCCCAGTTTTTCATGTCTTACTTTGACTGTTAGTTTCAGGTGGGATTAATCCAAGTAAACAGAATCCGCTTCTTAAAACTCCTCATTTATGGCATATTTAAATCAAAGAACGATTTTATAGTTGTAGCAGTTTGAGAAAAGTCAGATTAGAGAACCGTTTTTTTTTACTTGTTTACATTATGGAAAAAATAGTAACAATTGATCTTTTTACCACTAATTATTATTTGCTCACAAACTTATCTTATTGTCAGGAAAATTCTATCAATCCTTACAAAATACCTAACGCACATTATGAGAAAATGAAACCTATATTTAAAGTCATTATTTCATTAATTTTTATTTTATTCATAAATTGAACATTTTCCTTTAAATAACACCGCGCGTCACGGAAAAGAAAAAAATGGTATACTGTTCATTTTTACTGTCTTGACGATGCCCATGAATATTCCCCAAGTTCTACTTTCCTTGCATTTTACCGAAATTGATTTGACCGAATATCAATTTTTTGTATTTTATATTTTTCCGAATTACCGTTTGCCCTAAATTTGACTTTTATGAAGTACCATTAGGCACAGTTTTTAATTTTACGAATTGCCATTGGGCCATTTTTCTTAATTTTTAATATTTCGAGTTACCATTGGACATAATTTTTATTTTTCCGAATTACCATTTTCCTTAATTTTAATTTTTCCAAATTCCCATTTGCCTTAATTTTTTATATTCGGAATTACCATTTGTCCTAATTTTATTTTTTTTCGAATTACCATTGGGCATAATTTGTATTCTTTCGAATTACCATTAGGCATAATTTTTAGTTTTACGAATTACCGTTGGGCATTTTTTTCTCCCGAATTACTATATACCCTAATTTTAATTTTTCCAAATTAACATTTGCCCTAATTTTTTATATTCGGAATTACTATTGCGCGTAATTTTCATTTTTACGAATTACCATCAGGCATAATTTTTAGTTTTACGAATTAACATTGGGAATAAATTTTAATACTCCGAATCACCATTGGGCATAATTTTTATTTTTCCGAATTACTACTGGGCATCATTTTTATTTTTTCGAATTACCATATCCCCTAATTTTAATTTTTCCGAATTACAACTGCGGCATCATTTTTATTTATCTAAATTACCATTTGATCAAAATAAAAATAAAAAAATTTCTGTCTAGAATGTTTCCGAGAGGGTAATAAAAAGATTCTACATAACTTTAATGTTACAAGAATTGCGGGAAGGTAGAAACGTTTACGACGTTGCTGACAAGTATCAAGTAAATCGGGGCACAATTCAATTTCTTTTGAATTCTGCTGCCTCCTTTGCTGCATCGGTTGCTCGGTTTTGCGAAGTATGATTTTTCTTCAAATTAATTATTTTATTCTATTTAAACTTAAATAAATTAATCTCAATATTTCTATTTTGAAGGAGTTAGAAGAATTCTGGGCATTCAAGGGGATTTTCACCACTTTTGGAAGAAAACTTGAATATTGTTGTTCCAAGGAATTAGAACCCTTAATGGAACTACCTTTCATTAAAGTCGTAAGAATTTTCTTTCATGCAGAAAAACTTTTTTTTACGCTTAAAAAAGTAAAAATTTTCTACCAGAAATCTCAATGTTTCTTAGGGAAGAGCTCGTCAACTTTATAAAGCTGGATATACAACCCGTGAGTCAATTGCAAATGCGACTGTTACTGAGCTTCGAGACAAGATTGAACACTTGCCAGGGAAAACAGCTTTTCAAATCATCACAGCAGCTAACGTAAGTATATTAATTAAATAAAAAATATTATATGAAATAAAATCAGAAGGTCTACCAGACGGATTCCCTGTTCCAAGTCAAAATTGTAATTGTTTTCGAAAAACAACTGTTCCAAGTCAGAATTATAATTCTTCTCGAAAATTTTCTCTCCGAAGTCAGAATTATAATTCTTTTAGAAGATTCTTTGTTCCAGATTTGAATTACACATTTTTTCAAAAATTCTCTGATCCAATTCAGAATTACATATAGCTTCGGAAAATTTCTCGGTCCAACTCAAAATGATGAACTGAATTATAATTCTTTTGGAAAATTCCCTGAACCAACTTAAACTTATCATTCTGTTTACAAATTCCCTGAAAGCTTTGAAATCCTTTCCGAAATAGTTTAAATCTTCTGAAATCTTACGAAATCGTTTGAAATTCCTGAAAAATCTTTAAATCTCTTGAAATTATTTATAATCGGAATAATCGGAAATATATCGGAATCTTCTAAAATATACTACATACCTATTCTTCAAAATTCTTTGAGATTTTTAAAATCTCTTAAATCTTGTAAAATCCCTAGTAATCACGTGAAGCATCTTGAAATCTGTAATATTTTTAAAAATTCTTTCGAAAATGATGAAATCCTCTGGAATCCCATAAAATCTGATAGAGCCCCTTGAAATCATTGAAATATTTTAAATTACGCTAAAAGCTTTAAAATCTCTTGAAGTATGTTCAAATCCACTGAAATATATTAAACCCCCTCGAATTCTGTTAAAATACTCTGAAATCCTTGGAAAGTTGTCCAATTTTTTAAAATACCTTGATATCTGTGGAAATTCCTTATAATCTTATGGAATCCTTTAATTTCTTTTGAAATCCCATGGATCCCTCAAATACTATAAAATTCCTTAAAATTTGATAAATACCGCAAAAATTCATTGGAATCTTCGAAATAGTTTAAATCTTATGAAATCATTTGAAATTCATGAAAAATATTTAATTCTCTTGAAATTTTCAATAGTCGGAACAATCGGAAATATAACGGAATTCTCTAAAATCCCTTGAATCTTGTGAAATCCCTGAAAATCTTTTGCAATACCCTTAATCCAGCCGCCCCTAACACTTCTGTATGCTAGAAGGTAACTTTGGCTTAAAATTACGAGAAAGGCCCCCTGATTTTGAATATTCAGGGTACTTTTGCGAAAATTTGGTCGTAATTGTTTAAAAAAGTTTTGTTAAACAAATACAGTATTTATGAAAAAAAATTCCATAAAATTTGTTTTGGAAAGTTTGAACCAAAACAAAACTTTTTGCAATTTAAGTATTTTTCGTACAATTAACCATTTTCAAGTTATATCGTTATAAACAGTTAAATTTGCACTAATTTCAAGGCACGTACTCAACAGAAGAAAAATAAATTTTCCAACCGAAATAAAACTTGTTTAAAAACAAATTTAAAAACCGGTCTTTTTGAACAACTATGTGTCAGTTTTAGTGCAAATTTGATTGTTTATAACGCTATAGCTTTGAAACGGTTAAATTAACAAAAAGTGCAAACGACAAAAAGTTTTGTCTTTGTTCAGACTTTCCAAAACATATTTTACAGATTTTGTCTCGTAATTACTGTATATGCTTTCAAAAATTGATTTACACAATTAAGGACCAACTTCTCAAAAAATTACCCTGGATATTCATAATCAGGGGACATTTCTCGACATTTTAAGCCAATATTAATAATTAATATTTATTTTCTAGACTTCTTAGTGCATACAGAAGTTTTAGTGGCTGCTAGATTACCTACATCTGGAAATCTTTGAAATCTTCTGAGACCCCATGAAATTCGAAAATTTCATTCCATTTCTTTACTCCCTAAAGTGCTTGAAAAATTCTTTGAAATTCCCGTAAATCCCTTCAAATCTTTGAAATCCTTTGATACCCTTTTAAAATCCCTTACAATTTTTTAAATCTCTTGAGTTTTTAATAGGGTTGTTTCCAAAGTCATATATCACTTTTTCAATGAATATATCTTATAGTTTATAAAATTCTAATTTTAAAAACGCCCATAAAATATTTTTTACGTGTTGTTTACTGTTTTTAATTTAATGTTGAAATATGAATTTTCTATCACGATGTCGATTGGAGGCCCCCTCTGACGTCAAAGGGGTCAGTTAGTCTCGCAAACGAAAGGTCAAGTTCGTTAGCCAGCCATTTTGGATGAAAATTCAAAAAGTGAGCGCATTTTGAACATTTTTGAGGCCATTTTTTTCATAATTTGGAAACTATATGTGCGTCTGTTCATATTACTAAAAAATTCGGTAGCTTGTTAACTGACATTATCTAATTATGAAAAGCGTTTACATCGCTTTTCGGCTCTTTTACAATTAATAAAATCTTCTACGCCATGATAGTCGTGCCGTTTTAAAGGCTTTATAGTTCTGTTCATATCCTTAGCAGGCATCATCCCATTTTCTGGATCTTGAACAATACGACTATTTAACGGAATGTGTTCACGCGATTGTCTTGTGAAGGACGTTGGACGGACCTGTGTGCCGCTCTCCGGGTTTTGGGTGACGCGATTGGCTGTCGAAGTCTGTTCGTGTGGTGGTCTCGTGAGGGACAACGGTTAGACCTGCCTTTGTGTCGCGTGGCGGAGAGGACCCCGCGTTTGGCTGCTGTGCAGGAAGGGAAAGCGAATTGTTCTCTGGAGAAGAATGCAGAGGAATGTGTCGTAACGAATTCCTATGCCTATCCTCGTCGTGAGACTCGTCTTTGGTTTCGAGCATATTGCTGTGCTTAGCAAGTTTTTCAATATCTTCTACTTTCTTTCTGTTTTCATTGTCGAGAAGTAAAAGTTTTTCCTTCATAATCGCTTGGTTTTGTTCGACTATCTCCAGTTTTTCCAAAATTTTATCAAGGATCTCTGGTGGAGGGAGTTGCTTGGCATTCGAAGGAACATTGATAGGATCGGCCATTGTAGGGATATTAATGGAAGGGTTATCACTTAAATGATCTTCGGAGTCGCTACCGCTCTCCTCCGCAGAGTATGAGATTTGACTTCGATATGTTTTAAAATCCAGCGTGACTATAAAAATGATTCTAGTTTCGCAATTCCAATAATAAACCTATGCGTAAAATACAGAGACGCACGTGGAACGAAAAATATTACTTCCTCACCGAGTCGCGGATCACACTTAATATTACGGACAAAAAGATACTTGAAATTGAATATTCTTCATCTATTTTGATATTACTTACAGTGATGGCATTTTGTAGGTTTTCGGCAATGGTCCTTGTGTTGTACAGCTAAATGGTCGTGGGCGTTGCTGTCGGGGTGTTATCGGCGGTGTCGAAGTGTGGACAGCAATTCCGATGGGTGCTAGCTTGGCTAGCTGACGTCTCCCCTTTCGAGGACTCTGGACATCAGGACTACTTCCTAGAGTTACTTCGTTCACCCTTATCGTTGGTTTGCCCTTGTGCCTATTCGCCGTCAAATTAAAATTTGATCGCGAATATATGGCCAAAAGGAGAATTTATACAATAGTACTTTATTTTGACGACCTTTTTTAATTTTTGGAAGCTTCGACTTCTCGAAGTTCTAGGGCTTCTTGTGATCCCAGCACAGATCTCGTAAGGTCAGTGGGATCCTGGTACGATTGCCAAAATGTGAGGGCGTGAGGTTTCACAATAGAATTTATCTATTAATTAACAATCACTTATGATTTTCCACTTAAACCAATCACTTAATTCACAGTATTGGTTAATCACTAAATTCCGGGGGTTTGGGCTCCGTAGAACTAAATACACGGAATAGAGTTTCAATACTTTATTTTCAAGACACTGTCGGAGTAGAACTGACGCCCCGAGCCTAGGCGTTACATGTAGAGGGCTCGGTCAAGGGCTAGTTTAAGGGTAGTGGTGGGACAAAGGCCCATCTAACATATTGAAGGCGATGAGGCAAAGGCTCATCTCACATCCATCTATTCCTTATCTTTCATTCCTAGACTTTAAACAAACACTAACGTCGAGCGAGGCAAGGCCCAATCAGCTGCCGACTGATGCCAGACGTCTGGGTAACCAACGAGGAGTGGGGGTAGGCTGCCTGGCGACCCATAGTTGCCCATTACTACTGTCTATTAATTTTATTTCTTACCTTGTGTCGTTCTTCACAATTTTGTAAACAAAAAATTGTAATGTTATTTTTTACGATTCAAACAAAAACTAAGCATCCTATCTAGAAAAGATTCATAAGAACTTTGTAAATCTTTTTTGGATTAACAATTTCTGTCTTCTTATCTCCTTTCGTACCATGCGTAGTTTGACTGAAAAATGAAATTTTGGATTGTTCATAATTTTTTGTGCGATCAAAATTCGAATTTTTGATTATTTACGAAAATTTCAAACGTTGTTATGATAATTCTGTAGGGCTTTCAAAAATCATCGTTTTCCTTCTCCTGACTTTTTTTAAATATCATGCGTTTTTCGCCCTAAAATTTACATTTTCCTTTGATTCTTTGAATTTTGAAAATGCTGTAACTCCGATAATTTTTCGTAGAGTTTTTTAACCTTGAAAAAAATGGTCTCAAAAATGTTCAGAATGCCTAAATGTTTGAATTTTTATCCAAAATATCTAGCTAACGAACTTGACCTTCAGTTTCTGACACTAAAAAAGTATAACAAAGGCCAATCTAATAGATTAATTTGTTCAAAACTTATCGTCCTCACAGACAGACAAACATACATACATACAGATAGACAGACATACAGACAGACACATTCGTAAAAACCTGTTTTTCGGGTTCAGAGGGTCTCACAACGTGGACATTTGACACAAATCTAATACCTTCTCTGATGAGAATATAAAAAAAGGTTAAACAACCACCGTAGGGTCTCATTGGGAGCAACTGCCATCTATGAAAATATGTAAATCACACCTATTTTCTATAGGAAAAACTAGAAATACGTAGAATGCACATGAAAGGAATGCCTTTCATAATTTGTTTTGTAAACTTCACAGTCTTTTCTAGGGATTATAGAAACTTTCTTTTAGTATAAGTACAATTATTTAATTATTTATTATTATATTCCAATAAATTTAGAAACGTCGTAATTTAATATTCACAATAGTAATTTTTGGAATAGCGGCGCTATATCCTGGCTTGCTATAGTCGTATTGTAAAAATTAATTTTATAATATCAAATTTTACACCAAAAAGTTTGATTTGTGAGAAAAGCTTTAGGATTTTTTCACTTCATCGTAAATAAGTGATGATATTTTTTTGTTCCTGAATTTCCGGTTGATAGATACGTGAAAAGTTAAAGTGACTTGTTTGTAGAGCATACCATAAACTTTAAAATAACCCCTAAGCGAATTCAGTGACAAATAATTGACAAGATATCAACAGATCGTAATTATATTTTTGGGTTTAAAAAAGACCTCTTTGCCTTAGAAAAAGACTGATTCTTTTAATCCACAACCTTTTCTCTGCGTACTGAGCATATGATGATTTGAGACAACTTGAAATCTGGTGTTTAGTACAATGACTTAAAATAATTGAGTACAACTGAAACGCATCTGTCAATATAATTGTTGTCCCTTTGTGGTATTGATGCAAACAAGCCTCGCTCATGATACCCTCTCTTCGAATGTTGATACAGTTTCTTGGTAATATCCGTTTTCCCGACAAGACAAGGATGGAGGGGATTCTCGGCCCCTTTGTGTTCAAATTTAGTGACGCAATAAAATCAATAAACCGAATTATACTGATTACATTTTTACGCTTGGTTGTTAATTGCTATCTAATTTATTACTTATTCCTGAAAATTTGACGCGATGACATGACAAAACTGTAAGTGTGTAACAGATATTCTTTATGAAAATTTACTATGACAAAAGCCATTTTTTTTGTTTTCATTGGCTAAATAAAGGGTGGAAATGCAGAAGGAGTCAAACACTATTTTCTAATTTTCTTAGGAGATGCTTGAAACGTGTTGTAACTTCAGCTGGGCCAATTTAAAAAAAAAAGTAAAAGTGTTTTCGATATGAACTAAATAAAGCTCGCTCACAAAAAGCTATCATGTTTCGAGAAAATTTGCTGATTTGAAAAAATATTAGGATTTAAATTCTAGCTATTGAATGGACGAATTGAAGTAAACAATTTTTGCTTTGTTCCGAAAAAATTGAAAATGAAGTTATGGCCTCTAAATTGGATATAACTGATATTTCAACTTTCAGTGGTGATATAGCAATTATAATTTTCCATATCTTAAAGAAATGAGAAATCGGTTTATACATTATTTAGTACAGAATGCACTGAAAAACAGAGTAATTGAACAGAATTATTCAGTCTGGAGAAAAATGGAATTATATAGTTCTTACACTGTGAAAAAACAATAGTAAATCAAATGAATCTGGGTTCCCACCAGTTGTCTTATTTTAGTACCGCTCGAGACTGTTTTTTCTGAGTCTTGTAATACGAGAAACTAGCCCTGAAATAATACTCATACTTCGTTCTTATAGTGTACTTCGAGGTTAGGAAGAGCATTTCTGCCAACGTTGGACGAAAATGATTAGTGAAATTTTTATTATTTTTCTTATATATATTTTTTGGTAAGTTAATCTCCGGTCAAATCTGAAATGATCAATAAATTATTTTTACCTATGTTACATTGTATTATATTATTATTTTAAGAAAGTTATTTATTCAACATGCTGAAGGAAAACCTTTTTCCCCTCAAAAAAATGCATCCGCAACAAAATTTTGAAAAAATAAACCCGATATCCGTGAAAACAATGCAACATTCATTGACATATCTGGTAAACTATTCCTAACAGAGAGATTTATTAGAGGTAATGTTCTAGCTTATTATATGCTCTAGAAATGAGTCTCTTACACTTTTCACAGATCTATTCACCGGCAGTAATAATCCTAGCAAACTTGTTGAAAAAATTATACAATTTTTCGTTCATTGTTAAGAACTAAAAACACAGAAACGATTAGCTTCGAACAATAAAAAAAACTTGGAACTTTTACAAGTTTCAATAGGATGTCCATTCAAACATATAAGCAAAAATCATAGCTGATATTTAGTTCAAGCAAATATTTACAGTTTCGATTGTTAAAATTTTATAACATCAAATTGCTACACAAGTGGGCACAAATATCTCAGAATGTCGGATTGACGTCCTGATGATGTTGAATGTCCAACTTTTTGTTGTCT
Organism: Andricus grossulariae; assembly: GCA_011634705.1. Classification (NCBI taxonomy): domain Eukaryota; kingdom Metazoa; phylum Arthropoda; class Insecta; order Hymenoptera; family Cynipidae; genus Andricus; species Andricus grossulariae. Next base: position 219,393,413 of record JAABKJ010007545.1, on the reverse strand, counting down.
TAGATATCTCTTAGACATGAAACGTCTTTGAATAGTCTTTTTTTATTTTGATGTTGATCTTCTTATTGTAATACACGGTTAAAAATTTGCGTTGCGATTTTTATAGAACCTGTACATTGGAGTTGATTTTTTTCTATTTCGAGTAAAAATCCATATGGTGAAACTTTTATCTGGTCCAATCGGAGTTATTTCAACTCCGCTTTTTTAATAGTTCAGATGCGCACAGTGGTTGAGGAATAGATTTTCGCGTTCAAATGAAGCTGCAGGTCGCAATTCTTAACTGATTAACTTTTTTTTTTTTTTTAAATTACTCATGAAATTCCTAACAAACGAAAGGTTGTTTGCACTGCGTTGATTGATTTTTCCAATAAATAGAAACAAGTTAAAAGGGTATTGTGGAGCTTCATTGCTGAATAGACTGTACAGCAGGTTTCCCATAACAAATTGTATATTAATGGTCATTGTTAATGTATTTTGTTCTTAACAATTATAATTAATAACTTAAAGTGTAAGTTATAAGGGTTGGGAAAATTTTTAATTGTAAATAATATATTATCAATAATATGTAGTATAGTTGTTGCGGGCAAAAATGATGATCTTGAGGTTTGATTGCGAAATTTGTTTATAAAAATTACAAATAATAATTTTTAACAGAAATTCTGGAATGAATATCATTAAGCTTTACACCCCCTTCGATTTCCATATTTAAAAAAATTAACTCTGAATTATATTTATATCTTTGAATTTGAGAATTCGTTGAGAATTGCGATTTACAGATTAATTTGTCCGCGAAGATCCATTCCTGAATCAGTGTGAGACAGGCTCATGCACTAAAGACATCTTCAAGGCATAAAAAGGTAGCAAACTTGAATGTTGTGCCGACTAAGAACGATAATAAAGATTTAAATTTTTTTAAATATGGTGACTGCTTATACAGAAAATACAAAAAGGAAGAGCACTCAGCTGTAGAGGTGAAGGAGGAGATAGCTTATCACTTTCGTATGAAGGAAAACCTAGAAAGGAACTTACCAAAATCCATCTGCATTGGTCCATTTTACGTAAACGTGCTTCCAATGAAGGAATTTCTAATTGACAAAATATGGCACGTAGCCAAGTGTCTTCTGGAAATGTTTACAACGCGACTACGTGATCAGTTAAATGAAAACATTACGGACTACATTGATATCAGAAAGAGACTCATAGAAGAGCCCCAACACATTGAACGGATCTTTGAGCTGCGCGAATGGATAGAAAAAATCCCTCTAACAGTTAGATCCATTGACGAAAATGTCCAAATACTACAACTAGAGTATGATATCTTGGATCACTTCTGGTGGAACTTGTCAGATGAAGATTTTCAGGCTAAATGGGTGGCTATTGGATTTCCTCAACAAATAAAACTGCAAGTAAGTATTGAAGAAGAATGTCTGTTTCAAATGAAAAGAAACTAGTTAGTTGATGGCAGACGTGCTAACTCGGTGGTGAATTCGTGAAGCTTTAAAGTAGATATGAAAATTATATGGTTACACCAGCGCCCTCTCCAAATCTATTTACCACCAGACTCCCAAACTAGAATCCTTCTAAGTAATAACAATGTCTCTTGTAGTTTGAATTCTATGCAGTTCACAATAAGCGAACTTCTTTACGGAGAATTTTTTTGAATAAACTACCTAAACTTACTGAATTAATTTTTTTTTTCATTTGTAACCAAAATCATATTGAAATAATTGTTTTTGTGCCTGCTTAATCATGAGCTGGCCTACATCCAAATTTCTTCCGCAGGTGAGAGATACACTGGAGTTCTTGGAAATTGAACAGGATCGATTTTTCAAGCAGCAGGTCCTGGACGAGATTTCCCTTTCTGAGAAAGTAGACGAGATAGCTGGCCATGTGACTAACATAGCATTGCAAACAGACATTAGTAAAGTCCAAGAGACGGCGATCGAGGTAAAAAGGACCTGGAAGATAATGGAGGAATGCCAAGTTCAGGGGCTTCTTCTGAATGAGCGACAAAAGCTTTTTGGCGTCCCTGTTATTGTTTTTGAACATCTCAACAAGTTGATGAAGGAGTTTGAGCCCTACCAAAGTCTCTGGGTTACAGCTGCCGGTATAATCATCACTGCGAAGGAGTGTCTTTAAAAAAAAATTAATCTGCTTGTTGTTACAGATTGGCAGAAGTGGTATGAAATATGGATGGAGAATCCTCTAATACAGATAGATGGGAACCATATTGACGTAATGGTTAACGATATGTATAAGACTATGTCTCGCTGCGCTAAGATTTTTCAAGAATTACCAAGTATGTAAGATGTGATTAACAATACTATATATCTTTTATCTAAAAAGCATTTTGAAATAAGACAACATGACAAACAGACCTTAAAAACAATTCTTCGATTGTTGTATCCCAGTGGTAGAAAGTGTCCTAGGATATGAAATAAAGGTTTTAATGATGTTACATGTCGAAGTTTTGCCTTTGAGAAAACAAAAAGTCCAAACTTTAAAGTCTGTTCACGGTGGAAATAATGTGGAATGAGCCTATTTATGCATGAACATTTTTTGCTATGTTACCCCAAACTGCTACGGTGGTTTATATGCGATGGAGTACCAGCATCTCCCCAGTTCAGAGAAACCCGGTATGTTCTGTCTGGCGCTTTCAGTCACATGCTTCGTGTCTGCGTTCTTTTTTTCCACGAAAAATACACAGTAAGGACTCTTTTTTTGTGGTAGAGCCCGTACTTGTCGTATTTTCAGAAGAAGCTGAGTTTATCAAGTCCTTGGCAGAGGCTGCCACGTACTCGGAACCTAGGCAATTGTTATATTTGGTCACCTTCGTCAGTTCTCGAACTCCACATATAGCCCATCCGGTTTTGATCTTTCCTGCTTTTAAAAGTACTGCAGAACTGCTTACTAACGTTTCCACGATAGTTATTTGCTTACTGCCATATGCCTCTCTCAGGCTCAGTACCTTGAAGCTCTACAGGTCAGATTGTTCAGTTCCTTCACGTCTCATGTCGACAAATGTCATGGCAGTCTGGTGTTCAGTCTGGCCGGGGTCTTTTTTATCTAGATTGTCTTGTGTGGAAGATCTAAAGATCTGATCCAGGTTTGGCGCTGATCAGCTGAATGCACTTATAGTAAAGAAGGGCTTTTTCCAGGTCAGCAAAAAAATGAAGGAAGTCCGACCAGCCTCCAACTAGTGGCTAATTAGTCATTAACGAGTGGCGGACCAGCCAATCACTAGCGGTTCTGACCATAACTTCTGGTCGGCATCAAGACAGTCAACCAGACAGTCTGATCTAGGCCGGGCCAGCGCCAAAAGATTTTTCCACAAGGGGTATTGCCTCCTACACTTCCTGGATGATGATTGCCTTGTCTAGGTATCTGTCTCATGCAGGTGTCTAATCTTAATCAGGTAGCGTCTGGAGAAGGTTTGAATCATTGCTTTTCCTTGTCATTCCTGAGATGTTGCCCACAGAGCTTATCCATCTCTCCACCCTTCTTCAGCATGCGTCCAGGATCTCACTCCCCCTTCCCATGGGTAACAGCTTCGTCTTCTGGGGATCTTTGAACTATTGACATACGTCAAAAACAATGCATCAGCATGCACATCTACTATGCACGCCCTAGTAGCAAGATAACTGCATACTGGCGCCAGCTGGGCGCCAGAAAAAGAAGAATCTGTTTGCAGCCTGGCGCCCGGATGGTTCCGCTTCAAAGTGCTGTTCTGGCACCAGAGTCTGGTATAGCAGATCCTGGCCTAGACTGGTCATGATATACACCAGACAAAATTAAAATAACGTAAAGTGGTACTGAATAATTTTATGTAATAGTTTTACAAAATATTTCAGCCCTTCCTGGAAGAATGTACCGCGGAGGCGTCACAACATTTCAGGAGACACACTGAAATATTAAAAACATAACCTTTTGTCGGATAAGCATATTGCATGCTTGCATATTTGGGCATAATTACGAATCATTTAAATTTCCGATTGTTAGACTTTCAATTTCAATAATTAATTTCTACATTCATTTCTAGTATTTAAACTAAATACCCGAATTCCGTTCCTCAATTCACCAGATTCTGTTTGTCATCTGATCTGATCATTTCTCCCGCGAGGGAGAGTGGGTGTGAGGGAATGGAGAGGGAGAGAGAGACATCTCTATTCTCTGTTTTACAATTGAACTTTTAGTAGTACCACGCGCTACGTGAAGCACTTCAGTGGAGCCGTCGCATATATGTCAGGCAGATTATCGTCGTTTTAAGAGCTTAGCTTGCGAAATCTAAAAAGTATGACACTAGACTTCCTTAAGATGTCCCATCTGCAACTTTACTTCATTCAATCTATTTCTTAGAAACCATTCATTTCTTGTGATCTCACAAATGATCACTCATGTTAAATTCTTCCTAATACTAATGAATGGCGTACTTGCACTTCCTTTAGAAATTGAGAATATAGCAATGGATGTAAAGAAACGAATTGAAGATTTTGAGCCATATGCGGGTGTTATTCAAGCATTGCGCAGTTCTCGAGTGAAGCCTCGACATTTCGAAGAGTTGAGTAAGCGAACTGGTATCCCAATGGTTCTGACGCCATCATTAACCTTTAAGAATTTAATTCGAGTTGGCGTAATGAATTGTGAAGAAATTGTTAGGGACACAGCTGAAAGCGCATCTAAGGAGTATGCGATCGAAGGAGCTTTAATACAAATGAAGTCAGATTGAGAGTCAACGAAAATGGAAGTAATGCCGTACAAAGCCACAGGCAAGCCGAAAATATGATTTCATGCTCGAAATAATTTACATAATTTACGTTTTGCTAAATAATTATGTATATATTTATTTAGAATGCGGATGTTCGTACCACTAAAAATGTGGCTATTCGTACCACTATTGACATGGATTGGGAGAGAATAAAGAGGATGGCCATTCCGCGTAAATAGTGGTAAGAATAGCCACATTTTGACCATGTTATTAATGGTATGGACAAATACTCCGATTTATTTAATGCATTTCAGAAGGGTTTGCATGACTCAATATACCAACTAATGCAGCCTTTACATAACAAATTGGTTATAATATCCCGAGTATTCTCTACTTTAGTATGACCTTCTACACCAACTTTAATCTGATACAATGTCACAATGCACAATTTTTCCTCACCGCACTTGGTCTCTACCCTGTTTTCCTCATACAATTACTGTCTTTCATAAAACAGCCAATTGCAAGGTACCGTCTGCACTTCTCGCACTTTCAGTTTTATTTTATTAACACTCATCTTACTTTTTCCTTACCTTTTCACGTTTTTATACAATTCTCGCCATCCTTCTTCCGCTCTTGCGCGCTCTTTCTCGCTCCGCCCCCCCCCTATCTATCCATCCTTCTGGTTTTTACTCCTCCTCTTTTCCGCATAGTGCATCTTGTACACTTCTACCCTTCACTCCAATGTCTTTCTCTACTTTATCTCAGAGATGGGCGCCATACATCCAAGTCTCTTCTTCTTAATGTTACCATGACCAATATCTCAATTCCAGTAGATGTGCGCCACACACCTTCGTCTCCTATATCTATTAACAGGTTCTCTTTTCGTGAAGATGCGCGCCACACATCTTCGTCTTCTTCCTTGGCGTATTGACTACTCTCATCTATCTTGACAATAGCCTCATCAAATTTTCTCTTTTTCTCTGCTGCCTTCTATTTCTCTGCTTTTATACACATGCCTAACATATCCTTATCATAGCATCTCCTTTTCACTTCTCCCTCAACTCTGTTAATATATCATATCTCCTTTCCTCTCGCTCCATCGTCACCAAGTGCTATCTTATCTTCACCTCCACCCCTTTCCTCGCTCCCCACTCTTTGCCACGCCTTTCCTACATTCTTGCAAGTGCTTCTCCCTCTCTGTCAACCTACTAAGAACAAATAAGCCTCCTTTTTCTAGACACTTCCTTTCTTACATTCTTTCCGCTTCGATCTTCTTAGATCCCATCTTCTTTAGCAACACACTTTCTTTTCTCATCCATCCTTCCATGTCTGGCCTAAACTTCAATTTTATCTTACTAAATAATATTAGATTAAAATAACAAATCATCAGGTATGTAGGGTGTAATAGAGAGTTAAGGACTAGTTTTTTTGTGTATATTTTGTGACCTGTTTATTAAAGACATGGGCATAAATATTGTCATAAGGATGATGCGTAATGAAGTCCTATAATGTTTTTGCTCACTGAGAACAATTGTCGTAGGTACCTACATCATGAAGATACCCGATGAAGTTCTTATACTCTCAGACGATCATATTATGAATACCCAGCAGATTGGGTTTAGTCCATTTAAAGCAATATTTGAGGAAGAGATGGATAATTGGAATGCAAAATTAAGACTGGCAGAAGAAGTCATCGTACTTTGGGTCGACGTACAAAAGTGATTATTATAACGTAGTATATACGGATCCGGCATATTTTTGTGGATTTTAATTTTCTCTTCCAGCATATTTCTAATAACGCAATAATAATCCGTCAATCATGATAAATTTAATAAATTTCTACAAATTTATACAACTTTCATAAATTTCTACAAATTCCATAAATTTTTATAAATTTAGTGAATTTCCACAAATTTAATAAATTTCCACAAATTTAATAAATTTCCACAATTTTATAAATTTCTACTCTCATAAATTTTTCAAAAATTTCATGAATTTCCACAATAATGATAAATTTCCATAAATTTCAGAAATTATAGTAATTCATCAAATTTTCCAAATACATTAAAAAAATTATGGTAATTGATGAAAATATATGTTAATTTAAGGAAATTTGAGAAATTCGTGGTAATAGATCGGTAACTTTTGATAAATTTGATAACAGTTCTGTTGGACGCATGAATTGTGGTCCAAATTTTGGGTCGAATGACTTTCGATTTCTATGACTTCTTAAGGTTTGTTGGCCCTCCAGCTATCCAACTGATCATTCGTGCATATTAGAAACGAAAGTCAAACTATCAGCAGCAGTTGTTGACAGAAACCTCTGCCTTTAGCACGCAATCTATTATTTTATAATTAATTGTAGCAACTACAGAAATAATGTAGGTCACATTCTTATCCCTTCCCAACGCCTCGTGGGGGCTGGAAGGCACCCCCGTGATTGGTCACAGTAATAATGTTGGTCAAACCCCTACCCCTTTCCACGTCTAGTGGGGGCGGAAAGGCACCCCCCGTGACTGGTCACATAAATTGAGTTGGTGAAACAACAAAAAACAAAATACGCTGAAAAATAAAATTATAATAATCCGGCATATTTTACCGAAGATCAGTTTTTGAACTCTTCCTTAGAATTCATCATAATTTCTTTGGAATTTTTTAGAATTCAAGCGCGAGATTGTTCACATTCGCCGTCATTTCCTAGTGGTTTGGGAGTAAGGAAATACATATATAGTCAGAGGAAAAATAACCTCCACCTGTCATCAAGATCTCCCTTTAATTTTCTATTATCCAACATATTTTTCCAAATTCATAATACATTCTTTAGAATTCAATTTAGTACACGATAAAATATGCCGGAAGAGAAAATCAAAATCCGGCAAAATATGGCAGAAGAGAAAATTAAAATCCGGCAAATTTGAATGATAAAATATCATACTTTTGCTATTGGCTATAAAAGCAAACAATTAAAATTCTTTCCAGGGCTTGGATGTATCTCGAACCAATTTTTACATCCGAGGACATTAGTCGACAGTTACCTGTAGAAGCTAAAAAATACAATTCATTGAAGCGCAATTGGAGACGAATTATGAAAAACGCTCACGATTGTCTATATGTGAGAGATTATCCATCTACACCTAATCCCTTCTAGACTGAAAATGTAAAACAATTAAAATGCTAGGAAAATAGCGTAACTAACCTAATAAATCTAATTAGAATTTTTAATTAAGTTGAAAAATATAGTTTAGATTTTTCACAAAATAGAAACGCGCAGTATTGATTGCAAAACAAAGAGTAGTTTGAAGTGTATAAAATAGGCACTGTCTATGAATGAGGTGGAAAAGGGGTTAGAGTTACGGAAAATTCCGTAACCATGGACAGTGCGTATAAAATACTTGAAAATTCGAAACAAGTCGAGTAGAGTCAAGTTTCAACGGGGTCGAACTTTCAAGCCCTATTGAAAATTCCGACGTTGGAAAAGACATCGTAAACGACGTCGTAAATTATATCCTAAACGACGTCGTAAACGATGTTGGATTTTGGGACCATATATGATATCATTTACGATATCGTTTGCGACATTGTTTACGACGTAGTCTACCATATCGTTTACGACGTCGTTCACGATATCCTTTAGGACATCGTTTCAGGCCTTATTTTTTTTTTAATAACAGAAAATGATTATTAAATCATATAAATATATATATATATATATTTATATATGTATATATGTATAATTAAAAACTGAATGTTAACAACCACCGCAGGGTCCCACTGGGAGCAAATACCATCTAAAAAATGACATCGGCTCCCAGTAGGACCGCGGTAAATCCCATTCATGGCTACGCCTCACAACCGCGAGATGGGTGGTGACAGGACACGATGAAATCACAAAGACAGGCCGGCGAAACCCTCGTGTGTTTTGAGGACACGAAGCGACCCTAGGATGACAGCTTTCTGCATCCATCTCGCGTTTTGAGTACAGCTTACATCGTTGCAAATGGAAAAGATCCTCTCCTAAAAATGGTCAGAAATCACGAGATGGTTGGAAAAGGAGCGTTGACGTACAAAGCCGCGGAGCAGGCAGCTGAGACCCTAAGCCTGAATTGTAACGTCAGAAGTGAGGAAAGTGCATTACTTCATCTAGATGCTTCACTTCTAAAAGCCGAAGTAAAGAAAGCAGAATTTGAAAAATTCTGATAATATCATCCGTTTCAAGAAGTATCGCGACAGCTTCATAACACCTGAAGGGGAATGTCCATAAATCACTGCAGAAGTGACAAAAAAAGAACCTAAGGGCACGAAGAATTTTTCAGCTGCAGGACCCGATGCTATCAAAACTTCTAGTGGAAGAAGTTACCTTCTAAACAACAACGTCCAGCCTGTATATTCACCTCATATTTAAAGTCGGAAGCGCCTATTCCGCAGTGGCTGGTGTTGTGACACACCATACTCCTACCGAAAAGGGCGACTTGTCCAATCCAGAGAATTACAGGCTAATAATTTGTTTAAAAATGCTGTATAAGATTGTCACAGCTGCTCTGAACCACAGGATTGTTCGATGAATTGAGCCTGTGTGGAGAGAGATGTACGAATAACGTGGCTCAGAAAAAGGTGTAGCAGGCTGCCGCGAGAACCTGCTAATCAACAGGTGTGTCTGCAAAGACGCAGCAGCCCCTCAGGGTGCCCTGCCAATGGCCTGGATTGACTATCGGAAAGATTTTGATTCAACCTCCCATGGGCTCACCATCTCTCTGTTGGAAAGGTCAAAGGTTAATCCACACATTGTGATGTGCATAAAGAGATTGATGCAGCTTTTGAAAACCAGATTTACTATCTCATCTGAAAAACATCATGTGACAACTTACAACGTCACCTTTCAGAGAGGTGTTTTTCAGGGCGATACCATGAGCCCTCTCCTCTTTTATCTCACATTATTGCCACTATCTCTCACATTTCGTCATTCCCAAGAGTACCTTCCCGTTAAAACTGGAAATCGAAAGATTGAGTTCACTTATGTATATTACAGAAACGACCTCAATATCAATGCTAAAATAAATAGATAGGAATGGAGTTTGAGTCAAAAAGATGTGGCCAGGTTAATTTGAAGCATGAGAAATCAATGGTATCCCCGGAGACCCTGTACTCGTCGATAGAAGCGCTATACGACACTTTAGCACTTGAGAGACCTATACATACCTGAGCTTATCACGAAGTCGCATGCAGGACTCAACATCGCTTGGGAATGCTCTCGGATGTAACTTATTCGACAGATTTGGTCCTCCGAACTGTCAGCAAGGGGCAAAGTATCTGGAACGAACATGCTTCCCGTCCCTGTAGAGTGATTACATGGACGAAGGACGAGTTCAGATCCCTGGATATCGGATCATGAAAATTTATGCACACGAACAAAAGGATGCACCTTAAATCGTCTCTTCCGCGACTTCACATGTCATGCCGTCAAGGTGGTCGCGGAATTTCTAAACTTGAATGTCTTCAAAACAGCACTATTCTGGGTACAGCACATATAGTCGCACATGGACGAGACCCTCTTTTTAAGATAGTCAGGAATCATGAAGAAGTGGGCAAAGTAGCGTCCCTGTATGGTGCAGCGGAGGAGGCTGCTGAAGCCTTGACTTCAGTATCAGGAGTGATCAAAGTTATGGTTCAAAGCTGGGTTGTACACAAAATCGCCTACGTTAATTTTAAAGCAGTTTGTGTGAACTGAAATTATCTTTTTGGACTTTTATTTATTTATAAGCTGTAATAGATAATCAGACAATAGCCTTGAGTGACTATCTAAAGTATAAAAGGTTCTTTGAATGAGTTAATTGTAAGAACTCTTTTTCATAAAATTGTAACTCTGTCTATGAGTGGATCACGTATGCGTCATACAGCTTTTGTCTCGGTCATGAAGAAAGTGTCGATAATCAATTTAGGAACTTTCTTTTTGTTCATTAATGAAATGATATTTGTGTTTATCAGATGAATTAGTGTTCTTTACAAAGTAAGTGAATTGTCCGACCGCATATGCGAGTTGATCAATAACCAGGAGTTACCTCCGTTGTACAGTGGAAAAAGGCAATAAAGTTTAGACAATCAATCTTCGGAAAGAACGAATAAAAGAGTCCGTGATTTATGAAAGGCTCTGCAGCGATAGTTCGAGCTATCACTGAATGCATAAAATTACGAAAATAATTCAATAAATCGAATGGCCTGAGGCGCGTTTAGGTAAAAACGCAAAATGATATAAAAGGGGTAATATGTAAAAAGGCTTGCATTAGAAGGTATTAAAAATTTTGATTCCCTGTGAATGCCTTTTTTGTCCTTTGTTTTTTAATCCTTGTTATGTGGCGAAAATAATGAGAATCTAGTTCCTTTCAAAGCCGATCAGAGCTGCCATACGTAACCTCAAATAAATCAAAAACACAATTTTCGTTTGAACATCAGAAGGCGCACCAAAAGCATGATATTGGCAAAATCTAGTAGGATTGTACATAAGAATACATCTCCTTATCTTAAAATATTCGATATCGTTCAAATATTATCAATTACAAAAATATAAATCCATGATAAACAATTTAAAAAATTATTTTTCACCACAGCCATCTGTGTGGAAATTAATCCGGACATCGTAAAATGACCGATGCCATGTTTTAAAATGCTTTTTACCTCATTATTATTTGAAAAACAGTAAATAAATGTAGCGAAATATGCTCAATTAAAAGGGATTTAAATTGTTCTATTTCTTGGTTGCTTTGTGGTATCCAAAAGTATTAAGAAAAATATTAGCGCCGCTGGGTACAGAAAGGGATTCAACTTAAGAGATAACTTCTACTGCTACGGAGATTTAAAACGGGAGGACAAAAAAGGGATTCAGAAGTATCCAATATTTGTCACGTTACCACTGGATACTTGAAATTTTCCAATACTTTTTAATGCAGGCCTTCTTACCGGGTTTCCCTCATATAAGAAAGCTGTATATTTCATAGACTTGGGATACAATGGTACTTGAAAACGCTACAAGTTAAGTTCAAAGTCGACATTGCTCGAGTTCCTGCACATCTTTGAAGTAAAAATTCAGTTGGCTCTGCGCATTCGTAATCTTTTACCATTATTTCTGTCAATTTTCTGGCAACTGAACAAAGTCTTATCGAACCATCCTTTGTTATAGTGACCACAAATGGATTTACATACCCACTATTTGATCTCTGAATTTTTCACATTTCTACAAGCTTTTTAATTTCATCCCCTCCTTTTTCGCGTACGAACATAGGAGTCGGGTAAGTTCGTGATATAAAAGGTCTTTCATAATCTATTTTAAGTTGATATTCATATATCCAGATCCTACTCGGTTTCCGAGAAAATACATTTTTATAACGGGATATTAGTTTCTGGAATCGCTCTATTTCTAATGCATTTAATAAAGTACAATGCGCCACTTTTTCTGTTATTTGTTTCTCAGTTAATGCGTATTCATCCTAAACATTATCATAAGTTTCAATTGTATTGAATTCCTTCATAACATTTGGAAAATCTTTCTTCGGGTGCTAAATATTTCCCTAATTACTCTATGTATTTTTCTTTTTGAACGTTTTCCTCGTACATTATTATGCGTATTCTTTTCATATCTTCTTCCAGCAGTTTAATTTTTATCGATTTACTTTTATCCTTCAATTCGAGAATATTATTTTTAAAATCGATTTTACTTTTTAATCTTCCTGACAAGTTCTCTCCGATATTACATTCTTTGTTAGGCCTAAGAACAACCCAAAAAACGTAAGAACTTTCTCAGCTGCTTATTTTGAATTTTGCATTAATTTGATGATTCAATGTTACAGCTCTTACCCCAGTTGCACCAACAATTCTGGCACCTACAATTGGTGGAAGTTTGCATTGTTTGAAAATATTATAATTATTTTCATAAGAAGTCTCAGAAATACAAGTTACTTCACTACCTGTATGTATTAATGCATTTTTTTATGTCTTCGAAATTAAAAATCATTATTATCATTATCAGGCAATTGCTTTACTTTCTAATGACTCAAGCCATGTGCGTTTCCCTGATTTAAATAAAATGCATTGCTACTATCTATATTTTCCACGATTTCCACAACTCTAGTTTGTTTAGTTATCTTATTTTGCGGCAGAGTATTTCCATGAATATTATAAGCTCCTTTATCAATTTGTAATTGATCATCCGTATCACTAGGCGAGTTTACTTGATTTGCATAATTAGGATTTCGTTTGTAAACATTATCCTCTACTCGTCCATTTACATAATTTCGCTGAAATGTGTTTCTATTGTTTTGATCGCGGGAGTTATAATTATTTTGAAAACCATTTGACTGTTGATAACGCCCTTGAGATTGATAATTATACGGAGCTCTATTTTTGTTATTATCATTTGGATATAAAACACGATTTTGCGAATTCTCAGAATTAAAATTAGATCGATTTGGATTAAAAGAACTATTTCTCTGATAGCTCTATTGTTTGGATTTAAAGATAGGTACGACGACTCACCATCGCCACCAAGGCAAAATCAAAAATGGATTACGCCATATTTTCTTGCTTTTTTATTGCAAATTGTATGCTAAAAACAAAGATTTTTTTGCTCTTTAAGCTTCCGAAATAAGGGTGAAGGCGCTAGCACGTCGACGACTCAGCGCCACGAACTATGAAAACTCACTGAAAATTATTATAAAGCGGTAAACGATTAGGGAGATTTATTTATTTATTTTTTGCTCTCCGATGACATGTAATGCATGTCCCAAAAAGCTACCTCTAAGTCATACATACCTATCCCTCGTGTACAAAAATGTTCTAAATGTGTAAGAAATACCTTAAACAACGTAAAGATGATTAAGAATTTTAAATTAATTACTCAACACTTGAAAATTTACCCCTTTTATTTTTAGCGAAACAGTTCGAAGATTTTTCATGTGAAATGTCCAATAATTTTTTAGATTTGAAATCTTTACAAAATGCACATTAAAGAGACTTTAGGTTATATTTAGAGCTCCGTAATAATATTAGGCAGCCCTTAAAATCCACCCCTAGCATATTTCAGGAGACATTTCAGAAGTAACTCCATGTAAAACAGCCAATAAATTTTTAAATTGAAAATAGTCACAAAATTCACATTGGGAAAACTCCAGAATATATTTTCAGCCCAATATTATTATCAAACAACCCCCAAAATCCACACCGAGTACATTCAATGAAACAGGTCCGGAGAAATTCCATGTAAGACAGCCAATAAGTTTTTCAATTGGTAGTATTTACAAAATTCACATTCAGAAAACTCCAGGTTATGTTTTATAACCAGGCTTTCCAAGCCCCCTTGTACACAGCGGTAAACCAGGTATTAGCCGGGGATGGCCCAGGATTGAAAAACTCAGCTATATGAAATGGCTGCCACTTACCTTTCAGCTGCGACACCAGTCATCGGAGTAACCGGGTTCGTGAGTCACACCCTTTTGACTCACGAACCACCCACGAAGCTCGTTGAATTTCTTTTCCTGTCGCCAGATAGGTTACCCTATCCGAGACCCGCTGGTTTCGGTCCTGTCGCAACTGCTAGGTTTGGTAGCTCACTCACTGTCTAGCACGAGAAAGGGGGCGGAAGTCATGTAAATGAGAGAGAAGTATAATTTTTCATAGAAACTAAAAGTTAAACAATTTAATAAGAAAAATTAATTTCGAAGCATGCGTACATATTCAAGTTCGCGTTAAATCTATTAATTTACATGCCCAGAATCGACAGACCGCATCCCAGACTCAACCTGTCACTTTTCATCACGATCACCCGAGGCACTCACGTTGATACCACACCATTTCGCGCGTCTATCGGCGTGTTACCATCCACGATTCGGATTTAGAGATGCCCGCCTCGATTTGCTGCTATCGGGCTCTGAGCTGGGCGTGTCTCTGCTTTCTGGGTGGCAGCGGGGCATCGGATAATCCACGCGGCACTGACGCTAACTATTCATCGCGTAAATCGTAACACTTGCCCGTGGGCGCAAAACGGAACAGTCTGAGAGCAAAAAGACTAGGAGAGACAAGCGTGAGCCACCAACTTTGTAGCCAGCGAGTGAGGTCTTCTTCCGTTTGGCTTATCTTTTTAAATTCTCTCTAATTTTCTGGTACTTCAATCGTATAAGGGATCCTTGATTTCCGCGGAACGTCCAACCACACCGCCGTCAAGCCAAGAGTACCTCGTGTCGCGTGCTTTCCACCGCTTCCTTCCGTTCTCTTCCTTTTGACTTGTTCTTCCTTCGTGTCAAGGCTTTCGATTGGTTGGTTGCAGTAGAAAAGGCTGATTTACTCAATGCCGACCAATGGGTGCCTTCGTACTATTGCTGTTCGCCCATTGGGTCTGTCGGCCGGGCTGCTCTTCCTCCCATTGGTCCTCGCTCTGTCTCAAATATGGCCGTTTCCTGGTCCTTAGCAGCGCGGGGTCGTCCAGCCATTCCGTTGTACAGGGCTGGTGGAGTCCGTTACGTACTGCTTCCGAGACTGTGAGTGGAGCTTAATGCTGTGGTGTTTCAGGGTTGGATCGGCCTGACTCGATGATCGACTCGGTACTGCTACTCGCCGCCGGTCGTGGCGTTGAGACTTTAATGCCGACGGTCAAACATGGCTGCTGGTTGTGACACCCCCCACTTGGTTGGTGAAGCATGGCCGTCTGGTGATGGCGCTGTGCTATGGTGCCGACGATAGAAAATTGCTGCTAGTTGTGGCACTTCCACACTTCGTCGGTGACACATGGCCGTCCGCTTATAGCGCTGTGCTATGGTGCCGACGATAGAAAATGTCTGCTAGTTGTGGCACCTCCTCACTTCGTCCGTGACACATGGCCGTCCGGTAATGGCGCTATGCTATGGTGCCGACGCTGAAAAACGGCTGCTAGTTGTAGCACCTCTCCACTTTGTGAGTGAAGCATGGTCGCTGGATGTCCTGGTGGCCAGGCTGTGCTGCCCTCTTGATATTTGCGCGAGACTGCCGCGCCATGTCGATTCTGTTCCGCCCTCTCGTACGGTTTCGGCAAGTCCCTGGAAAGTTATTTCAAATCTTTCTAACTCCATTACACAAAACTTTGTTACAACTCCCCCGGGCCTAGCGAAAGCCTACCAGCTTGATTTACTCGCGTGGTAGCTATACGCTGCCTCCGTCAGCCCTCTCAGCCCTCACCTCAGTGTGACTCCTTCTATAAGGATACTATGTGACAGGACAGAGAAAAGAGAAGAAAAAAAATATTTTCTACTGAACCCCTGAGGATCCTCTACTAGGTCTCCTCAGGCTTGCTTGGCTCTCACTTACCACGCTCAGGAACCTACCTCGCAACCTGGATCGTATGTCCAGCTACTCCATGATATGCCAGTGAGGTCCGGATGCAGTAAAAACCAAAGGGTACTTTCCCTACTTATTCTAGGTTTCGAGAAAAGAATGACACTGCGGGTCACCGCTTTTTATCATAGCTTACCTTCTGGCGATCGAACGCATTTTCATAGTGCAAGGAGTCCAAGTCCTGAAGTTACTTCAGTCTATTCATTCTTAGCCTCATCTTGCATATCTTTCAAAATCTTGGGGGACACTCGAAATACATTTGTTTTATCGGTGGGTGTCCCCCGTCGTCTATGCTATAAGTTATGCGATCTGTTGCTGAAAGTATTTCAAGAGGGGGCCTAATAATACCGGCAACTAACGTGTCCAGTTCTTTTTGCCCCTCAGCTGTTATTTCTCTAAGGCCGCAACACTGGTCTAACGTTGTCGGATTTTCGTCCCTCCTCTTCACTTCCAGCTCAGTACCCTCCTCGGTATAATAGTGGATCCTTCCCGGGTAGTCTGCCATGTACCAAGCCCGTTTTTTTCCGTCATGCACGATTCTGAATGTGTGGATGAAGTCCACACCCAAGAATACTTGTTCACTCATGCTTGGGACGATATGGATCTTCATCATTTGCGCAGCACGATCGATTTTAATGGGGAGATAAAACGTGGTCTGAACCTGTCTGACAGTACCGAAGGGCCTTCATCTGTTGATACAGCTGATGGCTTATTCGCCTTTAGCAGGGCCAGTATCACATTATTAAGTTTTTTTTTGCACTTTTGGAACATTTTTGATCACGGGGGATAGGTATGTATGACTTAGGGGTAGTTTTTTGGGACACGTATTACATATCATTGGAGAGCAAAAAAAAAGCAAAAAATCTCCCCTAATTGTTTATCACATTGTAATAATTTTCAGTGACTTTTCATAGGTGGCGGAGCTGAGTTATCATCGTGCTAGCGTCGCCAACCTTTTCTCGGAAGTTTAAAGAGCAAGAAAATTTTTGTTAGCATAATATTTGCAAAAAAAAAGTGATAAAATATGGCGTATTCCATTTTTTATTTTGCCTTGGTGGCGGCTTTGAGTTGTGGGGCCTTTAAAAAAAACCTCTCTTTTTATATTTCTGACGTGGTTAATTATTATATGACCGTCCTGAATAATAACTATTTCCAAATCGATTATTATCGTGTCGCATGTATTGATCTTTATTTCGGTATCGAGATGGATAATTTAATTTAAAGCTAGAATTTTGAAAAATTTCATTCTCATGACCTGAGAATCTTTCTTGAGTTTGATAAGAGTTTCGAAAATTATTTCCACCTCCCCTATTGTTTCTCATATTTCGATTATCGCGATTGAATCTACCAAAATCATTTTGCTGATAAACACTATTCCAGCGGGTATCATAGCCTCCCATACTATTTTTTGAACCGTCTTGATCAAAAGTCTCTAATAATTGTATAAATTTATCAAAAGTTTTAATATCTAGAATTAAATATGCAGTACAAATTTCCTTTGAAAAATGTCTTAATAATATGGAGACGATTTCACACTCAGATGGAGGTGGTATTAAATCCTTAGCGTCATTTATAATTTTAATGGCATATTCCGATTTTGATAACCTTCCTTGATAAAAACCATACTGAATCTATTTTCCTCTAGAGTAGTTACAAGGTTCTACCATTCTCTAGCGATATCTTCCAAACATGAATGTACTACAAAATTAAAATCGTCCTTTCTAACATCTATCGTTCTAACATATTTATCAAAACCGTTAAGATCCTGAAAATGTTTGTACCGAATAATTGTTAAGCGATGTGATTTTAATATGTGTACCCCTCATATTCCTAGCAATTCTCCTTTCTAGTAAATCTTGATATTCTTCAATATTTTGAAAACGCTTTTGATTACTAATATTTGTAACAATAAGTTGCGCCTGCTCAGTGAGAACTTCTTGCGTTTTATGTTTATGTTTGCATACACTTTGCTCGCCATTAGCTATGTGTTCATCTAAAATCCTATCTCGGTGATTCTCCTTCTTTTTTTTATAATGAAAATTCAAACGTGCTTGCACAACTAGGACTTTATTGCAAGTTGAAGTTTCAAGCCGTAAGAATTTTTATGAAGCTCAAACAGAAAAAAGCAGGATTTTTCATCGATGGCCTGTTTTTTGCAAAACTAAGAGCTAAAATTTGTAAAGCAATAGTTTTTCATAATGATTTACCTAAATAAACAGTGTTTGTAGAACAAAATAATGCAATTACCTATCTCAAAGAATAGTTCAAGTTCAAAATAGATCACTCTTACAATGCGTAAACGAGGCATTGCAAATGTATCCTAATTTTAATGATCAACAATACTTCCAATATAAATGAGCCTCACCTGATCTTGTCGAGATAGAAACTGCATTAATAAAAATACAAGTAAATGCAGCGTTTCCTTATCCACTTCTTCTGAATTGACTATTTTACAGACGAATGAGGGTTGATTTCCCCCTTCATCTACAATATGCATTGTATGAACATGGCCATCTGGAACGCAGATAAATATGAATGAAAAATAATTTTTAAATAACGTACATAGAAATGATTGTTTATTTCGAAGATAAAACTAGAAAGAAGAGCACATAAAAATCAAGCGCATATAAAAACTCGAAAAAATTGAATCACACATATTTATAAACTCTCGGTGCCCACTCCATTAGAGACTAAAATCGGGATCTATAACGTTAATATTTTTAAATCCTCTGTATCCCGCGTTACCTCATATTACAATACGTACTAATCTAGAACTTCACATAAACACTCTTCATTCCTCCAAAAAGATATACCTGAGTAGTATAGCTATTAGTTGGTATGTGAATAATCTAAAATACCTACAAAGTAGTGGCCCTGTGTTAAAGTTCTTAATATTGACACGTGGCGTATGAGATTCCTCAGTCGAGCGGTGGTTGCGAGTGCGCGCACGTATGGAAAATGAAGGACGCAAAGCCTGATGCACTGGAGTATCTTTCACTTATATCCACTATATCATTATATCCACTTATATCCACTATATATTCTACACACATACCACTTATACCAGATAACAATGCTAAATTAACAAATTACTTCTTTAAAAATCAATTAAGTCTACCAGAACTTCAGGAAGCCAAACCATTGCAAAAGGACCTCTGTTTTGTTCGTACAGTCTATTAGATTTAAGAGTAAAGTTTAAAGTTCTTAGCTCAGCCGTCTTTTTCTCTTAATTTTTCGCCTTAACAATTATCATTAATTCAGCTTACGCTCAGTATGACTACCAATGCAACAGTATTTTAAAAGAAAATAGACAGTGTCAAGCTTACGATTTAGGAAATAGGAACCTGATATGGAAGAAACTATGTACAAAGCCACATTTTGTATTCACTTATTATTAACAATAAAGATTATTTCAAAGGTAAACGTCACTGACTAGCATTATCTACAGGTTTTCACGTCTTCGCAGATATTGAGCTGCTCGACTCCAAATCAACAAAAAAATATGCCCGATAGCCCTACCATTGACGTTGAAGAATGAAAAGCCCTTATACAAGACTTATTCAACGAAAATCAGGGGCAGTTAAGTTCTTAAAATTTATATATTTATATATATATATATGTATGTATATTTTTTTCAACTTTTTTTTTTAACTTGAGACATCGAAATATTCCAAAAACTACGCATCCTATGAAAAAATATCCGTTATAAAAACTTTTTATTTTCGAGGAAGAAAAGCAACTTGAAACAAATTTGCCCCACCCTACAACTCAAGGAGCCAATATTGGGGGTAAATTTGTAATTTTTAATAGGAGCCCTAATATTTTATCACAGATTCAGATAATTCTTCATGAAATACGTAAGTTTCATTTGAATTTTTTTTATTCGCTACAGATGGCGCTGCAATTGCGAACAATGTAATTGTTGATTATTTCAAGGACTTCGGTGAGTCCCTCTGTCTCTGACAATGGGGGTGCTTGATTTAAGTGAGTTTCCTCGCCCCTCACCATCGGGATGCTTGATTTCGGTGAGTTCCGCTCGCCTCTCACCATCGGTGTGCTTGATTTCGGTGAGTCCCCTTACCTCTCACCATGAGGGTGCCTAATTTCGGTGTATACCCTCGCCTCTTATCAGAATTATTGATTTCGGTGAGTCCCCTCGCCTCTCACCATCGGGGTTATTGATTTCAGTGAGGCCCCTCGCCTCTCTCCATCGGGACCAATAAGTTGACCTCCAATTATTCCACACCAAACATTCACGGACCATGGATCCTGATGCTCAACTTCACGCAACCACTGTTGATTTTGTACACTCCAATAGTGCATGTTGTGCCGATTAACGTTACCATGGATTGTGAAAGACGAATCGTCTGTAAACAGTACTCGAGAAAAGAAGTTCGGGTTTCCTTCTATCTGCTGAACCGCCCATTGACAAAATGTCACTCGCTTCTGAAAATCATTGCCATGAAGTTCTTGATGCAGTGAAATATGATAAGGATTATATTTATCACGTTGTAATACCTTCCAAACACTGGATAGAGACATTCCGGAATCGCGGCTCAGTTGTCGAGTACTAACATGAGGGTCATGATTGAATGCAGCTAAAATCGTGATTTCATTATCAACTCCAGTAACTGTTAATCGACGCTTCCTTTTTTTCGGTTGTACACTTCCGTCAGTGATGAAGCTTTGGACAACCCGGTAAAAGGAAGCGCGTGAAGGAAAACATTCTGGAAAGCGTTGAGCAAAAAGCGCGAGAGCATAATTGATATTCTTGCTACTTTCTCCGTAAATAAGTAACATTTCAAGGCTGAGATAGAATTTCCATTGTAAAAGTAATGAAGTCAAGTAACGAGGGAATGCAAGACACCCAAACTAACTAAAACGAACATGCCCAACAGCAATAACCCAAACGAAAGCAACTAATTGCGACCAACTGAAATAAATGCAACCAACACACCCAAATTAAATGAATACGTGCGCCCATTTGCGCTGCGAGCTTCATTTGTTTCTTGATATTAATTCTCTTTAGACAATGTGCCATCTCGCTTAGCCATATTCGTTTGTTTTTAATTAGCAATAGTCGTTTATGCGTTCCTCTGCTCTACGATTTTAATTGCTCTTGTTCGCAGTTTAGGTTCACTTGCCACCTCATTGTGTAATCTTCAATTGTTTCCTGTTTTCGATTCTCATACGTGCGCTCATCCACGCGGCAAGATTCATTTGTTTCTTGATCCTAATTCTCTTTGGACAATGTGCCATCTCACTTGGTGATATACGTTTGCTGTCAGTTAGCAATAGCCGTTTATGCATTACTCCGCTCTACGATTTTGATTTGTTCTTTTTCGCAGTTTACGTTCACCTACCATATCATTGTGTATCACGAAAACCATCACTAAAGATCCAAATTAGTTTAATGCTAGTTTTTCAAGACGAATGATGTATTTATCCTTTGTCGAGGGTTCTGCGACGTAGTTGAAGAATTGGAAGAAAAAAATTTCAAAGTGCTGATGCCTGCTTCAAAGGGTAATTAGAAAGCAAATGTTAACAGAAGTTTGTAAAAGGCACACTTCGCAGTGGTGAGCAATCTTTCGAAGCTCGAACTAACAAGTGCATCGGAGGGCGAGGACAACATTTTCAGCACTTATTGTAAAATTTTAATCGAAAACCAGCACCCCGATGGTGAGAGGCGAGGGGACTCACCGAAATCAAACACCCCGATGGTGAGAGGTGATGAGACTCACATAAATCAAGCACCCACATAGTGAGGGGCAAGGGGACTCACCGAAGTCCTTGAAATTATCAACAATTGAATTGTTCGCAATTGTAGCGCCATCTATCGCAAATAGAAAAAAAAATCGAATAATGCTTACGTCTTACATAAAGAATAATCTGAATCTGTGATAAAAAATTGGGGTTCCCATTTGAAATTACAAATTTACCCCCACTACTGCCTCCTGGAGAGGTGAGATGGTGTAAATTTTTTCAGTTTGCTTCCTCGGGTTGCGGAAAGTGGGTCTCTGTACCAAGAGTTTGTGCTGAATATGGTTACAATAATTAATAAGCGTATGCGGACAATTGTCCAGGGATGGTCCTGAAGGAATAACTCGTGAGCGGAGGTGTAGCAACCGTGCCGAAAGCTGAATGGCACCTGGATGAGGTGTCTTGCAAGGTGACTCTGGGATGCCGGGCGACCTTACAGAGTATGCAGCATTAGCCTTGCACGAGGAGCTCTACAAGGATAGACGAACCCTTTCCCTAGCTGCTCGTGGAAACAACAATGACACCACCAAAACACCAAAAAGTTGTAGATGCGGTTCAAAACGATCGAACGCGCAGAGCACCCGGTGTGAAGTATTATATATAATATTCATTTGTTTTATACATTTTTTATATAAAACAAATGAATATTATATATGATACTTCACACTATATATAAACTATATATAATATTTCTGCCTGGGTATTATCTTGACAATATACAAAAATTGTTAACATAAACTCACTCAGAAAACGATTTGGTTGATCCTACTACATTTTTTGGTTGTGTTAACAATATATTTTGGCAGATGAAGTATTTTTTGATTCAACAAACTTTTTCGGGTACCCTGGTGGACAAAATTTTTACAGGAAAGCACAATATTTCTAAAACTGTATTTTTTTTGTTAAAACATGTACTTTTTTGTAAAAAATGATTCAAACTTTATAAACTATTCTTAATTTAAAAATAATTTGAAAAACTAAACGCTCTTGTTCTATTTCAAATCTTATTCAAATATTGTTTCAATCTAAGTTATTCCATTTTAATCCAATTTAATTTGAACTTTTTTAATTAAGGAAGACATTTTTTTGAATATTTATCAATATTTTACTTTTCATTTGAAATATTTTCAGAGTGTTAAATTAAAACTTTGAACGCTACAATTTTAATTGTTCTATTTAACAAATTTTTAATATGTAAGTGAAAATATTGAATTTTCATGCATAAATATCAATTGAACAATCATAAATTCGAAAAAAATTGAGTTAGTTTAAGAGATATTTACAAGTTTTGAGAAGATCCAAACTTAATTTAAAACTAGACAAGATTTCGAAAAATAAAAAACTTAATTTAGATTTTTGAAGATTTCGAAATAAAATTTGGAAGCTTTTTAAGGATCTTTCAAGATTTTGAGAAAAAAAAATCTTAAGTTTGCTGGGAAAATTTGAAATGATGTTTAATTTTGAAAAATTAATTTTAAGAGAATATTTAATAAGATTTTTAAAAAAATTCGAATAATAAATGACAATTGAACAATTATTAATTTAGAAAATAGTCGAGTAAGTTTAAAATATATTTAAAAGTTTTGAAATGATTCCAAAATAATTTAGATTTTGAACAAATTTAAAAATATTTGAAACACAATGTCGATTTTTGAAGATGTCGAACACAAAATTTATAAGCTTTTTAAGTATTTTGAAATTTTTCTCTTTTTTTTTAATTTGAGTGTCTGCCGTGATTAAAACATTTTTAGTTTTATGTAAATTAATGTAGAAAATTACAAATCTTTACAAAAAATGTACAAGATTCACAAAAGTTGAAAATTTATAAGCATTTTGAAATTTTTACATTTTTAAAAATTTGTTTATCAATTTTTTTTTTCAAAACTCCCAGAACAACAAACAATAACTTTTTTCTTTTGAAAATTAATTTAAAAAGAATATTTAGTAAGATTTCCAAAATTTTTTAAAAAGAATCTGAATGCTTTTAAGGTAATTTTTTTACTTTTGCAAGATTTTAAAAAAATTGTAGAAAAAATTCGAGTTCCAAGATAATAAAATTATTAGTTTCCTGGAAAATTTTTAAATGATTTTTTTCAAACAAATTTTTAAGAGAAATCTTCAAAAAGATTTCGAAACAAATTTTTATGTATAAATTAATTTTTCTAGCTTATAATTACTTAAAATGGTATAATTTTGAAAATTTCTAAAAATTATTGAGCGTTTGAATGAAAATTTTTTAAAGCTTTAAATTCAAAAGTTTAGAATTCAAGAGTATTCCACTTTGAGTGTTTTAATTTGCGGTTCAGTTTTTATAACTTCAAATGAAAAATGTTTATCTTCAAGAGTTCGAATTTTTTAATTTCAATGACCGTGTTGTAAATTCCTGTAGAAAATTAAAACTACAATAAAATACAACAATGTACAAAAAAATACCAAAAAAGTACAACATTCGTCTCAATAATAGAAAAAAATTGTACTTTCTTGTAATTTTGGCTGAAATTTATGATACTTATTCATAGATTCCTGTGAAAATAGTTTTAGTTTCCTGTAATTTTTTGTAAAAATTTGTCCACCAGGGTATATCAAATTTTTGTTTGAATCAACTAAAATTTGTTTTTTTTTTCGGATTGTAAATTCTGGGTTTTGACCACTGTGCGTTGTAATGGTTTAAATGAAAAAAGTTTAAAAATTGTGAAAAATTACTGTTTTATCAGGTGGGAGTAAGTCAAAAAAAGTGACTTTATTCTGTAGACTGCAAAAAACGGATCAAGAATCAAATCAACTGACAGGAGTTGAAAAAGTGATTTTATCCAAACCTTTTTACTTTACATTGTACGTTCAGGATTTGCGGAACCACATGGACGAAGAGCTACTTGATACCACGTTCCTAGTGGTAATGGCTCAATCTGTTCAATCTGCATACAAAGGTAGAAGGGTTTCAAATTTTTGATTCTTCGAGGCTAGGTTTGTCGACGAGAACATTTTTTTTCACAATATCTTAGATTTCATAAAATTGGAAAAGAGAACGACCCAAAGTTGGCTATGCATATAGATTTCTTTGTGGAATTTTTAAAAATAGGACAAAGAGGCCTATTAAAAAACAATGGTACCATTAAGCTACAACAACACTATAATAGTTATATATCCCAGCTGAAAATTCTTGTACAGGAACATGACCAGAAACATTTCCAGGAACATGTCCAGAAACATATGCAGGAACATGTCCAGGAACATGTGCAGCAACATATTCAGGATCCTCCGATGTTCCTGGACAGGTTTATTTTCAAAATTAATATTTAAAAAATAATTAAATCTTCTAGGTTTAGTAAGATTCAACTTTTTAAACTTCCGGATATTAAATTTCAATGTTAAATGAAAAATAAAAAGCCTCCATGTGCCTTCCTAAATACCACAAATTGAAAATCTATATTAGTCAACTCCAGGGTCGTGAAACATAAGTTTTTATATAATTTAAATGGATTTTTATTCTAATAATATAAGGTGTATACATCACCGATAGGTGAAACTAACACATATTTTACAGAGAATTAACAATTATTTGAAATATGGTCATCGACGCTTGCTACTTTATACTTACTAACATAATAATAATTATTGATTGTGAGTAACTGTAAGTAATGTTTCAGTCTTTTATTCTTTCAAATAATAGGTCGTTTTTTTATATAAATTGAAAGAAAATTTACATTTATTGATATTCACT
Organism: Andricus grossulariae; assembly: GCA_011634705.1. NCBI lineage: Eukaryota > Metazoa > Arthropoda > Insecta > Hymenoptera > Cynipidae > Andricus > Andricus grossulariae. The sequence continues at coordinate 219,367,878 of JAABKJ010007545.1, read as the reverse complement.
TTTCTATTTTAGGAGCAATTGAGACCTTTCATTTTGGGGTGAGTTTGTTAATCAAAAAGATTCTTGTTGCAGTTTATAAATGTTTCAAGGAAAACGCTGAAACGTGTAATTTATGTATTTGAAAATTATTCATATCTTTGCTAGTAAATATTGTCAATTAACAGTAAAAATATTAGTAGAAAAATAATTCTACATTTTCTAATTGAAAAAATGTAGATAATTATTAGTAAAATACACGTTTCTCTAAAAAGAGCTTTTGGAATGCTTATGCAAATTTGATTAACATATCGAAGTTGACAACAAAGCTGCTCTATTTTCTTAAGACATCCCAGACGGAAAAATCATAATGTAGTTTGTACAAAGTGAAAAAAATTATGTCTAATTTTTATTTGTTCAAACTAAAAAGGTATAAAACAAATGAAAATCATACATAATATTTCCAGCTATGTATATTTTTTCCGTCTGGGACTCACTGTTTCAGTTATTTTTTATTTACGATCTGACTCGTTTTTTAGAATTTTTATTTTATGAAATTAATGTTTTGAGGTATTTTAGCGTTTTCCGTATTCTCTAAACAAAGTGTGGAGAATGGATTTTGCGTATGAAAAGAGTAAGTTCTTCTTAATCAGGTCTCAGCTGTTTTAGAATTTTCCAAAATCTTGTTATTTTAGCTCAAAATGCTTATCATCAAATACTCGTCCACCTTTCTTCCTCGAATAATTTTTTATCCTACGTGATGACTAACTCGAATAGCGCAAAAGTTCTTTTTACATTTTTTAAACAATTTAGCTTTTGTGCATGTATTTACTTGAATTCAGTATGTATTTTCTCTACAAGAAAAAAAAAGTTTCTATAAAAATTTTGCGATTGTAGCAAATGTATTCTTATAATATTTATTTAAAAAAGCATTGGGAAATCTTTCATTATGTTCAAGAAAATTGAAATTGTTTTTTATTTTAAACGATTGAATCAGACATTCTCGAACTTGTGTCTCAAATTTGAAATTGTTTACGCTCTTTCAGAAAATTTAAATTAAACTTTGTCTTTCTATAATATACAAATTTTTAAATGTTGAGGCTTTATATTTAAAAGTGTGAAATTATTTAATTTTCAAGCGCTTCAGATTTCAGTTTTTTTTTTATTTCAGTGGCTTACTAATTTAAATTATTCAATTTTTAGACAAAAATGAAAAATTTATAGAATTCCAAGTTTCCAAAATTTGTTTAAGTTTATTTAAAAATTTTTATATTTTAAAAATTTCATTTTGAACACGGTTTTCAGTTTATAATAATGATTCGTGTAGACTTTTTTGCCAAACTATTCTAGTTAAAAAATTGTTTAATTTCCTTAAATGCCTAAAATTTGCAACTCATATAAATTGCAAAAATCCATTTCAATATAGAGATATTTTATTTTTGTTTTCAGATTCTAATGAGATTTATCGTCTTTTTTTTAAATCCGTTCGAACATTTTAAAAAGATATAAAATTAGCAAAATGGCGTCGATTTGTTTGAAAATATAAAAAATCTATTTTTACAAACTACAGATTCGACAAAATGCAAAGAAAAATTTTGCTTGTTTTAAAAAGTTCTACGAAAAATACCTTTACTCTTTTATGTTTACGAGAAATATTCAAAAATTCAATTTTCCGAACGAAAATTTTTGTTTCCACTAAAAAAGATTAATATTCAATAAAAAATGAAACAGTTAAATTTTCAGTTAAAAACTTAGTTTTTGACAACAAAAAACTAATTTAAAAAAAAGTTAAATTTTCAACAAAATAGTTCACAATGTAACCAAAGAGTAGAATTTTTAATTAAAATAATGAATTTTCAACTAAAAAATATAAATTTCCAATTAAAAAATTGCATTTTTAACTTAAAAAATACAATTTTTAATCAAAATACATGAATTTCAACCTGAAAAACATCAGTTAAAAAAAATGGAATAGGTAAATTTTCAATCATAAAACTTAATTTTTGAAAACAAAAAACTAATTTTCAACAAAATTTTTATAAAATTTCAACAAATTAGTTACATTTTCAAAAAAGTAATTAAGTTTACAATAAACTAGTCAAATTTCCAACTAAAGAGTGGAATTTTCAATTAAAATAACGGATCTTCAACTAAAAACATCGATTTACAACTAAATAATTACATTTTAACTACCAAAAACACTATTTTTCAACAAAATACATGAATTTTCTACTGAAAAAAATACAACAAATTAGTTGAATTTTCAACAAAATAGTTGAATCTTCAACCAATCAGTGGAATTTTCAATTAAACTAATGAATTTTCAACCGTAAAATATTTATTTTTTATCAGAAAAAGACGACTTTGTAACAAATTACATGAATTTTCAATTTAAAAAGATTAATTTTTAACAAAAAATGTAATAGTTATATTTCAGTTGAAAAATTTAATTTTTAACAAAATAGTTGAATTTTTAACCTACAAAGATGAATTTTCAACAAAAAACATAAATTTTCGACTTGAAAAGGTCAATTTTCAACAAAAAATGAAATATTTAAATTTTCAGTTGAAAAACAGCGAAAATATTTTATTCAATTTTTTTAAAACCAACGCCATTTTGTTAATTTCAAACCTTGCTAAAAATGATTAACAGATTTTAAAAGAGGTCGTTTATCTCACTAGAATCTGAATAGAAAAATGAAATATCTCAACAACATATTTTGAAATTTCTTATTTGGAATGTATCTGTTCTATTATTTACTTCTCCAGGCATTTTGAATTCTTGATATTAACGTTATGCAATTTTTAAGTTTTTACAATTTCAAGAATATAAGAATTTAATTTTAAATTGGTTTAAATTTAAAAGTGGTCAATCCAAATTGGACTCAGCCTTTATACTTTTGCGCTATATGTCATTGGGTCATAAAAAAAGGAAAAATGGAAAATAATATAAAATAACTCGGGTTATCTACAGAACCAGAAGAATATATAAAATCTTCGATATTATTCTCAACACTTCACACGGTGACGTGCCACATATCTCACGTCGATCCTGAAGTAGTCCAATTAATGGGTTACCTACCTCAGGATATGATTGGCCGTTCGTTATTTAACTTCTATCATCCTGAGGATCTGCATTTCATCAAAGAAATCTATGAGACTGTGAGCATGACAAAAAATTCGAAATACCAAAAGCAAAAGTTTCCACATGGAATTATTGTCTTGGTGTCGATAAAAGATGCACAAATTTCTGTTTCTGATTCTTTATTTGCCATTTGTTTTTTAAGCTCTTAAAACGACTCGGGTTTGGCCATATCCATAATCCAGGAACCTGTGCAGGATCATTCAAAGGTTAGCTTGCATGCAGGTTCTTTTGCAAGATCATGTACAGTTTCCTTCGTCAAATTCCTGTACAGAAACCGTCAAGATGACCTGTACATGTTTTGTGCAGAAACATGTCCAGGATCCTCCGAGGGTCGTTTCCAGAAACACGTCCAGGATCCTCCGAGGGTCGTGTGCTGAAACATTTCCAGGATCCTCCGAGGGTCGTGTGCAGAAACATGTCCAGGATCCTCCGAGGGTCGTGTCCAGAAACATGTCCAGGATCCTCCGAGGTTCGTGTGCAGAAACATGTCCATGATCCTCCGAGGTTCCTGAAACGGAATTTTCTCCTGGGGTTGAAAACCCGAGTCGTTTTAAGAGCTGCTGTTTTCTTGATTTGCACATGTGGACATTATAAGATTCAAAAAAGAAAAATGTGCATCATGAGAAGGGAAAAGTTTTAATGAAGAAACTGTATTTTTTGTGAATTAACCAGGTATTAAGCAATGGAGGGGCATCGTTTAAGTCACTTCCGTACAGACTTATCATCAAAAACGGGGATTCAATCGTCCTTGAGACCATGTTATCAGCTCATATCAATCCTTGGACCAAAAAACTAGAATCTGTTCAAGGTCTGCATAGGGTACTGAAGGGTCCCACAAATCCAGATGTTTTTGGTGATTGTGATAAATCAGTCATCTACAATGAAGAAGAACTTGAGCAATGCAAACTGATTCAAAACGAGATCTTGTCTCTCTTACAAGGGGTAATTTACAAATTTTGAAAACTATTTTTTTTTAATTAGCTCTTATTGGAAATATCTGATATTAGACTTCACAGCCTAAAATGCTCTAAAAAGAGGGGAAACAGCGTGATTTTTCAAAAAAACAAGGGAATAATAGGGGAATAAATTCTTACAAATAAGGGTAATGTAGGTACCATATAGAATTCAATATGAACGGCTTTAAATTCCCAAAAGATTCCCGAGTTAACTCGAAAAGATGAATTTTTTTGAATAAAAACCAGTTGAATTGGACCAAAAAGATGAATTTTCAAAGAAAATAGTTGCAATTTTAACCAAAAGTTATGAAATTTCTACCAAAGATATGAATTTTTAACGCGAAATATTAATTTTCAACAAAAAAGTTAATTTTAAACGAAATAGTTTAATTTAAAAAAAAAATTGAATAGTTAAACTTTCAGTAAAAAAACTTGATTTTCAACAATAATAAAACTAATTTTCAGCAAAATAGTTAAATTTTCAACAAAATAGTTAAATTTTCAATTAAAATACTGAATCTTCAACTCAAAAAAATGAATTTGTAATCAAAGAAATGTGTTTTTAACTCAACAAAATACATGAATTTTCATATACAAAAGATCAATTTTCAACAGAAAATGGAATAGTTAAATTTTCATTTAAAAAACTTAGTTTTTAAAAACAAAATAATTTTCAACATAATAGTTAAATTTTCAAAAAGTAGTTGATTTTTTAACAATATAGTTAAATTTTCAACAAAATAGTTGAATTTTATACCAAACAATTGCATTTTTAACAATAAAAAGACAATTTTCTAACAGAATACATGAATTTTCAACTGAAAAATATAAATTTTTCATAACAAATGGAATAGTTGAATTTTTAATTAAGAAACGTAATTTTCAACAAAAACATTAAGTTTTAAACAAAATAGTTAAATTTTCAAAACAATATTTAATTTGTTATCTAAAGAGCAGAATTTCCCATCAAAATACTAAATTTTCAACTCAAAAAAAAGAAAAAAATTTTCAACCAAACAGTTGCAGTTTCAACTAATAAAAAGACGATTTTTCAACAAAATACATGAATTTTTAACTAAAAAAAGATAAATTTTCAACAAAAAATGGAATAGTTAAATTTGCAGGCAAAAAAAAATAATTTTCAACAAAAAACTAATTTTCAGCAAAATAGTTAAATTTTTAATAAAATAGTTAAAGTTCCAACTGGAGAGTAAAATTTTCAATCATAATAATGAGTTTTTCCAAAAATACAAGAATTTTCAACTGGAAAAGAACAATTTTCAACAAAAATGGAATAGTAAAATTTTCAGTTAAAAAACTTGATTTTCAACAACAACAAAAGTAATTTTCAACAAAATAGGTAATTAAATTTTCAACTAAAAGATATAAATTTTCAATTAAAATTCTGAATCTTTAACTTTAAAAATGAATTTATAATCAAAGAGTTGTATTTTTAACTCAATAAAATACATGAATTTTCTTCTAAAAAAGATCAATTTTTAATAGAAAATGGAATAGGTAAATTTTCAGTTAAAAAACTTAGTTTTCAAAAAGAAAATAATTTTTAAAAAATAGTTAAATTTTCAAAAAATAGCTGAATTTTCAACAAAATAGTTAAATTTTCAACAAATTAATAGAATTTTCAACAACACAATTGCATTTTTAATTATCAAAAAGACATTTTAAAAATACATGAATTTTCAACTGAAAAATATAAATTTTCCACAAAAAATAGAATAGTTACATTTTTAGTTTAAAAAGAAAGTTAAGTTTTAAACAAAATAGTTACATTTTCAAAAAAACTTGGTTTAATTTTTAACTCAAGAGCAGAATTTCCAATTAAAATACTAAATGTCCAACTAAAAAAAAAACAATTTCCAAACAATTAGTTGCAGTTTTAATTAATATAAAAAAACGATTTTCCAACAAATTACATTATTTTTTAACTAAAAAAAGGTAAAGTTTCGACAAAAAGTGTAATAGTTAAATTTTCCGTTAAAAAACTTAATTTTCAACAAAAAACTAATTTTAACCAAAATAGGTAAAATATTAACAAAATAGTTCAATTTTCAACAAAATAGTTAAATTTTTAACTGAAGAGTGGAATTTTTAATTATATTAAAGAATCTTTAACCAGATAAAATAAATTTCCAACCGAACAATTGCATTGTTAACTACCAAAAAGACGATTTTTCAACAAAATTCATGAATTTTCAACGAAAAAATATCAATTTTCAACCAAAAATAGAATAAATAAATTTTCAGTAAGTAAACCTAATTTTCAACAAAGTAGTTGATTTTTTAAACTACAAAGATTAATTTTTAAACTAAAAAGATACATTTCCAACAAAAAATAGAATAGTTAAATTTTCAAGAAAAAGAAACTAGTTTTTTTATAATGCAATTGAATTTTTAACAAAAAGTGTATTTTCAACAACAAAAAAAGACATTTCTACCAAGAGCATGAATTATCAATTCAAAAGGACGAATTTATAACTAAAAGTCCTGAATTTTGTAACAAAAATATGCGAACTTTTCAATAAAAAAGAATAAACTTTTAGTAAAAAGTATCTTGAAAAAAGGGGAAAAAGAGGAATTCTTAAAAAAGGGGAAAATAGGGGAAAGAGTGTGAAGTCTTTGATATCATTCTAAAATCCAGTAGTTTTTTAAAGTAATTACTGTATCCACAATGAACAATACACTCAAAAAAATGTTTGTTAGAATACATTTTGTTTAAAACAAAACTTATATTTGAATTAAACAAATTTTGTCTGATTTGAACAAATTTTATTTGATTCACACAAAGTTTCTTCAATTCAACATATTTTTTCTTTGCTATAGGGTCAAAAAAATGTTTGTTTATCTTTATTATGGTTTTTATTCAACTCAAATAAATTTAATTTAATTCAAATAAAGTTTGTTTAATTCAATTAAAAATTTGTTTTAATCAAATAATTAATTCAAAAAAATTTGTTTGTTTGAAATAAACATTTTCCTCAGTGTATTTCAAGATAGTTACTTATTTTATTAGTTTTTTTATTTTATTATTTATTATTTTCTGTATTTTTTTCTGCTGCTCTTGAATTTGACACTTTTTTTTCATTTCTGCATAGGACTTTTCGAAGAATCAACCCACAGAAAGTAAAAATTTCAAATTTCTGGAGCCTGTCATACTGAATCTGCTAAACGAAATCCTGCCATCAGAATCGCGCATGGACACAGGAATGGATGACCGGAGTTTTTCGGTGACTATTAACTTCGTTTTAGTATCCATGATTTTTTACTGATACGCTAGACATGCTCTGGTGTTTCGGACTGTATTAAAAATTATTGTCGCGATTTTTTGGTATGTACTGAACTTTTCTCTCCAGATTGTAATCCAGTTTCTAGGTTTCTTTCTATCGGAATTAGGTACGCAGTCTTCTTTTTTCCAAAACTATTTGCCCTCTGAAAAAAATTTCAATCCTACAGAAAAATTCGGCGTTGCTCCTGTTAATATTTCGCGAAGAAAATTCATAGAAACCTGGAATCTCTCTCTAATCGGAAATATTCATTTTTACAGGGACGAAATGACGAACATTTGAGATTTGCCACAGGGCGAGCCACACCGCCGCATGGCGTCGGCCATCTTTGCCTTGATTTAGAGATGGGCGATTTTAGGCAATTGTAAGGATTTTAATTTCGACGGATCTAAAGGGTTTCCTGAGTAGTTCAAAATATTTTACGGGATTTAAAAGATTTTTAATAGATTTCAAGAAATTTAAAACGATTTCGAGAGATTTTGTAAGATTTCCAAATATTTCAAAGGATTTTACGGTATTTCCAAATATTTTTATAAGAATTTTCAAAGCATTTAATAGATTCCAAAGATTTCGAAGAATTTTACGAAATTACAATTTTTTTAAATGGATTTCAAGAAATTCTTTACGATTTCAAGGCATTTTGTAAGATTTGCAAATATTTCAAAGGATTTTACAGTATTTTCAAAAGTTTTTATAAGGATTTCCAAAAGATTTCATAGTGTTCGAAAGATTTCGAAGGATTTCACGAATTAAAAATTTTTAAAATATATTTCAAAACATTCTTGACGATTTCCAGGGCTTTTGTAAGATTTTCAAATCTTTCAAAGGATTTTGCGGAATTTAAGAGATTTTCAATGGATTTCTAGAAATTCGTATCCCTCTCTTCCATCTCTAAAAATCCTATCCCTCTCTTCCAACTTTAAAATTCCTGTCACTCCTTTCTGTGTCCTTTCGTGTCCCTCTCTACCAACTCTAAAATTCGTATCCCTCTCTTCCAATTCTAAAATTTGTATCCCACTTTTCCAATTCGAAAATTCCTATCACTTTTTTTCTAATTCTAAAACTTTTTCCCTTTCAACTCTAAAATTCCTATCCTTCCCTTCCAACTCTAAAATTGAACATCCCACCTTTCCAACTAAAAAATTCCTATCCCTCTCTCCCAATTCTAAAATTCGTATCCCTCTCTTCCAATATTAAAATTTATATTTCTCCCTTCCAACTAAAAAATTCCTAACCCTTCTTTCTAATTCTAAAATTTCTTTCCTTCCAACTCTAAGATTTCTATCCCTCCCTTCGAACTAGAAAATTCCTATCCCTCTTTTACAACTCAAAAATTCCAAGGATCTTGAAAGATTTTAAAGAATTTTATCCTTCCCTTCCAACTAGAAAACTCCTACCACTTCCTTCCAACTTGAAAATTCTTATTCTAACTTTCCAACTCGAAAACTCCTATCCCTCTCATCCAACTCTAAAATTCCTATCCCTCTTTTCCAACTTTGAAATTCCTATCACTCCCTTCCAACATGAACATTCGTATCCCTCTCTTCCAACTCTAAGATTCGTATCCCTCTCTACCAATTCTAAAATTCGTGTCCCATTTTTCGAAATTTCCTACCCCTTTTTTCTAATTCTAAAATTTCTTCCCTTCCAACTCTAAAATTTCTTACCTTCCAACTCTGAAATTCCTATCCTTTCCTTTAAAATATATAATTTTATATCCTTCCCTTCCAAATATAAAATTCCTATCCCTCTCTTTTATCTCTAAAATTTCTATCCCTTCCTTCCAAATTAAAAATTCTAATCCCTCCCTTCCAACTGGAAAATTTCTATTCTTCACTTATAATTCGAAAATTCCTATTTCTCTCTTGCAACTCTAAAATTCCTGTTCCTCTCTTCTAACTCTAAAATTCCTATCCCTCCCTTCCAACTCTAAGATTTCTATCCCTTCGTTCAAACTAGAAAATTCCTATCCCTCTTTTCCAACTAGGAAATTCCAAGGATCTTGAAAGATTTCAAAGAATTTTATTCTTTTTTTTTCAACTCGAAAATTGCAAGGATCTTGAAAGATTTTAAAGAATTTTATCCCTCCCTTCCAACTGGAAAATTCCTATCCCTTCCTTCCAAGTTGAGAGTTCCTATTCTTTCTTTCCAACTCGAAAATTCCTATTCCTCTCTTCTAACTCGAAAATTCCTATCCCTCTCTTTTATCTCTAAAATTTCTATCACCTTCTTCCAAATCTAAAATTCCTATCCCTTCCTTCCAACTCGAAAATTTCTATTATTCCCTTATAACTCGAAAATTCCTATTTCTGTCTTCCAACTCTGAAATTCCTGTCCCTCTCTTTTAACTCTGACACATCTATTCCTCCCTTCGAACTAGAAAATTCCTATCCCCCTTTTCCAACTTTAAAATTCCTATCCCTCCCTTCCAACTCTAAAATTCCGATCCCTTCCTTCCAATTAGAAAATTCCTATCCCTCCCTTCCAACTAGAAAATTCCTATTCTTCCCTTATAACTCGTAAATTCCTATTTCTCTCTTCCAACTCTAAAATTCCTGTCCCTCTCTTTTAACTCTGAAATTTCTATTTCTCTCTTCCAACACTAACATTTTTATCCCTCTCTTTGAACTAAAAAATTCCTAATCCCCCTTCCAACTCGAAAATTCTTCTCTCTCCCTGCCAATTCTAAAATTTCGATCCCTCACTTCCAACTATAAAATTCCTAACCCTCCCTTCCAATTAGAAAATACCTATTCTTCCCTTATAACTCGAAAGATCCTATTTCTCTCTTCCAACTCTAAAATTCCTGCCCCTCTCTTTTAAACCTGAAATTTCTATTCCTCCCTTTGAACTAGAAAATTCCTATCCCTCCTTTCCAACTCGAAAATTCTTCTCTCTCCCTATCAACTCTAAAATTCCGATCCCTCCCTTCCAACTAGAAAATTCCTAACCCTCCCTTCCAACTAGAAAATACCTATTCTTCCCTTATAACTCTAAAATTCCTATTTCTCTCTTCCAGCTCTAAAATTCCTGCCCCTCTCTTTTAAACCTGAAATTACCATCCCTTTCTTCCAACTCTAAAATTCCTATCCCTCTCTTTTTTCTCTAAAATTTCTATCCCTTCCTTCCAACTCTAAAATTCCTATCCCTCCCTTCCAACTAGAAAATTCCTATCTCTCCTTTCCAATTTGAAAATTCCTATCCCTCTCGTTGCAAAATTTGTACAGTCTCTCATTTCTAAATTTTATCCAATTTTTTATTTTATTATTTTAAATTGATAAACAAAGTTTTTCACTATCAATCCAATTTGAAAGAAATTTACCATCCTTAATATCCTTCACTTTTGCTTTCTCATAGAGGAAGCTTCGTAATGGTAACATTTTCCAAAAATTTTAAATTCATTTAATTAAACCTTATTTTGACCACTAATATCCTGAAACTGACCGCAGGATTTCTAAAAATATTCATTGGATTTTTTTAGCACTTAATAATATTGTGAAAATCGGGTTTTTATAGTAAAACTTTTTTCACTAACATAATTCAAAGTTGTTGCATGGATATAAAAGATTCGTTGGTTCGAGACGAATTGGTTGACCTATAATATTAATAAATTTTATTAAAGAATAAGCAAGTTATTGTTATTTATATTATATTTAAAGTAGATTTTTATAGTGAAAATTTGTTTACTTTTCATAATTTAAAGTTGATGTGAGAATAGTCATGGTATCTTAGTCATTGTAGCTCCATATAAATATAAATACAAATAAAATAGAAACACTCGAGATCGAATTCACAGCTAGTTTTGTCTTTTTCCGAGACGATTAATACCAAAACTGGATCTCTAACGGAGCCAACTTTAGGGAGTAGCACGGCCTTCGTCCTTCAATTCATGAACGCTATCGGAGACGGGATGAATGGCGTTAGTTCCGGAGACGACCACCCTAAACGCATTCCTTGGTCTAAAGGATCTTATCACAAGGAGTTTTTTGAGACCGCGAGGCGGCAATTGAAAAGTATGTGGTTTGTTCATCCTGAAAGTCGAAAGCCTATTAAAACCGATATTCCGTGCTTACAAAACTGAATTGACACTTTGCAAGGATTTCAATTACTCTGTAGAAAACTGGAATCTCTTGGCTTTGAAAGTTTTGACTAGAAGAATATCAATCTGGATGGCCTGGAAAATTGTTTTGGTCTGGCCAAGGCGCACGATTTCAGGTCGAACAAACCAAGACAAATCAAGACAGCGGGGAGTTTATCCTGTCTGATTGTAAAAGTTTGCTCTCAGGTACGCAATATTTACCAGACGAGGTGGATGACGAGCAATTAGTCCTGAAAGATGAGAGCCATTATTTAAGTGAAGGTGACGAGCAGCGTGAAATACCAGAGAACAGTAACGTGCATAGTCACTTTGGTGACTTAATTAAAGCGCTGCAAAGTCGTCAATCTTCAATCAAGTCATGCTCTGGCTGTGAAATTGCATTCCAAAAAAAGTCATCCTTGAGGGGTGAAGGAACTGTTTTTCGTGACGTGCGTTTGCATGCCAAACGTCTTCTAGGTCGAATTTTGACCAAACCGAAGCAAGCAAAAATTGACACGCCGAAATTAGATGCGAAACCAGTTGTAACAAAGCGAATTCTGAAACCGAAAAAAGTAAGATGCGTCGCGAAAAAATGTGAAACAAGTGTACCGGAAGTACCAACCCAACCTGCGCTTCACGCAACGGCAGTTCAATTCGAACTTGAAATAGAGAATTCGGAAGTCCAAGAAGTTAAAATCCACATCCCTGATGTTGAATTCGATGTAGTGGATGACGAAATCGACTTCAGCAATGTAGAGTTCATCATCTTGGAAGATGAACACGAGGCAACACAATTGGAAAACACTTGAGAAATCTAAAGCACATGACTGCTGACGTTGACTGAAAACATTGAGGTTTTAGAAATGCGAACTCAGAAGGTTTGAGTAGAAATGTTACAACGGTTGCAAAAAGAATCTTATTCTCAAGTACTCACAAGATAATAAACTATTTTGCGATTTCAGTTTTACTTCTAAATCTTGAATGGCATTGCACATAAAAGTTTCAAGGCTAAAGTACATACTTATAGTTCATACTGATAATTTTGTGCATTTTTACAGAAGTCGTCTACATAACTTATAATAAAACACTTAGAAGAATTTGAAGCAACGGGTATCCAGCGAAGGATTTCATAAGATTGACAAATATTTCACAAAGATTTTAAAGCTTATATATTATTATATTTATTTGAAAAATTTATAAAGGTTTTGAAAGTTTGTAAGACATTTTAAAAGATTTTACCAAGATTTCTAAGGTTTCAAGAGATTTTGAAAGATTTAAATGATCTCATAAAGATTTCAACATTTTTAAAGATTTTACAAAGGCATGCACATCCGATTTTAAACACTTCTAAAGATCACAAAGTTTTAGAAGACTTTAAATATTTCAAAGGTTTCGAAAGATTTTCACGATTTCGAAAGGTTTCAAAAGATTTGAAAAAATTTGAGATTTAAAAATATTTCACAAAAATTTTAAAACGCCTCAAAAGATTTCTAACAAATTTTCCATAACAAATTTTAAAACTTTTTCTTAGACATTTCGATAAAGATCCACGATTGTTATTTTTATAAATAATTTAATTCACGTGTACGTATACGGTATATAGTATACGATTTTAACATATATTTAACATGTGGAGTAATTGTTATAAAAATCAAAATACTTATTTGTTCGATTAATTGAAATATTTAATTATTCTATAGTAGAAAATTACCAATTGATAATTACTAATTATTGAAACAATGAGTCAAAGAAATATTACGAATCTTATTAAATATATTTTTGTTTTGAATATGTATTTTCGAAAGCTGGCAGACTTTTTGAAATACTAAAATAAAAAACTTTATATTTCAGTCAATTTCGACAAAAAAGATTAAATATTTTAATGTTTTCAAATGTCCCGCCAAATGTATATTGTCTGCTGCAGCCCAAATGCACTACATACACCTCGATGCGCGAGCTCTCATTGCGGAAACTTCGATGCGCGAACTCCAATTGCGCAAACCTATCTCCCCCCGTTGGCTATCAGCAGTAGCATGCGCCGTTTTGTGCTTGAGTTGTGCTGCTGAAAGAAGCCACAAACAAGAAGAAGAAATTGCATTTTTGTGTAATTTGGTATCGATTGGATATTTCGAAAAATAAAAAGTATGTTTTTACAGTTTACTATTTAATAATATGTACATCATCATTTTAAAAAGAGTTTTCACGTGCACAAAAGGGTAAAATGGAGACCCAGTTTTTGCCACCACCATACTCTGAAGAAATGGTCGTAATGTTGAAAGAGTTCGTCAAAGAGAGGCTTGCTCCTTTGAAAACATGGCCAACTCATACTGTCAAATTAGTTAGACGGGCCAGTAAGTAATAGAGACAGTTTTTTCTTGCACGTACAGAATATTTGTTTCTACAATTGCTGTCATTATTTTAGGAAATCTGCAAAAAGTAAGGCAAGTGTCAAATAGAAAATTTTCTTCAGGGTGTTTGCTATAGAAGCGTTAACCTCAAAATAATAACTTTGCTTTTCATTCACCAAATATGACTTTGAATTGCCACATTTTGACGGATCTGCAGCAGAATACTCCAAGTTCTTTCACTCAGGATATACTGCTCCAATATTATAGGGTATCAATGTATTCTTGAGCAGTATACAGAACGAAAAGAAGTTGGAATATGTTATTTTGGAGCCAATTATATCAAAATGCAAAGGGAGTTTAATTTTTCCTGAACTTTAATTTCCATTTTACTCTTAAATTATTAAACTAGCTTGCCCGATAGCTCCAGTAGAGTGAGCCGGTAAGGAATAACGCAGAGTGTAAGAATAAATTTAATTCTCACATTGTTCAATTCACTTTAAATATAATTAACTCACGTTTAGTATTCCCATCAATAATTCACAACAAATAATTACAATGAGTGGGCCTTCGCCCCACTCAACAAGAGTTATGGTCGGGAAACGCCGAAATCTCATATCGCGTGACAAGTGACGCCATCTTGACCGCGACAAAACTTTCTTTATATAGAGTGATCCGAGTAACCACTTGACATTTTAGCAATTAATAATTATTAAAGTATTGAGTTACGCCTCTCTAGCGGGGGTCCTTGCTGACCCAGAAAATACATGAGAATTTAAACACCAATTTTCCGAGCGCGAGTCAACAATAATGACCTTGCCCGAGGTCAGAAACTAACAAATTTCAACGGTGTGTGCCTACCAGTTCGGCACACGACGTTGAAACGAAAGAATTTAAACAAGTAAACCAGGGAAAGATTAGGGGAACCCACCTGGCAGTAACCGGCCTCATCTAGATCGTCCTCCCATTGTCTCAGTTTAATTCATTAAATGGGCTTCCAAATTAATATCTCCTTTATCCCTCTGTTCTTGACAGGCGTAGTACTCACCACAAGTCTAAAATCACAAATGACTTTCAGAGTGGCGTCTCCGTTCTCCCTCTCATAATAGTTGGAGTGCCACTCGCGTAAGAGCGTATAATTACCGACTGAGAGGACGATCGAAGGAAAAGGACAACTGCCACGCAAGCCTTCGTCGTCTGCCGCTAGTCGATGGTCCAGGGGTGGGGCTGGCTCGGGTCAGCACGCAGATTCTCCGCGGCCGCTTGCTCCTGTTCTTCCGATCCCTCTTGAACGTGCGGGAATCCCATCCACTACGTTTGCGCCAGGAAAATCTCCTCTTCGTAGTCCCTGGTGACAACAGACATCCAATGCAGCTAACCTCGTAGGATACGAATGGATCTCACCAGCCAGATTCCTGGCTCCCCCACCATCGCTCCATTACTTTGAACGGCGCGTCAATTTGAATAGCACTCACAAGCAGAAAACACACATTTATTTGAAGATTTAAGCAACGCAGAATCATTTATCAATAACTTTAGTTTCATTTTACTTCAATACTTTTTTCTGTTATAATACTAAACAAAAGCACTAAAATACAAAAATAAATGAATTCAGTAATAAATTCAGTTCAACATAAAAAATTATTACAACTTCAATTAAAATAATATTTATATTGAGAGATGGATAAAATTACATAATTGGAAAATTTAATAACATTTTTTACACATAATTTAATATTAAAATAAAGGTTATTCACTGCCTGAATTTTGTCAGAAATTTACTCTTAGCAACAGCCGATGAAGTGAACTCTTTCGGTTCTGCACTTACACTATGAAGATAAAAAGACTTTTCCCAGTTTTTCGCGGATTTTGATCAATTATTTTATAGGAGTTAATTACTATTTAATTCATCCCTGTTTTAAGATAAAATTCTTAACGCCTATGTTCCACACATGCGCAGTCGATTTTCTTTCTGGTGTATTGCTGAAAAAGCCTTCACATACTGGGAAATATTTTAAACCACTCACGATAAAAAGCAACTCGATTCTTTTACTGATATATTATTTTCCTTTAATATATATTGTATATCTAAAACAATTAATTTTTATTATGTTTAATTATAAATTATTATAGGAAAACTTAACGCTTTGGAAAAAACTGCTTCGGATGCAATTGGATGTACACTATCTGGAGCAAGAGATTGGCCAGGAGGCCGCAACGAATGATTAGAAGCAAAAAATAATTTTGTTTAAATAATTTATATCAAATTCAATATTTTTGAGTGTTTCAACAAAAAAAATATCCAAAGAGATACACTACGCAATATTCGCATATATTTATCGGAAAATTATATTGAAACCAAAAAAGATTCTTAATATTTACAAATAAATATTATATTTCAATTAAAAGTAGAATTTTTATTTCGATTTAAGCCTTTTATTTATTAATTGGGCGTTAGACGGATTGCACAACTAACGCCCAACTGAGCCCCAATCTGGGAATTTGTTGGGCTGACCGTTACAACCCAGACAGTAGCCCAATCGGGCACAATTGGGCTGCCCAACTAATAATTGGGCAATCTGGTCGGGGCCCAGTCTGGCCCTAAACAACTTTTCCACATGGGCAAGGCTTCAAATCTGAGAAATTGAAACTTTATTTAAGACCGAACTGTAATCTACTTTCATATCTCTCTAAATCCGAATTAGTAGACTACTAATGCAATATTAGTAGCATTGTGTTTAACTGCTAAATTAGTAATTTTATTACTTTGTACTAAATGGAATGGTAAGATTTGTGTTACTAAATGAATTAGTCAGGGTATTATACTAATCTGCTTAGTGGTACTAACTCACTAATTCAATGAGTAGCAATGAGCTGCTAGGGAAACATAACTTAATAATTTTCCCAATACCTTCTGTTGCTTCTTGAGTCTTAATTAAGAAAGTTTATTGTTTTCTCAACTTTTACTCTAAGTTTATATTGTTATACAATTAATAATTGTATATGCACAATATACTATTCACAATTTAAACGGTAAATACATGTTCTATTTTCCAAACAAAACACATCAGTCTATTTTAAAGTGTAATTCAGAAATATTCATACATGCAATAGTAACTTAAAAGATCAAGAGATGACTTTAATTTTAGTGCTTGCTGCCTCTGCCATAAATTTTTGAACATGTGTTCTCATTTTCAATAATTCCGAAGGCTCTATTGGTATTAAATTGAGCAAATATGAAAAATCTGCAGGTGTTAGATTAAGAATCTTTCTCCTTCCACTTTATTTATTTTAACGAATAAATAGTAACTTGCTATTGGACAAAAGCTACAAATGTGAGTATATATAGCAAGAATTTATCGTCTGCGTTCTCACGATATTCTTCAAAAATCATATTTCTCTCCTCTATCATTGTGTCTGCACAGGAAAAATGAAGAATTTTATTGAAATTCTACTACTTCCGGTGGTCGGATTACTGCATTTTAAAAGTAAGTGAGATATAATATTAAAATTCATATGTATTATAAATAACACATATCGACGCCTACATTCCATACATGTCGCTAAATGCGACGTCGCGCGGTACACCGCCTGAATGCCACGTGGAGCAATATGGAATGGAGGCGTCGATATATGTCCTAGAACATGTTTCCTTAAGAGCTTTCAGTTATAATATAGTTCGTTCTTAAACTTGCGTTTTTTATAAGATACTTATTTTGCTTTCTTTAGATAACAAAATAATGTTAATTAAGGGTGTGCGAAAAGCTCGAAACTTCGAGTCGATTCGAGCCGACTTTTTTCGAGTCAAGTCGAGCTCGAGCATGCTTGAAATTTCGCGTTCTCGAATTTTTTGAGCTACTCGAAAGTTTCGAGAACTCGAACGGCGTCGAGTACTCGAAAGTTTCGAGCTACTCGAAAATTTCGCGTGCTCGAAAGTTTCGAGCTGCTCGAAAGTTTCGGGTTCTCGAAGCTTTTGAAATTAACAAGAATTTCTTCAAACCCGGTACTAGAGGAGTTTTCGAATTGCTAACAGTGATTTTAGAATCAAAAGTAAGAATTCAAGATTTTTTATTCAAAACAACGCCTAGATTTTGAAAAATTTCAATAAATTGACAGATGAAAAATTTAATAAACTGACGGACTTCCGTGAGACTCAGTATACTAGAGGTTTTTTCGGGCTTCTGATTATAAATTTGGTCGAAATTTTGAAGAAATTTATTATATTCAGGGATGTCGTCATACTCGAAAGTTTCGAGTTCTCGAAGACATCCGAGAACTCGAAAGTTTCGAGTTCTCGAAGATGTTCGAGTTCTCGAAGTTATTCGAGTGCTCGAAAAGTTTCGAGCTTTCTGGAAAGCTCGATCTCGACTCGACCCGAACCGGATCGAGTACCCTATGTGTAGCCCATAATGCAACTTTTCTTTCAATAAATTAACTCACGGGTTAATATATCTATTTCTGAACTGTCTTGAATCCTTTTGAAATATTTCAGCGTATTTTTAAAACTTCTGAGACATTTTCAAGAGCTTTTTAATATGGAACGATTTTACAGGACCTATAAGGTTTCAGAATATTTTGAAAGATGTCACGGGATTTTGTAAGGTTTCCAAGGATGTAAAAAAAGTCTCAGGAACTAATTATAGCTTTTGAAAGGCCCTAAAAAATGTTTCGAAACAATCTTTTGATAGGGTTTGGTAGGTCGTTTCGATTTAATTTTTCAAAAATACTATGAAAAAAAAAAATAGAAAATTCGAATTTTGAGCTGAACAACGTGAGATACAAGAAAAACTCCTGAAAAGCAATTATAGCTTTTAAAAAGTCCTACAAAATGTCGTGTAACCATTTTTCAATAGGACTTGTCATTTTGGTTTTATTTATGAATAGTACAATGCAAAAAATCGAAAATTCAAATTTCGAACCAAACGGCGTGAGATAAGGAAAACAATTTCAGTAAGGAATTGCAGCTTTCAAAAACTTATACAAAATTTATTATGAATATTTTTTAATAGGTCTTGTCATTTTGGTGTTATGAATTGAAAATACTATTCATTTATCAAAATTTACATTAAAAAATCGAAAATTCTAATATTACGCCAAAAGACGCGAAATACGTGAAAAATCTAAAAGAAGACTTGCAGGATTGTAGTTTTTTCTTATTTATTTTAATGTAATTCAGAAAATACATACATCTACAAATGTCTGTCAAAACTCGAGCGCGTAGCGCGAGAGTCGCGATGGAAATGTGTACATCAAAGCATACAAAGCTTGAAGCAATTTAATATTTAACTATACACATGTAAACCCGTAGAAAGTTCAGAATATGAAGATGCATGAAAATACTGGGATCTAAACGAGATGTTTTTGATAGAGTCTCTTTCAAGTATTCCAAGTGCGAAGAATAAATATCCGAGCGAGAAGCGCGAGATCCAACAGACGCGCGCTTAGGCACGCTCAAACTTGCGAGTCGCGCGCGCAGCGCGCAATGAAAATGTGCCCACGCAGCGGGCACATTTTTTAATGTATCGCTATATCTGATGAGGCTGGCTTTCTTACGAACTAGACTAGACAATACTAACTAAACTAGCTAGACTAGACTAGGAAAGACTACCTTTCTTACGAAAAATTCTTTGATATAAGTCAGTGCCCAATATATTAGCGAATCAGAAGTCTGCTTCGCATTCTGCAAATAAAAACAGGAAAACGCAAAAATTGAACAATTTCAAACTCAATGCAATAATCGCCTCTATTATTCACGTTAAAAAAATTTGTATGAAGAAATTCTTACTCTCGTAATTCTAATATTTTCCTGGATGACAATTTTTCTTGCTTATCAGAAGATCTCAACCGTCTTTGTACATTTGTACAAATTTATTATTTCCTGCTCCGTATAGGAGATAACAAACGTAGTCTAATAGACGTCTATTTCCAAGGACGATTGCAAAACCTACCGAGTTGAAACTGAATTCTTCATTCTTGTACTCTTCCAAATTCACATCTTGTTAAATTTTAAAACGCTGGGCGGGCAGATTCTCACCGAGCGCTGCGCGCGCGGCTAGCAAGTTTGATCGCGCCTCAGGCACAGCATTTTTTTAATTCAAGGTCAATGAATCGACAACTGTCATTCGGTGATTGTGAATTCTCTTTTGTTGAAGTTCCTTCGGCTCTCTCATATCAAATGTATATTATATTTATTTCTACACCTCGGTCTGAGACTACTTATTCAGATATTGCAAAATAACAAATTTGTAGATCTTCTTTCGGTGAACAAATTTTATCGATTTATTTTTTTCTTAGCTTGTTTCGTTTATCCAAAAATTTAATTTTTTTCTATTTATAATGTTTTTTGTGAATAAAACAAAAACTACGCATCCTATCAAAAAGCGATTCATGAGGAATTTGTAAATCTTTTTTGAATGCATAATTTTTTCCTTTCTATCTTTTTTCGTGTCATGCATAGTTTCACCGAAAAATGCAATTCATCATTTGTCATTATTTTGTGTGCGATCAAAATTGGTATTTTCGGTTTTCCAAGAAAATTCAAAAAGTTATTGTGATAATCTTGAAGGGCTCTTAAAAATTAACGTTTTCCTTCTCATGACCGTTTTTCACATCGTGCGTTGTTCGGCCTGAAATTTGCATTGTCCTTTGATTTTTTGAATTTTGAAAATTCTGTAACTCTGGTAATGTTTTTTTACTATCAAAAAAAGGTCGTAAAAATAAATTATTGAAGTTTTCGAGTACTATGAATAACCGCACGTCGAATTTTGAAGTCTTGAAAAAAAACGGTATCAAAAATTTTCAAAATGCTCTTTTTGAATTTTTATCCAAAATAGCTGGCTAACGACATACAGACAGATTCGTTACGTTAAATAACAATTGAAAATTATTAATTTGAAACGACCAAAATGAAAATAAATCGAATAAATGTTGGTACCTAATATTTTACCCAATGGGACGAGGAACTTTTTTGGTTTTAAATTTTTATTGACTGGAGAAATGGGAAGTATTGTATTTTTAAGATTTTTATCAAGCTCGAAGTGAGGAAATGTTGGTTCTCAATTTTCACTGAAGTGCGAGTACATTATATATTATTGAGGTTTTTATTGAGTTGGAAGGACAATTTTTTTTTCAATTGGAGAGGCCATTTTTTTCTTTTCAAGATTTTTATTGTGTTTAAGGAAAGAATTTTCTATTTTATTTCTGAATTGGAAGAGGCTAATTTAATGAAAAAATATTGAGTAGGAGGGTAGGAAATTTCGATGTTCAATTTTTTCTGAATTGGAAGAGGGACATTTGTTTATTTTTATGATATACACTCGTATTATCAAAAAGATTATAAATCACAATAATCCATACTGAATAAATTAAAAAATTACTTTTTATTAAAAATAGTAATTATTTAAAGTGTCCCGTCTCACCCCAGTACGTGTCCCGCTCCGCTTCAGGTCCGAGGTGAGTCAAGACAAAGCAGGGTGGCGACTTGATGGGGAAAGACCGAGAATTAATTTGAAAAAACCGAGAATTTACTTCCAATCGCAGTAAAATTCAAGTTTTCATCATTTAAATAATTTTCTTCAATTTAGATTTTTTCCCCCATTATAAGAAAAATCTTTTGCAATGTTTTGCTCTGTGAGATTTTTTGCGCTAACTTAAGTTTTGACAGGGAGTTTCCGTGAAAAAATATAATTTCACTTGGTTCAGGGAATTTTTCAAATGTAACGGGAATTTTTTAAAAGAATTAAATAAAAGAATAAATAAATCAAAGAATTCGGATTTATGAAAAAGGAATCGAAAAAATCCCTATTCCAGGTTAGAATTCGTCACAATTTGAAAGTTCCCTGTTCCTAACTCTAGATAAAGAAAGTACTTCAAGTAGTTTTTAAAGTAGAAGTAGTATTTAAAGAAGAAATATTTCTAAATCAAAATTGAAAATTTTGTCACATTGTTTGTTGCAGACTCATCCTTTCTCAGTTAAAAATTCAACTACTTGGTTCAAAGTTAATCTTTTTTGTTAAAAATTAATTTTTCTGATTGAAGATTCATCATTTTAATTGAAAATTGATCTCTGTTTGAAAATGTAACTACATTGGTGAAAATCAATTTCTTTTACTAAAAATTTAACTATTCCAGTAGAAAATTGAACTATTTTGCTGAAAATCTGTTTTTTGTTCTTAAAAATTAGATTTTTAACAGCAAAATTTAACTATTCTATTTTTGATTGAAAATTTATCTTTTCTGGATGAAAATTAAACTATTTGTTCGAAAATTTGTGGACTTTGTAGAAAATTGATCTTTATAGTTGAAAGTTCATCTTTTTGGTAAAAAATGTAACTATTCCAGATAAAGATTCATAATTTTAGTTGAAAATTTATCAGTTCGGATGAAAATTAATTTCTTCAACTGAAAATCTAATTGTTGCATTTTAGTTGAAAATTCATCTTTTAGTTTGGAAATGAAATTACTTGGTTGAAAGTTAAACTCCTTTGTTAAAAATTAATTTTTTTGGATGCAGATTGAATCAAAAATTCATTTATTTGTTTGAAAAATGATCTATTTGAATGAAAACTTGTTTTTTCTTTAGATGGAAAGAAAATTTTTCAAACTGAAAATCTAACTATTATTCCAGTTAAATAGCCCATAATTTTAGTTAAAAGTTCATCTCTGATTGAACATTTATTTTTTACTAAAAATGTAATTATTGAAATTTTGGTTGAAAATGATCTTTTTTTAGTGAAAATTCGTCTTTTTGGTATAATTCAATATTCTTGGTTGAAAATGGATCTTTTTGATCGAAAAATCAATTATGCCAGTTAAAGATTCATCATTTTATTTGGAAATTCATTTTTCTGGTTTAAAATTTAACCATTCCAGTCAAAAATTTACAATTTTAGTTGAAAATTCATGATTTTGTTTGAAACTGTAACTATTTGTTTGAAAGTTAGTTCCTTGTGTGGTAAGTAACTTCTTAAGTGAAAATTTAACTCACTCCAGTTTAATATTATATAGTTTTAGTTTTATGTTTTTTAATAAAATTCAATTTTTTTGGTTGAAAATTCAACTATTTCAGTTGAAGATTAATTCTTTTAGTTGAAAATTCATCAGTTAGGTTTAAAATGAAACTATTTTGTTGAAAATCCGTTTTTTGTTTGTAGAAAATTAATTTTTTCAACTTAAAGTAGTTGAACTACTCCATTTTTTTTGTTAAAATTGTTATTGTTTAGTGGAAAATTTAAGTATTTGTGTGAAAATTAATGTATTTTGAAATTTTTTGCCCTGTTGTGTTGAAGGATGTTTAGAATGAACGTCATGCATTAAAATAAATGTTTGCGTTTTGCAGAAAATATTAATATATTACTTTTGGTTGACCGGGAAAATTTGAAAACTTGACCGAAAAAAAACGGGAATTTGAAATCGTTCGCAGTATTTGAATAGCAACTTCCAATTTCGCATTTCACTAGAGATGGGGAGTTCTTAAATGTAAAAAAAAAATAATCTCATTTCATTTCACCCCGGTCTTCCATACTTCATAAATTATATTTTTCATCTCATGAATACATAGGACATTCTTTTTTGACATCTGATTCTGCAAAATTTCAAGTTAATAGTTTACAAATCTTCATAAATTAATGTCTATTTTTTTACAAAATTAGGTGCAGATGGAGTTCCAGCAGGATTTCCGAACTTGCGTAAAAGCCAGATTTTCGTAGAAATGAACGATGGCGCTCATTATTATGGGTATGTTGCTTGGTGTCTCGACACAGAAATACCCTTCTATATGCGTCATCCTGACCAAAATCGTAATGCCCGGGAGATCGACCAGCCTTTCTACTTTGTACGAACGCAAGACTTCAAACATTATCAGGCAAATCTCATACCGAAGGAACCACTTCCTGCGGGTCATAATTCTGTTGTCCATGGTCCAAGCAAGATGTGGATGAGAACAGGAGAGGACCGATATTTTTCAGCGATAAATTTTCAAAAGTACCCTCTACATCTATTTCACCATGAAAGTAAAGTCGAAGGTGTATCCGAAGGCGATTTCCCATTCGAAAACCACATATATATAATAGTGGCGCTCAATGATGTGCGTTATGCATCACTTTCAGAAGCCTTTGAACGGCCCAATTCTGCTTCTCAAGTGCATGCGTGGCAGTAGCCTCATTGGATGTTATTTGCGAGTTTATTTGAAAGGTATAAAATTTAAAAAAATACAGTAAAGTCTCCATCATTTCAAGACGCCATTATTTCAAGACACCAACATTTGAAGCCCCCCGTATACGGTTATTTCAAATTGCGCAGTTCCGTCAACTCCCACCACGGTCCCTGTGCACTCTCATCCGCGTCTGTCACTGACCAATGAAAAATAAGAGGCCAGAAGAGCGGGAAACCTTGAATTGAGTATTTTTTCACGACGTCATGGGAATACGTCGCACTACGTTTTCGAGAAAATATTATAAACGTAAAAGTCATAAATGTACAAATAGAAATATTTCTCAAGTATAGAATCTATTAAAACAAAAATTATTCAAATCCGAGCTGTTACAGACCGATGTTAGATAACATACTTTTTTGGCCTACGCTGCCTCCATTATTTCGACTAGGGTGGGAAAAAATTTCACTAGCTTCTTTGGAGCCGGGGCGCTCGTATCTGTGGAGTGCTCGTATATCTGGAGCTCTTATCTTTGGAGCTCGAGTGTACTTAGAAAAAAAATAACTTAATATTATTGTGTTCACCTTTCGTTAATTATCCGAACTATCTTTGACTTAACCAGGTATACTAATCCTCCGTAAAATGAATCCTTTTAGCCGAAACACGTTGATGATTAATTATTTTAATTGTTTTTATCAAACTGACACATGTATTTTTTCGGCTTTTGAAATTATACGACGTGACACAATGTTCTTATCTCTGTGAGAGCGCCACATGTTTCCTATGTGAAATCAACCTCTCCAAAAGATATTTCATCAGTTTTTAAGTAATTATTATAAATAATTGAGCAAGCAAAATTAGGTTTTAATTTCACATTTGAAATTTTCTTGAATAAAATTTTATAAGAAAACTTAACTTTAGGCAAAAAACAAATTTTCTGGACCCCATTCTTGAAAATATGTTACTTCGTCGCTTGATGACAGATAACTATTGTCCTCAGGTAAAGAATATTTGTAATTTTGCAAATTTTTATAATTTTGACTTCTTCTTACCTTTTTAATGCCCATTTCATAATTGCCTTGATTGAACATTTATTTCATGTTTTATCACATATTTTGAATATATAATGCGCCATAGAGGAACAAGCTCCCTTATATAGAAGTATAAGGAAGTGACTCTCAAAATTTATTTTCATATATCTGTACAACAAAAAATCGTTAAATTAGCAACTGAAATTGATTTTTAAGGCAAAAACTAGTAGTTTACGTTATCGCTGACGGAATTTTTATGAGAAGTGTCCTGTTAGCAATCAACAGATTGTGGCAAAAATTGTGATTTCTGTGCTTTAAATCTATTCCAGAAAGCTAAATTTATTAAGCAATTGCAAGATCAGATTCGAATTCAGCACCAAAAATTACGTAGAAATCATTCTTCATTACAAGGCCACAGACAATATTCAGGCACAATAAATTTTCACCAGGATAGACGTAAAGTATAGTTGAACACACATGCTTAATAGCTGCCACTTACAATTATATTGAAATTTTAATAAACGGAAGAGGAAGATTAGATCACAAAAATAATGTATTTACAATAAATAAACATTGCATATCACAGAATCTTATACACATTACAACTCTATTCAAATACATTTTCGAAACACATAATACAATCCCACAAGTACTAATGATTTTACAGTCTCAATTTATAAAGAATTTGATTATTTACAGATCAGCATTCTCTATGATCCATTCGCGATAGGCTGCCACCTCAGTATAGGCTCCAGGGTATCCCTCGCGAGCACATCCATTGCCCCACGAAACGATTCCAGCTAATTTTCCAGCAATGGTCAAGGGACCACCAGAATCGCCTTGACAAGCATCCTTTCCTCCCTGAGGATAGGCAGCACAAATCTGACCGACAGGAACTCCACCATAAGAAGCGTAGGCTTCATTGCATACTGATTTGGAAACTATTGGAACGTCCACAGTCTGAAGAACATTGGAAGTGCTACCACCTTCTCTAATTGCACCCCATCCAGTGATTGTTGCCAATGAACCTTCAACAGCCTCTTCCTCCTGTTCAAAGAGAGCAATTGGTTGACGTGACGTCCCCAACTCAAAGGGTGTTTCCAGCTGCAACAATGCCACGTCGTTTTCGGGTATACCATACAAATTGGTCCTATAGTTTTCGTGTCTGACAACCTTCGCAACTGGATGAACAGTTCCTCCTGAACTAAATTGGGTTGTTCCAGCTCGAATGCTTATCCACTTAGCTGGATAACTCACTGTGCAATGACCTGCAGTCAAAACCCAAGTTTCGGACACAATGCTTCCTCCACAGTAACTGAATCCATAGGCTTGAAGGGAAACCTGGTGCGGAACAGCTTCGATGGTTGTTGGTTCACCACCTACGATACGTCCATTAGGAGTGTATGGATTCAGCCCTACAAATTTTCGAATTGGCTCCGCTGTTTCAAGAAATTTTTAATTAGTTACCTTTCTATATTGGGATCCTTGAAATAGGTTGCTTTAATCGGTTCATTTTTATAAAAAGTATAGATTTATTTATTAGAAGATAGTATGAAAACAACGCATAATGTAACTTACTCGTAGCCGTAGCGAGAAGAACAGAAAGGACCAGGTATTCATACATCTTGGTTCTATCTTGGCGAAGCACTTGCTGTTTCTGCGTCAAACGCAGACATTTATACTAACTCATAAGCTGGTTTTGATTGATACAGTGCGATTAGCTTTGTTTCTTATAAGATAGCGGCAGCGAATATTTTGTATTTATTTATATTGAGTACTTCCACGATAATCTATCATCTGAAAATCCGGAAACGGAAATCTTTCCTGATACTGTTATGAATGGATTTTTAATCACTGAATATAGTTGCACTTATCTTTTTGCTACCTTTTTTGAAGGTTTTAAAAGTTTTTTGTTAATTGGTAACTTTAATGGGGCCTAGGGCCACAATAAACCTTCCAGTGGCTCCGTTTGTTAACAATTAAACAAATAATTAGCTATTTATTACTTTCCTGTTTAATCAAGATGCAAAATACTAATTTTTTCAGGAAAATATAATAATAGTAATCTCTAATAAGAGTTCTCCGTACAAACAGCTTATAACTCTCTGCACGCAAAAATTTATAATAAGCTATAGGAATAATGAAACTTGTATTTTTCCTGTATTTTATTAAGAGATTAAGTTATTCATCAAAAATAAAATTTGTAACTGATCACATTTATTCGCAACCTCTCAGATACTAATTTTTTTTCAATTTTCACTTTTTGCACTTTTCCGACTTAAATTGACCAGAAACATTGAAATCCTGATAAAAAAATATAGTCATTGTGTAACCAGATCTTTTAATTGTATTGCATTCTTTTTTTTTTTGTGTTAAAGAAAAATAAGCAAAAGTTATGGTCGACCATGGGAAGTAAAAAGAAATATAACCGAATGTAGAGGTTGGCACGCGCAGGGGATGATCCTAATGAATGACGATACCTCTAGAATATATAAAATAGTCTATTATGTTTTCTTATTTTCGTTTTCAAATAAATTAATTGATTGACTCGAAAAATTTGTTTCGCACTGTTTTACCGAATTCTAATATTTGCCCCTATGTGGTTATCATTCCCAGAGCAATATGAGTCCTATGCTGTAATGCGCTTACAGAAAATCCTGAGGCATTACTTTAATCTTGATATTGAATCAAAGTGAGACGCAGCAGAGTGATACGTGTCTTTGATTTGATTGATCCAGATTGAGTAGGAAAATTATTTCATGGTTACACATAAACATTGGATTATTCTTTGATGAGATAATTGAAAAAAGACAACACGACTGTCAGTTTCCAGGATCGTGAAGTTGGGATCTCATATTGATTTGATTCACAAGAATTGACAGTTTTCATATTAAAAGGAAGATTGAATTAATCTGGAACCATTTTGATACCTCAGATTTAATTTTGGCTATCAAAAAATTCTCCTACTTCATCTTTGAATATCTATGCAAAAAAAATCGTAAAATCAAAAACGATAATTCTCTTTCATGATAAAACCTAATTCTACATATAAGTCTTTTATTTGCTTAAGAATCATCTGATTTATACAAGTAGGTTACAGTTCAAATCTAAAACCTAATACTTTAAGACATTGTCGACGAAACGGTTATAAAAAATTGCTTTTGCGGCAATTAAAAAAAAAACAGATTCGGATTGAGCGCAAAAAATTACGTATACCACTATTCATTACTAGGTCCCAGACACCATTTAGGACTGTGTTATTGAGGAAATAACCTCGAATGGATTACTGCATGTTTATCTCGAATTTTGAGAACTTTTAGTCGTAATTGTCAAATATTAACATAAACTAGCAAAGTAAAGATATTAGCCGTTTTTTTAATTGCTAAATTTAATATATTTAATAATTTCCTCAATCTTATCCTTGTCGAAAATAATAATTTGGACACCAGTTTCAGAATAGAATTTACCTGCAGACAAAATTTTTTGGACGTCACTCAAAAATACCCAGAATACGCCGTTTTCTTATTTGGCTCATTTTGCCACAAATTATTTCTGTAAACTCCAATTATTCATTTTTTAGAAACATTGTTAATGTTAGCTATTGATTTTTTGTTACGAATATTAAATGACAAATACAAATTTAACTAGAAAATAACTTCAAAATCTGAAATATAAATTACTATTGAAACTTCATTTTAAACTTCTTTTGTCATGACTTTAAGTAGAACTATAAAACAAGAAACTTCACTCACGTCAAAACCTAAATTTTTAACGTTGAAAAAATTCATGTAGCAACAATTTTTTATGAATTTTGAAAACATGGAAAATGCCAAAATAAATCTAATAAAAACCAAAAGTTTTGCTAGAATTCGGACACTTTCATAGTATTTTATAAGTAATTACTAATATTTACAAAAAAGTAGAATTTCGAAATCAATGTTTTTCATTGTAATGTATTGTATATTATTGTAAAACTAAATGTCCACATCACTATAGTCATCTACAGACAAACAAATGAAGGCCGGGATGCAAGAACCAGGCGAGCACTCGAAAACGTGAAAAAGGATGGTCCAATCGTCTTGTAATATCCCAATTTTAAAGTTCAAAAAATTAATTTTAAAGAACAGCTACTTGTAGAGAATATTGGAATGAAACTTTTTTCTATTTGAAGTTTTTCTTTCCGATGCATATTTTTAATAATAAAATTGAAAAAGTGGGAAAAAATGTTTCCCAAATTCAATTATTTTTTAAAACATAAATCGTCCTTAATCAGACATATATGATTAAAACTGTTTGAAATCTATTGTGCGCATGCACTATACCCTAGCAATGCCTACAAGATACAGTAAAAAGTCAAAACTGCCAATTGTTTAATAATAATTAAAAGGAAATTGAGACCTGGCGATAAGCACGTTTTGTTAGCTTCGGCGAAGAAAAGTATCGAGGGAACTTCAGAGTTGAAAGACTTTCAGTTAGACATTTGTTCCTCACTATTAAAGGAAGATTTCTGAAAATTTTTAGATCAATTCATTAAAAATTGACGGAAATATCCATTTTGTAAGAAAGTACGCGGCGCCGCGCCGTTTACAACTCTCGTTAGCAGATTCAAAAATGCTTCTCAACGTTAATAGTATCGCCTGTACTCTCCTATAAACACAAAGGACTCGTCTTTTCAATAATTAAACATTAGAAAACTTGCTTCTTCCCAAATCATTAGAAAACCGATCGCTTTATATTTTTGGACATTTGGTCGATTTCAGTGAATTAGCAAATAACTAAAAATTGAGAAATTTGTGCTTCGCAAGTTGCTCCCCCCTTTACTTTGTTTTCTTCTTTTTAGTAATAAGGAATGTAAACAACCCGTCTAGTGTGCCGATTGCTGTCTGATTTATTACATGAAATAAGATTTATATTTTTTGTTCTGTTACTGTAAAACAATATAGTTAGACATTTCTCGTTATTTTTGAGTGTACGGATTTCTAGTATATAACATATTAATTTTCACTGATAATAATTAGATGTTTGAATAAATTGTTTAAGAATGCATTATTATTTATAGACATTTTCTCTATAAATAGGCTTAGAAAGTCCCCGTTTTCTCACAATTTTTCCGCATTTGGTCTACTTTTAAATTATAGTGAGGTAATAATTAATAACAACAATTTTTGGGAAAAAACCGAAATTCTATAGCACAATTTGAAATAACGTGATTGCGTCTGCAGAGGAACGACTTTCTTTTCAACGAAAAACAAGGAAATATAATAAATGTTCATTTTTGCCTGTCTAAACTATTTAGCATTATTGTAGGAAAATATAGTTAAAAAAACAACAATAATTTGATTGAACAATTATTTTTGTAAAATTTCAGTAATTATCACCGCACTTTAACTAAAAAGTAGACAAAGACTTGAATATTCAAGCAAAAATGCGCAATTTTCTAAACATTATTCAACGGGAATATTATTAAAAATAATAGGCTGTTCAAAGTGAATTAAATATTACCTCACTATAATTTAAAAGTGGACCAAATGGGAAAAAATTGAGAAAATACGGCGACTTTCTAACCCTATTTCGAGAGAACATGTCTATAAACAATAATGCATTCTTAAACAATTTATTCAAACATCTAATTGTCAGTGTAAATTAATGTGTTATGTATTAGAAATCCACAGACTCAAAAATAACAAGAAATGTCTAACTATATTGTCTTACAGTAACAGAACAAAAAATATAGATTCCATTTTATGCTATAAATCAGAGAGCAATCGGCACACTAGACGGGTTGTTCACATTTCTTATTACTAAAAAGAAGAAAACAAAGTAAAGGGAGGAACAACTTGCGAAGCACAACTTTTTCTATTTTCAGTTATTTGCTAATTCACTCAAATTAACGAAATGTCCAAAAATATGAAGCAATCGGTTTTCTAATAATTTGGGAAGAAGCAAGTTTTCTAATGTTTAATTATTGAAAAGACGAGTCCTTTGTGTTTATAGTCGCGTACTTTCTTACAAAATGGATATTTACATCAATTTTTAATGAATCAATCTAAAAATTTACAGAAATCTTTCTTTAGTAGTGAGGTACAAATTTCTAACTGGAGGTTCTTTCAACCCTAAAGTTCCCTTGATACTTTTCTTCACCGAAGCTAAAAAAACGTGCTTACCGTCAGGTATCAATTTCAAATTAATTATTATTAAACAATTGGCAGTTATGACTTTTTTCTGTATCTTGTAGGCATCGCTAGGGTATAGTGCATGTGAATAACAGATTTCAAACAGTTTCAATCATATATGTCTGATTAAGGACGATTTATGTTTTAAAAAATAATTGAATTTGGGAAAAGTTTTTCCCCACTTTTTCAATTTTATTATTAAAAATATACATTGGAAAAAAACTTTAAATAGAAAAAGGTTCCATTTTAATATTCTCTACAAGTACACTTTTTTTCAATTAATTTTTTGAACTTTGAAACTGGGATATTACAAGACGATTGGACAATACTTTTTCACGTTTTCGAGAGCTCGCCCGGTTCTTGCATCCCGGCCTTCAAATATATGCAATATCCGCCGCTTGCAATTTAATAGTTTAATAAATGAAAGGGGAAGGTACCATCAAAAAATAATCTATTCGCAGTAAATAAATATTGCACATCACAGAGTCTTATACACATTACAATTGTATTCATTTTACACTAAATATGATCGTATCAAATTTGATAAGCAACAGAATTATCCCACAATGTAACAGTCTTGTGTTCTTGTTTATTTTGATACGGATTTTCGTATCAATATATTTGAGCTGCAGCACTTTCGATACCTCAAGATTTGCTATAAATTCATTTTCGAAACACAAAAAAAGAATCCCACAATGAAGTCGCGCGTCGAAAAGGGCCATTTGAATAAGTCATCTAGAGATTACTGAATACGATTAAATTCTACATTCTTTAGGTGACTTATTCAAATTTTATTTTGGCACCGTTTTGACGAGCGCCTGCAATTATTAATAAATTAACAGTCTCAATTTATTGAAAGTTTGAATAATTAAAGATCAGCATTCTCTATTATCCATTTGCGATAGGCTGCCACCTCAGTGTAGGCTCCAGGGTATCCCTCGCGAGCACATCCATTTCCCCAGGAAACGATTCCAGCTAATTTTCCAGCAATGGTCAAGGGACCACCGGAGTCTCCTTGACAAGCATCCTTTCCTCCCTGCGGATAAGCAGCACAAATCTGACCTGCAGGAACTCCTCCATAGGAGGCATAGGCTTCATTGCACACAGATTTTGAAACTATGGGAACATCCGCAGTCTGAAGAACACTGGAAGTGCTACCACCTTCTCTAACTGCACCCCATCCAGTGATTGTTGCCAATGAACCTTCGACAGCCTCCTCATCCTGTTCAAAGAGAGCGATTGGTTGACGTGATGTTCCCAACTCAAAGGGTGTTTTCAGCTGCAACAATGCCACGTCGTTTTCGGGAACACCATACAAGTTGGTCCTGTAATTATCGTGTCTGACAACCTTCGCAACTGGATGAACAGTTCCTCCTGAACTAAATTGGGTTGTTCCAGCTCGAACGCTTATCCACTCAGCTGGATAGCTCACTGTGCAATGACCTGCAGTCAAAACCCAAGTTTCGGAGACAATGCTTCCTCCGCAGTAACTGAATCCATAAGCTTGAAGGGAAACCTGGTGCGGAACAGCTTCGATGGTTGTTGGTTCACCACCTACGGTACGTCTATCAGAAGTGTATGGATTTAACTGCACGAATTTTCGAATTGGCTCCGCTGTACTAAATAATTGGTAATTAGTTTCCTTTCTATATTTGGATCCTTTAAACAGGTTATTTTATTCATTTATTTTGTTAAAGAGTATACATTGATTTATTACGTATGCGAATAACTCCTGTTTCCAATTAAGATAAACATTCTAGGGATTGAGTTTCATCTAGAATTAATGATTGAAAATTAATAATATTATTCCAATTCTCATAGTGGAACTCACCCGTGGCCGTAGCGAGAAAAACAGAAAGCAGCAGGTATCCAAACATCTTGGTTCTATCTTGCAGAAGCATTTGCTGTCTTCGCGACAAACACAGAAGTTCATACTGAATCATAAACGGATTTTGATTGATGAAGTGCAAATAGCTTTGTTTCTTATAAGATAGCGGCAGCGAATATTTTCTATTTGTTTATATTGAGCTCTTCCACGATAATCCATCATCTGAAAATCCGGAAACGAAATTCTTTCCTGAGATTATTATAAATGGATCGTTAATCACTGACTATAGGTGCACTTATCTTGTTGCGACTTTTTTGGTGGGATTTGAAAGTTGTTTGTTTGATTTCACTCTCATTTTAGGGAAACACAGAAACACACTGGTATCAATTTTTTGCATCATATTTTGTACAATGAAACTTTTTATGATTATAAATATGTTGCTTCTTGGCTTTATATCAATTGATGCAAAGTATTATTAATGCGAATAAAATTTGATAATAGGGGAACGTGGGGCAAAACGGGACGATTTTGCTTTCGGATTTTTTTCTCATACTAAATTACTTTTTTCTCATATTCAACAACATAGATGCCCTAAACAACTAATAGTGTACTGAAAATTATTTTTTCTTGTTGAGAAATGCCATGTTCTACATTTTGTATTGATTTTCGAAAAAAAAATTTTTGTTCCGCTTTCCACGGGGCAAAACGGGACGCTTCGTTGAATAAAAAAGAAAATGTATTATAAACAAAATTAATTCAAAAAGACTGAACAAATAAGTAGTACAGTTACAAGAACTTGTCGTAACAATTTCAATTGTCCATTTGTTAGCTAAAAATGACCAAAATCAGACCTTAAAAATACGCAGACATGAAATTCGTCTCCGTCCTCACTGTCGAAACTTGCGCAGGACGGATGAGCACAATTGTCTCACGAACTTCATTGGGCCCACTGTTCGATCCAACAATCGTGACAGTACAAACAATCCCGACCTTCAATTTCTGCATTCAGGAGAAATCGAAAGCGATTTGCGCTCTACTACATCTCGCGCAGTGTTCCGTTTTTCCCCAGGCCATTCTGCTCCCAAAGCACTTTTTCCGATATGACTCCCAAAAATTGCGATAATACTTGCAATCAAAACCGCCTCGGTGCACAAGAAGGGCTATTAAGTACACGACGGAATAGTGCTAAAGCGATTTTAATGAAACAGACATTTGTATCACTTATGTGTATTTGAAAATCAGTCAAAATGTTAACTGGGCAAGGAAACGAACCATGCGTCTCATAACTTGGAAAAGGACAACAAAATTATAACGAATCGACATGGGAAATCTCGGGTTCAGCCCAATGCGAAAAGCATTGGGCTGAACGGACACCCTGGCCTTAACCTCCTATCCATCCAGAATCCCTTCGAAATCCCCTCCACTCCTCTTACCTTATCTTCGGTCTCTTCATATATCTCCCTTACCCTCTCGATCAGGCCTCTCTCTACTCCCCTATCCACCATCGCCTCCCACAATCTTCCCATATCCACCGAAGGAAACTCACCTTTGAGATCCACGAAAAATGCGTACACTCTCGACCCTTTCTTCGCTAATTCTCTATCCACCACGTGCTGCAGAGCGTAGATATTGTCGATAGTACTCCTACCTGCCCTAAAGCCCGCCTGCGTCTCCGGCAATATTCCGTTCCCCCCTCCATACTTTCTCCACTACCTCCTTCAGCCTCTCCCTAACCTCTTGCGTACCAAGCAGCCATGCTTCGTTCTTCACCCTATCCAGCCATGGTGCTTGTGACCTTCTTAACTTCTTTATATGTTTCTCTATCTCCTCATCATTCAACTCCTTCATCTATGTCTCCTGCGTTCTTCGACTCCCACCATCCCTCTTCCTTGAGTCTGAGCCCTGAAATCATTCTTTAAAAAACTTTCTCCACTCCTCACACCCCATCTTCTCGCTTATCATCACTCTACGCTTTCTGAACGTATTTATTATCTTCCAGACGTCCCCCTTTTGTTTTAACATTTCCTAACTCCTCTTCCAGATCTTTCTCCTTTTCCTGTTCTTTCTTCTCACACATCAATCTAAACTCCTTCCTCATTTCTAGGTACTCCTCCCTTTTGGCTGTACCCTCTTTCCACTTCTTGTACTTCCTTTTCACCTTCCTTTTTATGTAATTATATTTCCTACCCCACCACGATTTCACCATTTCTTTCTTCTTCTTTTTGAATACCTTCTTTTCACTTTCTCTTTCAAATCCTCCCATATCTCTCCCGCCGACTCCCCGTCAAAGCGTACCTTCCCTAACTGCTCCTTATACCTCTCCATCGCCTCCCTTGTCCAGCTCACCCTCTCGCCTTACCTATGTGTATTCTCCCTCTTCGTCCCCAGTTGCCATACCATTTGCCACCGCCCAACCTCTATCCTCCATCCAGTCTCTCATAACCTCCTCCTCCTCATTTATTATCTTATTATTTGATTTCCTTTCGAAGCTCTCCCCTTCGCTGTAAAGGCCTCCTTCCCTCCACATCCTTGTATTAGAGTCCCCACCCAGTAACAGCATACCATCCTCTCTTTCGCCTAGAAAGTCTTCAACCCTTTCTTGATTTCTTTTCATCCCTTCCTCATTGTACACTGTCACAAACTTACACTTTACCCCTCCTATCTTTACTTCTCTCATTTGCACTC
This sequence comes from Andricus grossulariae, assembly GCA_011634705.1. Classification (NCBI taxonomy): domain Eukaryota; kingdom Metazoa; phylum Arthropoda; class Insecta; order Hymenoptera; family Cynipidae; genus Andricus; species Andricus grossulariae. The sequence continues at coordinate 219,332,209 of JAABKJ010007545.1, read as the reverse complement.
CCTTCGCCTCTCCATAAACTACTTCCTCTAATCCTTCTCTAACACCCGTTATAATTCCCGCACTAGCTCTTCCTTTCTTCTTCAATCTGACCGCCTCCTGGAGTCTCCACCTATACACCCTTGGCAGCTTTGGCTCTATTCTCCTCTATCCTGCATTACCCTCACCCCTATACTTCCTACGAAAAAAATTCCCCTGCACTTCCTCCAACACCACTTTTTCCTCGTCCCACATCCACATTTTCTAGTCCATTCTTATTTTCTGATATCCTACATTCGCCGATCTCCCTTCACTCCTCTCTCTCTCCCAGCTCTATCGTACATCATTCTCTGCACATCCCTTTCCTTTCTCGTCAAATCGTGACCGATGAGAAGTCCCTTATCCTTCATCCTGCTCTTATTTCGCATTACCTTCAACTTTTCTTCTTAGCTCTCCAACTCCACAACCGCCACTTCCTTTTCCTTCCTCCCCTGCAACTCAACTTTCCCTACCATCCCTTCAACACATCCTATGCTCCGTAGCAGCGCTTCCACGCCCTCCCTTACTTCACCGCTCTTTAGCTTCAACATTCTTATGACAATATTATTTCTCATGTCTGCCTTATCTCTTCTCTCCATTCTCATCTCCATTGCTCTTATCCTTTCTCTAATTGCCCCCTCCTCCTTTTTATTTCAATGCTCTCCTAATTTCTCTTGTATCATATTCTCTACCCTCTCCCAAATACCTTTATTCCCTCCCCCCACCCTTTTCAACTACTTCCATTTCCGCCCTGCCCTCCACCTTCTCAAGCTTCTTCTCCGTCCTTTTCTTCCACCCCCTAATTTGCTCTTCCATCTGCTTAATTATAACGTATTTTTCTGCCCTACCCCTCTCTAACCCTTCTACTCTCTCCCTCAGCTCTTTCATCTCCTCTTCCCATTTCTCATCTCTGACTCTCAAGTCCTCCCTCATGCCTTCCATCTGCTCCTCAGTCCCCCTTACGTCCCCTTTTCGCCCCCTGATCACGCCTAAAAGCATCCCGAGAGTCTCCTTCTCCGACTTTCCCTCCATTTTTTGGGGAGGTTACCTACGTGTTCTCCCGCTTTTTTTAAACAGACTCTCTACCTCCCGTTCTGCCGTCGGTAACTGGGACCTCACCATGCAGTCCCCTCCGCAACCGACAGATGTCTCTGGAGAACAGTGCTGACTATTGCCGCCAAATTTTCCCTTTATTACCCTTTTTTCAATTCCTCACAGCCCTTGCATACACTTCTTTCTTTCCCTTGAAATCCCCCAACTCTGCGTGAACCACCCTTGACCCTTTGGAGGCCCCAGACATGCTAGTCCAACTTATGGTAATAATAAAACTTGTACTTTTTTCTCCATTTTATAAGAGATAAAATTATTCAGCAAAACAGAATTTTAACTGATCACATTTACTCATAACACCTTAGACACTAAATTCATTTTTCTTTTGGAGTTTTCACTGTTCACTTTTCCGACTTGAATTGATCTTGTGGAGAACGGCTCAATCAAAAATTGTACAAATATTAATCATTATTCAAGTTTAATCAAAATTTATTCAAAATGAATACGCTTTATTAAACTTTTGAAACAATTTGCAAAAAGTAAGTATTTCATAAAATAAATAACAGAAACAATAAAATCTCGATGAAAAAAAAATATGTTGATTGTGTAACCAGATATTTTTCTTTTAATTGTATTGTATTATTTTTATTTGTGTTGAAGAAGAATGAGAAAAAGTTTGGTCGTCCATGGGAAGTAAAAAAAATATAACCAAATGCAGATGCTGATACGCGCAGTGGACGATCCTAATGAATGACGATCCCTCATGAATATCTGAAATAGTCTTTTATGTTTTCTCATTTTTGTTTTGAAATAAATAAATCAACTCAAAGAAATGGTTTCGCACAGTTTCACCTAATTTCAATATTAGCACCTATGTCGTTATAATTCCCAGAGCAATATCAATTCTATGCTATAATGCGCTTACAGGAAATCCTGAGGCATGCAGGTAATTTCTAATATTTACAAAAAAAGGATAATTTTGAAATTAATGTTTTTTATTTTTATTGATTGTAGTTTATTGTAAAAGTCAGTCTCCACCTTACTATAGTAATTTAGAGACGAACACACGTATGCAATATCAGCTGCTTAAAATTCAAAGAAATTTGAATAAATAAAAGGATGAGGTACCATAAAAAAATAATTTATTTGCAATAAATGAATATTGCACATCACAGAGTCTTATACACCTTACAACTGTATCCATTTCACACTAAATCTGAAGGTATCAATTTTATATGCAACAGAATTATCTAACAATGTAACAGTCTTTTATTTTTGTATATTTTTTTAATATATATATATAACAGTTTAAATATTTTTTCAACGAATAGGAACAATTTTGTTCGAAATTCCCTAAGAATATCTTTTGGTGACTATTTCCTATGATAAAATATGTATGTATTGAAAATTTGACTCTTTTTTTTTTTAATTTTATCTTTTTGCAATAAAATATCATCTGTTTTAGTAGAAACTTATTCTTTTCTGGATGAAAATTCAACTATTCGGTTTGAAAAATTATTTTCTTTCTTTATTCAACTATTTTGTTGACATTTTTTTTATTTTTGGTAGACTTCAACGGTTTTTGATTTTAAATTGAAATATTTTTTATCTGGTTGAATGAAAGTTAAATTACCTTGATAAAAATAATTTTTTTTTGGTAGAAGGCTTATTCCTTTGATTGAAAATTAAACTATTTTATTAAAAATACTTTGAATTAATTTCAAACTAAAAATGTGACTTTTCCATTTTTTTGTTGAAAATTGATATTTTTTGTTGAAATATCAACTAAAAAATATTTTCTAGAATGAAATTCAACTATTCTGTTAAAATTTTTATTATTTTGTTACAACTTCAACTCTTTGATCGAAAATGCAGCTATTTTGTTGAAAATATTTTTTTTCAAATATCAGTTATTACATTTTTTATTGAGGATTTATGTTTTGCTAAAAAAGTTGAAGCTTACGGGTTAAAAATTGAACTTTCTCGACGAAAATTCGTCCTTTCAGCTTGGAAATATTTGTGACTATTTGGTCGAAAATTCGTTCTTGTTGGTAAATAAATGAAGTGTTTCAATAAAAATGTTTTGTTCAAAATTTGAATAATTTGTCGAAAATTTGATTATTTTTTTTTTAAATTCAAGTATTTTGTCAGAAATTAATCTTTTTTGGTCGAAAATTCAAATGTTTTGTTGAAAATGCGTAATTTATATTTCTTTTTGTTGAAAAAAGCCTTTTTTGTTTGAAAATCCGAAGTTTTGGTAGAAAATTTATCTTTATTGTGTAATTGATCTTATTTATCTAATTTATTATATCTTAATGTAATTTTTCAGTACCCGTTGAAAAAGTCCTTCTTTTTTCCCTTGGTACATAACATACTATCAAATTCTAATTGAAAAATTGCATAAAAAAATAATAATCACGCCTTTGTTTGTTTTCTAGTAGGATAAAATGCCTTTTTTCCAAAAACAGCGACTGAAAACTTTGTTCTGAATCCATCCTAACTAACCTGACTTAATTTACATGGTTGAGTGGTCCATATCGGTAATCTAAAGTTACTGTCTTTCATCCAGTGCAATTAGCTGATTCTCCCTTTCTCTTTGTGCCACGCCAGTTTCCCAGAGAGAATCTCAATGAGATTCCTTCTACGTTTGTAGGACGGTGGGGAACCCTAATCTCAAAATAACACCTACTAGCCCTCCCTTCACTTCCCTTCACTATCCTCCCACTCTTTCAATAATTACCCCTACCTCCTCTCACTTTCTCGACTTGCTCACTATAATTTCTTCTTACTTCCTCTACTTACCCTCTGCCCACTTTCCCATTCCCCATTCCCCATTCCCCATTTCTCATTTTACGTCCCTTTCCCTACTTCTCTCCTCATTTGCTTCCACTTCACCAACTTTTTCTCTCCTCATTTTCCCTCACTTCTACTTGCCTCATTTTTCGTCCTTTCTTCTACTTAAGCTCTCCTCACTCTCCTCACTCTCCCTCTCTAATATACCCTCCTCTAGTTTCTCTACTTTACCGTCCCATCCCTTACTACCTCAAGCTCCTCCTCTGCTTTCCCCTCTCCTAACTTACCTAGCGAATACTCCCCTTCCCTTCCCTAACTATATCTTTCCCTTAACAACTCACCGTTGCTAGGGTAAGAATTCTCCCTTCACTTCCCTCACTACCCTTCCTCAATTCCAATTATTCTTCCTACTTTCCCTCACTTTTCCTACTTCTCATCCTTAACTTCACCTCCCTCGCCATCCTCCTTCAATTTCAAATTATTTTTCCTACTTTCCCTCACTTCATCTAATTTTCATCCCTAATTTCCATCCACTGCCCACGCTAACCTTTCCTAATTCAAATGAACCCCTCATTTTCCCTTACTTTCTCTCGCCCAATTTACCCTCTGTTCACCAACTTTATTTCTCCTAACTCTCCTACTCGTTCTCCCGAAGAATCCCTCCCCTGATCACTCTACTTCACCCTCCACTCCCTTACTACCTCAAGTTCTTCATCCTCTACATTCTCCTCTTTTAACTTACCGAGCGAATACTCCAAGTCCCTTCGCTTACCTAACGATATCTTTCCCTTTCCTACTCTTCGGCACTAGATTAAGAACTCTTCCTTCACTCACCTCACTAGCATCCCTCAATTACAATTATTTCCCCGACTTTCCTCACTTTCCCTATTTGTCCTCCTGAACTTCTTTCCACTTCCCTCGCTACACTCATTTAATTCCAATTATTTACCCTCTTTTCCTCACTTCCTCTACTCTTCATCCCCATCTTCCTTTCACTTTCCTCGCTACCCTTCTCTCAATCCAAATCCACCCCTCATTTCCCCTCACTTCACTTACCTAATTATCCCTCTGTCCTTCTACTTCAGCTCTCCTTAATCCCCTACTCTCCCGCCCAAATATTCCCTCCCCTAATCTCTCTACTTTATCCTCCCCTCCCTTACTGCCTCAAGTTCTTCCTCCTCCACTTTCTCCTCTCCTAACTTATCCAGCGAATACTCCCCTTCCCTTTCCTTCCCTAACCATCTCTTTCCCTCACCTACTCACCGATGCTAGCCTGAGAATTCTCCCTTCACTTCTCTCACTACCCTCTCTCAAATCCAATTATTTCCCCTACTTTCCTTCTCCTACTTGACATCTTTTACTTCACTTCCCTCGCTACCCTTTTCTAATTCCAATAATTACCACAACTTTCCCTCAATTTATCTACTTTTCAACTTCCCTTCACTTCCCTTGCTACCCTTCCTTAATTCCAATTTACTCCTCATTTTCCCTACTTTCCATACCCTAATTTCTTCTCACTTTCCAAACTTCTATTCCCCTCATTTATACTCTCCCCCTTACTTCCTCTTCCCTTATCACTCTACTTTACACTCCCCTCCCTTGCTAACTCAAGTTCTTCCTTCTCTACTTTCTTCTCTCCTAACTTACCCAGTATATACTTCCCTTCACTCCCCTTGCTTAACCATCTCTTTTCCTTCCCTACTCACCAGGGCCAGACTAAGAATTCTTCTTTCACTTCTCTCACTTCCCACCCTTAATTTCCTTTATTTTCCCTACTTTCCTTTCCCTACTTCTCATCCTTAAGTTCCCTTCAATTCCCTCGTTGACCTTATTCTATTCCAAATATTTCCCCTACCCTCCCTCAATTCCTCTACATTTCATCCTTAACTTCCCTTCACTTCCCTTGCTACCCTTTTTTAATTCCAATATAATTCTCGTTTTCCCTACTTCCCGTACCCTAATTTCTCCTCACTTTCCCAACTTTCATTCCCCTCATTTACACTCTCCCCCACTTCCTCTTCTCTGATATCTCTACTTTACCCTGCCTTCTCTTGCTACAATAAGTTCTTCCTTCTCTACTTTCTCCGCTCCTAACTTACTCAGAGAATACTCCCCTTAACTCCCCTCACTTAACCATCTCTTCCCCTTCCCTAGTCAGCAGCACTAGACTAAGAATTCTCCCTTCACTTCCCTCACTATCCTCTCTCACTTCCAATTATTTTTCCTACTTTCCCTCACTTTCTCTACTTCCCATCTTCAACTTTCCTTCAATTCCCTCACTACCCTTCTTTAATTCCAATGATTTCCCCTACTCTCCCACACTTTATCTACATTTCATCCATGGCTTCCCTTCACTTCCCTCGCTAATTTTCTTTATTTCCAATCCATCTTTCATTTCTCCTCACTTTCACTTACTTCATTATCCCTCTCTCCTTCTACTTCAGCTCTCCTCAACCCTCTACTCTCCCGACGAAATATTCCCTCCCCTAGCCATTCTACTTCACCCTCCCATCCCTTACTACCTCAAATTCTTCCTCCTTCACTTTCTCCTCTTCTAACTTACCCAGCGAATACTCCCCTTTACTTCCCTTCCCAGAAAATCTCTTTCCCGTACCTACTCACTGGAGCTAGGCTAAGAATTCTCCCTTCACTTCTCTCAATACCCTCCTTCAATTTCAATTAGTTTCCCTACTTTCCTTTCCCTACTGCTCATCTTTAAGTTCCCTTTACTTCCCTCGCTAGCCTTCTTTTATTCCAATTATTACCCTTACTTTCCCTCACTTCCTCTACTTTTTATCCTTAACTTCCCTTCACTTCCCTCATTAGGCTCGTAGAATTAAAATTGTTTTTCCTACTTTCCCTCACTTTCCCTACTTTTCATCCATGGCTTCCTTGCACTTCCCTCGCTATCCATCTTTAATTCAAATTATTTCTTCTACTTTCCGACACTCCATTTACATTTCATCCCTAACTTCCCTTCACTCCCCTCACTACCCTTCTTCAATTCAAATTCACCCCTCATTTCCTCTTACTTTCACTCAGCTAATTATCTGTCTATCCTTCTACTTCAGCTATCCTCAATCCTCTACTCTCCCACCCAAAGCTTTTCTCTCCTAATTTCTCTACTTTACCCTCCCCTCCCTTACTACCACAAGTTCTTCCTCCTCCTCTTTCTCCTCTCCTTACTTATCCAGTGAATACTCCCCTTCACTTTCCTTCCCTGACCATCCCTTCACCTTACCTACTCACCGGTGCCAGACTAAGAATTGTCCCTTCACTCTTCGCCCTACCCTCCCTTAATTCCAATTATTTTCCCTTCTTTCTTTTCTCTACTTCTCATCCTTGAATTCCCTTCACTTCCTTCGCTACCCTTCTTTCATTTCAATTATTTCCCCTACTTCCACTCACTTCCTCTACTTTTCATTCTTAACTTTCCTTTGCTTCCTTCGCTACCCTTCCCTAATTCCAAGCCGCTTCTCATTTCCCCTACTTCCCGCACCCTAATTCCTTCTCACTTTCCCAATTTCCATTCCCTTCATTTACACTCTACCCCTACTCCCCCCCCTAATTACTCTACTTCACCCTCCTCTTCCTTGCTACCTCAAGTTCTTCCTTCTCTACTTTCGCCCCTCCTAACTTACCCAGCAAATACTCCCCGTTACTCCCGTTACTTAACCACCTCTTTCCCTTCCCTACTCACCGACACTAGACTAATAATTCTCCCTTCACTCCCCTCATTACCCTCCCTCAATTCCAATTATTTTCCCTACTTTCCCTCACGTTCCCTATTTCTCATTCTTAACTTCCCTTCACTTTCCTTGCTACACTTCTTTTTTCCAATTATTTCCCCTACTTTCCCTCACTCCCTTTACTTTTCAACTTCCCTTCACTTTCCTTGCCACCCTTCTGTAATTCCAATGCACCTCTCATTTCCCCTACTTCCCATACTCTAATTTCCCCTCAATTTTCCAGCTTCCATTTCCCTCATTCACACTCTGTCCCCCTACTTCCGCTCCCCTAATTTCCTTTCCTGGAAGAGAAGTGTGTCCTATTTTTTCCCAGGAAGGGAAATTTTGGAAGGCAAATCAAGAGAAGTGAGGGAAAATAAGGAGGAAGAAAGAAAAGAAAGTGAGGCAGGGAAGTAGGTGAAGCTAAGAATAATTAAGGGAGGAGAAGCAGGCTAAGTGAAAGGGGGTGAAGTTAGGGGATGTAAAAGGAAGTAGGACGGGGATAAATTAGGGGATTGGAAGTAGGAGAAGCAAGAGAAAATGAAGGGTGGAGAGTGAGAGAAAATTAAGGAGGGGAAGTAAGGGATTTGAGGGAAAATAGAGGAGATGATTCGAAATGATAGAAGGTAGTGAGGGAAATGAAGAGGAGGTAAGTCAAGGAAGTGAGAAGCAGCGAAGTTCGAGTGGAAGGGAAAGAAGGTAGGAGATGAAAGAAGGGTGAGATGAGGGTAAATAAGGGGAGTGCATGTTGGAGAAGCGAGAGAAAATGAGAGGGCGGGGGGGGGGGGGGAGAGAAAATAACGGAGGGGAAGTGAAGATGTGAGGGAAAGTAGAGGAAATTATTGGAAGTGATAGAAGATAGTGAGGGAAATGAAGGGAGGTCAAGTAAGTAGAGGAGGGAAAGATACGGCTGAAGGATGAAAGTAGGAGAAAGAAAGTGGGAGCTGTGGAAGTAAGGAGAGGAAAAAGTAGTAAAGGAATGGGGTGGGAAGGAGGGGGTATGACAGGACAGGTTTGAACGACGCTTCCTTTGACTAATTTTTTTTTTTATTCATAGCGAAGCTATCCTCTCATACAGACTAAATCCTTTTTTATAACATGAAAGAAATTTTTCGAAAAAAACATTTTTTTTTCAAATATACATAATTTAATGACTTAAAGAAGACGAAAAAAATTCTTTTGTGAAAAAGTCACGAACTTGTAACTAGGCCTCGGCTTCGAGATAAAAAAATGAAAAATGAGTTTAGCTGCTTCAAAAAATAAAAGAATGTTTCCCTCATATTACTAGAAATCTAAAAAAAAATGCAACGCAAGTCAAAATTTCCTTTCTGAGAAAATTCACTCTAAATTTTTGTTTGAAAAATATACGCCATTTTAGAAATGACAAAAAAATAATTTCTATAAGAAATTGAAAAAGGGCCCTAGAAGATTTCACGAAGAAAAATAAATTCTGTCAATTGGTTTCCATGATACAACCGATTTTTACTGAAAATCGGTATTCATAATAAAAAATCATTGAATTTCAAAAAAGATAAGGAATGTTTGGAACACTTGAACTTTTGCCATTTAGATGTACTTTTTTGTTGAGTTTATAGATTTCAAATAAAAATTTTACCTTGTTTTTATCAGAAAAAATTGTAATAAATTTCAATAGGGTTAGAAAGTTTCTTAAAAAAGGTTACATTTAGTTTATATCAAGAAATTTGTTTTTTAATTTGGAATATAACACTACTAGTTTTTGTAACCAAAAGTTGGAAACCCTCATGAGATCATTTTTGTCTCCTATTTTAGCTGAAATTGTCACGGATGATTTAAAAAATGAAGTTTTCCAAAAAATTGATTTTAATTTTGATTTTAATGCAAGATATGTTGATGATTCAGAACTTAGTGTACATAAAAGTAATGTTACACTCTTCTTAATGCTTTTGATGGTATACACACAAGATTACAATTTACTGTTGAAATTAAAGCTGAAGGAAAATTATATATTCTTGATATGACTTTAATTAAAACCGATGAAAGACATATTATCACTGGCTGGCATAGGAAAACTATCTGTTCAGGAAGAACACATAGTTTTCTCTCAAATAACTCTATGCAAAATAAGATAGGAATTATTAGAAATTTGATAGAGCTTTTAAATTATCAAATCCGGTTTTTCATTAACAAAATATTAAACTATGTAAACAAATTCTTTTTCTAAACTATCATCCTTTTCAGTTCGTTGAAAAACATGCGCATTAACGAATAAATTATATTAAAAACAAGAGCAATTATCAAAATAAAATAAACAGAGAAGATTATAATACATTCGATACTTTTTTTTTCATATTTTGGAAAAACCTCGAAGATCTTACAATTAGAATTACAATTTAAAAAAATTCAGAGTGTGTTAACGCTTTTCGTCAGAAGTTCGTAGTTTGAAAAAAATGCAACAGTTCAATTGTCTATACAATACATTATATATGCATATATATCATACATAATTATATATGATATTATATAATATATAAATTATATGATATATATATTATATAATTATATGCATGTATATATTAATCATATATACATTATATATTATACATTTATTCTAAGATATAGGTATAATTTTTCATCAATCATCAAAAAACATTTCGCTTGATTTTCTTTTCCGTTATTGCATGTAATAGGTACTATAAAATATGAAAAAATGTATGATATTAATTTTATGTTTCAATTTGAAAATCAGGACAAACAAGAAAGCATAATAACCGTAGGGAACACTTATCTAAAAAAAACACCGGTGTTTGTTATAAAACCGAATTTTCATAAGAAGCTTCAGAAGTGATGGAGAATTTTTATTGCGGAGAAAGAAGGGTCGTCAAGAAGGCAAACTTCCATCCTGAAAATGTGGAGCATGCAATTATTTGAGGATTACTGAAGCAAACCTTATTGTAAGATTATCATTAATATCCTTCTCACTTTAAGAGGTATCATAAAAAAGATTTTTTTACCTAAAGTTTGAATCTAAAATTTAATTAGACTCAAGCTGCACTTATTCTTATCAATTAGATAATTCTAGGAGGGGAAAACAACTCCTGAAAATAAAATAAAATATTAGAGAGGATGAATTTTCCATAAAATTGTTTAATTTTCAACAAAATATATGTATTTCCAATGAAACAGTTGAATTTTTAAAGAAAAACATGAATTTTTAACGAACTAATTGTATTGTCGAGGAAAAACAGATACATTTCTATTAAATATGGAATAATTTTATTTTTGGTTATAAACAAAAGGATATTAAACCAAAAAAGAACGAATTGAAAAAAAAGTTTGATTTTAAACCAAAAATATAAATTTCCAACGAAAGTTATGAATTTTCAACTGGAATTGTTGAATTTTCAGTTAAAAGATCAATTTTGAAACAAAAAAAAACAATTTTGTTGACAGAATATTTAAGTTTTCAACTAAAGCAATGCATTGTCAACCAAAAAAGATTTAAATTTTTAATAAAAAACAGTTGAATTCAACCGGAAAGGTTGAATTTTCAATAAAATAGTTGAATCTTTAATGAAACAGAGGAATTTTTATTTAAAAAGTAAATTTTTAAATGAAAAATTATAATTTTCATCAAAATTGTTCAATTTTCTACAAATTACGTTTAGCTGCAACCAAACAGTCGAATTAAAGAAAAATTGATTTTCTTCTGAGAAGATTAGTTTTCTACCCAAAAGACGAATTTTCAGTTAAAAAAGTTAAATTTTCAGTTGAAGAACTTAGTTTTCAATAAACAAAAAAAAAACAATTTTTCACATTATATGTGAATTTTCTACAAAGTTGACTAATTTTTCGAGAAACAGTTGATCTGTTGGTGAAAAACATAAATTTTCAACCAAAAAGATTAATTTTCTACCAGAGAAGACGAATTTTCAAAAAAAAACTACCTGATTTTTTAACCAAATAGTTGAATTTTTAACTAATAAAGATAAAATTTCAACCAAATATTTAAAGGTTCAACTAAAAAAGATTAATATTGAACCAAAAATTTAATCATTATATTATTAATTAGGTAAAATAATTCTTGAAAAATAAATAATTTTTAAGCAAGAAGATTAATTTTCTACCAAAAAGACCAATTTTCTGAAAAATAAATCACTTTTCAACCAGATGATTTAATTTTCAACCAAAAAATATCAATTTACAATAAAAACTGGAATTGTTAAGTATTTAGTAAAGAAAAATAACTTTCAACAAAAAAAAAGATATTTTTCAAGCGAGAAGATTAATTTTCTACCAAAAAGACAAATTTTTAACAGAATACATTACTTTTTAACCAAAGAGTGAAATTTTAATCTGAAAAAGATACATTTTCTATGAAAATTGACATAGTCAAATTTTTAGTCAAGGAAAATAATTCTCAACAAAAAAAAAACGAATTTAAAAAAAACGATGAATTTTCAAGCAAAAATATTATTTTTCTACAAAAAGAAATGTCAACAAATACACAAATTTCGAACCAAATAGTTTAAGTGGTTATAAAAAAATATAAATTCACAATGAAGGATAAAATAGTTGAATTTATATTGAGAAACATCAATTTTTAAGCCAAAAAATCTAAAACAAATTTACAAAGAAGAAAAAGACTATAAAAAAAAAAATGAAAAAAAAAACGAATTTTCAACCAAGGGTATTAGTTTTCTTCAAATCACATTACTTTCCAACAGAATGGTTTAATTTTTATTCTGAAGAAAAATAATTGACAATTAAAACGGGAATAGTTGAACTCTCAGTCAAAGAAAATAATTTTTAACGTAAAAAATTTTTAAAAAAGATGAATTTTCAAGCGAGGAGATTAATTTGCCACAAAACAAGAATTTAAAAAAAAATACATGACTTTTTAACCAAATAGTTAAAATTGCAACTAAAAAAGATCAATGCACAATCAAGAATTAAATAGTTGAATTTATATTCAGAAAAATTAATTTTTAAGCAATAAAAACGAAAACAAATTTTCCAGTAAAAATCAAAAGCGAATTTTCAAAAAAAACGAATGGTCGACAAAATGGTTAAATTTTTCATTAAAAATTTCAAATTTCAACTAAAATGATCCATTTTCAACCAAAAAGTGAATTTTAAGCTAATGTTTTAAATTTCAATCAAATACATAGTTGAATTAAAAAAAAACGAATTTGTAACCAAGAAGATTAATTTTCTACAGAATAAATTACTTTTTAACCAAATGGTTTAATTTTCCTCTAAGCAAGATTGATTTACAAAAAAACTGGAATAGCTGAATTCTCAATCAAGGAACAAAATTTTAAACGTAAAAAATTTTTCTTAAAAAGTCGAATTTTCAAGCAAGAAGATTAATTTTCCACAAATCAAGAAATTTTAAGAAAAAAAAATAATTTTGGACGGAATAGTTATAGGTGATACTAAAAAAGATAAATTCTCAACCAAGAATGGCATATTTGAATTCACATTTGGAAAAATTAGTTTTCAATCAAAAAAAAAAAAAAAAAAAAATGGTTAAATTTTTTACAAAGAGTATATTTTTCAAACGAAAAACATAAATTTTCAGCCGAGAAGAATTATTTTCTATCGAAAAAGAATTTTTTCATAACATACATTAATTTTCATCTGAGAGAGATACATTCTTAACAAAATAAATATTTAAATTTTTAGTTAGACGAAATTATTTTTTATAGTTACTATAACTGAAAAAATGTAACTTGTTACTAATTTGTTACTTATTAACAAAATAAATTTCTTCACCACTATTGTCACAAAAAAATTTAATTAAAAGAAACTAGTTATTTTTCATCACTGGGATCATTAAGCAAGATGTTTTTACCTAAAGCTTAAATTTAGAATTTAATTAAGCGTAAGCTGTACTTAATCTTTCCAATTATAGAATTCTACAACCGAGAAGAATATTGTAGACTAAGGAAAATCACAGCTATCTAGTATCTATGGTGTAGGAACTTATTGGATTTTTTTTTGTACTTGCAGCATTGCGAGGTAAAATAATTAATATATAAAATTTTCAATTTTTCCATTTACACGCAATGGGGACACGAACGTCACGCCAATCGGCGCAGCTTATAAAGGCGCGAGAGTACACGTAATTACCGCTTTACTTCGAAGTTGCTTTTTGCGATAAGGCACGCTCTCGGTTCTAATCGCACCAGAATTTTGCACCCTTCGATCGCCTGAAAATTTCCCTTTAAAATATCACTCACGAGGCTGGAAACGTGGTTAAACCATGAAGAAGTTTTTTTAGAATAATTACTTTAAAACAAGTTGAGGCCTCGGTGGCTCAGACGATAGCGCGTCAGACATTCGTGCAGGAGTGGGGTTCGATCCCTGAGTCGGTATAAATGGAAATTTTGTTATTTACTTCTACTGGAGCTTTGATGGTTCGGAACCCACCTTAAACTGCAGATCACCTTGGAGGAGGCTTGTCCTTGAAGGTCACTAGTCAATTTTCTGAAGACTCGAAAATGAGTCAGCGATCTCCTTGCGTAGAGGCCCCATGTCGAGGAGACTAGCGCTCGGTGGTCGCTGGTCGATCCACCGAGATCTAATGTTGAGCATAACCTTGGGGGTCACTAGTCTATTTTGTGAAGACTCGAAAATGAGTTCGCAATCTCCTTGAGTAGAGGCTTAATGTCGAGGAGACTAGCGCTCGGTGGTCGGTGTTCGATCCACCGAGGTCTAATGTCGAGCATAACCTTGGGGGTCACTTGTCGATTTTGTGAAGACTCGAAAATAAGTCAGCGATCTACTTGATTAAAGGCTCAATATCGAAGAGACTAGCGCTCGGTGGTCGTTGGTCGATCCACCGAGATCTAAAAATACATATCGCCTGAATCCCTCTAAAAAACAACATATTTTGACCCCAAGAGATTGAGATTCGGTCTTGAAATGTTTAAAGGTCCCTTTTTTACATTAAAGTATTATATAAAAATTGAGAAGAGTTTTATAATTTTTTTCCTAAGATGCTTGAAAGTTATCGACTTGCCAATTTTAAGTAAACAAATTTTGTTTTAAATAAATATAATTGAAAATTAATAAAAAATTTTTGAATAATATTTAATAATAATAACAATAATAATTCAAAAATATTATAGAAGTATTGGAAACAAGTAGATAAGAATATTTTTTTTGAAAATTCGTTCAAGAATGTCATTATATTATTACAAAAAAGTACATCATTTCAAGAAACGTTAAGCTGTAAGCATTAATTTATACATCAAAACTTGTTTTGAAATCTTTTCAAATATTTCCTGAAAAATTTTGTCTGAAAAAAAAATTATTAAAAAATTTTCCAGCAATGTAATAATAATTTTATTATCTTGGAACTCGAATTTTTCACACAATTTTTGGAACATCCTGCAAAAGAAAAGGAAGTACTCTAAAATCATCCAGATTCTTTTTCGAAAATTTTGAAAATCTTATTAAAGATTCTTTTAAATTGAATTTGTTAACAAAAAAATTATTGTTAGTTTTTCTAGGAATTTTAATAAAAATCTTTTATTCAATTGAAACTTTTCAAAATGCTTCAAAGGCTTCTAAATTTTGTGTTCGAAAAGTTCAAAAATCTACATTATGTTTTAAAATATTTGGAATCTTTTCAAAACTTCGAAATATGTTTCAAACTTACTCGATTACATTCCGAATTAATGATTTGTCAATTTTTAGTTATCATTCACAAAATGTTTGTTAATCTTTTTAGTTATTCTCTTAAAATTAATTTTCCAAAATAAAAAATCATGTTAAATTTTCCCAGCATTTTATTTTCCTAAAACCTTCAAAGATCCTTACAAATCTTCAACATTTGTTTTCGAAATCTTCAAAAATCTAAATTTAGTTTTTTATTTTTCGAAATGTTTTCCAGTTTAAAATTGAGTTTGAATGTAAATATCTCTTGAAGTAAGTCAAAGTTTGTCTAAATTGATAATTGTTCAATTGTTATTCATGGATACAAATTTGATAATTTCACAAATATATTAAAAATTTGTTAAATACAACAATTAAAATTGTATTGTTCACGGTTTTACTTTAACACTCTGAAATATCGACGATCCAAAGCTTTCTATTTAAAATGATTCAGTTTGAAATTGTTTTACTTTTACTATTTGACTTATGATTGTTCATTTCAAACGAAATGCAAAATGTTGCCAATTATTCAAAAAAATGTCTTCCTTAATCAAAAAATTTCGAATTAAATTGGTTCAAAATGGAATCTTTCAGATTGAAACAATATTTTAATGATATCTTGCATGAATAAAACATTTTTGTTTATTTGAAGATTTTCTCAATTTAGAATTTTGTATATTAACGAAAGACGAAGACTTTTATTTACCAATTGGTTTCCTAAAATTATTCGCATTCAAATATTATGAAATTTTAAATATGATTTATTTTTAAACGATATTCAATTCGAAATATATCGACAATTATGGCTTTCATTTAGAAAGGTAATTTTGAAACAGTTTGATTGAAATATGAATGTGCTCGCGTAGATGTTTTTTACTGTGTTAGTTAATGGTGCGTGCCTTACTGGAAGTAATTTGTCAAATTTTATTTTTTGTTTTTGATTAGAAAGATCTTTAATCCGTTGGGATTGGTCAAATGTTATGCGGTCCAATGTAGACCAAGTCTCAAATCTGAAAGTGTTTGATAGGGAAAGGTGAAGTTTTAAAAGGTTTTTGGAGGTAGTGTGCAAGACAATTTTGGTATGTTGTATTTTTTTATTTCAAGAAAAGCAAACTTGTTTGATGTAGAATTGATTTGGATTTAGATGTTCTCAAATGATTTTTTGACTGTAAGAATTTTGGGACCATGTTATTGTCCCTACACCATTTTAAGGAAGCCAAATATGTTAGTAGCTTATCTTGAGAAGACCTGAGATTACTAAAAGTGTTAGTTTTAGTAAGTTATGCATACGATTGAAACCCGATAAAGTTTTAAATTTCAAATTTAAATTTATCATAATGAATCATCGTGAAAGTATTCAATCGATTATCAATTTAAAGCTAAATGCTGCTGAGCTGATACATTTTGAATACATTATTATAATGTTTAAAAAAACGTTTCAATCTTTGAAATCCTCAATATCTTTGAAATTTCGATTTTCGAGATGAAGGATATGTTATTTTAGCCCATCAGCCAAGAAGGTAAAAAAAATGTTCAAAGATAAAGGGGAAAAATAGTTGCATGAGCGAACTATTTGCGAAAATAGTAGAATTAGTGTAATTTTTTCAAAATAGTAGTAAAATAGTTACATCGTCAAAAAAAGTTGTCAAAATGTGTCAATAGTATCTAAAGTACGAGGCCTGAAATGTTAATATTTTTATTTGAGAATCAAACTTTCTACATTTCTTTAGGTAATTTAGTTTCGTAATTGCGTTTCAGTTTAATTTAGTTTGCGTTTTAATGAAATATATAGTTTAATGCTTCTTATTTTGTGAGCTGATTAATTAATTATTGGGTGCTTAATTTTTCCACAATATTAAATTACATGCAAATTAAATTTTAATTTGTTTCCATTGAGTACAAGAATTAATTATTTACTTCAAAGTTATGTAAATAGACATTGGCCATAGCTTGTATGAAAGAAGTTTATTTATATTCAACAAACCTTGATTTTAATTATGAAATTTGTTTCAAATTAATTATTAAGACAATATAATTGAAAAGTGGCGTTTTAGGAAATTTTTTTCCACGTCCGCGGAACATTTAAAGAAGATACAAGACAGAAGAGATTTATGAAAATAAGAACTAAACATATGATTACGTAATCACTAAAACAATACCCCTCCCCCATGCAATAATTCGTAATCATACACGTGACCCCCCCCCACCCACACGCTATGATGATGACGTAACATATGGTAATGACGTAACATATTCGAGAAAAACAATTGCAGTATTTCCGGCCACCGAAAACAGACTCTTTACTATTAATGATATACGAAAATATTTTTGTTTTGTATGTAAGTCGTTGAAAGGAAAATTTATTTGAAATCAAACAGGCAGTGAATGCTCAAATCACTAAATCATTTCGGAACAAAACCTGTTGTTCTCTTTCAACAGCTGCTTCCATATACTATTTCTCGACGTAGATCTTATCAATATCTCATCAATATTTAATTTCCCCCCTCTAAATTGGATTCAAAAGCGTGATTATATAGAAGTGTTTTTCAGGTACAGTCTGAGAGGAATATAATGTTGAAATGCGAATAATTAGCTGGAACAAATGAGACGGTGGCTAGTACTGTAAAGACCGTGAGTATGCAACGATCTACCCTACATCTCGAAAAATCAGTCCTGTTTTGTCCACAACTGGCGCTTCGTTTGTTACTCTATCCGCAAGTTCATCTTGAAGAATTCAGTGAAATCGAATAGTTTAAATGAGAAATTACTTGAAGCAACTTGAGTATACTTGAAATCTATCAAAAATTGAAACATTGACCGTGCATAGCACTACAAAAAATCCAGAAGTCACGGTTGCAGCTTTACTTGAAGAAAATGAGGGCTGTTATTGGAGTTCTCTGTACCATCGTAGTGGTATTCTTGAATCCTGTTGGTAAGTATAATAATATTTGTAATTTGAAATACGATTCTCATTGCTCTATACTTTTTTTTTGATTCAAATTGCTCAAATCAAAAAGTTCGTTTCTGTTCTAACTATGCTCTTTAAATCTATAAATTTGTGAAACTTCAAAACCCAATTAGTAGAACTCTACTAATTCATTCGGAGAAAAGCAAGCTACTAATTCTTTACTGGGAAACAACTCTTTTCTCACAAAGTTATGTAGAATTTTGTTTTAATTGTTACAAGAGAACACAATCAAAACAAATATTTCTGGTGAGCCTCATGAAGTTTAGCGCCTATTTCCCATGTGAAAACAAAACTTTTTCGTAAATTTTATTTCGAATAATTAAAAAAGACCTATACATATTAGTGTAGTACAATTTTCTTTTTAATTTCCATGCAAGTACCATGAGGATTGAAACGTATTTCCCATGAAAAAAGGCGTTTCTAAAAATAAAATACAATTGAATAATTATTTTTCAAATATCAAATTCTAAGTCTGTTTTACAGGGGCATAAACAAACCATATGTGTGAAAAATTGGGATTTTTTAGTTTTTGGCGCTAATTATGATTTTTTTATAGTTTTTGAAATATAAATTGTTTCTAATACATAAGATGCTACTCTGTACCAATAATTATATGTTCGCATACATTTATTTCAACCATTTATTATTATTTTAGCAAATTTCTGTTAGAATAGTGCCAGAAATTTGCGGTTATTCTCTGAAATATTCAACTTTTGGTGCAATTTTCACTCAAAGCAAGGTAAGAATCAATGAATTATAACTATTTCATTTTTCGTTGAAAGTTGATCTTTTGAAAATAAAAATTAATCTATTTTGTTAAGGGTTTGTCTTTTTTGTAGCAATATAAACTTTGTGGTTGAAAATTCACCTATTTTGTTTAATATTATCCTTCTTTGGTAAAAAATTATTTTTCTTGGTTGAAATTTCATTTCTTTGGTTGAAAATTCAACAAATTTGGTTGAACTCTTTTTTTTCTCGAAAATGAATGTTTTTCATTAAGAATACAGCTATTTGATTTTTGCTAGAAATCTCATCTTTTTCAGGTAAAAATTAACTCATTTCGTTGAAAACTCGTCTTTTTGATTCAACTAAAAAGGTTAATTTATAATTTTCTACCAACGGGACAAATTTGTAACAAATTAGATGAATTTTTAATTCAAAAACATAAATTTTTTATGAAAAATAGAACAGTTTAATTTCAAGTTAGAAAAATAATTTGGTAACCAAATAAAATAAATCTTCAATGAAATAGTTAAATTTTCAACCGAATGATGAATTTTCAATCAAAAATATCAAATGTCTATAAAAAAGAATTTCGACAAGAAAAGGAATACTTAAATTTTTAGTTCAAAAATTCATTCTCAATATAAAAATATAATTTTCTACCAAAGAAGAATAATTTTCAACAAAATACATAAATTTTTAACAAAATATTTTAGTTTTAAATTGAATTTTCAACAAAATATATGATTTTTCAACTAAAAAAGATAAATTTTCAACAAAAAATAGAAAAGTTTGATCTCATGTTGGAAAAATAAGTTCTTAACCAAATAAAATAAATTGTCGACGAAATTGTGAAATTTTCGACCAAAAAGATGAATTTTCAACCACAAGGATTAAATTTCTATAAAAAAGAAATTTCTACGGTAAAACGAATAGTTTAATTTCTCATTCAGAAAAAAATCCATTTTCAATCAAGAAGAAACGAATTTTGAACCAAAGAAATAAAATTTCAACCAAAATGAATAATTTTCTACCATTAGAGAATAATTGTTAACAAAAGATATACATTTTTAATCAAAACGTTCATATTGCTACTAAAAAAGACAAATTTTCATCAAAATAGATGAATTTTCAACAAAAAAGATAAATTTTTAAACGAAAATAGAATTGTTAAATTTTCAGTTCGGGAAGTAAGTTTTCAAGCAAATAAAATAATTTTTTAGCGTAGTAGTTGAATTTTCAACCAAACAAATGTATTTTCACCAAAAAGATTGAATGTCAAGAAAAAGAAAATTATTTTTAAAAAACACAATTTTCCACCAAAAAAAGAATAATTATTCGCGAAATATAAAAAATATCAAAAAGATTAAATTTCTACGAAAAAAAAATAATTTTCAAATAAGACATGAATTTTTAAGTAAATATTCAAATTTTTAACTGAAGAAGGTAAATGTTCAACCAAACATCGAATATTTGAATTATCAACAACAACAAAATAATAATTTGAAAAAATGTTTAAAAAATAGTTGAATTTTGAACAACAAAAAAAAACATTTTTTAACTAAAACGATTGATCATCAACCAAAAAAGTGAATTTTTAACAAAGTAGATGTTACTGAATATCTCGAAAATATCGAACACATTATTCTTGAAAACCTGATTGGTGGCAAAACTGCGTAAATATATTTTTTGGTGACCGTTTTCAGGTTTTTTATCCATCAATAAAGATTTATGAATTTTCTGCACCATCAATTTTGTATATCGAAATGTCCAAATAAATAGTTTTACTTTACCGCAAAATTTATTTCTAAATGTTTTTAAACATTATTGATAAAAGAGAAAATTTAAATTGTTAATGATTGTTTTTGATATTGGGAAATAATTCTGTTCTTAAAATGTTGCTACTAAAGTATAATTTCTAAAGTTTTTTACATTTTCGTAGAGGTAAGAAAAATCGAATCATGAGAAAAACTTAATTTTGAGAAAGATTTTCAGATTGAATTTTTTTAAGAAGAGATTGAAAAAGATTGAAAAAGAATTCTAAACTGTAAAAGACTGTTGAAAATGCAGATTTTTTTGTTTAAAGATTTCAAACCAAAACTTGAAAAGCTTTAAAAGAATTTTGAAAGGTTTCAAATGAATGAGCAAAATTTTCTCAGAATTTCCGTGAAAATTTACAAGATTTGAAGGAAATTCTTTTACATTTTGAATTATTATTTCAAATTTTAAGAAAAATTCACGTCAGCTAAAAATATTTTCCAGAATTAAAGAGGGTTTGAATAGATTTGAAACATTTAAAAACTTGGAAGCATTTTTTCTGAAAATTTATCAAATATTTCTTATTTCTTCCAAACTTCTAACAGTCCGAAATATCTTTTGAAGAGGTTCGAATTTTTTCTTCTACTTTGTTAAATCATGTAAGATAATTTTCTTTTTAAATCTTCTAGATTCTTTTTCGACAAATCTGCAATATTCAGAAATCTTTTCTAATTTTCTCAAGAATCTTATAAAATTTATATTTATATAAGTTTGAAAAGAAACTGATGATTAGTAATAATTTATGAAAGTAAGAAAACATGATTGTTTGAACAAACATGTTTGTTTAAACAAATTTTTATTGTTTAGGGCTATTTCCTCTTGAAGAATACTTCATCAGAGGGATTCATTTTTTAAACAATCTATTTCTTTTTCGTGGATATATTTTTCTTAAAGAGAATCAGATATTTGAATTATTCTTTGAATTTTCTCTGTGTATCATATTGAATGTCACTTTTTCTTAAAGTAGTTACTAAGAATCTTTTAGTGTAGAATATTATTTTTAAAATATGAGCTAAATAGTACAAATACTTTATTTCGTAAAAATGGAATAATGTTTAAAAACGATTTTTGTTGATATTCATTTATTATTAGTTTTTAACTAAAAAGTCAAAAGAAAGCTGCAAATTCAAGAAAAAACCGCAACTTTCTGGCATTACTTTAAGAGAAGATAGTTACAAGTGGATAAAAAGTTGAAAATTCCAGAAAAAACCAAATTTTTCTAGTATTCTATTATTATTACGTCACTTTTAGTCAAAAGTGGACACAAATATGAATATTTTATAAAACACTGCAACATTTCAGAAATATTGAAAGCGATTATTATTAAAAATGATAATAATTTTTTTAAACAATTATGTTTGTCAACTTGCTTAAATATTGCTTCACTAAGTAAAAAGTGGGCAAAAAGTAGAAAATTTCAGAAATCAACTTTCTAACTCAATAAATGTAAACATCTAATTATTAGTATGGATTAGAATTTTATGTATTAGAAACAATTTGTTGAAAAAAAAACGAAAAAAATCATGATTAGCACCTAAAGCTCAAGAAACCTAATTTTTTACTTATGGGGACAGAAAGTTAAAAATTTCAGAAAAAAACGCAAATTTTTAGTACTCTATTATTACTAGATTGTTCTATCACACACGCGCGCCAACTTTTGTGTTACTTTTTATCATTAACCCAATTGTATAGAAATGCAATTTCAAATTTAAAAAAATATTAGGTAAAAATTATTATTTTCTCGAAAACTGCTTGACCGATCTTGGTGGTTGAAATATATGTTATAGTGGGTACTGAAGAGGTTCAGCATAAAATTCAAGAACCAATTCTGTTTATTTTAACAGGATAAAAAAAATTATTAAAATTTTCAAATAATTTTTTTATAGGAAGAACTTTCGGTACACCAACAATTTTCCTCCTATATCATGCTCACATTCAAGGTTGCAATATACATTTTTGCGGAGATGATCTGAGCATTAGTTCATAGTTCAAAAAAATAAAAGCTGACATTCGCCAAACTAATTTAATGTTTGCCCAGGATAGTATCCCTTACTTTATGTACACCATATACAACTATATACATCCTATATTAATAACTTAACAAATCGTATATGGCAACTGATTTTCAAGTGTTCTGATTTATTCTCAATAAGTGTACGCATATGTGCATATGTGCGTTTGTGGTTTACTTTTATTTTTAATTGCGGAATGATCTCAGTTCCTCGTCATTCAATATTTTGTCCAAGGTACCATATTCTCAGTTGTTTCTATTCGTACTAAGCACTAAGCAAGAACAAGGTGAAATCGTAAGGTGATAAAGTCACGACGATATACATATGAGACAGGAATAGAAACAACTGAGAGTATGGTACCTTGGACAAAATGCTGACATTCGCCAAACTAATTTCATGAGTGCTCAGAATAGTATCCCTTACTTTATGTACACTATATAAAACTATATATACATCCTATATTAATAACTTAACGAAACATATACACACTGTATACCTACACGATACCCAACAATTTACATATATACACTTCATACGCACAAAACTCTTGCCCTGCCTAAAAGTTGCAACTGATTCTCAAGTGTTCTGATTCATTCTCAATAAGTGTATGCATATTTGCATGTGTACATTTGTGTTTTACTTTTATTTTTAATTCCGGAATGATCTCAGTTCCTCGTCATTCGATATATTGTCCAAGGTACCCTACTCTTAGTTGTTTCTATTCGAGTCTCATATGTATATCGTCGTGACGTTATCACGAAACGATTTCACTTTGTTTTTGCTAAGTGCTTAGTTGGCATAGAAACAACTGAGAATATGGTACCTTGGACAAAATATCGAATGACGGGGAACTGAGATCATTCCGCAATTAAAAATAAAAGTAAACCACAAATGCACATATGCACATATGCGTACACTTATTGAGAATGAATCAGAACACTTCGAAATCAGTTGCCATTTTCAGGCGGGGCAAGAGTTTCGTGCGTATGAAGTGTATATATGTAAATTGTTTGGTATCGTGTAGGTATATAGTGTAGATATGTTTTGTTAAGTTATTAATATAGGATGTATATAGTTGTAGATAGTGTACATAAAGTAAGGGATACTATCCTGGGCAAACATGAAATTAGTTTGGCGAATGTTAGCAGTCAGTGAAAAGAAGTATTTTTCTATCTACCTAGAAGCAACTGCCACTGTGACTGGATAATTCAAGAGAGCTAAAAATAAAGTTGGCCCCTCATTATCATGGAATTGCATACATCTGAGGGGTGAATGAGTAGTTTTTATTTTTTCAAACTATGAACTAATGCTCTGATCATCTTCGCAAAAATATATATTGCAACCTTGAATATATACCCACTCTAACATATATTTTAACCACCAAGATCGGTCGAACCGTTTTCGAGAAGATTTGGTTTTTTTATTTTTCAAAATTTGTTTATAACTTTTGTAAAAATTATCTTTTTCATTTGATACTTGGGGTAAATTTATTTCATGGGGGTAGCCACTTACCTCTGCGATATGGATCACATCCGAGCGGGGGCACCCAGACCATGCTTATCCTGCTACGGCCTTTAACATTTTTTAATCTTATAGATCAACTTTCGGCTTGAAACTTTCAACATTATATTATTGTAAACTGGTCTTCAAAAATTGAACAGCTTTGACTTAAAAGCATTCAAAATAGAATAATCTTATATGGAAACACTGAGAATGGTTTTGGTTCATTTTTATATGTGTCAAAATTTTATCGTTAAATATAATCATATTTTATATAGGAAAAAATAAGTAGAACCAATGCTTGGTTAAAGAATTAATTTTAACCTGGAATGCCCACAATTGCTTAAAATCTTTAAATGTCCCGAATTTCCTCAATATTCCCGGAATATTCTGAAATCCTTGCATATTCCAAATTTCTTTACTTCCTTGAAATTTTCAGAATTCATGAAATTCCACGAATTCAAGGAATTTAAATAATTGAGGGAAAGCCAAGAATTCAGGGATTTCCCAAGATTTCAAAATAATGCAAGGAATTTAGAAAGTTGACACGAAGTCAGGGGATTTAATCGAATTCAAGGAATTCAGATGATTCAGAGAATTTAGATGAATTCAGATTTATCTGGAAATTCAGAGGAAATTAGAAGACTTCAAGGATGCTGAAAGAAGTCAATAGGATTTGATGGAGTTTCAAAGAATTCCAATCAATTTAAAAGTATGAAAAAGAATACATAGAATGGAAAGAATGGAAAAGAATGCAAAGGAATGAAACATTCAAAATTAATAATTCAATACTGATTATATAATTGAAATTTTACTATTTCGCCATAAAATAACTTCAAATTGAAATCCTCCGCAATTTAATAATTATGAATAAGTATTAAAAACCGAATATTTTTTAGGTAGATTTCCAATTTTCCAATTGGCTTTTCATATAAACTCTTATGTATACACCCGGATACCCGGGTTCCCACCACCCAACTGAAAATTCCTGTACAGGAACCTCGGAGGATTCCGGACATGTTCCTGGACACGATTCTGCACACGAACTTGCACAGGTAATCCAGACGGTGCCTGTGCAGGAATTTGGCGAAGTAAACTGTGCATGATCCTAAAATTCAACCTGCACCGACAAAAGAACCTTTGAATGATCGAGTATAGGTTCCTGCACAGGTTCCTTTTATTCCCTTGAAGATCGAACTTACTATCGAGAGAGCCAAGCCACTAGCGAACCCTCGCGGATTATTTCCTATGCAGGTTCATTCAAAGGATCCTGAACAAGTTTCTGTACATGAACCCACGTCTCAAATCACTGTGAAGGAACCTGTACAAGATCAGTCAAAGGTTATCTTGCATACAGGTTCCTTTGCAGGATCATATGCAGTTTCCTTCGCCAGACTCCTGTACAGGAACCGTCAAGATTACCCGTGCAAGTTCGTGTGTAGGTTCGTGTATAGGTTCGTGTCGAGGAACATGTACAGGATCCTCCGAGGTTCCTGTACAGGAATTTTCAGTTTGGCATGGTAAATATTTGCATGGAGTAAAAATTTAAGTTTCACTTGGGGTCTCCGAATAGTCGTTACTTAGCTCAATTCTAAGCAAATAGTGTGTTTAGAATTTATTTATCAAATTTTGTTTGCAAAAATAATCGACTTCAAAGTATACATACGTCGCGAACACACCCAGGGTACCCGGGTATCCACCATATAAAAATTCAACTTCAAGTAGATTACTAATTTCTTATCAAGTTATTTGATTCATGCACGTGAAATCGGTTCAATAATAATATAAATAATAATAATTTAATTAATAATAATTAATTATTCGTTACATTTTGTGTGCGGCAAACCAACGTGCATTGGTATTTATTTATTAGAATAAACGACAAAGAAACCATTTCAATTGCATAAATATTTAAAAAATTCACAAACAGTGAGGTGGGCACCAGGTACCCCGAGTGTGTAACAATATGGATGAAGTTGGGTGTGCACACGTACACTACCGTCGGAAATTGTGCGCACGACTCTTGTGAGTGCTATTAATAATCACTGCTGACTTCAAACCACGATATTTCGGTAAAAAAAAGAGATAGAGCATTAAAAAAAACAGTTGGAAAGCTTATGAAATTCCACGTCTAGTGGTATCCAACTATTTATTCTCCCTGTTATTCTGGTAATAATACAGCACATGAGAAGTTTAAAAACAAAATTCAAGATTTTCTCAAATTTTCTACCTCAACTTCAACTTTTAGCACGACCTAGGGACATTTTTTCAAAAACTTTAAAATTATATGACATTGAGCCCGAAATTTTATCTTTTATTTAAGCCAAGAAAACTTGGAAAATCTTCATGGCTAGCCAAGATATGATTAAAAATGTTCAATCGTATCTGAGCTCAATTGTACAGTAATTGTGTCCATAGTGAATAATTGAGCTCAGATACGATTGAACATTTTTAATCATATCTCGGGTAGCCATGAAGATTTTTCAAGTTTTCTTGGCTTAAATAAAAGATAAAATTTCGGGCTCAATGTCATATAATTTTAAAGTTTTTGAAAAAATTTCCCTAGGTCGTGCTAAAAGTTGAAGTTGAGGTAGAAAATTTGAGAAAATCTTGAATTTTGTATTCAAACTTCTCACGTGCTGTATTATTTTCAGAATGTCAAAAAAATATTTGTTGGGTAGCACTAGACGCCGAATTTCATAAGCTTCCCAACTGTTTGAAAAAAATGCCCTATATCTTTTTTTCACCGAAATATCATGGTTCCAAGTCAGCAGTGATTTTTAATAGCGCTCACAAGAGTCGTGCGCACAATTTCCGACGGTAGTGTACAAGCGTTCATATGTGAAAAAATAAAACATATTTGTATGAAAAGTAAAACTATGTATCTGAAAGTATTTGTTTTCCAAGTGATTTAATTGTATAATTTTAATTGGAATCATGATAATCTTGTTTTGTATTTTTACATTATTAATCGGCAAACCAATGTTTCCTGCGCGCGTTGGCGCGCATATAACAATGCTAGTGTACAATAATAATGTTTATTTGTTGAAGTATTTAATTACAATTTTATACTTCATATATAATATTAAATTAAAATGATATTAAACCATTTTTTTAAAGAAATTTTTTGCTTCTAAACTAAATTCATTTCAAGATTTGAAGGGTCAAAAATTAAAGGGGTGTAACCCTCACTTTTTTCAAAATGCGTTTTTTTGCGAACAAAATTCTTTAGGAATATACCCTCATTTTGGCATATATAACACACTATTAGTTGCATGCGAAATAATTTTTATAAACTTTCAAAAAACAAAATATCCATTAGGTATTTTCACTTCAACCACCAGCTAACTTCACTTCAATGAATGCTGACTGGGAAACAATGGACCAAATGCATGGGATTTGGTCCATTTTTGCCCTATTTTGCTAATATCTTTGTAAAAACTAATTTTTTCTGTATGAGTGTATTTAAAAAATAGTTTTTATTTTTTAAGAACTATTCATTGACATAATAAAATGATAATAATTATTATTCATTACGAAGATATTACAAAAATAAAGTTTTGTCCCATGCAATTGTCCCTTGTTTTCCCCTCAGCAATCAAAGAAGTGAAGTTAGCTGGTGGTTGAAGTGAAAATACCTACTTGCTCCCATTGACAAAATCAAAACTTTTGTTTTACCAGATGTAAAATTTTAAAAATGTGAGCTACGCCCTTTTGATTTTTGACCCTTCTTGTCCATAAAAGTTTTCGCACAGAGACGACTTGGTCGATGTGAAGATTAGACATTGATATCATCGTAAAGTTCAAGTGGAGCATCATGGAACTTAATATAGATTTCCTATTAATTTTTCTTGATTGAAGGCAGATGTTCCAATTTAGATAAAGATACCTGCTAAAGTTTCTTTGTATAAGATTCCCCATGAATTTTATAACTTAAAACGTTAAATCCTTTATGAATAGATTATTCCTTTTTAGAATGTGGATATACAAATGGGCAATAATTGAAAATTCATTATAATCTTTACCATATCTGAAAATGTCCATATTTCAGACCAAGGAGATGTCCCAATTCCTAATTAGCCCTGTTCTAAATTGAATATCAGCAAGATTAATAATTAATTATAAAAGTTTCATAATTTCATCATCATTCATCTTTAATGCATTAAGGTTGGATTATTATTACCGAAAGATAATGGAAATTCATAATGTTTTTTGACATCCAGTTTTTATCGATTCTGATTTAAAATTGATCTCATTTCAATAATCATTACTGTATATTGGGTAATTGCTTAATTTTACGACTTTTCCAAAAGTTAATGGTTTGACACCTTTTGCAAAACCTTCTTTTTTTTCAAAAGTAAAATATTAGTCGTGGGTGACCAACAAACATTTGTATTTTTATCAAAAAATACAAAAATAATTTTGAAGCTTTTTTTCAATAACTTATTCTTTTAAACGTTTTGTGTTTTCTACGAAATTATAATTACTTTATACTCACTTTTAAACATTTTTAGGGTTTCTTAGCCCTGGGCGGAAACCCTTATAGTTTTGTTCGGGTCTCCGTCCGTGCGTCCATCCATCGTACTTTTTTTCCATGAGAAGATATGAGCGGAAGTGGGGGAAACGAGGGAAAATGAGGGTACAGAAAGTAAAGAAGGTGGGAAGAAAGAAGGGGTGGAAATAGGAGAAGTAAGGATAGGAGAATCATGGGAAAGGAGGAGAGGGGAAGTGAGCATAAATGAGCGGAGGGGAAGTAGGGGAAATGATGTAAGGGGAACTAGAGGAATTAAAGTATAAAGTAGAGAGGGGAAGTAGGGGAATTGGCGGAATGATTAGAAGTGAGGGTGGCTAATGAGGGAAGCGAAGGGAGGGCTAGTTGAGTAGTGCGGGTGAGTATGTGTAGGTTGGGAAAGTGATTGTTGGAGAAGGGAAGCAGGGGGAATGAGGGGAGGGTAAGTAGGGAAATTAAAGTGAAAAGTAAGGAGGGGATGTGGGGGAATTAGGGGAATGACTAGAAGTGAGGGTGGCATGTGAGGGAAGTGAAGCGAGAGCTGAAGGGTAGTGCGGGTGAGTATGTGTAGGCTGGGAAAGTGATTGTTGGGATAGGGAAGTAGGGAAAAGGAAGTGCTAGCTGGGGAAGTGAGGAGCTAGGAAAGGGGAGGGGAAGTAGGGAAGGAGATGAGAAAATAGGGAGGAGTATGGGAGAGAAAGTATGGAAGGAGATGAGAAAATAGGGAGGAGTATGGGAGTGAAAGTATAAGAGGAGATGGGAAAGTAGGGAGGAGTATGGGAGAGAAAGTATGGGAGGGGGAGATTTGAACGACATGATTAACGTCTTAATAGGCTACAACCCTTTTTTGTAAGCTTGGTGACTTTTTTGACTAATTTGTTACAAAAAAGGTTTATATTTTTTTTAAGGCGATGTGACGAGTGAGTCACGTGACCGGTTTCCTACCTTACCGACACTTTTTTTATTTGTAAACTTATTTTAATACGAATAGCCACATCGAGTTGAAAATTTGGGATAATAAATAAGAAGCACTAAGAAACGCGGCTCTGGTCATAAATTTCCAAGTATTCATCTCTCTCCTCTCCTCTCCTCTCCTCTCCTCTCGTCTACTCTCCTTTCATCTCCTCTCCTCTCCAATCATATCATATCTTATCCTATCCGATTTTATCCTATCCGATTTTATCGTATAAAAAATATGAAATACAAGATAAATAAGGGAAGTTTGCTTATTCAGATCCCTATGTTGGAAGGTTTTCTTTTAGTGCGATTGTCTTCTTAAGTACTTTATTTGTTAAGAAATGAGAAAAATTAGAAAAATGTGGCTATTGACGTGGAAAAGAAGCTATTGGAAAAAAGTGATAATCTGATCATTGGAAATTACAAAATAAAAGCATTTTATTTCATTTTTCATGAAGACTGAACTAATTTTACATTATAAAATAAAATGTCACTAACTGATAATATTTCAATGCAACATTCAAAATTTTCTTCACTTCCTCACCCCTACTTTCCTTTTCCTCAATTCTCCTTCCCTACTCACTCTCACTTTCCTCATTTTCCCTACTTCCACAACCCTCACTTTCCTCAGTTTTCCTACTTCCCTCCTTCACTACTACTTTACATACATACTTACCCTCCGCTTACTTCATCTACTTCCTCTCTCGTGAAAAAAGACCAGAAACTAAAATTTAAACAGATAACATTATTTCGATTTAACTAGGCAAAACTTGTCTACTTGCTTAACCCTACTTTTCCTACTTTAACATCTACTCTCCTATTCATCCTCAATTCCCTGCTACCCATACACCTACTTCCCTTACTACCCTTTCTTTCACCTCTCCTGTCCACACTTCCACCACCAAATTCCACTCTTCTCATTTCCCCTCACTTCCCTTACTTCCCATACTTGCCCTCTCTTACTTCTGCTACTTCCATATTTCCGTTTCCTTAGTTCTTCTTCGCTTCTGTGAAAAAGTACGATAAAATAATATTTTAAAATAGAATATTATTTCGATATAAGTATTTAAAATTCTCTCCACTTCCCCTCCTTACTCATCCTCACTTTCACTCCTCTTACTTGTCGCCACCTTCTCCATCTCCTCAATCTTCCCTTACTGCTCTAACCTCACTTTCCCTCCCGGGAAAAGTAAGAAGAAATGGAGTGAATCAGGTAGGTTAAAACTGAAAGGGGATAAAAGTGAAAAAGGAAAGTGGGACAGGTTTGTCAGAGGTTATATAGAAATATAAATATAAACCTGTCCTACTTTCCTTTTTCACTTTTATTCTCTTTCATTTTGGACCTACCTGATTCAATCCATTTCTTACTAACTTTTCCCGGGAGGGGAAGTAAGGGTGGAGCAGCGAGGTGAGTGGAAGGACACAAAGAAGGTGGCGATAAGTAAGAGGAGTGAAAGTGAGATCAGTAGAAAGGGGAAGGTGAGACAATTTTGAATACTTCTATCGAAACAATATTCTATTTTAGAATATTATTTTATCGTACTTTTTCACAGAAGCGAAGGAGAGCTGAGGAAGCGGAAAGTATGGAAGTAGCAGAAGTCAGAGAGGGCAAGTAGGGGAAGTAAGGGAAGTGAGGGGAAATGAGGGGAGTGGAATTAGGTGGGGAAAATGTGGAAAGTAGAGGTGAAAGGAAGGCTAGTAAGGGAAGTGGGTGTATGGGTAGGAGGGAAGTGAGGATGAATAGGAGTGTAAGTGAAAGTGTAGGAAAAGTAGGGGTAAGGAAGGAGAGTAAAATTTGACTGATAGTTGAATCAAAATAATGTTATCTGTTGAAATTTTATTTTGTGGTATTTTTTCCACGAGAGTAGAAGTAGACGAAGTGAGCGGAGGGTAAGTATGGAATGTAGAAGTGAAGAAGGGAAAGTAGGAGAACTGAGAAAAGTGACGGGAGTGGAAGAAGGGAAAGTGAGGAAAGTGCAAGCAGGGGAAATGAGTGGAGGGGAAGTATGTGTGGGAAGTAGGGGGATGGACAAGAGGGAAGTGAGAATGATTAGGGAAGAAGAATCGTGGAAAAGGAAAGTAGGGGTAAGGAAATGAAGGAAATTGTAAAAGTTACATTGAAATATTATATATATGTGACGTGCGCCGAAGAAAGGGGGCTTATTCTGAAAATTGAGATTTTTCAGGGCGAGCGGTCGAAGTCGACCCGATAGATGCGACTTTTAGGAGAGAGGGAAGACTTGCGAAATCTTCCCTCTCCACTTACCAATACATTCTCACGCATATAGCGGCGCAGCTCACGGACGGGGTATAGATGAGACGCGAAGATGTAGTGGTGAGTGGTGGGAGGTGTTTCACGGAATCTCGAGCGAAAGCCCGATTTATCGGGTACATATAATCAAAGTCGATCGAAATGAGGATTGAAAAGGATGAAAAAAGTTTGAAAAGAATTTCTACTCTACCACACATCTTTCCTCAAAAAGAGGGTAGCAGCAAATTGTAAGACATGCGTCTTCGTGTAGGGAATATCGACTTGGTGACCGATCGAAAGTAGGTAGCGAGTTCGAACACGGGATTCCCAGATAATGTTTGTCTTGAAGCAGTAACGAGAATGGCGTAAGTCCAGGAAGCGGAACGGGGTGACAAGGGTGGAGACGATGGCTAACCATAGGCTTGGGGGTTGGAGGTTGGGGGTTAGTTGGTTCGTCCAGCAGTCAGCTGCTGTCAGTACGTCGCTCTGTCCGAGAGTCCAGCCAGCCAACCCATCTCCTTTCAAGGTCCGGGGTTGGATACAAGCTTTTCTACTTAGCGGAGGGCACCCCTGCGGGGGTTGAGACCGAGACCCACCCTAATTGCGTCCGAGAGACTGGACAAAGCGCGACCTGTGTATGTGTGCGCGAGCGGGAAGGTTATATCCGGAGCCGGCATTCGGTTCCGGTTCTACCTCTTGTCCGATGGACTCCTGCCCTCTGGCGGTGGACACGGTGTACTACAAAGTTTGGCGGACTGAATAAACTTCGCGGCTCATACCCCTTACAACCCGGAAAAACCGGACTGCCACCCTTACTAACACCATTACGCCTTCACAATTTTACACTGATGTAGGGACGAAAACTTCCGGTTCGATAGAACTGTCCTTTAATCTGTAGGCTATTCAAAGTTTCTTTGAAGTGATTGAAGAAAATTTTTTAATGTATAGTTTGAAGGGTCCTTACTGGGGTGTTTGACAAAAAATTTGAGACATTTTTTGTTATAATTGTACAGGTGATCATTTAGGCTCAGTTAGGTTCATTTAGTGCCAGTTTAAGGGAAAATGTGCTCCTTGGTGCCCCCCTTGCTCTTCTTAATCAAACCTTTTCATGTATTTTCTATTGAATCCCTTCAAATTATCTTACTGTATATGTTATGAATTTATACGTATATCTAATGAATGTTATGAATTTTTCTAAACATTACTAACAAAAAAATTCTGATGGTAAATAATTTTTTAATATTGGGAAATAATTATACTGATGGTCAAGATCAGAAAAACTATTTTTTATTATTGCTGTTACCGACACAATAAGATTTCTGGAATTTTTTTATTGGTTGAGTTTTTATTTTTAAAGAAGAGTTAAAACTTTCAAAGATATCGATATATATTTTTGAAAAACTGGCAGATTTTAAGAAAGTTTTTCTAATTTTTCAGGACTTTAAGAAATATTAGGAAAACTTTCAGTTATTTTAAAAGATATATATAAGTTTTACAAGTTTTAAAAAAATTCGAAAATAATTTTAAGCTTGAGAGATTTTTCAAAAAATTAAAAACAATATGTAGATTTTGAAGATTTCGAAAAAAAAGAAGCTTCTGACGAATTTTGGTAGGTTGTTATGGAATAAAAACTTTCTTAAGATTCCTGGGAAAATATCAAATGATATTTTGTTTCGAAAAATTACATTTCAAATGGTTTCTAAAAATGTATAAAAAAATCTGGAAGATTTTAGGGCAATTTTTCTCATTTTTGAAGTTTTTTCGAACATTTTAGGAGAAGTTCGAATCATTTTTAAAAACACATTTAGAAGTTTTGAAAACTTCAAAAAATAATACATTTTTTTTTTAATATTTCAACATTTTTTAAACCAAATGTACAGTTTTGAATATTGCGAATTGAAATCTTGAAACTTTTTAGGGATTTTGAAAGGTATCAAGGTAATAAATAAAATGTATTCAGATCCCTGTGAAAATTCTTAATTAGTTTTTTTTTTTAATCAATTTGAAGACAATATTTAAAAAGAGTTGTGACCATTTCAAAAGATTCCCGAAATTATCAAAAAGGAATCTTGAAGATTTTAGAACAATTTTTTGTAATTTGCGAAATTCCAAAATTATTTCAGAAAGAATTCTAATAATTTTAGAAGTTTGGAAGTTTTGGAAAGAATTCAAAAAATTTAATACAAAATGTAATTTGTTGAAGATTAAAACAAAATGACATGCTTCTCAAGAATATTTTGAAAGTATGAAGAAAATAGAAAACTTTTTTTAAGACTCCTGGGAAAATTTCAAATGATATGTTTATTTTGCATAATTACGTTTCAAATGGTTTCTAAAAATGTGTTTAAAAATCTGGAAGATTTAGAGGCAGTTTTTTAATTTTAAAATGTTTTTGGAAACGGATGAGAAAAATTTGCATCAATTTTGAAAACATATTTAGAAGTTTTGAAAAAATTACAAAAATAATTCAAAATTAAAATATATTTCAACATTTTTTAAACATAATATAGAGTTTTGAATATCGCGAAATAAAATTTTGAAACTTTTTAAGGATTATGAGAGGTATCAGGGTAATAAAAAAAGTGTATTCAGATCCCTGTGAAAATTCCTAATCATTTTTTTTAAAAATAATTTCAAGACAATTTTTAAAAAGAATTGTCAAAACTTCAAAAGATTTCTCAAATTGTTAGAAAGAAATCTTAAAGATTTTAGAAATTTTTTTTTTTAATTTGAAGAATTCCCAAACAATTTTAGAAAGAATTCCAATAATTTTAGAAGATATTTAGAAGGTTTAGAAGTTTTGAAAAGATTTTAAAAAATTTAATACAAAATGTAAGTTGTTGAAGATTATAAAAGAAAACCATACTTTTTAAGAATATTTTGAAAGGTATCAAGAAAATAAAAAACTTTTGTAAGATTCCTGGGAAAATTTCTGATGATATTTTTATTTCGCGAAATTACGTTTTAAATGGTTTCTAAGAATGTATTTAAAAATCTAGAAGATTCAAAGGTATTTTTTTTAATTTTAAATATTTCTCAGATCCTTTAGAAAAAATTCGCATCATTTTTGAAAATATATTCAAAAATTTTGAAATAATTACAAATATAATTCTAAATTTAAATATATTTCAACATTTCAAAAAAATGTAGAGTTATGAATATTGCGAAATAATATTTTGAAACTTTTTAGGGATTTTGAGAGATATCAAGGTATAGAGAAATGTATGCAGATTCCTGTGGAAATTCTTAATCAGTTTTCTTTTATATTAATTTTTAAAGAATATTTGAAAAGAGTTTTAAACACTTCAAAAGATTCCCCAAATTGTAAAAAAATAATCTTGAGGATTTTAGAACAATTTTTTTCAACATGCAGAATTTCAAAACAATTTTAGGAAAAATTCTACCTAATAATATAAGAAGATATTTAGAAGGTTTAGATGTTTTGATCTATTTAAAAAAATTGTCATACAAAATGTAGGTTGCTGAAGATTTAAAGAAAAATGTCGTGCTTTATAAGAATATTTTGAAAGATATCAAGATAATAAGAAACTTTCTTTAAGATTCCTGCCGGAATTTAAAATTATGTTTCATTTCGCATAATTACATTTCAAATAGTTTTTAAAGATTTCTAAAAAAAATCTGGAATACTTTAAGGCTATTTTTTAATTCCAAAAGATTTTTCAAAACGTTTAGGAATCATTCGCATCATTTTTGAAAAATTATCGCAAAAGAATCTTGCAAATTTAAAAATATTTTTCTTCATTTTTCAGAATTTTAAATGAATTTTAGGAAAAATTCCACTAATTTCAGAAGGTATTTAGAAGGTTTAACAGTTTTTAAAAGATTTCAAAACATTTTTAACAAAATGTAGATTATTGAAGATTAAACAAAAATTGCCAAACTTTTTAACAAATTTCGAAACTTAGTAAGAAAATAAACAGCTTTTCTTCAGATCTCTGGGAAAGGTTTAAAGGTTTTTTCAATTTTCAATTAATTTTTGAAGATTATACAATTTTTTTTAAGTTTTCCAAAAATGTCAAAAATAATTCTATTCTAATTTTTAAATGTTAGAAAAAAATTTAGTTAGTATAAAAGACCTTTGTAAATTATTCTATTTTAGTAGAAGTTAAATCCTTTTTGGTTAAAAATGCAACGGTTTCGTTGAATATTAATCTGGTTTGATTGACGATTGAACAATTTTGTTGAAAATTTGTCTGTAATTTTTAACGAATTTCACTCATCTTTACTTAAAACTTAAATCTTTTTCAGGGTAATTATTATCAACATAAATATTATTTAAATATCTTCTTGGTTGAAGATTCATAATTGTAGTTGGAAAAAAATTTAAATTCCCAAAATGTTACAGGGTTTCCTCATTTTATAAATTTGTTGCCAAATTTTCATACACAATAGAAATATTTTCTACAAAAACGCTGATTTTCCACAAATAAATATGTGAAATAGATTTTTCTTATTTTCAACAGAAATAATGGACAAAATCCCAATTTCACGGAAAATAAATATTCCTACACTGGACACTGGGAATAGCTCACAACCGTAAATGACTGACTAGCAATCACTTTACTTACTATATATAATTTAATTCTAATTTCCATTGACATTCGCAGATTTAACAATGAGCTGACACCCATTAAAACGCCACGACAGTTTCCTGTTCCATCTTGTCAATGAGAGATACAAATCACTCTGAAATCCTGTCGTAAAGGACTGTACGATCGAATTGAAGTGCGTTAATTCAATTATGTCAATCGCATTGATTAATGAACATCTCCTTATCGATCCCCATTATTTATTCTCTTTGTATACAGCTCTGGCATTTTTTCTCGGATTCTAATTTTATTGTCCGGAAAATTTTACCGAACTTATATTTTCTAGTCCAGCGAATTTCTGCGTCTCAAAAACCCTTTTCCAGTTCATATCTTGAACCCCTTCTCCAGGAAATCTGTAAAAATGCGTTTAGTGACTGTTAACAGAAAAGCCATTTGGCATATCTCGAACCCTTTTCCAGGTCGTTTTCAAAAAAGTACATCGCAGTGACTGGGTATAACAGAGTTATTAGTCATTTCTTGAACCCATTTTCCAGGACAACCTTCAAAAAAATTCGTGCCAGTGACTGGTTACAGCAGAGTGATTAGTCATTTATTGAACCCCCTTTCCAGGCCACCCTTTAAAAAATAAGTGCCAGTGACTGGTCACAAAAGATTGAGTGGTCATATCAGTCCCCCTTTTCCAGGTCACTCTTTAATAATACGAATCAGGGACTCTTCAAAAAAGAGGGATTAGTCATACATCGAACCCCTTTTCCAGGAAATCTTCAAGAAATGCGTTTAGTGACTATTAACAGAAAAGCCATTTGTCATGTCTCCAACCCTTTTCCAGGTCGCCTTTAAAAAAATACATGCCAGTGACTGGTTAGGGCAGAGTTATTAGTCATTCCTTGAACCCATTTTCCAGGTCACCCTTTAAAAAATAATTGTCACTGACTGGCCACAGAAAAGAGATTGGTTATATTGTGGTCCTCTTTTTACAGGCCTACCTTTAAAAATTGCGTTTCAGTGACTGGTTACAGCAGAGTGATTAGTCATATCTCGAACCTCTTTTCCAGGTTACCCTATAAGAACTACTTGTAAGTGACTGGTCACAGAAGAGTGACTGGTCATACATTGAACCCCTTTACCAGGAAATATTTAAAAAATGCGTTTTCGTGACTGTTCACCATTTGAAAAATAATTGCCACTGACTGGCCACAGAAGAGATTGGTCTTATTAAGAGCCTTTTTTTCCAGGGGAAATTTGAGAAAATGCGTGTCAGTGACTGGTTACAGCAGAGTGATAAGTCATTTATTGAACCCCCTTTCCAGGCCACCCATTAAAAAATACGTGCTAGTGACTGGTCACAAAATATTGAATGGTCATATCTCAAACCCCTCTTCCAGGTAATTCTTTAAAAAAATACGAATCAGGGTCTCTTCAAAAAGACTGATTGGTCATACATTGAACCCCTTTTCCAGAAAATCTTTTCAAAATGCGTTTTAGTGACTGTTCACCATTTGGAAAATAATTGCCACTGACTGGCCACAGAAGAGATTGGTCTTATTAAGAGCCTTTTCTCCCAAGTGAAATTTTAGAAAATGCCTGTCAGTGACTGGTTACAGCAGAGTGATAAGTCATTTATTGAACCTTCTTTCCAGGTCACCCTTTAGAAAATACGTGCCAGAGACTCGTCACAAAAAAAGATTGAGTAGCCATATCTCAAACCCCTTTTCCAGGTCATTCTTTGAAAAATACGAATCAGGGTCTCGTCAAAAAGAGTGATTGGCCATACATTGAACCCCTTTTCCAGGAAATCTTTTAAAAATGCGTTTAAGTGACTGTTCACCATTTGAAAAATAATTGCCACTGACTGGCTACAGAAGAGATAGGTCTTATTAAGAGCCTCTTTTTCCAGGTGAAATTTCAGAAAATGCGTGTCAGTGACTGTTTACAGCAGAGTGATAAGTCATTTATTAAACCCCCTTTCCAGGTCACACTTTGAAAAATACCTGCCAGTGACTGGTCACAAAAGATTGAGTGGTCATATCGCAAACCCCTTTTCCAGGTCATTCTTTAAAAAATACGAATCAGGGACTCTTCAAAAAAGAGTTATTGGTCATACATTGAACCCCTTTTCCAGGAAATCTTTAAAAAATGCGTGTTAGCGACTGTTCACCATTTGAAAAATAATTGTCACTGACTGGCCACAGAAGAGATAGGTCTTATTAAGAGCCTCTTTTTCCAGGTGAAATTTTAGAAAATGCGCGTCAGTGACTGGTTATAGCAGAGTGATAAGTCATTTATTGAACCCCCTTTCCAGGTCACCCTTTAAAAAAATACGCACCAGTGACTGGTCACATAAGATTGAGTGGTCATATCTCAGACCCCTTTTCCAGGTCAAACTTAAAAAAATACGTGCAAGTGACTGGTCACAAAAGATTTAGTGGTCATATCCCCATCCTCTTTTCCAGGTCACACCTTAAAAAATACGTGGCAGTGACTGGTCAAAGAAGATTGATTGTTCATATCTTGAACCCCTTTTCCAGGTCGCATTTCAAAAAATACAAATCAGAGTCTGGTCATAGAATAGTTATTGGTCAAATATAATAGTATAGAAAATCGAGAATTCGGGATAGGTGTGCTGCCATCTGTTGCGTATCTCTCAAATTAGTCCGAAAGTGTATTATGGGAAGTGATGAGCAATTCTTGGTGTGTTTTTACTGTTTTGTTTTCTTAATTATATATTTTTTTATTATTATTTGCAAATTCATCTTCCTTGTTTAATGATAAAGTAAGACGTGTACAGTGGTTTGTTCGAATTTTCAGTAATAATTTAGATACACTTGGAACATTTTTTTTTCGAAATAAAAAAATCTAACTGTACATCCAACCAGCTTGATTTCCTCAGATTATTACAATTTAGAGTATTTCCAAAAAATTATTAGTTTTTATTAAAAAAAATTGAAATCATTTAAAGAAGTTGAGCCGGTTTGATGTACAGGTAGATTTTTTTTCTATTTAAAAAATCCAATATTTCAAACGTGTCTAAATTTCTATCGAAAATTCGAAAAAAACACTGCACACCTCTAGAAATAGTAAAATATTGTACTATTAATCAAATATTGAAAACAAATATTTTGCTGCAAAATTAAGTTTTTTGACGCTAAAATTTCCTGGACTATAAAATTTAAGTCCGGCAAAATTTTCCGAAGCGCAATACTCGACCTTATTTATTATGTAATTAGGATTCAGAAATTTCTCTTAACTTTCCAACTCTATAATTTAATTATATATACATTTTTTATTTGATCAAGAGAATTGTTTTAGTATCTCCTATATGCCTTGATTTCTCTGAAGACTAGTGTTATATAACTTTAGTTCCCAAGTTTCATTTCCGCATTCTGATTATAGATTATTAAACCATTTGTGTGTTCCACCAAGCTATTGAACTAAACTTTCTGAAATTGCTACTTTCGTATTTTTTCATAATTATACAATAGTAATGTGAAAGCACCTTTAAAGTTTTCAATACTTTTTTGTCAAAATAAAAATTCTAATTATAGTTGTATGAAAGCTTAGCATTTTTTATAAATAATTTCACAAATTGAGTCGGGAAAATTTGTATGTGTGGTTATACTATCCGGCTGCTGAATTATACTAAAGATACATCTTTGCTTATACAAAGTTGAAAAATACAACCCTCTGAGGAAATTTTTCGCGAAATTGTACACATTTTACACAGAAAAAACTGGGGTTTCTATTACAACCAACAATGAACTTGCTGAAAGGGAACCTGAAACGAAGAATTTGTTCCAAAGGAGACCTTTCTTGGATTTCCAAAGGAACCCCATTTTAATAGATACTTTTTCTAAAGAACCTATTTTTCGCGTTGCTTACAAAATTTAATGAGGAGAATTAAAGTACAAAATATCGGAATTAGAATAAATATAATGACTTGACGAATATCATTTGCAGATTATGAAACAAACTTGTAAGCATAAAGGCGTATTCATATGCAAGAAACTGTTTATCTTAAGTTATCGATCAAAAAATTCTGTAAATCGCTAACTTACCAACCCCACTTTGCAAGTGGTTGGTTCGGTTTCAATTGTTCTCCGAAGGATGCCTTTTGGGTCTCCAAAGGAAGTCTTTTGGGTTTCCAAAGGATGCCTTTTGAGTTTCCGAAGGAAGTCTTTTCGATTTCAAGTTTTAAATGATACCAACCTCTATTTAAGCCCCAACTTTAGTGAGCTACCAGTTTTTTCTATGTAAATTGCGCAGTTAGAAAATTCTGTTTTACAAATGTTAGATATGTATGAAATGCTGGAAAAAATTGAAGGAAAAAGTAGATTATTGAAGAAAAAACAAATCGAAGTAAACAGTTTGGACACGTAAGGTACCTTGCTGGTAAACTGGTAAGAAGAGCGTTCGAGGGGCGGAGTTCGTGGTACGGCCTCCACATTTGCCCCTCCCATGACTTTGAAATCTGTCAGAGGGTTCTATAGATCTTGCAAGCTCGAACAGATATAAGTGGCGCTTCCTAGTGAGAGATTTTTTAAATAGAAGAAAGACACTTTTTCATTTAAAGTTCGTCACTATAACATCAACAAATGAATTTATTACTCAATTTACGTTTTTTGAGATCAGAAATCTGTAAACGACATGTAATCAAAAATACAGTTGTACGATAGGCTGGATAAAAATAAGGCAATGTTCGAATTTCGTTTGGGAAAATATCTCATTTCTGGATTTTTCCAAAAAAAAAGTGAATACCTTTTATTTTTTGATCGGACAATATTAAATGGTGCGGGCCCTCTATTTCCCCATAAAACACCCATATCTACAAATTTAGTCTTTATGGGGTAATTTACAATAAAACGAGTTTAAAATACAGGGACCTCCTAAAATCACTTCCCTGAATGCAACATATGCATCGATTTTTTATTTTTACTCAACCATTCACTTCCAACATGCCACAAAAAACACCCTCTGAACATGGATCAAGTACTTTGCGATATTTTGGTAAATATTAATTTTGTGTAGTTATTTGCAATAGAATATTTTTTGTGATACAATTGAAAAGTTTGATCTATTTTTATTGATTATTAATTGTTTATTCAATTTTTATTTGTTTAAACAACACTTTTCTCATATTTTCTCGCAAATTAATGGTACCATCACAACGCGATAAACTAACTAGGCAATATAAAAGATCAGAAAGGACGATTCAATTTGTTGGTAATTGTTTATACAACTTTTTATTGTTTAACTGTAACTTTTGACTGAAATAAGGCAGAAAAATGTGGTTTTCTGCAAATTTGTCGACAAACAATTTTCACTTGTTGATTGGTCTGGGTACAGCTTTTATAAGAAAGTAGGTTTAACTTCGATTGTAACGTTGCACGTTGTTCCATGAAAAATAATTCTGCAAATTCTGCAAATTTTTTCATTTAAGAAAATTGTGATAGACAATTTCAATATAGTTCTACAAATGTAATTTTGTGAATTTTCACACGAATTGTAATTTCCAAAATATATTGATATCTACAATAATTGTAATTCTGCACAATTTTCCATGAAAAATATAATTGTATAATTTTAATGCTGAAAATTTCTTGATGTAAAATTTAGTTGTGAATTTTAATTCTGCTCATTTTTCTATGAAAACTGTAGTTCTACAATTGTAATCCTGCAAATGTTTCGATAAAAAACAATACTTGTATGATTTGTAATTCTAGAAAATTTTCAAACAAAAAAATTCGACTTTTGATTCTGCACAAATACATCTACAATTGTATATAAGTTATGTCAAAAATGTTGAAATTCGAGATTTTCAACATTTGGGAACGAATGATGAAATTGAAGATTGAGAAAAAATATTTCTTTCTTCAATTCTCTACGACTCTTCCAGTTTTTATTTTGTTATGAATTTAAGCAAGTTAATTAAAAAAAAAAGAAAAAATATGGAAAGAAAAGAAAGAAAATCGCATCAAAACGTGTTGTAAAATTGGTACTTTTTATTCATTGCATAATGTAGTTGTCAATTTTTTGAAACGTTTTCATACCCTGGGTTTTTATGTGATAGTATTAAAAAATGATTGGTATGATAAAATAAGGAGATGCTTATAATTAATCAAGAAATTCTGCAAATGTATCGATAAAATACATATTTTTATAATTGTTATCTTACAATTTGTTCATAAAAAATACAGTCTTACAAATGCAATTCTGCAAATGTCTCTATGACAAATATAGTTGTACAATTTTGGAATAATTCTGCAAATTTTTCAAAGAAAATATATTGTTGTAGGGCAAGAAATGTTCAAATTTGTATAGGTGAAAAAACTTTCCAGCAGTTTTGAATGTGTATTTTTTATTTGAAAGAAATATAGTACAATTCCGCAAGGTATTACCATTTTTGAATGAAAAATGTTGATCAAGTGATCCAATTTGAGGAATTGAGACTGTTCCGTCATTTCAAGGATATCGAGATTTCCGCTCTGTAGGATATCTATACAATATACTGTGCGGGATACATAAAATTTTGGGAATGGAATGCAATATTTTTAAAATGAGTATTAATTGAAATATGTAAAATGCCTGAAAACATAAACACTCAAAAAATCAGTTATAATATGTTGTTATAATAATATGTTGGACGAAAATCCGTCGGACGAAAATCCGCTTTATGCAAATCTCGAATATTCGGTTTCTTTCGAATTCGGTCTCAGTATGATTATAAAAAAATCACAACCGCAAATTATATTTGAAACCAATATCAGCCGAATTAAAATAAAAAAGAATCACATCCTGAACAAAAATGTGAATAGATTATAATCCGGCACCTTGAAGTGACTTTAGAAAGCATTCTACTATTATACTTTGTTCGAAATTTCTGGAAGAATACTGCAAAGATATATGAATTTTCAGGAATATACCAAATTATAATCAGGAATTATTGGAAAAATTCTTGGTACATAAGATTAGGACATTAATGGGATATCCTCAGATAGTCTTAGGACATATAACAGTTCCATCACTCTGTTCTATATTAGTTACATCACAGAATTCTAGAACTGTTACATATCCTTACAGTAACAGTGTTACAGAACAATGTGACCTATATGTTCCTTTCTTGGAACATGTGTGACATTCTAGTGACATAACAGTTCTATCACTCTGTTCTATATTAGTTCTATCACAAAATTCCAGAACTGTTACGTAGGCTTCCAGTAACAGCATTACAGAACAGTGTGACCTTTATGTTCTGTAATTGTTCTGGCACACGATTGTAACAATGTTAGGTATAAATGTTCCCTTTTTGTTATGTAACATTTACAGAACGTGTCCGCTGGGTCACTGTTTCGAGGTGCTCCATTACTTACCCTATTAGAGTAAAAGTCTTAGAACAAAATGAATTTCCATACAAGTTTTCCAGCAAGCAAATTCGCTCCTATCGCATTCTGTAACGTTACTTGAGTAATTTGCTTTTAACCGTTTCCTTCGACCACCGTTACAAGGGTATGCACAGAGTTTTAATCAACCAAATGTATCACTTTGTAATAATTTTGGCGGGTTTCAATAAGAGCATTCCTGCTACCTAATAATTTCCTAATAGTAAAGGGAATATAGAAATAGGGACTTAATTTCTTGCTTTATCGAATCGTCCTTTTTATATAAACTTGTGCCCTTCTCTAAAAAACTTCGATTTATATTTCTTGTTATAATACTCTTTTTTTTCCTAAGTGATTAAGACCCTTTCATACGCTTCGGAGTGGATGTTATACAGTTTTGAGAATAGTTTTCTCAAGTGATCGCAGTACGTACGATCCAGAAGTCCCGATGGAAAGCTTGTGGAAAAATAAGCTTATTTGCCGAATACCAACCTATAAGGAGCATTGGCTCCCTAGAAGAATCTAATATATTTAATGAGAGATTTATGACTCCTCTCGAAGGAGT
This sequence comes from Andricus grossulariae, assembly GCA_011634705.1. NCBI lineage: Eukaryota > Metazoa > Arthropoda > Insecta > Hymenoptera > Cynipidae > Andricus > Andricus grossulariae. The sequence continues at coordinate 219,287,727 of JAABKJ010007545.1, read as the reverse complement.
GAAGACTTTGCAGGTGGTAAGCAGAAGATTGGATTTTGCGAATTTTAAAAATTCGACGCTGATCAAGTTTCGTTTGTGATCAGTTCCTCAGGGGTATCTGTTATGATCTTAGGAATTCGTGTTCCCCTTCGCAATAAATTATTTCTTTAACAATTCTTACATTGCCCAGAAATTCTTTTACAATCCTCTTTCATATTTTCTAAGTAGTAGTTCGACCTAATGGCCCAAGAAATTTTTGAAGAAACTTTATGTCCTCCCGTAATTGATTCCCGAAATTCTTAGATCATTTCCTCTTTTTCACTTTTATCAGGGATCACTATTTTCCCATTGCAAATCATTGCTGTTAGACCCGATCCCTTAAAATGCTGTTCAATAATATAGGGAGATCATTTCGGGTCTTTGCGATCTTTACTCTAGTCACATCTAGTATCTTCATAAGTTTCCTGTGGGAAGAACAGAGGCTGATAAATTGTTTATGAGCAACTGTTCGTCTTGTTGATTCTTGACCACTAAACTGAAAACAAGACAAAATGAGCTATTCGTCCCTTCCCCTCGTATAACTTATCTTTACTATAAGTAATACATGTCTCAGTCAGAACAAAAATTTGAGCCACTCTGATACCGCTCTGGAGTCTCTTCCTGAAGTAGAAGATTCTCGAGGCCTGAGCCACAGATTTCAATACCTAATTTTTGCTGGCTAGCACTTTCTGGAGACTCCAGAACTTAATTTCCTTTCAAAATTTGAGAAAGGGTCTCAGCCCGATCTACCTCCTCAATAACTGGAATTGTTTCCTTTTTTGTTTGTGCTGAGACACAGAAGACATTTTCGCGATCCTCACTACCGTACAAAGTAAAAAGGTACATAAGTGACATTGTCGCTTAGGTCGACTTATCCATTGCCAGTTTTGAGAGAATAACCCTAAACCGCAAAGTCACTTATGTATCTTTTTACCTTGGACGGCACTGCAGTCATCGAAGAAAGTTTCTCATCAATCAGTTCAAGTGTTTGAAAGTCTTCCAAATTGTCGACGGGGTTCCTCTATAACGCATCTGCGTTACTATTAATTTTTCTGTATTTATACACAACGACAAAGCTATACTCGCTCAGTTTGACTTTCCACCTCCCAAGTCTGGAAACAGGATCTTTTAAGTTAAAAAGCCACAGCAAGGGACGGTGATATGTTAAAAGAAAAGAAACGTCTTCCATATAAATGAGGCCTAAAATTTTGGATACAGAAAACGGCTGCTCACTATTCTTTTTCGATAGTGGCATTATTCAACTCAGCCTTATTTGAAGTTCTCGAGGCAAAGGTTATTGGCAAATCCTTGCCAATCTGACCTTGACTAAGTACTTCAGCTAATGCAAAATTGTAAGTGTCTTCTGTTCGGAACAAAGGCCTGGCAAAGTTAGATTATTGGAGGATTGGATCCGAAAAAATTGTGTCTTTCAAAGTTTCGAATGCTTTTTGTTCTACATCTGTCCGAATGAATCGGGCCTCGTCTGTAATCCAGTATGTCAAGAGCTTTGCAGTCAAAATAAATTTAGGGATGAATTTCCTGTAGTATCTACTAACTCCAAAAATTGTTTGATAATTTTCTTATTTTTCGGTAATGGAAAATCCTTGAGAGCACTAATTTCACGCGGGTCGGACTTCAACCCTTCTCGTGTAATTATGTGACCAAGATTTTAGTCGGGTAAGAGGTTGTCTCAATTTTTTATTGTGGTCTTCTAAGAAGGCTGCATAGATAACTATGTCATCAATGTATGCTAGTAATTCGATTCCCTGAAATACATTAAGAACCTGATTCATAACCTTTGAAAGGTTGTAGGGGTGTTTTCAGCTCAAAAGGCATTCTAGTGAATTCCAAGTGATAGTAAGGAGTTGTGAAGGCTGATTTCTCAATGGAGTCAGCGTCCATTGAGGTCCGACGAAATCCCGACGCCAAATCCATCATTGAGAAATATTGAGCGCCACCTAACTGATCTATAATATCAGTTATGTTGGGCAAGGGATAGGCATCTCCGATTGTGCGTTCGTCCAAGGACCTGTAATCTATAACCATCCTACATTTCTTATTACCCTTCGCATCGGCTTTTTTGTGAACTATCCATAAAGGGGAATTATAAGGGAAACTTAAGGTCTAATAATTCCTGCATCGAGAAGTTTCTTAGTTTATTTAACGATTTCTTTTTGATGAATCTTAAGATATCAGTATTGCTTGGTGTGGATAGGAGTAAGATCAGTGGTAATAGTCTTGTGTGTTGTAAAATTTATAGCGTCAAGTTTATCACCAGGTAGATAAAATTATTTACATTCTCAAAGAGGAGAGGGAGTTGATTGTCCTTCTCTTGTTGATATAATTTAGCACGAGGAGGAAGGGGACAGAGATCCCACTTGGGAGACACGCTACTCTCTTTCAGACGGAGGTCCTGGCTGTCCTTTGCTGTGCTGAAACATTAATAGAAGAAAACGCTGCTGTAGGCAGATAACGATCTGCTCGGACAGCCAAGCGACATTAACTGCAGTAGGGAAACCAGACATAACATCAGAACTGATTTGGGAATGGAAAATGGCATTCATCCAACTTGCAGAAAAAAAAACAAAGTGGCTCTCATATGGGTCCCTCACAGGGATCAAGGGCAACGAATAAGGCATACCAACTGGCAAAACGCGGCACAGCAAGGAAATACATAGGACCAAAACCGGTACTGGGACTAGCGTCTTGCTGCATCGGGATAGCCATTAAAAGCTGGATCCGAACAAAGCACCGGGAATACTGGGAACAAATCCAGGGTTTCCGACAGGCAAAATCCATCCTGGCCTATACGTACAGAATGGACAGAGCCAGGGAAATCCTGGGTTTACCCAAGAAAGACATAAGGATAGTGGTTGAGATGCTCACTAGGCTCAACCACTTGAAGTTTCATATGCACAAAATGGGGTATAACCCCACGACAGAGTGCAGAAAATGCGGCAGGGATTATGAAAAATACCTGCATGTATTATGTCAGTGCTCGGCATTAGCTAGGCTCAGGCAGCACACCCTTGGGGCCCATTTGATGGAACCTGAGAAAATTACAACGCGATCAGTGATTGATATACTAGGCATCACCGAGAGGTCTGGAGTCAATTACTGAAAGCGAATAGTTCAGGATGTGGCACAATAGACTTGACAGCGCGAGTGCCAGTGGAGCTCCAAGGGGCTTCCCGCCCGTTTTTTGAAACTAACCTAAACTAACAACTCAGAAAAGCGGGCACTCTGTATTTTCTAATCTTTATTTTGATTCTCTTCGGAATAATTTGACGACAAAAGGATAACTGTGCACTCCTACAATTCCGCAGCTGGCATAGTAATATTTATATCTTCTGCAGTAGGTTTGATGTTTAAACGCCTTACCTTTTCCTCATGAGCAGTCACCAATGACTCTCCTGCAAATACTCCTGGCACAAACTAATCTTTCTCACATAACCCTCTACAAGATTCGTTTTTTTCAGAGAAACTTCTACCACAATCTTTTTCCCGGCAAGAATATTTAGGCAAAAATACTGCATAAAATGAAATTTATAATTCGCAAACTCTATAGTGTCATCTGAAAAATCTAACATTGCCTTGTGCAACCTTAGAGATTCTATTTCGATGATACCATTCTGTTCTATAGGAAAGCTGTCAGGAACCAACTGGAAAGCTGCCTGTATTCCGTTAATCGTCATGATTATTTCCCCTTTTGTTTGAATCTTATTGGCTTCTACGACTACTAACTTGAAAATTTCATTCCTGTTCACACTGGCATCAGGGTTCAAGGCACCCTCCTTAATCAGATTGACACTAGCTCCAGTATCAATCACCTTCAAATCTTCACCATGTTTTTCCTTGCTGGACATTCTCTTATCATGTGTCCTTCCTGTTAACAATAAAAACAACTCAACATCTTTCTTCTCCCAATAAACTGTCTAGTTCTAATTTTAGGACAATCTCTCTTATAATGGCCCATTTCCTTACATAGAAAACACTGAAAGTTATTTAAATCAGGTTTTTCTCTCTTAACAATTTAATTCGACTTCTCTTCTGCAGAGATATGCGCTATTTGTTTTGAATTCGCATTCTTACATGAATCATCTTTAATTGCGCTGACTGACTCAGTTCCTAATTTATAATGAACCTTGTTCCAACTCTCAAGCTGTAAGTCAAGCTGATTCGCAAGATAAATTGCTTGGTCAAGGGTCGCGATATCTTTATCATGAATTTTCAAATAAGGAGCCGTTAAAAGAATACGTGAAGTTTGGGGGGAGGGAGGTCACCTCGAGCGTTATGCCATGTTAAGCTTACAAACACTTACTAAAGAAAAAGCGTTACGTAAGGGGGAGGGGGAGTCAAAATTGTGAAGAAAAAGTGTTACGTATTTTTTTAACGGCCCCTAAGTATCTCTATCAAGTCCCCTTAAGAAATTATTTATTGACTATACTCTGAAATAGTTTCATCTGTTCTTTTCGTAACAGTAGGCAATTCCTGAGCTAATTGACTAATGTCCTCCTGTCGAAAGCGAAGCTGATTTAATATTTTTTGAATTCCATCCAAGTAGGTTCCGAGTTTATCCTGAATGTGAACTCCAGCTTCTCCAGAAACTTTTGTTTTTATTGAGAGGGTCAGATATGGCAATTCTGGCGGGCTTGACAATGTTCAATAATCATCCTGACTGATATTTTTTCCATTGAATTCCGGAATCAAATATTGCACAATCTTTGAAATTCTTTCAGGCTTCTGTGTTCCAAGTAACGATATCTCTGAACCACTTACGGAAAAATAGTCCTGAACAGAAGTTTCATGACAAAACAACTCATGCTTAATCAATGCATCACCAAGCATTCTTTGATCATTTCTCAACGAGTTAATACCCAGAGAGCTGGCAGAACGATCCCTAAGTAATTGATTAGGCGGACTTGCAACTTATCAAATTCTATCATTAAACGGCACATCAGAAGCCCTAGAAGTCGCAGGGTTAGAATCCCGATCTCTCGATCTGCGAACTTCATTATCATTCGTTGGAGGATTTCGGGAACTCCTGGTTCTCATGGTTCGCTTATATGTGGCCTTCACTGGGCCCTTCAGTCATGGAATTTTTATTGATGTTTAGGGTCTCTAGGTTAATTATGGTACTAAAAAATAATAATTATTGAAATTCTTATTTTACTTAACAACCAGGTAACTCACAATATCCCTCATTATTGAGTTATTTTCTAACTCAGGTAAATCTAAGATTGAATGGATATTTATCCTTTTAAAGGAACTAGCTATAAGTTGAATAATTAATTATAAGACTTATAATAAAGAATGTCAGATAAAAATACCAAGATCATAAATTTAGGATTATTTAAGGAAGTGCAATGTTTACTATTTAATTAAATGCATTTGTTATTGAAAAGTAATTTCTTGAAACTTGAATTCACAAAAGATATTTTCGGACTTAATACTTGTTGATCGATCAGTAGAAACATCCAGTTCTGGTAAGACAGCGATCTTGAACTTTCAGGTCAAATCCTGGTTCGGTGATCCACTTTTCGTACGGCACAACGGAAAATGTCCCACCGACTGCGCCAATTGTAATGGAAAATAGCGCTGGAATTGAATTTATTTCTCCTTAGAATCCTGAGCTTGGCTGCAATTCATTGGTAGAGTTAATCCTTCCGTTCATTTCATTTTATAGAAATCAAGGGCCCCGAAAAGGGGTTTCAACTTAAATAACAACACAGAACTTTAAAAAAACAGTCAATATTTACTTAGATTTGTATTATTTATGTTTTTCATTATACACAAAAATATTTTGTATAATGTCCAACATTTTGCTTCTGATAATATTCGAACACACGTTCTCAAAGAAAATCACAATTCACATTTTTAATTCGCAGACATTGTTTTAGTCATAAGTTTAGAAAAATCGAAAGAGAACTGACGCTTCGTTCCCGGGGAAAAACAGTCGAACCCTCAGCGAGAGCAAAAGCTTTAGAGGAAGCTATTCCACGAGCTTAACTCTGTTCAGTTAAAATCTAAGATAAAATAATCGTCATTACTGTTAGCCAATATTAAAACAGGTCCAAATACGAAATCTACGCCTCGGCGGTCCTGTGAGTCCGAACTTGTTTCTAACAAATTCCAACATGCGACCCGCGAACGGTCTCATCATTCGAGATTTCATTAACATGATATTTTTATTAGCGCCGAGCTTGCACCTTCAAAGGTTCCCGCCGCGACAACTTGGTGTCTGCACCCTTTGAACTCTAACGGCTTTAAGCTTTTTCGCTCTTTATTGTTTACTTGGAATCTAGATTGCACATTTGTTATTTCTGGTACATGCAAGCCTTTTCTAGTTTGCTGCTTAACTTTTTCTTATTTATTTAGCTTTGTTTCGACAGTATTAAGAGCAGGAAGACTAAGATTGTTCATTCAATCAACAAATGAATGTCGTTTTCTGCCGTTAACGTTTTACTTCATATGAACCTTAACTATTTTCGTCTCACTTCAATCCTTTTTAATCCCATGATGATTTCTATCAATAAATGAAAACAATTTAATTTCGTTGAAGTGGATAGAAACTGAAGGCAAGTTGCACTTAGAACAATTCGGTTATGAAGACATTGGAGATTCAGAAGTATACCCCCGCCTTGACGGTGTGGGATGTATAATCGCGGAACTGACGAATTGAATTGCACGCTCTTCTGCATATGCAGTATCTTATGCGTTGCGATACCGAGAGCCGCAGGCTCGTGATTCGCCTATGGAACTACCCCAAACGAGTGGAGTAGAACCGGGATGGCAAGTATGTTAGTCGCAGATACCTTGTTCAAGGCCAACAGATTAGAAGACCAAATCTCTCGAAGAAGATGCTTGTATCTGCCTCGGAGAGACACCTTTACTGATGTTATATCATGAATGCGGCTCTGAGGCACGCCTACGTATGTATATGTCTCGCCAGTGTCAAGATGTCTAATAACACTCATTTCCACCAGCTCGATGTCCCCGGAAACGCCAGTAATTTGTCCTCGCTTAGGATTAATCTTGTCACACTTGTCCAATCCAAAGTCCATACCAATCTTTCCTATGCACCTCTCGACGATATTTAAAGCACTGTGAAGCTGCTTTGAACTACAGGATGATCCAACTAGAGGTTTTTTTCAACAGGGTTATTGTGACAGATTACGCGCGAGTCGCTTCAAGCTATCATGCTTTTTTGTTTTATTATTGAATGACATTTCATCATGGAAAGACTAACATCTGAACAACGTCTACAAATTGTCCAATTGTCCTACGAAAATTCGCGTTCTGTGAAGGTCTTTCGCGCGCTTCAGTCAACTTATGGTGTTCATAGTCGAACTTCTGAGCCCACTATTCGCCATACTATCCACAAATTGGAGACCTAATGTTCATTATTGGATTATATTCGACAAAATAGATCACGACCAGCACGTAGTGAAGAAATATAGCGGCTGTATCTGAGAATCAACGCGAATGCCGCGAACAATCAATTTGGCGCCGTTTCCAGCCACTTGGCTTGTCGTATGGCACGACCTGGCATATTTTACGTAAAGATCTAAGCCGACTATGAACACCATTAGTTGGCCGAAGAGCGCGAAAGACCTTCTTTACAGCACGCGAATTTTCGTAGTACAATTGCATAATTTGTAGACGATTTTCATATGTAAGTCTTTCCATGATGAAATGTCATTCGATATTGAAACCTTATTGAAAAAAAATCTCCTGAAAGACATCCCTGTGGAAGGTGACGTATGAGGTGAATATAATATAGCAAAAAATAATATAAATTCTCCGCCTAAGATGAACATCACAAAAGATCTGCGTGCACTAATAGGACAACTGAACAGCAAGGTTTTACCTATGCAATCTTTACCCAAGGAAGGGATCGAAATCCACCATGGAAAATCAGGTTGGATATGGATGTCAGTAGAGTAAGGTGCAAATTGTGTCGATCGACTCAAAATAAGGAAGGAAAGAGAACCAAAAAGCTGATACACCATGTTACTAAGATTATCCACTTTCGGTACATCAAGACATTGAAACCAACAATATTGAATGAGATTATAGACTCCCAACGGCAGAGACCTGATGTCCTTACTGCTAGACTGCGTCGACATAAGAAAAATAGTGCAAGAAGGCAATAAAATAGAACCTTTCAGGCAGATCAAAGAAGGTTCTATCGTGAACTGAGTGTAAAGCAAAATAACCAGCAGGACACCGAAGTCCCTTAGTTGGAAGACCTGACTAACTACTGGTCGGGTGTTTGCGGAAAAACAAACACAAACAATTTGGAGCCTGTGTGATTCCAACTAGAGACAGCAAGAGCAAGCAATAACCATGAAAAGGGCAAGAAACTGGGAAGCTCCAGGTTCGGACATGGTGCAAAACTTCTGGTACAATTATCTGAAAAGCGTAAATCCTGCATTGACAAGGTGTTTTCAGAAGATCATTGAACCCTGAGGCTCAAAATCCATCTGACTTCAGACCGACAGCCTGTCTTCTAACAATTTGTGATTGCCTTACAGCCAGCACTGCAGACAAGGTTTATTCTGGCTGCAACGAGAATGACATCCTAGCAGAAGAACAAAAAGGATGTTGTAAAAACTCGCAGGGCAGTAAAGATCTAGTCACCATAGATGCTGTTGCCATGACGCAAGCTCGTAGACATCAAAGAAACTTGCACATGGCATACATTCACTACAAGCAAGCGTTTCCATCCGTACCACATGAATATTTGAACGAAGTCTTAAAAATATACAAGATCTGCCCACGCATCATCGACTTTCTAGGTCGTGCGATGATAATTTTGGGTACAAGAACCAATTATTTTGATCCTGGACAACCAAGAATAAGTAGATTAATACGCATTACGACGGGTGTCTTTCAAAGAGACTCCTTCAGTGCACTGTGGTTCAGTTTAGCGTTAAACCCATTGAGCAAAAGACTAAGTAGCATGTCTCGTGGGTTCCGAATACATGATAACGAGGATGGTCATCAAATGGCCCATCTTCTATACATGTATGACCTGAAGTTATACGCTAGTTCGAACCAGAAACTGCCGCAAGTGATCGATGTCACAAAGCATTTTTTCAATGATATCCACTTAGAGTTCGTACTAGATAAATGCAGAACAGTGCATTTAACCAGAGGAGAATTAATGACCGAAGACCTAGAGAACGACTTCGAGAATAACATCGACGCAATGGCTGAGCGCGAGTCATATAAATACCTGGGTATTTTCGAATCTAAGGGTATTCAGCATACGATAGTTGATAAAAGCCTAACGACTGCCTTCACTACAAGACTAAGATTGATTCAAGAGAGTCATCTCAACTCGGCAAACAAAATCAGGGCACTCAACATCTATGCCATCCCTGTCCTCATATACTTCTTTGGGCTCATCAAATGGTCTAACACCGATCTTAAAAGGTTAAAGAGAACCGTTCGTGTAGAAATGACGAAGCACCGAATGCACCACAGTAATTTTTCGATTGAAAGGGAAGTTCTACCATGACATAGAGGGGGTAGGAGCGTTGTACATGCCAACAAAGTGTGTATGTACGGCTCAAGTTATACAGTTGCGAGAATATTTTAACAGCAAGCGAAATGTTGCACTTTACAACATCATCTGTGAAGCGGATCTTGCCTACACGCCCTTGAATTCGTCCTCAGAGGAGGCCTTGAATATCAGAACAGAAACCATAGAGGAAGTAGAAACGCAGTGGAGAAAGAAAGACAGAAAGGTGAGCACCCCAAAACGTTAGATCAACATGAAGTGGATAGTGAGGCATCCAATTTTTGACTGAGAAAGGGAGGATGTTAATATGCAGACGGATCATTACATCCGAGCCATTCGACCCGACATCGCGAAGCGAGAAAAAAAGGTGGAAGAGTCTACATCATCGACATTGCTTGTCCACTTAATCGACAGTTGCAGGTAACCTATACAAGCAAGATCCATAAGTATAGCGAGCTAAGGCATGAAGTAAAGACAATATGGAGGCATGTGAAACATGCATCTATTCATCCTCTTGAACACTTACGAGTCAGTAGGGTACTGGCAGCAGCTCAGAAAGCGGTTTTTGTTAAACACCTGTCACATTGTAAGAAACTTCCTAGACCATCAGAAAGCAAGCAACTAAAAACCTATAGAGTGATACATGGTAGCTTTAAGAAAGCATCCAGAGGGGACTGTTGCCACCTCAAACACTTGCGGCCGCTGTGTAAGGATAACATCGGTAAAAGACAAACTGAAAACTAAACGATACTCCTAATTTTTTACCTAAAACATCATCGCAAATGATTTCAAACATTGTGTTAAAATAACTTATAACATTCTCATCACATCAGTCACATCATCAGTCATATATATAATTAAAAAAGAAGATTAACAACCACAGCATGGTCCCACTGGGAGCAACTTCCATCTAAAAAATGACACCGGCTCCCAGTAAGACCGCGGTAAATAACACTCACGTATAAACAAACAAAAGATAAATCGAAAATTCCTTATCCAAAAATCAGTTGAACTTTTAGTTTCTGAGTTATAAATGGTTTAAGCTGGACCAATCAGAAGCGCCGTATAAGCAGCCGTGCATGCATGAGCGTCACTCCGACGCTGTGGTAGTGACTGCCGGTTCTCCTGTCACAATCCCCTGCTCGGCGCTCGTTTCCATGTAAAAAACGACGCGTCGCGACGAGGGAAGAGAGCACGGAACTGCATTAGCATTTCGAGTAAAAAAAATACAGATTCTCACGATACAGATAGGAAGGCAAAGTTTAATTACTAAAAGAAAGGAAGGATACAACACTTGCATGCATATTTGGACTAAAGCACTAGTACTGCTGCACTTGGAGAAATCCTATAAGTTAAAAATTACGATAGTAGATTTCGCAAATAATATTTCTAGGCAGTCAATCCCGCAAGGGCAGGTTTTGATACAACAGCAAAAAATAAAGATCAGAATAAAATTACTCTGAAGCAATTGGTAGGGATAATAGTTTTAAATTCAACTGCACCAACCTCTCAAGGTCGCCCATCTAAATTTGCTTTGAGGAGAATAAGAAATTTTTTTCTCTACCGCGTACTCAAAGAGATCATAGATTTTTTGCAATAATCAAATTCTTGGAGCCCCATAATTTTTTTATCAACTTTTTACCAACCATCCCTTGCGAATATACTGATTTTAATTTACTTGGAAGGATGCTAGAATTTTTGTCAACCCTAATAAGAAAATTAAATTCAAATTTGCAACGTTTATGATAAACGAAAAAACAAACAAAATTGTTTTCGCAAACCAGCAAAATTCTGAAATATTTTTTAAGGAAATCAGTTCATACACTGCCGTAAGATCGCCAAAAACGTTTTATCCCCCTACAAAATGTGTAACACACCTTAATTCATCCCCCAAAAACTAAAACAATCACAAAAAATGCAATAAGTCAAAAGTCTACAATTTTCTTTCACAAAATTATTTTATTAAATGCCCAAAACTTGCTCAAACATTTCGCCCCCCCCCCCCAGATAATGTTGAACACACCCTAGCTCATCCTCTAACACTTACAAAATTCACCAAATATTCAATTATACAATAATACGAAAATCTACAATTTTCTTCCACAAAATTATTTTATTCGGTGCGCAAAGATTGCTCAAAAGGCTTGATCTTCCTAGCTAATACGTAACACACCCCAATTCATCCCTCAAAACTTACAAAATTCACCAAAAGTACAATAATACGAAAATCTGCAATTTTCTTTCAAAAAATTATTTCATTGGGCGCACAAAGACTGACCAAAAAGTTTCATCCCCCTAGAAAATGCTGAACACACCCGAGTTCATACCATAACACTTTAAAAATTCACCAAAAATACAATAATTCTAAAGTCGGCAATTTTCTTTTACAAAATGATTAAAACACTTAAAACATTCACAAAAAATACACCAATTCGAAAGCCTGCCATTTTTATTTACATCATTTCATTCGATGCACAAACATTGACAAGAAAAAATTTCAAACTTTCGAATTCTGTATTGTATTTATTGTGAATATTTAAGTGTCAGGGGTTGAACTGGGGTGTGTTCCGCATTCGATAGGGGGATGAACCTTTTTGGTGGGCCTTTGTGCGCCCAGTGAAATAATTTAGTGGAAGAAAATTGCAGATTTTCGTATTTTTGTATTTTTTGCGGAGTTTTTGAGTGTTAAGGGATGAATTGAGGTGTGTTCCACATTAAATAGGGAGATGAAACATTTTGAGCATTCTTGACGCACCGAATAAAATAATTTTGTGAAAGAAAATTGCAGACTTTAGAATTATTGTACTTTTGGTGAACTTTTTAAGTGCTAGAGGATGAACTGGGGCGTGTTCAACATTATCTGGGGGGGGGGGGTTACAACTTTCTTAGCAATTTTTGTGCATCGAATAAAATAATTTTGTGAGATAAAATTTTAGTCTTTCGACTTAATGTATTTTTCCTTCCAAGTAAATTTAAATTAAATTCAAATTTATTCAGTGTTCGAATCCCAGTGGAGCGAGAGGAGAGAGATCCTTTTTTTCTGAATGAATTTGAATTTAATAAAAATTTTGATTCTATACCTACATCTAGTCTGTATGACGAGAATAATTTTTCTGTATTAGAGTATTTAACTTGGGTCGATAATGTAGATTTCCATTATTCACAGCATGTGTGATTGGATTTCTCAACGGATCGATAATTACTATCTCCGATGATAATACAGATTCCTATTTAAAAATATTGAAAGCTAATCGTCCTGATCATCGGCGCTCTTGGAAGTGCCAAGGTTTCACTGGTTAATAGCCTGAAAAGCATCCCTGCTTGTCAAGAAAATGCTAAGACACTTGCGGGGAAAATGCAGAAGGCGGTCGTCCTTGGGTCGCTCCGTGTCATCAGGGTACACGAGACATTTGCCGGATCATCGTATTGAATTCGTCGCAGACTGGCCACCCATCTTACGGTTGTGAGACGTGGATACAGCTGAAATGTTACCGTGATTTCGCTGGGAGCGGGTGCAATTTTTAAGATTAGCACCTGCTCCCGGCAAAAAACCTGCGGTTGTCCTTATGACAAACTTTTAACTATATATAGACATGTGCGGTTTCCATAGGGTAATACGAAAAATATGTTTCATTTTTTTAACTATGGCACACCACTCCGATCAGTTCGGGGGAAAAATATGTTAATCTAATGGATGTATAGATTTTCTTGTAAAAAGATGGTAGTCGCAGGTCAAAAACATTACCTTAAAAAAAATTCTCAAAGAATTAAAACATTTTTTCGACTTGTTATTTTGGCCATAACATTCTCTTGAATTTTTTGGTAGATTGTTTTGTCAGTCTTCATAACATATATTTTGCTCATTAAAATCGGTCAAGCGGTTTTCGAGAAAAACTACTTTTTTATTTTTATTTCCCCTCCATAACTTCCAAAAAAATGCAATTTGAAGATTGAAATTCGTCGTCGGCTTTTCCTACCTCAGGATGAACATTTGAAATGAATTCCAGCAATGCTTTCGAGATTTTTCTGACAACCCTATTTTTTAGAGAAACATTAAATAGGCAGAAGAGACAATCGAATGTCAACTAATATTGAATTAAATTGTTTTTGTGAGATTCGCATTGTATGTATTGGATATGATGTTTGGACGTCCAGATGAAGTTCGCAAAGAATTAGCGGCTGGAAATTTTTCTATAAATTTTAATCCAGGTCCATTCGGACTCCCGTGGACTGATATGAGTGTGGAAAAGAATGTTTATAAAATATACCAAAAGCAATAGTGGAATTATTAGATTTACAAGAAAGGATTCCACAGTTTTTCGTTGGACAATAATGCAAAATACTCTTAGTGTTTATTCCTGAACGATGCAAGCTCGAGGTGTTTAGAAAAATGCAAATAATATGTACGAGGAATTCGAACACAAAGAAGTAAGAAAAACTGCATTAAAAAGAGACGACGATCATGTTGTTACCATTCGGAATTATGTGAAATGTCACATATCTGCCCCTTTTTCCCTTGAAATACTAAGACATCTTCGAAAACATTCGGTGACCTGAAAAAGCAATCAGGAATTAAAATAAGTCGACAGACTTGCAGGAAGTCAGTTCCACCAGAAATAGTGTATCAAAAAGCTCTTGCCATATCCACGAGGAGCCATGATATTGATTTGTTTTTGATGTTCATAATTTATGATCATTTTTGAAGTTAATGATGGGGATGAACAGTTCGCATTGCGCGAGGAGAGGAATGTAATGCATCACGCACCCTGTTCTTCAAATCATGCTGGATCGCTCAATTCTGAGCGTAGAGCCCATTTCCAGATGCAGGTTAGTCAAGTGAGAATCATGACACCCAAGACAGCCTTATGGCACCCAAGACGGCCTTATTGCATCTGGCGCCCAAGAACAGATGAAGGTTAGTCACGTCAGAATCATGACAGAGCCTGATATATGGCATCTGGCGGACAAGGCCAGATGCAAGGTTAGTCACGTCAGTATGCTGGCACCCGAGGACGGCCTTATGGCATCTGGCGCCCAAGGCCAGACGCAGGTGAGTCAAGTCAGAATCATGGCACCCAAGGCCGGTCGTATAGCATCTGGCGCCCAAGGCCAGATGCAAGGTTAGTCGCGTCAGTAACGTGGCATCCGAGGACGGTTATATGGCATCTGACGCCCAGGGCCAGATGCAAGGTTAGTAACTTTAATACCATGGCATTCGAGGAGGGTCTTATGGCATCTGACGCCCAAGGCCATATGCAGGTTAGTCACGTCAGAATCATGGCACCCAAGGTCGGGTTATCGCAACTAAAGCCCAAGGCCAGATGCAAGGTTAGTCACGTCAGTATCATGGCACCTGAGGAGGATCTTATAGCATCTGGCTCCCAAGGCCAGATGCAGGTAAGTCAAGACAGAATCATGGCACCCAAGGCCGATCTTGTGGCATTTGGCGCCCAAGGCCAGATGCAAGGTTAGTAACGTCAGAATCATGGCCGAGGCCTGTCTTATGGCACCTTGCGCCCGTGGACAGATGCACGGTTCGTCATCTCAGTATGATGGCACCCAAGGAGGATTTTATAGCATCTGGCGCCCAAGGCCAGATGCAGATTAGCCACGTCAGTATCATGGCACCCAAGGCCGGTTATATGGCACCTGGCGCCAAAGGCCAGATGCAAGGTTAGTAACATCAATACTATGGCATCCGAGGACGGTCCTATGGCTTCTGGCGCTCAAGGCCAGATGCAGGTTAGTCACGTCAGTATCATGGCACCCAAGTCCGGTCTTATTGCATCTGGCGCCCAATGCCAGATGCATGTTAGTAACGTCAGAATCATGGCCGAGGCCTACTTATGGCATGTGGCGCACAAGGCCAGGTGCAAGGTTAGTGAAGTCAGTATCATGGCACCCGATGACGGTCACATGGCATCTGGCGCCCAAGGCCAGATGCAAGGTTCGTCACGTCAGTAATATGACATTCGATAACGGTCTTATGGCATCTGGCGCCCAAGGCCAGATGCAGGTTAGTCACGTCAGAATCATGGCACCCAAGGCCGGTCTTATAGCATCTGGCGCACAAGGCCAGATGTCAGGTTAGTCACATTAGTATCATGGCACCCGAGGACGGTCTTATGGCATCTGACGCCCATGGCCAGATGCATATTAGTTACGCCAATATCATGGGACCCGAGGACGGTCTTATGGCATCTGGCGCTCAAGGTCAGATTCATGTTAGTCACGCCAGGCTCATGGCACCCAAAGTCGGTCTCATGTCATCTGGCGCCCAAGGCCAGATGCAAGGTTAGTCACGTCAGTATCATGGCACCAAAGTCCGGTCTAGTGCATCTGGCGTCCAAGGCCAGATGCAGGTTAGTCACGTCAGAATCATGACCGAGGCCTACTTTATGGCATCTGGCACACAAGGCCAGGTACAAGGTTAGTGAAGTCAGTATCATGGCACCGGATGATGGTCATGTGACGACGGACTCTTTAGTTACCTAGCTGCTCATGGGAACAAAATGAATCCCGAAATCAAAACAAACAAAAAACAAACACATGGTGGAGAGTCTTCAATGAACCCCTCCATGAATACATCTTCTCTTGAGAATATTGAAAACAACCAAGGAGTTAAATCACATTTAAATCAACAAGGGGCCTTTCTGGTTCCTAGCACCTCGAGTGGTACGGCTGGGAATGGGACGTTAATTAGTCCCATAAACCAGGTAAAGCTACGGAGGATGTTGGGTCCAAAAAAAGGCCCTGGGAAAAAGTAGTATAGCAGTGCTGCCAGAAGAAGGTAACCTTAACAGAAACTTGGGTTGTAAAGCGAAAAGATCCCTCAACCATGGAATCCTAAAAGGTTCCGGTCTGATGGCAGCACTCCTACTAGAGACAGGGAGGTAAAGAGAGAAAGGTTGGTGTTTCAAGTGAATCATACAGCCTTGCTCTTCAGAGCCACCTGAAATTGGCTATTGTATCTGAGGGTTTCCCGCAAGAGAAGCTAAACTCAGAACAAGCAATGGCTATTTAGGTAGCCCTTAAGATTAAGATCGCCGGGGTCAAACCTGGTGACATCCCGAGGTTTGAGGACTGCCGTTGGAAAACACCTTACTTGCGTCATCTGCTTAGATGAGATGTCTAGGACATGGATCATCGAGACAGGACACGGTTTGAAACCACAAGAAGGTGCATGAATCAAAGCTGCTGATTCTAAAGACGTGCCCAAGCCTGCGAAATTTGTGGCATGGATACCTCGAACTTCCGAGGAACCATCATCTATCTTTAAAAGATTGTTAGTCCAGAACCCCACGTTAAAAGTGGAGGAGTAGACCATCATGGATGCCAAGAAAGACACTAAGGTAACCCAGTAGGGCTTGAGTACGGACCCTTCAGTGGTTGAAAGCATTGAGAAAGTCAACTGAAAACCGTATCTGCCCTCGTAACAACCAATGGATGACTGGTGCTTAAATGAACGGCGTAAAATCCTCGGATTTGAAGTTCATTCAAATTAATCTTCACCACTGTAAATCTGCTTCAACCATCTTAAGCTTACGTATTACAGTAGAAGAACATACTGCTTTTGCTCTGATTCAGGAACCTTTGTGTTATAAGGCTGAACAGAAAGGTATAAGCCAGAAATACGGTTCTATAATCTACAATAGAACTGATGAAAACTTGAGGACAGCAATTTATGTTAAAAAGGATATCGATTATATTTTCTTACCTAGGTTCTGTAGTAAAGACCTATTAATGATTAAAATCGGGCAACAAAGAGAAGAAGACGTCAGCCCATGTTTATTTGCTCAGCATACTAGAGACATACAAAGACGTTTGGTGGAGTACTGCAGATTGAAAGGATGGCCATTAATCATTGGATGCGATGCGAATGCGCATCATACAACATGGAACCTGAAGAACATCAAAACAGGGGTTGTAACCTTTTAGATTATCTCTTAACTGCCGATTTAACCATAATGAATCGCGGACATACACCAACCTTTGTGACAACTAGATTCCATGAATTTATTAACCTGACCTTGGGCTCTGTGTCCATTAGCAAAGAATTTAGGGACTGTCACGTACGGCTTGAGCCATCTCTATCAGATCACAGGCATAACATATATGCTTTTCACTGACAGCTGACGATTCTGATCCGATTAGGTATAGCAACTGGAAACTGGGATATGTATAAGGTTAGTGTAGCAAAATATACTAACGAAATACAATGGGCCAAAAGAAACTCATGGAGGGGGCATTATCAAGGCATTCAAAATGTACCGGATACTATGAAACTCTAGAGAACTTGAAAAAAAAAAAAAACATAAATGTCAATTGAACTACCTGCCCTCGTCAACCCTAATTTCTACGGCAAGAAGGTCGACTTCTTCACAGCAGCTAAGTATTTAGGAGCAATCTTTGATCCTAAACTAATCTGGAAACTACATTTTGATGCGGTAGTGAAAAGGCCAAAGCAGCCTTTTGGGCTTGCAGAGACGCATTTGGAAAAACCTGGGGTCTTAAACCCAAGGTAGTATACTAGTTATATACTGTAATCATTGCACCAATTTTAACTTATGCCTCATTGATCTGGGTGCGAAAAACCAGTTTGCTTAGTTCCAGAAAACAGCTGGAGGGTCTACAAAATGTGGTTTGTCTGGCAATTACTGGATCAATGAGAAAAACCCCAACAGTGGCAGTGGCGTTCATCTTAGATATGTCACCACTGCATCTTCTAATTAGGCAGAGGGCTGCAGCAGAAGCATATAGATTTCCCTAAGAGAGGGTCATAGAGATGCCGCTTTCTTTGATCTGCATGATTTAATAGAGAGCATATTGTCGGGGAAGAAATCCTTCCCATCCACTCTGATAACATGCTGAAAGAATACTCGTTCATGAATCTCTTTAACGTGATCTTCTCGGAAAGGGAGGACTGGCATGATGAACAGAGGAGAAGCAATTTATTTACAACGGAAGGACTCGTCTGGTATACAGACGGCTTTAAAGACTCCCTTGGCTCTGGAGCTGGAGTACTTGGGATGAAACCTATTGCGGAGATAACAATCGCAATGGGCAAATTCCCTACCATCTTTAAAGCTGAAATCGTGGCCATTAAGACCTGCCTAGAGGAGATTCGTTAATGCGGATTTGTTAACCACCACATTTATATATGCTTCGATAGTCAAGCTGCTTTGAGAGCTCTCCAATTGGAAGAGTTTACATCAAGACTTGTCTGGAGTTTCCTACAAGAGCCTCTCGAAGTGTCCGGTAAAAACTGGGTTAACTTGATCTGGTTTCCTGGACATGAGAACATTGAAGGTAACGAGAAAGCAGATATGCCTGCAAAAGGCGGGACTAAAAAAGCCCTTAACGGACCTGAACCATACTGCGGAGCTTCGTATGCTTCGTCTAAGCATTCCATTGAAAAATGGTTCTTGGAGGAAAACGCGAGGTATTAAGGGATGGCTAAAGGTATAATACACTCTACAGAGTTTATCGAAGAACCATGTTTAGGAAAGTCTAAAAAAACTCCTCAACATGGAAAGAAAGCAGGTGAAAATAGTGGTTGAAATGCTCACGGGACATTGTCGCTTAAAGAAGCACCTGACTAACATGAAGATCGAAGATCGAGTCGTGAAAATAGCTTCATTATAATCCAGAAGGGAAAACACTGGTCACTCTTGATGGGTCACTTATTGCCTCACTTCACGATAATTCAATTGAGAACACTTGACGTTAGAATAAGCATTAAGACTTTACAATTCACCAGTCGGAACTCAAACTGATAATCCATGTCATTTTTAATAATGTAGCGCGTCGAACTTGATCTCAGAAAGAGGTCACAAGTTCCCGGTACGAAAGTCGGAACGGAACTGAGAAGAGAAGTGACCGCGCGAAACAATAGCGTTAGGCACAGGCTCCAAAAAAAAGCACAAACCTTATCAGGAATAGTAAACATTTTCTAATTATAAACTTATCTTAGATTTTAACTAAATCCAATTGAATAGCCTCAAAAAAGTATTAGTAATTTATTTCAGACTTAACATTTGAAAAATGTATTTTATAATATTTAATTCATTTCTTAAAATCTCTTTGATTATAATCAAATATATATTACATTCTTATATATATTTTCAGTTAAAAAAAAGCTTTCGTCTTCCAATTTATTGAAATTTATAAAAATTTCACACACAATATTTCATAATAATTATAATTTTATCATTGAATAATAATTTATAATAATTTCAGTATTTCATATTCTTTTTCCGTGAATGGCGTTCTCGCAAAATACAGCAGGCCTGTTTCTGAAGGTCCGTAATTCGAAGAGAGATAACTAACGAACATTTTTAAACAATTTTGTTTGCAGAAATAAAAAGATCATATGCAAATTAGTCAAAAAGAACCAAAAAAGGTCTCAAAATTAATAAGAATCGGCAATACATGCGAGTAAGATTCAAAGAGTTTTCGTTGCTTTTCTCACACTAAAAAAAAGTCTGGTTAATTCAACCAAAATGGAAGGTTACACATGCCCTTACTATAAATTCTGGCTAAAAGTACCATAAGTTTCTGATTTACAATTGTCTGGTTAATATTCCCAGAAATTCGGGTGAATTTAACCAGAATTTCTGATAAGATTAACCAGAAATCTTTACTAGGTAGCTTTCTGGTAACTTATGAACCAGATGTTCTGCCCGGTAAGAAGGCTTGCACTGAAAAGTATTGGAAAATTTCCTGTTCAATGGTGACGTGACAATTATTAAATCATTTTCGATACCGTTTTTGTCCTCGCGTTTTGAATCCCCATAGCAGTAGGATTTATCTCTTGAACTGAATCCCTTTCTGTACCCCGTAGCAAAAATATTTTTCTGAATACTTTTGGATACTCCAAATCGACCATAAAATAGAACATTTTTAATGCCTTTTAAATTTGCAAATTTCGCTCCGATCGGCTTTGACAGGGATTGGAATCTAAATATTTGCGCTGCCTAATTGGAGATTCAAAAAAGAAGGACAGAAACGGCATTCCTGGTATTGACATTTTTAATAAATTTGAATGCCAGCCATCTTACCGGTTGCTAAGCTCGAACAAATATTCTAGCAGACATCGATTTGCGACTGCTTCCCAAAGAAAGTAATCTAACAAAAGTTTCCGAAAATAGAGTACAGCAACTAAATTCCACTTTGCTAAAATTTCGTATTTCTATATGTGCATATATTAATAAATAGCGATTGAAACAACACTCGCGGCAAAAGCCGCATACTGTTGATGCATTCTCTTTCTGAAACACTTCGTTAAGACTATTTTTTCGGGATTTTATATAATATGCACTTAGATCACTTGGTCAATGCCAAAATTCTCGAACATTCACTTTTTGCATTTATTGGCTACAATGTTAATATTTTCGAGAATATTTTTCAAAGGCAACCGAAACATATGCGCGTAGTTTGGAAGTATGTCTGTACCACTGGTGTGCAGAAAGATAACGCGCAGCTTTTTCTTATAACACAACTAAATTCAAAGTTCAGTATAATTATTTATACTTGTATAACTGAAAATACATTAAACAAATAGCGAATGTTTGAGAACTCGAAATTTACGACAAAGCGTCACTTGACACATCCAGCAATACGATTTGAGACGAGACTGATTTCTGGAAACCGAAACAAGATCGCAACACTTCTGTTACCAGAAATATTAACCAGAATAGTTTTATCCCTTCGATGGCATACTTCCCGACGCGTAACATAGCTGGCATACTGGGGTCTTTTTGGCCCCAAGCGAAAAAGGCTTCCCGCAAAGAGGGAATTGATTATTTTGAGTATCTGGATTTTTCACATGCTCTTGGATAGTTACTTCAAAGAATACTGTGGATTATTGAGTGCAAAATTTATTTTAAATATAAAAAAAAGATTGTAGGAGTTAAAACATAGCAAAAAATTACATTTTTTACGAAGAAATTAATAACTATTTTTTTCTTTTTTAATAACCGTGTAAGTACCATTTTCAAATGTTAAAGGGACTTAAATAAGGTTGCACATGCCTGGCGTCTTTTTGGCCCCAGTGTGCCATCAAAGGGTTAACCAGAACAAATCAACCAGAGTTCATCAACTAGAATTTTCTAGTCATATTAACAATAATTTCTGATTTAAATGAAGAGAAATTTTTTAACCAGACGCGTCTAGTAACTTGAATTAGAACTTTTTTTTAGTATACATTGTTTGTTCTTTAAAGGAAATGCGGCGATACGAGTATTTCTCTAATTTCAGATACAAATTTCATACCAAGTTGCAAGTATTTAAATTTTGAAGTTTGTCTTAAAAAAATATATATTTTTCTTTAAGGCCACGTCGAACTTAATCGATTTCTACCTTAAAGAAATATTCTTTTGAACGACTAACAACCACAAGAAATGAGACACGGCTTTTCGTATTAATTTCAAAACGTTGTTGTTAAACACTTGAATTCCTAGATTTTTTTTGAAACATTGCAAGTTTAAGCACATCGTTTTATCTTTATTAAGACCTGAGATAGCCCGCTCCTATATAAATAATTTTGTAGGCTAAAATTATTAACATTTCGGAATTTTCTTTCAGACTACGAATTGAGAAAGCTTTCAGAAAGATACCTGATGTTTCCAACCAATTTCATAATTTTTCACAAAGATGTGACAATTGAAAGTCCACGATCGAAAAAATGGTTCGTGAACCTTGTTTTTAACCTTTACTGCTTCACGTCTTTCGAATTGTTTAGTGACTCTCATTGAAAAGATTATTTGTGCAGGATAAAATTATCTTTGCAATGATGCTAGTCTTGTTTATCAGTGATTTTTTTCGCTGAAGTTTCCCCACTTTTGTAGAGGGGTCAACATTTAATGAACGTATAGTAGAAGGCTACAGTATTACACCTTTACATCATCAAATAATATTAATATAAATACACAGCCTTTTAGTTTAAAAAGGACTTTCCGTGAAAATTTACGAAACGTCGGTGACCTCGTGTTTGACCAACAAGTCCACCTAACATACATACGCCTCTCGTTGCGAAGGCTTTTCGGCTGTCTGCTCGTCGTGTCCTGTACGGTGTGCGGCTGAATCCGTAAAAAACAAAAAATAGTGCGAAAAACTTTGGTTCATTAATTTAAAAATATATATGCAGCTTACATTTGTCCTAAACATATAAGGGCGTTTCCACGGAAGGTATCATTTTTCTGTTACCGTGATATTATAGGCAAACCTACACTTAAAATACAAGTTATATTGCATAAAATGTTTTAAAAATTCTGAGAAAAATCATGCTAGTTCAGTGGAGCTTAGGCTGCTGAAATTTCTTGGATTTGATATTTTGCTTTGATTTATAACTTAGCAAAAAAATCTCAAAGTCGTGTCACCGTTTTTACCATTCAAATGTCCACTCCAAGGCCTGTAGTTGTGGAAAGTGCGCGCAACTACCCAGGTCAAAAATATTTTTGATTTTTTATAAGATTTAGGTGGCCAGCAGTCATCATATAAAGGAAAAAGATATGCTTCTAAAATTATCGAAGAAGAGGCTTCCGTTTCCGGCATGGAAGTATGAGGTAGCGGTGAATTTGTGATGCTGAGTTTTTCTTATATTTGTAGTGAAATTTGAGGTGAGTGGATTGTGGAAGTGTGTAGAGGGGTTTGTTTGTGAGAGATAGTTTAGTAAAAATAGAGCGTAACAAGGGGGTGAGGATACTTTTGGGATAAAGGCAGATTTGTGTGGAAGTTGGGGTTAGGTTGGTTGCGGTTTGTGACAGGGTGGGAGGACCGAGCTGGTCGTATCAGGGCGGGGTAGGAAGGAAGAAAGGCATGGCAGGTACGTGCGACGATAAATGGAGACAGTACGATAGAAGGCGGGATCGTTTGAATTGGAATCATGGCTAGCGGAGCGAGTACCAGCAAGGAAAAAAGGGATTTAGATCAGGAAGTTTTTAGTACACCGAAAAGGGGGAACAAAGAAAGGACGGCAAGGGGAAAGTAAAGGAAAACTGTAGAAAATGAGAGATTGAGAACGAACAGCGTGGGATCGATTGAGGCATTCTTTAAAAGGAACAGAGGGAAGAGGGGAAGAAGTGAAGACAAGGAAGATATAGGATCAATCCTATGGAAGTGGAAAGATTGTAAGAAACGCGCGAAATGATGATAGAAGTAATGGGGATATATGAAGACAAGCAGGAGAAATGGGGAGAGGAAATAAAAAAAGAAATTAGGCGGGAAATGGCCGAACTTAAGAAAGAAATGAGGAAATAGGAAGAAGTCAGGAAAAAGCTAGAGAAAAGGATGCAGATGTTGGAACAAAGAAAAGAAAAGCAGGAAGAAACTGATAAAAAGGTAGAGGAGTTGGAAGGTAGGATAAACAAAATAGAAAGCTCAAACCGGGAATTTGGAGGTGGGGAGAGTGAGAATAAGGAGAAGGAAAGGCTGAGAAAAATAGAACAAATAATAGAAAAGAAAGAGAGAGAGAAAAAAGGAAACATAGCGATAAAGGCGAAGAGGGGAGAGAATAGTACTGGTGAAACTAAAGAAATGGGAACATAAGAGGGTAGTCATGACAACGAAGAGGGTGTTATATGGAAGCTCGGAGAGAATAGAGGATGATTTGACATGGGTAGAAAGAAATATGCAGTATAAGTTAAGGAAAATAGCAAAAGAGGAAAGAAAAAAGGGAAGAAGAACGAGGGCTAAGTATAGAAAAATACAGATAGAAGGTGTATGGTGGGATTGGGACGAGGACAGGGAAGAGTTAGTAAAAAATGACGTGTCGGGAAACTAGGAAAAAAAGAAACGGGAAATGTGATGTAGTAGTAAGTAGTAGTTACAAAAGGCAGGTTCAAAATGCAAAGGAGAAGAAGAAAAAAGGCAGAGCAATGGGAGAAATGGTCATGGGAGTAAGGAACGAATGTATAACAGAGAAGGATAAAAACGAGATGAAGGAATGGGTTGGAGAGCGAGGAAGAAAATCCAAAGACAAGATACTGAATGTGGAGGGAAAGAAATTGTTAAAGAGCCTAGGGGAGATGAGATGGTTTATCCTAAACGGAAATATAGAGGGGATGAGGAAGGGGAATATGGGGTAAAATTTGCCAAGTGTGTTTTTTATGAGGGTTTTGAAAAAGTATTTTAACAAGGTTTACAATAAAAATAATTATAAAATGATAAAATTATTTTACCTTGATTTTTCATTTGAAATTTTTTTGTTGCGATTTTCCCTCAATGCAGCATTTTTGATATTTTTTTTAATTAGGCTAGAAAAAAAGCTTAATTTTTTTCTCTTGAAAAACATCCCAAATTGAAAATCGGATGGAAAGTATTGGTTGACTAACAGAAGGTCATAAGAGCACGAGTGCCCTGCGCCAACAAGCCACGGCGCTACTGGGCGTGCAGTAGTGACTCAGTGGTTCTTATAATTTATAAAAATGATGTTTCTGCATACGCTTAACACAAAATTCGATTTCATTCCGACTTTTTGATACTTTCAGAACAATTTAGATATCTCGGGGCCAGAAAACATAGATTTCATCTCAAATTATAGATCGTGAAGAGAAGAGCAACGTGACCGTTAAATTAAATTTAAAAAAATCATTTTTTAAGTAACACTGTAGGAGGTAAGGGGACTCACACCAAAAAGCACCCCAAAACGTGAGAGGTAAAGAGATTAACACACACAAAAATCACCAAAACGTGGGAAGCGAGAGGAGTTATTAAAAACCATCTCGACATGTACCAGATAAGCAGAACTATCCACTAAAATCGTTTATAATTTTATTATTATCTATCGTTTTCCTACAATGTAACCATTGTGATAATTTAATTGAGAAAATATCTAAATCGTTCTCCAGCTACATAAAAATAAGAATAAAATCAAATATTCGTTACACGTTAACAGAAAAATAATTTTTATCAATTATTAGAACCACTGAGTCAGTACAGCACGCCCAATAGCGCCGTGGCTAGTTGGCGTGAGGCACCCGCGCTCGTATGACCTTCTACAACTCAACCAATACTTTCCATCCCATTTTCAATTTGGGATGTTTTTCGAGAGAAAAAATCAAGCTTTTTTTTTTAGCCTAATTAAAAAAATATCACAAATGCTGCATTTGGAGAAAATGGCACAAATGTTTTTTAAATTAAAAATCAAGGTGGAAAAATTTTTGTATCGTTTTATAATTATTTTTAATGTAAACCTTGTTAAAATACCTTTTCAAAACCCTCATAAAAAAGTAAAATTTGATAACTGTATCAGGAGTTCTGTACAATTGAAAGTTAGCAGTTAGGGTGAATCGTCCAAAATTCGGGCCCCTGTATCTTGACAACCCGTTGTACTAGGTGTGCCTCCTTTACGGAATTTAAAGAAGTCTACTAGCACACTACAATCTGGCGCAGTTTGAATGAGATAGGCGACAACCAAATTTTAGGCGGGGACAATTGGCAAATTTTACCCCATATACACGTTCAGGAGGGAAAGGGGGGACGGTAATTGATTATGTGATAGCGGACGATAAGGTACGAGAGAAGGCCAAGAAACTAGAAGTAGGGAATTATATAGATTCGGATCACTTTCCCATAATAGTGATATTCGAGAGAGAAATGAGTAATAACAATAAGGCTTTTGGAAGCAAAAGTAAAAAGAGCATCAAGAGGGGATTGGACAATGGAAGGCAAAGAACAGTTTAAGAAAAAGGTCAGGAATATCGAAATGGAAGAAGGAAATGTAAACGAGGAGATGGAAATAATGATAGGAGAAATGAAAAGAGTATTAGAGTGCATAAGCAAAAAAAAAAAATAGTGAAGGAGGGGATAGAAGTGGATGGGATGAGGAATGTAAACAGAAGAAGGAAGTGAGAAGGCAATTATGTCAAAATTTGACCCTAATTTTTGAAAATAAAAAATAAATTTGACTTTTTTTCAAATTTCGACACTTTTTTTTCTTCAAAATAGTTTTAAAAGAAAGCTGAGATTTTCTCATGAAACCTTTGAAAATTCTCAAAAGGTTTATTTTTTTCGACATTTTCAAAAATCCATATTTTACTTAAATTTTTTTTAGCCCTCTCAAGATTGAAGTTATTTTCCAATGTTTCAATAGTTCTAATTGTCTTTTGAAATATTTAAGTTTTCGTTAGAATTCTGAAAAATTAAAAATATTTTCTTAAAATCTTCCAGATTCTTTTTCATCATATTTTGAAATGATCAAATCTTTAAACCAATCCTTTAAAATAAAACTGAAATTATTTTAAATTATATTGTGATAGCAAAATGTTAAGAAAATAATTATTTCCCGTTATTAAAAAATTATTTCCCGGTTTTCTTGGTTTCTAGACATCCTGATATTAATTTTTGTAATTATAATATTTTAAATTACACTAAAAAATATTTTTTTGAGCCAATAATTTATTTGAGCCAATAGATATTTTTCTCTGATTGAAAGGAATTTTCTTTGAATTAAAGAATCTTTCTCTTGAGAGTATAATAATATTTCTATTAAAAAAAAAATATATATATAATTTTATAAATTATTTAGACTCTAAATTTTAATTAGAAATTTATTTTAAAACAAATTTATTTTGGCCAAAGACTGGGCCCGTTAGGTTTTTTGAGTACGGAAGATTTAATAATTCCTGGAAACCAAGGAATGAAAGATCAAGCACAATCGATCAGATGGGTTCATGAAAATATTGCTGAATTTGGAGGCGATCCTAATAAAGTAACATTATTTGGCGAAAGTGCAGGTACGAAATAAAAAATTTCTCAATTGAAAAAAAAAATTTTTGTTGAATGAGTGTTGGACCTGTGAATGAAATACCAAAAATGAATGTCCAATAAAATAGATTAATTTTTAACCAAATTGTTTCAATGAATGTTCAATTAACAAAAAATTTTGTTCAGGTGGCGTAAGCACACATTATCACATGATAAGTCCACTTTCCAAAGGTACGTTTACAATAAAATCCCTGAAAAGAAGTTAGAAAATTATAAACAAATTTTAAAAAATTCTTTTTTTTCCTTTTTTTTTTAAATATATTTATATGTTATTTATTTTCAGGTCTTTTCCATCGAGGCATTTCACAAAGTGGAACAGCCCTATGTCCATGGGGATTGACAAGGCCAGGGTTGGCTAAAAAACAGGCTGAAAAATTAGGCGAAATTTTGAAATGTCCTACGAGTGATTCGAAAGAATTGCTCAAATGTTTAAAAACCAAAAATAATATCGATATTATCGCCACTGATCGAGATTATCAGGTAAAAAATATTTTTTAAATCTATTTGTATACTTTGATTACGTAAAGATTTTTTTAGTCAATTAAGAAAAAAAATTCATTTAAAGTGTTGAATTTCCAAGCCAAAAAGACGAATTGTCTATCAGGAAGATAAATTTTTTACAAAAAAATCCAATTCTCAACAAAACACCTTATCTATTAACCAAATAGTTAAATTTTTCACCAAGAAGATTAATTTTTTACCTAAAAGACAAATTTAAAAAAAAAATAGATAAGCTTGTAACCAAACAGTTGAATTTTGAACCCGAAAATATGAATTTTCAACCAAATAGTTTAATTTTCAGTAAAAAAATTAATTTATAATTAAAAAATCCAATTTTTAGTCAAGAATTTAAAAAAAGATCAATTGCATACAGAAAATGGAATAGTTTAATTTTCAGTGGAAAACATTAGTTTTCAACCAAACAGTTGAATTAAAAAAAAATTGATCTTCTACAAAAAAAAAATAAATAATAAAATCGATTTTTTAAAAAAGTATATAAATTTGAACCAAATAGTTAAATTTTCGAACGAGAGGATTACTTTTCTACTACAGAAGACGAATGAAAAAAAAAGAATTTTGAACCAAATAGTTGATTTTTTATCTAAAAAATATAAATTTTCTACTAAAAATAAAATAATTAACTTTTCAGCTGGAAAAAATAGTTCTCAATGAAAAAAAAGGAATTCCCAATCAAAGAAATGAATTTTGAACTAAAATGATGAATCTTAAAGTAAAAAATGAATTTTTAACAAAGATGTTCAACCTTTCGAGAAATAGTTGAAATTTCTACAAAATTGTTTAATTTCCTAGTAGAATATGTCAATTTTTAAACCAGAAAGACAAATGCTAAACTTAATAGTTGAATTTTCAACCAAAACACAATTTGTTGAATTTTTAAGCCAAAAAGACGAATTTCCAACCAAATAATTGAATTTCTAACAAAAAAGAATGACTTTTCACCCAAATTGTTGAATTTGAGACAAAATAGTTCAATTTTTACCCAAAAAGATGAATTTTCTACCAGAAAGATTAATTTTCTACAAAAAAAAATCGAATTATCAACAAACTACATAATCTATTGACCAAATAGTTGAATTTTCCACCAAGAAGATTAATTTTTTACCAAACAGACGAATTTTCAACGTAAATAGTTAAATTTTCAGTAAAAAAATTTATTCATATTAAAAGAAATGAATTTTTAGTAAATAATTTTTAACAAAAAAGAGATCAATTATTATCTAACGAAAATGGAATAGTTAAATTTTCAGTTGAAAAAATTAGTTTTCAACCAAACAGTTGCATTTTTTGAAAATAATTGATTTCTTACCCAAAAAAACGAATTTTCAACAAAGTACATGAATTTGTACCAAATAATTAAATTTTCGAATGAGAGTATTAATTTATAAC
This sequence comes from Andricus grossulariae, assembly GCA_011634705.1. Lineage (NCBI taxonomy): Eukaryota > Metazoa > Arthropoda > Insecta > Hymenoptera > Cynipidae > Andricus > Andricus grossulariae. The sequence continues at coordinate 219,258,506 of JAABKJ010007545.1, read as the reverse complement.
TAAAAAAGATGAATTTTCAATGAAATAAAGGAATTTTCAGTCAAATATTTAAATTTTCAGCAAAGTACATGAATTTGAACCAAATAGTTAAATTTTCGAATGAGAAGATTAATTTTTTACTAAAAAAGATGAATTTTCAATAAAATAAAGGAATTTTCAACCAAATAGTTAAATTTTCAGTAAAAAATTAATTTATGAAAAAACGAATATTTAATCAAGAATTTTCAACAATAAAAAATCAATTACCTACCGAAAATGGAATAGGTAAATTTTCAGTAGAAAAAATTAGTTTACAATCAAACAGTTGCATTTTTTTTAAATAATTTATTTCTTACCCAAAAAAAGATGAATTTTCAACAAAGTACATAAATTTGACCCAAATAGTTAAATTTTCGAATGAGAGGATTAATTTTTTTACTAAAAAAGACGAATTTTCAGTAAAATAAAGGAATTTTCTTCCAAATAGTTAAATTTTCAATAACAAAATTAATTTATAAAAAGAAAAACGAAATTTCAATAAAGGATTTTCGACAACAAAAAAGACCAATCACCTACCGAAAATTGAATAGTTAAATTTTCAGTATAAAAGATTATTTTTCAATCAAACAGTTGCATTTTTTTTAAATAATTGATTTCTAACAAAAAAAAACGAATTTTCAACAAAGCACATAAATTTTATTCAAATAGTTAAAATTTCGAATGTGAGGAACAATTGTCTACTAAAACAGATGAATTTTCAATAAAATGAAGGAATTTTTAACCAAATAGTTAAATTTTCAGTAAAAAAATTAATTTATAATAAAAAAACGATGGTTTAATAAAGAATTTTCAACTAAAATATACCAATTCTCTACCGAAAAGGAAGTAGTTAAATTTTCAGTTAAAAAATTATTTTTCAACCAAATAGTTGCATTTAGAAAAATTATTTTTTTTCACCCAAAAAAACCGCATTTTCAACTAAGTATATAAATCTGAACCAAATAGTTCAATTTTCGATAAAGAATAGTTGATTGACCGACTAGTTGATTTTTTAACTGAAGATTATAAATTTTGTACCAAAAATGGAATACATAGTTAAATTACCAGCTAAAAAAAATTGGTTTTTAATAAGAAAGGACCTACTCTACTATGAAATTTCAATCAAATAAATCAATTTTTAAACAAATAATTGAATTTTCAACCAAACCAAACAAAAGATTTCAACTTCATTTTGAACCAAAAAGGAAACCAATAAAAAAACTTTAAATTTCTGCCAAAGGAATGAATTTTCTACTAAAATCATGAGTCTTAAACTGACAAAAAAAAATTTTTTTAACAAAATAGTTCAATTTTCAGCCAAGTAGTAGAATTTTCAACCAAAAAAGATTAATTTTCAACGAAATAGTTGACTTTCCAATTAAAAAATATAACTTTTCTACCAAAAATGGAATATGTAATTAAATTTTCAGTTAAAAAAATTAGTTTTAAACCAAAAAAAAAAAAATTGATTTTCAACCGAATTTTCAACAAAATAGTTGCATTTTTAACCAAGAATGATTTTTCAGTCAAAAACGAGAAAAAATTTTTAACTTTCTACAAAAATGTTCAATTTTCAATCCGAAAATATGAATTCTCAACAAGAAAGTTCATTTTCAACCATATAGTTTAATTTTACCAAAATTGTTGAAATTTTAACGAAATTATTAAATTTTCAACAATATAATTACATTTTTAACCCAAAAAGATGATTTCTCAACCAAAACTATAATAGTGGACTTTCCGACCAAAAATAGTTGAATTTTTTTATTATTCTTATTTTATATGTAATTCAGTTCACATTTGAAAAAAAAAGAAAAAGCGGTAAAACTGTGAAGCTTGCTATTAAGAAATAGAAATTTTGATCATTTATAAACTAAAGAATAATAGTTAAAATAAATATTTAAGTTGATATTAAATACTTTTCAAATATCAGGTTAGAAAACTGAAAATTTCGCTTAGAAAATAAAGATAATTATAATAATTATAATATTTTTTATAATAATTAAAATAATATAATTATTTTAGTAAGATTTTTTTAGGGTATGGGGTTAGAGCAAATCTCACGGCATCTTACATAATTTGTCTGTGATCTGATTTGTTTATTAAATTTATTATTATTTATACACGGCCCCTTATGGCTTAGTTATTTGTTTGTTTGTACTTCGTAAAATATCCAGATTTCCAAATTGCTTGACGCAAATGTTTGTTGAGGAACATGAATTTTAATTAAGCAAAAATAAATCCAGGCATGTGTGCAAAATTTAAATAAACTGACGCAATGTGGAAAAATTGTAAACAGAATGTTGAATTTATGTGCGAAATCTGGATCAGTTACATAAGATCTCTCCCGTCCTGTCCTGAATCCAATGCAAATTATAAGTACTTATAAAGTCTGAATGTGTAATGAAAGGAAAAATCAATTAGAGCGATAATACTACCAATACATTCAATTTATTTCGCACTTTTCAATCGATCCATTTACGTAGTACTAATGATATTTATCTCGTTACAGTTGAGTAGAGACTAGAACTCGTTATTTACTTTGTAAGCAGTTTCCTGTTTTCTTCAACGGAATGATTAATTTTCTACAAAAAAAAAGGAATTAAATAAAAATACATCAATTTTTAACCAAATAGTTCAGTTTTTAACCAAAAAGATTTTCAACGAAAAAGGAAAAGAATTTTCAAAAAAATTTAAATTCTCTATCAGAGAAATGAATTTTCAACTAAAATTATGAATCTTCAAGCAAAAAAACAACTTATTTTTTAAAACAGTGGAATTTAGTGGAATTTAAAAAAAAAAAAAATTAATTTTTAACAAAATAGTTGAATTTTCAGCCAAAGAGGTACATCTTTAACTAAAATGACGAATCTTCAACCAAAAAGGAAAATTTGTAACACAGTGTTCCAACTTTGAACCATAGTGGAATTTTCAACTGAAAAAAAAATAAATTCTCAGCCGATATTAGAATAGATCAATTTTCAGTTTAAAAATTAATTTTCAATCACAAGAAACGAATTTTCAATAAAAATGGTGAAATTTCAACCAAAAAGATGAATTTTTAACAAATAACATGAATTTTCAACCAAATAGTTGAATTTCCAGTAAAAAAATATTAATTTTCAATAAAACAGTTGAATTTTCAATTTAAAAATTAAAAAAAGTTTTCACTTAATAATGGAATTGTTCAATTTACAGTTTAAAAAATTCATTTTTAATCGAAAAGGAAACAAATTTTCAACTAAAATTATGAATCTTCAACCAAAAAAGAAATCAATTTTCAACTAAAATTATGAATCTTCAAGCAAAAAAAAAAACAACTTTTAACACTGTGGAATTTAATGAATTTTTCAACAACAAAAATTAATTTTTAACAAAATAGTTGAATTTTCAACCAAACAAGTAAATTTTTAAATAAAATGACGAATCTTCAACCAAAAAGAAAATTTGTAACAAAGTATTTCAACTTTGAACCAAATGGTTGAATTTTCAACTTAAAAAAAAATAAATTCTCAGCCAATATTAGAATAGTACAATTTTCAGTTTAAAAAATTACTTTTCAATCATAAGAAACGAATTTTCAATAAAAATAGTAAATTTTGTACTAAAAAAGATGAATATTTAACAAAATACATGCATTTTCAACTAAATAGTTGAATTTTCAGTAAAAAAAGATTAATTTTCAATAAAAGAGTTGAATTTTCAATTTAAAAATCAAAAAAAGTTTTCAATTAATAATGGAATTGTTCAATTAACAGTTAATAAAATTAATTTTTTATCAAAAACGAAACAAATTTCTAACTAAAATTATGAATCTTCAACCAAAAGAAATCAATTTTTAACAAAGTAGCTTAACTTTCAACCAATTAGTTGAATTTCCAATAAAAAATAATAATTTTCCATTAAAAAGTTTCATTTTAAATTGAAGAATAAAAAATGCAATCAATAATGGAATAGTTTAATTTATAGAATGAAAAATTAATACTCATTAAAAAACGAAACGAATTTTCAACTAAAATCATGAATCTTCAAGTAAGAAAAAAAAAACAATTTTTAACACAGTGGAATTTCGTGGAATTTTCAACAACAAAAATTAATTTTTAACAAAATAGTTGACTTTTTAACCAAAGAGGTAAATTTTTAACTAAAATGACATGAATTTTCAACCAAATAGTTGAATTCTCAACTTAAAAAAAAATCTCAGCCAATATTAGAATAGTTCAATTTTCAGTTAAAAAAATTAATTTTCAATCGCAAAAAACGAATTTTCAACCAAAAAAGATGATTTTTTAACAAAATACATGAATTTTTAACAAAATAGTTGAATTTTCAGTAAAAAAAATTAATTTTCAATAAAACAGTTGAATTTCCCATTTTAAATCAAAAAAAGTTTCCAATTAATAATGGAATTGTTCAATTTACAGTTTAAAAAAATAATTTTTAATCAAAGACGAAACAAATTTTTAACTCAAATTATGAGTCTTCAACAAAAAAAATCAATTTTTAACAAAGTAGTTTAACTTTCAACCAAGTAGAGGATTTTTTAACTAAAAAAGATTAATTTTCAATATAAAATTTGAATTTTTAATTTGATAAAATGAATAAATTTTCATCCAATAATGGAATAGTTCAATCTACAGCATTAAAAATTAATTTTCTATTAAAAAGGAAACGTATTTTCACAAAATATTTAAATTTTCAACTACAACGATGAATCTTCACAAAAAAATTGTTAACAAAATAGTAATTTTCAATAAAACACATGAATTTTCAACCAAATTGATGAATGATCAACTAAAAGAAAATTCTCATCCAATATTGGAATAGTTCAATTTTCAGTTCAAAAAAATTAATTTTCAATAAAAAAAGAAACGAATTTTCAAGAAAATATATAATTTTCAACCAAAGAGGTGAATTTTTAACTAAAATGATGAATCTTCAACCAAAAAAAGAAAATTTGTTAACAAAGTATTTCAACTTTCAACCAACTAGTGGAATTTTCAACAAAAAAAGATGAATTCTCAACAAAAAATTATATATATATAATATTAACAATACAGTCAATAAATATAGTCAGTACATGAGATATTTATAATGATGTTTACCTCGTTACACCTGAGTAGAGACTAGAACTCGGTATTTACTTTCTAAAGTTTCTTGTTTTCTTTAACGAAATTAGTTCAGTTATAAATAAAAAGTTTAAGAAAACTAAAAAAAATTGGGACTTGAGAGAAACCTGATTCTTATTTTGAAATATAAGAATCATGGCTGAATTAGTTCCGTTTTAATTTCTTATAATTAATCAAATTCAACTTCCTTAATTCACAGGTTACAATTTTGATCCGATTTCAGCTTTTTTTCTAAATGAAAGCTAAAAATTAATTTTATAATTAACAACAAAGTTGACATTTTTCTTTATAAACAATCCCATTTTTTCAACTACTTATATTTATTTAAAACACCAAGAAATCATTAAAGGCACTCCTTATGAAAAATACCCAGCAGGTTACAATATTAAAAAAAAATGATTTATGTTTAAATTAACAAAAATACTTGAAGGCTCCATTTTTCAATTTTTTGTTCGTTATATACGTAAAAACAATACCATTTAAAATCTAGAGTAATTGTTAATGTTATAAACAAATGTATATCTTAGCGATTTCACGCTCTGAAGACTTAATTCCTTAAACAAAATTAATGAAAAATTCGGGGGCAATAAATAATGTGTACGATTTGTCAATAACTGTTAATAATTGTTAATTGTTTAAATAAATTTGATAAGGAAACACAAATTTTCGTCAATTTCCAAGCGGCAGATTTTGTTTTTTTCAACGGAAATAATTTTCAATTACCTGGAAAAAATCCTCCCTTATGATACTTTATCAACCAATAATAATTGTTTATTTTGTCAACAATTTTATAAACAAATTCACAACTTGACTTCTTTTCAACAAATGGATGTAATTTTTTACGAAATTGACTGCCAATGACTCAGAAATGACCCTATTTATTAGGAGATTTTATAAAGCGATAATATTTGTTATTTATTTAAATAAAATTTATGAACAAATACAGATTTTTGTCAATTTTCAAACGGTAGATTTCGTTTTTCGAAGGAATTAACTATAAATAAATTGGCCACATACATTTCTTATATTAAGTTATAAATGAGACACAATTGTTTTTTTTATGAACAATTTTACTAAAAAAAATCCGCTATTTCTTCATTTCTGAAGAATGAGCAAGTAGTTAATTTTTAAAATAAATTTGTTCATTAAATAAACAATTATTTTTCGTTAATGAATTATAATAAGGAAAGAATTTGGCCAAGTAATTAAAAACTTATTTGGTTGAAAAAAACGAAATTTGATGGTTGAAAATTGCCGAAAATCTTTAATTGTTTATAAAATTTATTTGAATGGAGAACAAATATTTTCGCCTGAAAAATTCGCCCAATAAATAAGATCGCTAAAAATCTTAAGAATAAAAAAAATTTATATCTTCGAATTCAGAAAAAAGTTATAATCGAAATTTCCTCCCTTTTAGTTTGATAAAATTAAAAATTAAATTAAAAATTACCCTCTTCCAATTCCGAAAAAAGATTAAAAATAAAAAGTTCCATTCTTCAATTCAATAAAAATTCTCAAAAGAAAAAAATTGGTTTTAATTCAGAAAAAAACCCTAAAATTTCGTCCCTTCCAACTCTATAAAAATCTTCAAAATTTCCATTTTCAAAGTCAGAATAAATTAAAAATCAAAATGTTCTCCTTTCCAACTCAATAAAAATGTTTTACAAAATTAATCTCTTCCAATTGAGAAACAAATTTAAAATAAAACACTCTTCTCTTAATGTCAAGCAAAATGTTAAAAAGAAAAAAATGGCATCTTTAATTTTGAAAAAATTAAATACCAAATTTTCCTCCCTTCCAACTCAATAAAAATGGTAAAAATTTAAAATGACCCCTCTTCCAATTCATAAAGTATTGAAACCCAAAATTTCTTCCTTTCCAACTCGATAAAAATGTTAAAAATATAAAATTTCTCTGTGCCAATTCAACAAAAGTTTAAAAATTAAATTCCTTTGTTTCAAACTCAATGCAAATTTTTTAAACACAAAAATTTTCCCGCCTTCGACTTGATAAAAATGTAAAAAACAAAAAAGTTTTTCTTCCAATACGAAAAAAAATTAAATAACAAATTTTCTTCCCTATCTTTTAAAATTAAAATTGTGACATTAGAACGTTTTTTTTAAATACATACATTTTTATTTGAAATATTTTAATTTCAAGTCGTTTAAAATTAACAATTGTTCAATTTTTATTTAGTTACAATTAAATTGTAACGTTCAAAGATTAAATTTAGCCGTCAGAAATTTGAGTAATTCAAGGCTTTCTATTTAAAACAATTCAGATTTAAATTGTTTAGTTTTCAATATTTGATTTATGATTGCTCATTTGAAATGAACAGTCAAATGTTAATAAATAACAAAAAATTATTATTTTTTTATGATTAAAATTGCAAATTGAATGGGTGAAAAATGAAATATTTTATACTGAAACAATATTTGAATAGGATTTGAAATTGAATAAGGCGTTTAATTATGAATCTATTTATTTAAAATTATTCAAAAATTGAAAATAGTTGATAAATTTCCAATCAGGTGTTCCAATTTGTTTATCTAATAAGGTATTTGTAAATTGATTAATTTTTAACAGATTCAGAAAATCGTCTTGTAAAATTAATTATTATTTAATTTTGAACATTTGAACTACAGTTCAGTTTAAAAATCATAATTTAATTTATATGTACAGTTGATCAACTTGAGACATTTTTTAATTAAAATTTTTCAAATTTAAATGCTTTTAATATTCAATTGTTTATAAGTCTTAATAATTGTTTATAATTATTTTAATTGAAAATGTACGCTTAAAACTGAAGATCTAAAATGAATAATTTCTAAAGTAAAAGATTTTAGAATTACGTATTGTAAACTGAATTATTCAATAATTCAAAAAATTAACAATTTAATCTACGATTTGAAAAAAGGTTGAAATTGAACTTATTTAAAATGGCATTATATCATATAATATGCAATTTGTGATATTTCAAGTGATTGCATAGATTTTTTTCTAAAAATTTGTAAAATAAATAATAAAGGTTTTCCGGTGCATTGGCCACCCTGATTCACTTTTCTATTTAATGTTTAAACTTTGTATTTAATTTTTTTGATTAATTTGTTATTTTTTAGGTTTTCGACTATTGTCCAATGATACCATTTCGGCCAGTCGTAGAACCTGACCATCCGGGAGCATTTTTAAAAGAAGATCCAGCAATTTCTTTAAAAACTGGAAGAATCTCTGATATACCATGGATGACTGGAATTACGTCACAGGAGGGCGCTATCAAAGTTGCTAGTGAGCTTATTTCATAATTAATTTTTTAATTAAAAAAAAACAATAATAATTAAATTTTCATCGTATTTTTTTTAAAAATACAGGTATTTATGGATTATTCGATGGTCAATTAATAAAAAATCTAAATGATAATTGGGAGACAATCGCACCTCTGAGTTTACTTTATGAAGACATTGGTCCTAAGGATACAATGAAAAATGTAACGAATAAAATTCGGAAATTTTATTTGGGCGATAAACCTGTTGATGAATCTAGCAGATTTGATGTCATCGACGTAAGTTACTTATTAATTATTATTAGAAGAAAAAAATAGATACCCTTCGTTGACGACCGCATACAGGTGAATTTTCAACCAAAAAAGATATTCTGCTTAAAGAGGTGAATTTTCAACCCAAAAAAACGAATTTTCAACAAAAAAGTTCGTTTAAACCATCCAAACGAATAAATGTTTATCAAAATAGTTGAATTTTTGACCAAAAAAGATGAATTTAGCAGAATAATTGAATTTGCAACAAAATAAATACATTTGTAACAAAATAGTTGAATTTTCCATCAACAAAAAATGCATTTTGAATCCCAAATGATGAATTCTCAACAAATAAGTTGAATTTTCAACCAAAAAAGGTGACTTTAAAAAAAGTTAATTTTTCAATAAAATAATTAAACTTTTAACGAAATAGTGGAATTTTTAACCAAATAGCTAAATTTTGAACGACGAAAATTCATGTTCTACCAAAAGACGAATTCTCAACAAAATAAATGAATTTTCAACTACAAAAGATAAGTTTTCAACAAAAATGGAATAGATAAATTTTCAGCTTAAAAAATTACTTTTCAACAAAAAATAAAACGAATTTTCAGTCAAAATGAATTAAACGAAAAAAGACGAATTTTTGCAAAAAAAGATTTGACTTTTCAAGATAAAATGTTGATTATGTTAAAAAACAGTTGAATTTTCAACAAAGTTAATTCACAACTAAATAGTGAATGAAGAAGCTTCAACCAAAAAAGATGAGTTTTTTACAAAGTAATTCGACTTTCACCAAAATAGTAGAATTTTCAGTATAGAAAGATGAATTTTCAAAGAAACATGTAATAGTTGATATGTCAACCAAAAATGATTTCAAAATGAAATAAAAAACCGTTGAATTCAACCAAAAACTGAAAAAACAATTTTGACCGAAAAGACTGATTTTTCAACCAAGAAGATTATTTTGTTAACAAAAAAGACAAATATTTAAGAAAATACATGAATTTTCTACCAAATATTTTAATTTTTAACTAGAAGAGATCCATTTTCAATTAAAACTATAAATTTCCAACCAAAAATGGAATAGTTACATTTTAAGTTGAAAAAACATTTTAAAACGAGAGAAGAATTTTCGACAAAAATTAATAATCTTAAAAAAAAGGATTTTTCAAACAAATACTTGAACATTCATGTGAAAAATAGAAAATCTTCTATTCAAATTCGAAAAAAATTCAATAACAAAATTTCTTCCAAAATTTTCAACCAGATAGTTGAGATAAATGATAGTTGAACGATGAATTTTCAACTGAGTGGTTGAATTTCTAACTAAAGAAGATAAATTATAATTCAATAATTGGATAGTTAAATTTTTAGTAAAAAAATTAATTTTCAGCCAAAAATGAAACGAATTTTCAACCAAATAATTGAGTTTTCAACTAGAAAAGATAAATTTTTCACCAAAAATGGAATAGCTACTTTTTCAGTTAAAAAAATTAATTCTTAACCAAAAAAAATAAGTTTTCAACAAAATAGTTAAAATTTCAACAAAAATGATGAATCTTTATAAAAAAAGAATTTTAAACAAATTAGTTAAACATTCTATCAAATAGTGGAATTTCTAACCAAAAACATGATTTTATAACCTAGAAGATTAATTTTCTATCAAAAACCGAATTTTAAAGAAAATAAATCAATTTTCAACCAAAAAGTTGCAGTTTCAACTAACAAATAAAAAATTTCAACCAAACAGTTGAATTCTTAACTTAAAAAGATAAATTTACAACCAAATGGTTGAATAATTGAATAAAAAATAAATTATAATTTAATAATGAAACAGTTAAACTTTCAGTTAAACAAATTAATTTTCAGCCAAAAATAAAAGAAATTTTTAACCAAAAAAGTTAATTTTCAACAAAATAGTTACATTTTCAAACAAAGATATGCATTTTCAACAAAAATGATGAATCTTAACAAAAATATGAATTTTTCACCAGAGTTGAACATTCATTCAAATAGTAGAATTTTCAACCAAAAGCATGATTTTAAAACCAAGAAGATTACTTTTTTACCAAAACAGACTAATTTTCAACAAAATATATCAATTCCAACCAAGTAGTTAAATTTTCAACTAGAAAAGATCAATTTTTAATTAAAAATATAAGTTTTCAACCAAAAATAGAATATTTACATTTTCAGTAAAAAAATTAATTTTTAACCAAAAAAAACTAATTTTTAACCAAAAATGTAGTTAAATTTTCAACCAACCCTTATGAAAAAGAAGTATTGGTAAGTATAGGATCCAGTACTTTTTTCGCGAAAAAGTATTGGATTTCCAATACTTCGGGAGACAAAAATTGAAAAAATAATGGCCACCCTGGAACTGAAGGGCAGGGTGGAGTGAAAATGCTAAAATAAATCAAATCTTTTAGCTGAGGGGAAAAAGCTTGTGGGATGGCATTTGAAAAAAGTGAAAAAAAATTCAAATCAGTAAAATTTAATGATTTCAAATTCAAAATATTTCCTGTTGGTTCAATATTTATGACGAATTGGTTATATTTTCAGCTTTTACTATTGAACAATAATAAAGAATTACGAAATTTAAAAATGAATGTTTTGCTCAATAACAATTTGTTTGAAAATGCAAAAACATGTTTTTTTGGATTGATTCATATGCACACATTTTAAAAAAAAAGTTGAATATGTTGAACCTGAAATTTATTCAGTTTGAACCAAAGAAAAATTTTATCATTTTGCTTCTTCGGAAAAAAACTTTTGTCGTGATTTAGAATTTTTGGGATTTAATTTTTTTGCGATTTTGGAACGTTATAAACACCACGAATAAAAAAGTTTCCCATGAGTAAAAAAATAATAACATGTTTCTTTGGTTCAAGATTAAGAAATTTTAAGTTCGAATCAATCCAAAAAACTTATTTTTGTACATTTTCAAAACATTCTAAATAAGGCAAAAGTTGTTTTTATTTAAAAAAAATTTTCAATTGTAAATTTAAAAAAAGAGAACAGAGAATATTAACTGATTTCCAAAAAAATTGTCTGTACTTGTTTTGAATGTTGAACCACAAATTGTTATCCCTCAGCTCAAACGATTAGATTAATTTTAGCATTTTTACTTCGCTCTACTGAAGAGTGTAGTTTTCAATTTACATTGAAGGTATTAATTATAGTAAGGAAGAAATGACAAATTATGGAAAGAAATATTTATGAGAACGATCTTAAACATATTAAAATTGTTTATTTAACTAATTTTATTTTATTTCCGGACTTTTTTATATCAATGCGAATGGATTTCCAACGACCTAAATATATCCAATTTTTAAAAATAAATTCTTTAATGGCAGAAATAATTCAAAAATCATTGAAAATTATTTCAAAATATAAGATTTCTTATAAAAAGATTGTTCTTTTCGACATGTACAAATAAATGATTAATATTTCCCCTATTCTTGAAAATCCTGCAAAATTCTTCGAAATCCCTTGGAATCTTTGGAAAATATAAAAATCAGTTTAAAAAGGTATAAATCATTTGAAAGCCCTTGGGTATAATTTTATTTAAACGTATTCATTAAAGTTCTCTAGAAAAAACATTAAAATGCCTAAAAATCTTCGAAATCCCTTGAAATCCTTGACTATTGAATAAAATCCTTGAATCTTGTGAAATTTCTTGAAATATCTTGAAATCCATTAAAATCTTTGAAATCGCTAGGAATACCTTAACATTTTCTTTAATATAATCTATTTTCTAAAGTTCACTAGAAATCCTTGAAAATCTTTGGAAATCCTACACAAAATTTTGAAATCCCTTGAAATCTTTCGAAAACGTAAAAATCAATTTAAAAAAATGTAAATCATTTAAAACGCTCTCAATACAATTTAAATTAAACTTTTTCATTAAAGTTATAGAGAAAAAAATTGTGAAATCCATAGAAATCTTAAAAATCTCTTGAAATCCTTAGAGATTGAATAAAATCCGTGAATCTTGTGAAATTCCTTGAAATATCTTTAAATCCATTAAAATCTTTAAAATCGTTAGGAATACCTTAAAATTTTCTTCAATTTCATTTATTTTCTAAAGTTCACTAGAAATCCTTGAAAATCTTTGGAAATCCTACACAAAATTTTGAAATCCCTTGAAATTTGTCATATCTGTTAAAATCGTTGGAAAACTTAAAAGTCAATTTACAAAAGTGTAAATGATTTAAAAGCCCTTGAGTATAATTTAAACTTATTCATTGAAGTCATTAAAAAAAATTGTGCAAATCCCTAAAAAAATGTCAAATGCCTTGAAATCCTTGAAGATTTAATCAAATCCTTGAATCTTGTGAAATTCCTTGGAATACCTCAAAATCGCTTGAAATCTGTGGAATCGTTATGAATCCATTGAAAATCAATACAATTTAATTTATTTTCCAAATTTCACTAGAAATTCTTTTGAATCTTTGGGAATTCTGCCAAAATTCTTTGAAATTCCTTGAAATTTTTTACATCTTTTAAAATCCAATAAAATCCCTTAAAATCGTTGGAAAACGTAAAAGTCCATTTAAAAAAGTGTAAATCATTTAAAAACCCTTATATATAATTTAAATTAAACTTATTGATTAAAGTTATCTTAAAAAAATATTTCAAATGCCTATAAATCTTTGAAATCCCTTGAAATCCTTGGCTATTCAATAAAATCCTTGATTCTTGTGAAATTCCTTAAAATCACTTAAAACCTTCTGATATGTTTGAAAATCTTTAAAATTTCTGAAAATTTTTATGAAATCAGATGAAATCACTTAAAATAAACAATTGTTTAAACAATTTAGTATCATATTTATTAATATTCTGTTTGAATAATGCAAGAAAATTATGGTTTTCCTGAAATATTCAACGTGTTTCACTTAGAGATAATAATTAATGCAATTTAACAAACTTAATTTTTAAACAAATTATTGTTTATAACTATCTTCTCCTATAGTAGTGCTACATAGTTGTGGTTTTTCTGCAATTTTAAACTTTTTTCCACTCTATACTCTATTGAGATAATAATTGATACAAGTTAACAAACACAATTGTTTAAAACTTTTTATTCTTGTTTATATCTATCTTCTTTTAGATTAATGCTAGAAAGTTGCGGGTTTTATGAAATTTTCCTCTTTTCTTTGACTTTTTAGTTAGGAACGACTAAGAAATATTATTATCAATATTAATTTAATTAAAAAGGCTCACAGTTACTATTTCAGGGAAAATTTATTTTACATTTAATATGATCGATATAGAAAATTTGAAGAATTTTTCTAACATCTGTTTTATCTCAGAAAAATATATTCACAAAATAGAAATTGTTCGGTTAAAAAATAATTCTCTAATGTTTATTTATTATTTGTTTATAATTAAAAAGCCAAAGAAAAGTAAAAAATTGTAGAAAAAAACCTCAACTTTCTAGAAATTATGTAAAAGAAGATAGTTTTGAACAATAATACATTTTTTAAACAATTATCTTTGTTAACTTGCATTCATTATTACCTCACTCTAATTGAAAAGTGGACAAATAGTTGAAAATTTAAGAAAAAACTGGAACTTTCTATAAATTACCCAAGAGACAATAGTTATAAACAATAATAATTTTTTCAAACTATTTTCATTGTTGACTTGCATTAATTATTTCCTCACTTTATTTGAAAACTGGACCAAAAGTTGACAATTTCAGAAATATGTAAATGCAACCTACTGACATTATTGAAAGAGAATATTATTAAAAATAATTATAAATTGTTTAAGCAATTCATTTTGTTAACTTGCATCAATTATTATCTCAATAAGTATAAAATGAAAAAAGTTAAAAATGTCAGAAAAACCGCAACTTTCTAGAAGTTATCTAAGAGAAGATAGTTATAAACAATATTGATAATATTATAAAGAATAATAAATGGTTTAAACAATTATTTGTGTTAAATATAAATGATTCTTGCCTCGATATATCTGAAAAGGTGAAAATAAGTTGAAAAATTCGGGAAAAACCGCGACTTTCCAACCCTATTCTAAGACAAAATTGCTAAAAACAACAATAAAATATTTGAACAATTCATGTAAACTTCTAGTTATCAGTAGAAAGTAGTATTTATTTATTATGAACGATTTTTTAAAAATAAAAACCGCAAAAAAATTATAATTAGCGCCAATAACTCGCAAACCCCATTTTTTCACTTATGGGTTTTTTTTTGGGACCCTATAAAACAGACTTATGGTAAATAAAATTTACAAAAATTTCTCCTCTACTTTACGAGAGCGTGCTTAATTTTTTTTAAATTTGCAATATAAAATTTAAAAAAAATTATTATTAACGTGTAAAAGTAGCTTTATATTACTGTATTTAACTATTTCGTTGAAAACTTGTTTTATTTTGTTTGAAATTAATTTTTTAACTGAAAATTTAAATATTCCAGTTTTGGTTGAAAATTGATCATTTTTACTTGAAAATTCAATTATCTGATTGAAAATCCCTCTAATTTAAAAAAATATATATATATCTAGTTGATAATTCAACTCATGTTGAAAAGTCGTCTTTTTTGGTTGAATCCGACTGTTTTTGATTAAAAATTATTAGGGCAATAGGGTATATTTTTAAATTCCAAAGAATTTGTAAGAGTTTTAATAAATGTCAAGGAATTTCAAAAGATGTTGAAGGATTCGAAAGATTTTTGGGTATTTTTATTTTTTTCATTAATTTAATGGGATTTCAAATAATTTTAAAAATATTTTAGAGTATTCTAAAAGATTACAACGCATTTTTTTGAGAATTAAACATTTTCTTGCTGTTGTAAAGAATGTCCTATAGAATTTCGGATGATCTGGAACGATTTTACTGGACCTATAAGATTTTAAAAGATTCTAAGGGATGTTATAAGATTTCCGATGATTTCAATTATTTTAAGAGATTAAATAAATTTTTTAGATTTTCAGGGAATATCGTCAGATTTTATAGAATGCATACATAAATAATAATAAAATAATTTTTTAATGGATTTCAAAGAATTTATTCACAAGAAGTGAGGGATTTCCTAAGGCTTCAAAGATTTGAAGACATTTTGAAACATTTTTGCATTTCATTTGGTATTCATCCTGAATTTATATTAATTTATCCTGAATTCTTTTAAATTCTTTTGAATTTAATTTCTTTTCAATTAAAAAAAAAATACATTCTTAAAGTCTTTTAAATTCACCTTGAATTCTTAGGAATTTCATCAAATTCTTTTGTATCCCCTTGAATTTTTTTAAACTCATTTCAAACTTACTGAATTCATTTCATTTTTTCATATATTTTTTTCAATTTACATGAATTATTTTTAATTCACCTTGAATTTCTGTGAATTTGACCGAATTCTTCTCATTTCCCTTAAATTCCTCTAAATTCCTTCCAATTTTACTGAAATCAAGGGAATTTTTTTAATTTGTAAAATAGTTTCTAGTCGATTTGTACATGTTTGAATTCAAATGGAATTGTTTTGATGTCTTATGAATCGAATACCTTTTGAATTCTTTTTCAATTCACATTATTGGCAATATTATTAGTGTACATTAGTCACTTTTTGTTTTAGAAATTTGTCACGTTTGGTCACTTTTTCAATTTTTTTTCAATTTAAATTAAAAATGGTTTTTTCCATTCATAAAAGATTCTACATGTATTAAATATGTTACAAGATTAGAATGTTGGTCTTTAGATATTAATGGTCAGGGAAAATGATATTTTGCAGCCACCTTGAAGATTGATTATTGTTCTCAAATTTTGATGACTTCAAAATTAAAATATAAACCCATTTTTTAGAAAACACACGATCCTGCTGAAAAAGGTTCAGAATTGTTGCCTGAAGGGTGGAACCAGCAACCCAATTACACTCTTCGATACGTGCTAAACGACAAACTTTATATTCTGCTGGGAACGAAATCTGAAGCAGATTTCCTTCTAAATCTATTGGTAATTATCTTCAAATATTTAATAGTTTTTCTACTTAAATTCGTAGATTTAAAACCGATTATAGGTATTATTTTATGAACTTATTATCATTAGATGCATTTTTTCAGACTATGATAGGTCTTAAAAAAAAAGTTTGGTCTTAAAAAAAAATTTTTAAAGCATTTCAACCATTTTAAACTTATGTACAATGTTGTAGTCCGATATGAAAAAAATTCTGATTGAAAATTTAATTATTTTGTTGAAGATGCAACTATATTGTTAAAAAGTTAACTATTTTACTCAGTTGAAAATTCGTTTCATGTTGAGTTGAAAATAAAAATTGCAAACTGACAATTAAAAAATTCCATTTTTTGTTCGAAATTGTTCTTTTTTTCAGTTCAAAATTTGACTATCTAGTTAAAAACTTATCTTTTTTAGTTGAAAGCTCAACTTTTTGGTTAAATATTCATCTGTTTTGTTAAAAATTCGTCTCTCTTGGTAGAAATTAATCTTTTTGGTTAAAAATTTATCATTGTTAGTTAAAAATGCAATTCTTTGGTTGAAATATCAACTGTTACATGCTTCGTTGAGAATTCATCTTTTTTGTTTGAAAAGTCAATTATTTGACATAAAGTTGAACTACTTTGTAGAAAAATTAATTTTGTTATTTTAAGAATTCATAATTGTAGTTGAAAATTCAACTATTTGATTTTAAATGAACTTTTATGTTAAAAATTGTACTGCATTGTAGAAAATTCATCTTTTGAACTTGGTAATTTAACAGTCTGGTTGAAAATTAAACTTTTTGGTTAAAAATTCATATTTTTTGGTTGAAAATTTAACTTTTCTTTCAGGTAATTCGTCTTTTTGACTTTAAAATTAAATCATTTTGTTTAAAATTCATGTATTTCATTAAAAGCTCGTCTTTTTTGGTAGAAAATTAATCTTCTTAGTCGAAAATTCATCGTTTTGGTTGAAAATTTAACAATTGTGTTGAAAATTCGTTTTTTGTTTGTTCCAAAGTTATTTTATAAGTTATATGAAATTTTAACTATTCCATTTTTGGTTTAAACTTTATCCAGTATATTGTATACATTAAAAATCCAAATAGTTGCTGGAAAATTCATGTATTTTTTTAAAAGTTGTCTTTTTGGTAGAAAATTCAACTATTTGGTTGAAAATGAACTTTTTTCATTGAATATGCATAATTTTGGGTTGAAAATTCGTTTTTTTTTCAAAGTTATTGTTTTTTATCATAGTTTTTTTATGATATTTTAACTATTCCATTTTCGATTGAAACTTTATCCTGTATATGGTATAAGTTGAAAATTTAACTATTTTCTAGAAAATTCATTTATTTTTTTGAAAAGTTGTCTTTTTGGGTAGAAAATTAATCTTGTTTGTTAAAAATTCTTCTATTTGGTAGAAAATTCATATATTTTGATCAAAAGTCTTCTTTTTGGGTAGAAAATTATCCTTGTTTGTTGAAAGTTTAACTTTTGGTTGAGGATTCAAGTATCTTATTAGAAATTCATCTTTCTTGATTAAAAATTATCTTTTTTGTTAAAAATTCATCTTTTCCGATTTAAAAGTCCGCTGTTTTCTAAAATATTCTACTTTTCAGCTTAAAAATTTTACTCCTTTGTTGAAAATTCAGGTTTCTTGGTTTAAAATGAATTTTTTTAAATGAAAATTCAACTGTTTCTAAAAAATTTATCTTTTTGTCCTGAAAATTCAAATATTTGATTGAATTTTAATCGTTTGTGTCTGAAAATTCGACCATTTCATTGAAAATGCATCTTAGTATGCTGAAAATTCAACTATTTGGTTATAAATTCAAATATTTTATTAAAAGAGGTAGAAAAGTCATCCTTCTTCGTTAAAAATTAATTTGTCTTGATTGAAAATTAGCTTTTTTGTTAAAAATGCAACTGTTTTCGAAAAAATTCGTCTTTTTGACTTGAAAATTGTACTATTTGGTTAAATCTTCAACTATTTTTTTGGCAAACTCGTCTCTCTTACTGGAAAGTTCATCTATTTGGTTGTTAATGTAACTGTTTAGTTGAAAATTAATTTGGTTGTTGTTGAAAATTTGTCTTTTTGTTTTGAAAATTCATCTCCTTGGGTAGAAAATTTTTTTTGGTTGAAAAGTCAACTATTTTGTTGAAAATGCAATATATTTCGGCTTGTAATTGTAGGAATTTTAAGTGTTTCGTATTTAATTCAAATTGTTGTCTACACTAATTTTATTAAAAATAATTTATTCTATTTTTTTATAGAGAGTGGAAGGTCACGAAGCATCGAGCATTCAGTTTCCGATTGAAACAACTGTAACAAATCTCCATGGACCTTTGCAAACATTGATCCCGACGTATCCAACAGTTCTAGGCTCCGTTGAAAAAGATCTTCTCTCTCCGATTCACAGCAGCACAGCAGAAATTTCTACTCAAACATCTCAATCAGCAAATCCTGATAGGCAAAGACTTGCTGATATTTTGACGGTAGGACCGCCGCAACGTCCTGCGCCTACATTGCCGCCTTGGTAAATATCGTATCGATTTACTTGAGCCTTCCAATAAAAAGGACCCAATTATTTTCAGGATAATCGCAAGCCTCGAACTCACCACAGTATTGACACTATTTGCCACTTTTTTTGAGCTATTACACTATTTTTCTACTATTTCGAAAAAAAGACACTTATGACACTATTTTTCCACAATTGTCTGCTAATACCACTATTCCTTCAGTTTTCCTTGAAAAATATTGTTAAACTTCTTCGCTAATACTACAAAGATGAATTTTTAATCGAATGGTCGAATTTTTAAACAAAAAATATTAAACTTCAATCAAATACTTGAATTGTGAAAAAAGATTCAACAAAGTAGTTCATATTTCAACCACGTAGTTGATATCTTAACCAAGAAAATGTTTTCATTTTAAATTTAAAAAAAGTTGAAATGAACCAAAAAGGATGAATTTCCAAGAAAATAGTTGAATCCTCTTCCAAAACGAATCAATTTGCAACCAAATAGTTTCATTTTTAAGCAAAGAAGATGAGCTTTCTACAAAACAGTTGAATTTTTAAACAAATAGTTACATTTTCGACCAAAGAGATGAATTTTCAACACCGAAGTTCAAATTTCTACTAAAAAGATGAATTATCAATCAAATACATAAATCTTTTACCAAATAATAGAATTTTCAAACAAGAAGATTAATTTTCTACCAGAAAAGACGAGTTTTTAAGAAAATTCAGAAGTTTTTAATCAAATAGTTGAATTTTTATCCAAGAAGATTAGTTTTTTTGCCAAAACACACGAATTTTCAAATAAATAGTTTGAACAATGGATGTGATGTTGATCCAAATTTTACTTCATTAATTTTTAGTTTATATTTTTCTCGTTTCTAAAATTTTGTAACTAAATAGTTGAAGTTCTAAACTAAAAAGGTAAAAAAAACTCATTTTCCACTCAACAGTTTAATTTTGTACCTAATATTTGGATTTTCTACCATATTGTTGAATTTTCAAGCCAAAAAGACAGATTTTGTACAAAAAAGTTGATTTTTCAACCCGAGAATATTCATTTTCAACACAAAAGATAATTTCCAACCAACTAATTTAAAAAAAAAACGAATTTTCAACTAAAATTATGAAATTTTAACCAAAAAAAATTAACTTTTAAAAAAGTAGTCCAACTATTAAACAATGAATTAAATTTGCAACCTAAAAAGGTGAATTTTCAACGAAA
The DNA here is from genome assembly GCA_011634705.1 of Andricus grossulariae. Classification (NCBI taxonomy): domain Eukaryota; kingdom Metazoa; phylum Arthropoda; class Insecta; order Hymenoptera; family Cynipidae; genus Andricus; species Andricus grossulariae. The sequence continues at coordinate 219,238,124 of JAABKJ010007545.1, read as the reverse complement.
AATGTAATATTTGATATTTCAACAACAAAATTTAATTTAAAATAAAATACAGTTGGATTTAACCAATAAAAACGAATTAAAAAAAATGAATCCTTAACTAAAACAGAATTATGTCCAACCAAACAGTTACATTTTTAACCGAAAACTACATTTGGTACCAAAAAAAAACAGCGAATTTTTAACAAATTACATAAATTTTCAACCAAATAGTTTAATTTTCTATAAAAAAAAGACAAATTTTCTAAAAAAGAAGAAACAGTTGAACTTTTAACAAAAAAGATAATTTTCAACCAAAAGTAAAGTTGCCTTTTTAACCAAAAAAGGTGAAGTTTCTACAGTGAGAGATGAATTTTTAAACGAAAAAGATTAAGGCTCAACAAATGAGTTGAATTTCGAATTTAAAAAATTTGTTAGTCAAGAAAGAAACAAAATTTCAGTCAAATGGCTGAATTTTTAAGCTAAAAATACGAATTTTGTACAAAGCAGTTGAATTTTCAAACCGAGAATATTCACTTTCAACAAAAAAGTTCATTTTCAACCAAGCAATTGAATTTTTATCAAAAGAGTTAAATTTTCAGTTAAAAACATTAATTTTTAACCAAAACAAAAAAGAATTTTCAACTAAAAGTATAAACCTTCAACCAAAAGAATTAAATCCTAAAAAAGTAGTCCCAACTTTCAACCAAGGAATTAAATTTTCAACCTAAAAAGATGGATTTTCAGCGAAAAATATGATAGTTGATATTTCAACGGAAAAAATTTTAATTTGAAATAAAATCAGTTGGTTTTAACCAATAAAAACAAATTTTCAAAAAACTTCTTGAATCCTTAACTAAGGCAGATATATTTTCAACGAAACAGTTGCATTTTGAACAATAAAATTGATCTTTTACCAAAGAAAGATGAATTTTCTAAAAAAAACTGTTGAATTTTTAACAATAAAGTTCATTTTCAACCAAAACAGATTAATTTCCAATCATAAAGTTGCCTTTTTAACCAAAAAAGTGAAGTTTCTACAGCAAAAGATGAATTTTTAAACGAAAAAGATTTAAGGATCAACGAATGAGTTGAATTTCGAATTAAAAAATTTGTTAGTCAAGAAAGAAACAATTTTCAGTAAAATTTCTGAATTTTCAAGTTAAAAGACGAATTTTGTACAAAACATTTGAATTTTCAACCCGAGAATATTCATTTTCAACAAAAAAGTTCATTTTTAACCAAACAAAAAAACATTTTCAACTAAAAGTATAAACCTTCAACCAAAAGAATTAAATTCTAAAAAAGTAGTCCAACTTTCAACCAAGGAATTAAATTTTCAACCTAAAAACATGGATTTTCAGCGAAAAAATATGATAGTTGATATTTCAACAGAAAAAATTTTAATTTGAAATAAAAGACATTTGGATTTAACCAATAAAAACAAATTTTCATAAAACTTCTTGAATCCTTAACTAAAATAGATTATTTTCAACGAAACAGTTGCATTTTGACCAAAAAAATTGATCTTTTACCAAAAAAGACAAATTTTCTAAAAATAAAAAAAAATTATAAAAAAAAAAAAAAATAAAATAAAGTTGCAGTTTTAACCAAAAAAGGTGAAGTTTATACAGTGAAAGATGAATTTTTAAACCAAGAAGATGAAGGCCCAACAAATGAGTTGAAATTTGAATAAAAAAAATTTTTTAGTCAAAAAAGAAAAAAAATGCAATCAAATTGCTGAATTTTCAAGCCACAAAGACGATTTTTCAACAAAACAGTGGCTTTTTCAGTAAAAAAGTGACTTTTTAACAAAATTGTTGAATTTTCAACAAAATAATTCAATTTTGAAACCGAGTAAGAAAATTTGTAACCAAAATATTAATCCTTAACCAAAAATTCAATAGTAAAGTTTTCAACCGAAAAGAATGAACATTTCAGCAATAGGAATTTATATAATTGATAGACTAAATAATAATATTTTAAATAAACATTGAATTTCATTTTTTAATAATTTTAAAATATTGGGTTAAAAAACTGAAAATTTTGCTTAAAAAATAAAGTTAATTTTCCATAATTTTTTGTTTTAATAAGTTTAATACTTGAAAAATGTTATGATACTATTTTGACACTATTTTTCAAATGTTGTGACACTATTTACACTATTTTTTATCTCTGAAGTGAGTCCGAGGCTTGAAATCGTTTCACTTCTAAATTCGATTCGGAAGTTCATACCTTGGCAATTGCTTTCTGGAAAAATACGCCTTGTTTCACTTTGAATCAAAAAGATACAGGAAATGTCTATTTTTCAAAAGCATATAAAATCTTATTTTTGAATTTTTACTTAATAGGCTCAAAGTAAAATCGGTGCGGCTTTTTCTCCTTTCTCAAAAATAATATATTAAAATGTTTGCAGATGTCTCGCGATGTAGATGGTAATATAGAATTATAGCTCGTGATGATTTTTGGCCTCTAAACGATTTTTGAATTTCACCATTGGACTTTCCAGGAATAAACTGAAAATCCTGAAGAAATTATTCAAAAGTAACCATTTTTTCCTGTAGAAGTCTAATCCTCAATTTCAGATTTCTTTTTTCTTAAGCAATTTTTGATTATTTGGTTAGAAATTTTATTATTTTTCTGAAATGTCAACAATTTGTTTAAAATCCTTTTTGGTTGAGGAATCGTCTTTTTGGGTAGAAAATTTAACTTTTTTATTGAATATTCATAATGTCGGATTGAAAATTTCACTGTTTTTTTAGAAAATTCGTCCTTTCACGTGAAAATTCAACTATTTGGTTGAAAATTAACTTTTTTTTATTAAAAATTCACGTTTTCGGGCTGAAAATTAAACTGCTTTTTAGAAAAATTTTCTTTTCTGCTTGAAAATCAAACAATTTGGTATAAAATTCTATTATTTGGCTGGAAATTAACTGTTTTTATTGAATATTCATAATTTTTGATTGAAAGTTCAACTGTTTTGTGGAAAATTCGTCTTTTTGGCTTGAGAATTCAACAATTTCGATGACTCTTTTCTTTCTTGATTGCAAAATCTTTCTTGGTTGAAGATTGATCTCTTTGCTTGAAAATTTAACTGTTTTCTAGCAAATTCGTTTTTTTGGCTTGAAAATTCGGCTGTTTTTTTAGAAAATGTCTTTTCAGCTTCAAAATTTGTAAATTTCGTAGAAAATTCAATTATTTGGTTGAAAATAAACTGTTTTTATTGAATATTCATAATTTTGGGTTAAAAATTAACTGTTTTAGAAAATTCGTCTTTTTTGCTTGAGAATTCAACAATTTAGATGACTTTTTTTGTTGATAATTCAAATTTTCGAGTTGGAAATTAAACTGTTTTTCAAAAAAAGCGTCTTTTTAGCTTGAAAACTTAAGAATTTTATTTATTATTATATTATATAATATTATTTATTTTAGTTGAAAGTTAACTTTTTTTTATATTAAATATTAATAATTTTGGGTCGAAACTTAAACTGTTTTTTTTTTAATTCGTCTTTTCGGCTTGAAAACTTAACAGTTTGGTAGAAAAATCAATTATTTAGTTGAAAATTAACTTTTTTTATTTAATATTCATAATTTTGCGTTGAAAATTCAACTGTTTTGTAACAAAATTATCTGTTTGGCTAAAAAATTCAACAATTTGCATGACTTTTTTTCTTTCTTGACTGAAAAATCTTTCTTGGTTCAAAATTGATATGTTTGTTTGAAAATTTAACTTTTTTCATTGAATATTTATAATTTGGGGTTTAAAATTCAACTGTTTTGTAGAAAATTCTTTTTTTTTTACTTGAAAATTTAACAATTTGGTAGAGAATTCAACTATTTGTTTGAAAATTAACTTTTTTAAATTGAAAACTCATATTTTCGGGTTGAAAGTTAAACCTTTTTTTAGAAACTTTGTCTTCTTGGCTTGAAAATTTAAGAATTTGGCCGAAAATTCAAGTATTTGATTAAAAGTTAACTTTGTTTATTGAATATTCATAATTTCGTGTTAAAAATTCAAATGTTTGTAAAAAATTCGTGTTTTTGGCATGAAGATTCAACAGTTTGGATGACTTTAACTTTGTTTATTGAATATTCATAATTTTGGGTTGAAAATGTAAATTTTTGTAGAAAATTCGTGTTTTGGCATGAAGATTCAACAATTTGGATGACTTTTTTTCTTTCTTGGCTGAAAAGTCTTTATTTTTTTGAAAATTTAACAATTTGGTGGATTTTTTTCAATTTTTTCAATTCAAGTATTTTATTGAAAGTTATCTTTTGTTTTTTGTTGAATATTCATAATTTCGGGTTGAAAATTTAAATTTTTGTAGAAAATTCGTGTTTTGGCATGAAGATTCAACAATTTGGATGACTTTTTTTCTTTCTTGGCTGAAATTGCATCGGCAGTCTCATTGGCTGTAAATGGCGCGCTTTTTTGAAACTATCACCTGTATAAATCAGTTTTCTATAATAAATCATCATTGTGGAAATAATAACAATTATTTCTCAGATTACAAAATAGTCTTTTAGAATACAAGGTGAATAAATTATCTGATTGTACTCTTCACAAATAAATTATTGATTTTAAATTCGAAGGAAGGTATACCTTTTTTCACCAATGTAAATTCCAAATCACTCATCATATTTTTTTGTACTTTATGATTATTATATATTGTGAAAAATTGATTTGCATATTCAATCATTTCAAAAAAGCGCGTGTTCAACATCCAATGAGGCTGCTGGTGCGACGCATGCGCAGTGTGGTTGGGGAGCCAAATTGGGAGCACTGAGTAAACTATGAAACTTACCAATCTCTTCACTTAGTAACCTACGTTTTTGGAGCAGGCCGCAATCATGTGGCTCTGCTACAATTTTTTCTATATTTTGTAAAATGTATAACAAAGACTAATAGATTAACTTTAAAATCAACAAAAATGTAACTTAACAATTTAAAACATACAAAAAACTCTTTTTAACCATTTTTATCATCACTATATCTCTACCTATAATTTTAACATGAACTCACGCATATTTTTCAATTCAATGAAAAATGTCTTTTCTTTCTTTTAAAGGAAAACAAAAACTTTTTAAAATAAATGTCTTAAAAGTATATTTATTTATATAACAACCAATTTGGATCTAAAATTAATTATAAATTCATTTTTCATACTTATGCTTATATACGTTCACACAGATTCGAAGAATTCTAACCTCCAACAAATAATCTTCATCTCTTAAATTTTCAAAAACGGTTTTTCAGTATTGTAAACGTCATTCGCGGTAAGATTTCACTGATGAATTTCCTTTTTTAGAAACTTATTAGGGAAAGCAGTATCCATTATTTTTTTTTTATTCACTTTCACATCCATTCATAGCAAAATGCATCGACGTTTCATAAACAAATAAGGACTACTTTATTTCACAGCCTTCTAAATTGCAAGACCAAAGGCCAAAACCAAAAAAACATCTTATGGAATATTAGTCCTTTCGATACATAATTGATTTTTTCTACTTTTCAATTTAACTGAAAAAACACAAATATTTTTCTTAAAAATCGTATTTTTTGGGTGAAAAATTAATTTTTTCATCTGAAAATTTAACTCTTCCTTTTTGGGTTAAATATTTATCCTTCCTAAGCGGAAATACAAGTATTTAGTGGAAAATTCGTCTTTTTTGGTACAAAACTTATCTAATTTGTTAAAAATGCTTTTTTTATTGTTACAAAATTAACTCAAAACATTCGCATTATTTATGATTGATAAAGTATTAGAATTTTCTAAAATTTGACACCACAGCTTTTCAACTGATCTCCGGATAGAAATTCAAAAAGTTAGAGCATTTTCCAAATTATTGAAACCATTTTTTTTAAGATTCGAAAATTTTGTGTACGACTTATGACTTTTTCTATAAAAAGAAAATTACCGGAATTATAGCATTTACAAAATTTTAAAAATCAATCGAAATACTTTTTGATAGGACGCGTGGTTTTTGTTTTAATCGTAAAAAATAACAATTAAGATTTCAAAAGATGGTGGAAAAACGACACAAGGTACGAAATTTTTTAGAGTAGCTAAGAATAAAAATTAATACAAAATGAAGTACAAATATTAAAGTAATCATGAAAAATAAAATTTTGACTTTTTTTGCAATATCTGGATAAACAATCTCAGGCCGAGGTACAGGAATAGATGTAATATACATTTGATATAATAGTGTTGAACATAATGTAGAAAAGTTTGCATTCATGAAAAATTCGAGTGCGAAGCACGAGACACGTGATGAGAATGTGTTCCTTAAAGCCGAAGGAGCTTTCACAAAAGAGAATTCACAATCACCAAATTACAGTCATCGATGCTTTGACCTTTAACTTTAAAAGGTCTGTGCACAAACATGGGGGAAGAACAGAGACCGAGCGCGCAGCTCTGTTAAAGGAGCTTTAACAAAAGAGAATTCACAATCACCAAATTACAGTTGTAGAGGTAAATACGTTATCGAGCGCGGAGCAGATTATTCTTTCTCACTTGATGGATGAAAATAATTTGTCTGAGTTGTTCTCATTAAATGTGATTCAGGGTTTACATGCGGAAAAAAAATTTTGTTAGAAGAATAAAAAGAGGCGAATTAATCAATTAATTCTCCCTTCACTTCCTCATCCAGGGCGTGCCTGTGTTGACGTTGGTCTTATTTATCTTGGGGTGGAAAACGGGTGTATCACATTTTCTTCCATGTGCCAGTTTTACATCAAGAGGGTTGGTGCTTACGTAAAATTTCGAAACAAATACAAATATTCCGAATCTATGGGGTTTCGAATGGACAAAAGGTTTAATATTTCTGCTGAAAACGAGAACTTATAATTGGAATTCAATTATAAAACATATTTACCCGCTTCTTCTCAATAGCTTTTGTAGTCAACTCTGATTTTGACGAAAAAACAAGGGAGTCTGGCATTATCAATATCAGCTGCTGAAGGGTAACTGAACAATAGGGTGGTCGAAAAACAGATTCAATTTTTTTTTCATTTTCTGATTCTCAGCCCCCCCCCCCCCACATCGTTTGAATAAAAAAATACGTTTTTTGTTCTTAAAAAAAAGATAATTATTTAGAGGGGGCGTGAACCTGATGAAGTTTAACACGTATTTCCCATTAGATAAAAAACGTTTTTGTAAACAAATCAAAAATTACTTTTGAATTTCATCCCTATAAGCATCTTTAGGGTCCCAAAAAACATCTATGAGTAATAAATTGGGTTTTGCGAGTTTTAAGGACTAATTATTATATTTTTTGGGTGAAAATTGTTTGTAATACATCAAATATGACAATATACTGATAATCAGATGTTAAACAATTGTTTGAACAATTTATTATCACTTACATCAATTTTCTCTTGCCGCTTTTTTTAATTTTCCAAATTTCAAGTTACAGCGAAGAAGCACTTAGTTAAAGTTAACAAAAATAATTGTTTAAATAATGTATTATTATTTATAACAATATATTCTTACAATCGTTTTATATAATTTAGAACTGTGAAAATAATTAAATTTCAAACAAGAAAAAGGGAATTTTCAACAAAATATTTAAACTTTCAATCAAACTGATCAATCTTTGATGAAAAAAAAATTAATTCTCAACCAAAAGTGTAATAGTTTAATTTTTAACCAAAAAAGATTTTTCAAGCAATTAAGAAAAAAGCCTTATCTGAAATATTGAGTTTTCAAGTCATAAAGAGGAATTTTTGAAAAAAAATTGAATTTACAACAAAAAATATGCATTTTTTACCAAAATAATTGAATTTTCAACAAAAAGGGGACGAGTTTTTAACAAAATAAGTGAATTTAAAACTGCGAAGATCATGCATCTTCAATAAAAAAAAAAATTTCACCAAATAGTTAAATTTTCAATCAAATAGACAAATTTTCAACCAAAAAATTTAATATCTATCTAAGAAATGTTTCGAGAAAAAATGGAATAGTACAATTTTTAGTTTAAAAAATTAATTTCCAATAAAAAAAAAATATTTGTCAACCAAAGAAATAAAATTTTAACCAAAAGATTAATTTTCTACCAAAAAAGAATAATTTTTAACCAAAAAGGTTAATTTTTTACAAGAAAAAGTCAAATTTTTAGCAAAATAGATGAATTTTTAACTAAAAAAGATAAATTTGCAATAAAAAATACAATAGTTTAATTTTCAGTTGCAGACATTTTTTTTAAGTAAATGAAATATATTTTCAACGAAATAGTTAAATTTTCAACCAAATAAATGAATTTTTTACCAAAAAGATTAAAAAACCATAAAAAAATTTCGACATAAAATGGAATAGTTAAATTTTTAGTAACAAAAATCTAATTTTCAATCTAAGAAATTAAATTTTTACCAAAAAGATTAATTTTCTACCAAAAAAGAATGATTTTTAACAAAATACACCAATTTTCAACCAAAAATGTTAAGTTTCTACCAAAAAAAAAGACAAATTTTCAACAAAATAGATGAATTTCCAACAAAAAAAGATAAATTTTCAACAAAAAATAGAATAGTTTGATTTTCAGTTAGAAACATAAGTTTTTAAGCAAATAAAACGCATTTTCAACGAATTAGTTAAATTTTCAATCAAACAAATGAATTTTTTTCGAAAAAGATCAAATGTCTAAAAAAACAGTCGTCAAAAAATGTAGTTAAATTTTTTATTTGAAAAAATTAATTTTCAATAAAAAATAATTGATTTTCAACCAAAGAAATGAATTTTCAACCAAGAAGATTAATTGCCTACAAAAAATATTGATTTTTAACAAAATAAATGTTTCCACAAAATACAGAAATTTCCAAACAAATGTTTGAATTTTCAACTGAAGAAAATAAATGTCCAGTCAAACATGGACATTTCATCATCATCAATAGTTTTGTTAGAAATTCATCTTTTTGGGTTGAAAATTTAATTACTTTAGTAGAAAATTCTGATATTTCTTTAACAATCAATTTTTGTTGTTAAGAATTCATGTATTTTGTTGAAAATTCTTCTTTTTTGGTTTATAATTCGACTACTTATTTGAAAGTTGACATACTTTGTTCAAAATTCAAATATGTGGTTGAAAATTGATGTATTTTTATGAAAATTTCACTATATAGTTCAAAATTAGGCTATCTTGATAGCAATTAATTAATTTTGTTAAAAAGTATATTTTTGGTTGAAAAGTCAACTGTTTTGTAGAAAATTCATCTTTTTGGTTAAGGATTTAACTAGTTTATTAAAAAGTTGTCTTTTTTGGTTGACATTAACTGCTTTATTTATTTAAAATTAAAATATGTTTTAGTTAAAAATGCTTAATTTTGAAAATTAATTTTAACATTGATTGAAGCTAGTCTAGTTGAATATTTATCATTTTTGTTTAAAATGTAACTATTTTTTTTAATCCTTGTTTTTAGATGAAAATTTATATTTTCACAGTTGTAGAAAATTCAACTATTCTTTTCACAATTTTTTTTCAAAATTTATCTATTTTGTTGAAAATAAATCTTTTTTGGTTGAAAATTCAACTATTTGGTTGAAAGTAGAACTGCTTTGTTGAAAATTCAACTAGTTAGTTAAAAATTCACGTCTTTTTTTGAAGATTCATCAATTTGAATGAAAATTAATTTTTTTTCAGAATTCATGTATTTTATTGAAAATGCATCTTCTTTTTTGAAAATTCAACTATTTAGTTGAAAGCGGAACTTTTTGGTTGAATGTGAATCTTTGAATCTTTGTTACAAATTTAACTATTTGGTTGACGATGCACGCATTTTGTTGAAAATTCATCGTTTTCGTTAGAAAATTATTCTTATTGATTAAAAATAATTCATGTTTTTAGTTGAAAATTCCACTCTTTGGTTGACAATTAATTTGTTTTTTTTTTTTGAAAATTTATGTATTTTGTTGCAAATTTATCTTTTTTGGTAGAAAATTCTACTATTTGTTGGAAAATTGAACTATTTCGTTGAAAATTTAACTATTTGGTTGAAAATTTGTGCTTTTTGTTGAAAATTCATCTTTTTCGTTGAAAAAATTATTCTTGTTGATTAAAAATAATTTATGCCTTTGGTTGAAAATTCCACTATTTGGTTAACAATTAATTTTTTTTTTAGAAAATTCATGAATTTTGTTGAAAATTGATCTTTTTTAGTAGTAATTCAACTATGTGTTTGAAAATTATTTTTTTTTTTTAAACGTATGCATTTCATTGAAAATTCATCTTTCTTGGTTTAGCATTCAACTGCTTCGTTGAAAGTTTAACTACTTTGTTGAAAATTCAACTATTTGTTTAAAAATTCACGTAGTTTGTTGGAAATTTATCTATTCCAATGAAAATTAATTTTTTTCAGAATTCATGTTTTTTTTAATGCATGGGTTTCGAACATTCAACCATTTGATTGAAACTTCGTTAATGATTCTGCTAGTTGGTTAAAAATTTACTTATTTTTTTTAAATTCATCTATTCGGTTGACAGTTTTTTTTCATGAAAATTCATGTAATTTTCTGAATTTGTATCTTTTTTGGTTGAAAATTGAACTTTTTGGTTGAATGCTAATCTACTTTGTTAAAAATTTAACTGTTTGGTTGCAACCATTTTATTGAAAATTCATGTTTCTTGTTAGAAACTGATTCTCGTTGATTAAAAATAAATAATGATTTTCGTTGAAAATTCCACTATTTGGTTGACAATTAATTTGTTTCTTGAAAATTCATGTATTTTGTTGAAAAATTATCTTTTTTTGGTAGAAAATTAAACTAATTTTTTGAAAATTTAATTACATTGTTCAAGATTTAACCATTTGGTTAAAAATTAATCTACGTGCTTTGTAGAAAATTCAACAATTTTGTTCAAAAGTCATTTTTTGGTTGAAGATACTTAATTTTGGTTGAAAAATCATCTCTTTGGTTGGAATTTTATCTATTTTGTTCAAAAGTCTTCAATTTATTAAAAATTTATTATTCAACGAAAAACGTAACTAGTCCAGTTGTAAATTCATCGTTTTCGTTAAAAATTAATCTCGTTGATTTAAAATTTAACCATTTTGTAAAGAAGTTCATTTTTTTATGTTCAAAATTCGTTTTTAACTGAAAATTTAACGATTCCATTTTTGGCGAAAAATTGATCTTTTTTAGTTGAAAATTCAACTACGTCTTTGAAAAATCATGTATTTTGTTGAAAAATCATCTCTTTGGTTAAAAATGGAACTATTTTGTTCGATAATCGTTTTTTTTTGTTGTTGAAAATTTATTGTTTTACGAAAAACGTAACTAGTCCAGTTAAAAATTCATCATTTTAGTTAAATATTAATCTCTTTGATTAAAAATTCAACTATTTTGTTGAGAACTCATTTTTTTTGGTCAAAACTTGTTTTTAACTGAAAATTTAACTATTTCATTTTTGGTGGAAAATTGATCCTTTTTAGTTGAAAATTCAACTACTTCTTTGAAAAATCATGCATTTTGTTGAAAAATCATCTTTCTGGTTCAAAATTGAAACATTTTTTTTCACAAATCGTCTTTTTGTTGAAAATTTATTGTTTCACGAAAAAAGAAACTAGTCATCTTTTTATGTTCAAAATTCGTTTTTAACTGAAAATGTAACGATTCCATTTTTGATGAAAAATGGATCGTTTTTTTGTTGAAAATTTATTGTTTTACGAAAAACGTAGCTGGTCCAGTTGAAAATTCATGATTTCAGTTAAAAATTAATCTCTTTGATTGAAAATTCAACTATCTTGTTCAAAATTCATTTTTCTTTTGTTCAAAATTCGTTTTTAACTGAAAATCTAACTATTACACTTTTGGTGGAATATTAATCTTTTTTAGTTGAAAATTCAATTGTTTTTTTGAAAAATCATGTATTTTGTTAAAAAATCATATTTTTGGTTGAAAATTGAACTATTTTGTTCGAAAATTCATTTTTTTTTTTAAATTTGTTCTTAACTGAAAATTTAACTATTCCATTTTTGGTGAAAAAACTCATCTTTTTTAGTTTAAAATTAAACTACTTCTTTGAAAAATCATCTCTTTGATTGAAAATTGAACTGTTTTGTTCGAAAATAGTTTTATTGTTTAAAATTTATTTTTGAACGAAAAACGTAACTAGTCCAGTTAAAAATTCATTATTTTGGTGAACTTTCATTCCTTTGATTGAAAATTTGAAACTGTTTTGTTTGAAAATTAATTTATTTTGTTAAAAAAATTTTTTTAACTGAAAATTTAACTATTCCATTTTTGGTGGAAAATCGAACTTTTTTAGTTGAAAATTCGACTACTTCCTTGAAAATTTATGTATTTTGTTGAAAAATAATTTTTTTGTTGAAAATTGATTTTTCAACAAAAAACGTTACCAGGCCACTTGTAAATGTATCATTTTAGTTGAAAATTAATTTCTTCGATAGAAAACTTTAAACTATTTTGTTGAAAATTTATTTTGATTGGTTCAAAATTAGTTTCCAACTGAAGATTTAACTATTTCATTATTAGTGATAAATTGATCCCTTTTAGTTGAAAATTCAACTACTTTTCCGAAAAATCATTTATTTTGTTAAAAAATCATCTCTTTGGTTGAAAATTGAACTATTTTGTTCAATAATCGTTTTTTTGTTGAAAATTTATTGTTTTACGAAAAAAGAAACGAGTCCAGTTAAAAATTCATCATTTTAGTTGAAAATTAATTTCTTTGATTGAAAATCTTAAACTATTTTGTTGAAAAGTCATTTTTTTCACAATTTGTTTTTAACTGAAAATTTAACTATTCCATTTTTGGTGGAAAATTCATCCATTTTAGTTGATAATTCAACTAATTTGAAAAATCATCTCTTTGATTGAAAAATCATGCATTTTGTTAAAAAAATTATCTCTTTGATTGAAAATTGAACTATTTTGTTCAAAAATCGTTTTTTTGTTGTTGAAAATTTATTGTTTTATGAAAAAAGAAACTAGTCCAGTAAAAATTCATCATTTTAGTTGAAAATTAATTTCTTTGATTGAAAATTTAAAACAATTTTTTGAAAATTTAACTATTGTGTTGAGAATTCATTTTTTTTTTGTTCAAAATTTTTTTTTTAACTGAACATTCAACTATTCTATTTTTGGTGAAAAATTGATCCCTTTTAGTTGTAAATTCAACTGCTTCTTTGAAAAATCATGTCTTTTTTTTTTAAATCATCCCCTGGGTTGAAAATGTAACTATTTTGTTCAGAAATAGTTTTTTTTTATTGAAAATTTATTTTTCAACGAAAAACGTAACTAGTTCAGTTGAAAATTCATCATTTTAGTAAAATAATTAATCTCTTTGATTGAAAACTCAACTATTTTGTTGAAAATTCACTTTTTTGGTTCAAAATTTGTTTTTAACTAAAAATGTAACTATTCCCTTTTTGGTGGAAAATTGATTTTTGTTAGTCAAAAATTCAACTACTTCTTTGAAAAATCATGTATCTTTTTGAAAAATCGTCTTTTTGATAGAAAATTAATTTTCGCCCTCGGAAATTTTTTCTAATATTTATTCCTGCATTGATTTGAAATAAGTTATGTGGCAGTGAAATATGTAGTATATGAGCAGAATATGTCAGTGGAACTTTATTGAAATATCGACATAAGTATCGATTTTTCGAATAGTGCTGTGAGACATTTACACAACTATACGCAAGTCGTTTGTGATGTCGATGTCATTTTTATCCCAACACCTCGGAAACCGTCTCAGATTTCAATTTCATACTAGAGTGCATATATGATGAAAAATTTATCACGGCAATGCTATTTCGCTACAGTAAATCGCAATAAAATCTCATCCTCTCATATTATTTAAATTTTCACATTACGAACGTAAGATCATTAAAAATTAATTATTTGAGTAATTGTAATTTATATTTTTTATAAATATTAATAAATTGTTGAAACAATTATTTCTGTTTAATTTAATTCATTATTACCTCGCAGAAAAATTAAACTAAGAATCACTGTATAAATTTAATCACAACCAATGATAATCCGTAGCTACATTCAACTTTATTAGAAGTACTCGAATTTGCCTGGACGTTTGGCCAGAGGAGAGGAAAACTGCAGAAAACCGCCTCCCGAGTTAAGCCAGTTGACAGTCGATCTAATATTTATAAAAGTAAGTGATTTTCTGTTAAAGAACTTTCTCGAATGTCTGGGTATTAAACATCATTATGCGCCTATGTGCGCAAAAGTGCGTGCGTTTCACTTGAAGTGTTGACATGAGATTGCCGAATGCTGTCATCAAGTCGCATTATAAAGAGTATAGCAAATATCTGAACCTAAAATTAGGTATAAGGCATTCTGTATGAATTTTCTGTTTAATGACGCACTATCGTAAGAAAATTAGTGCATCGAAGTCTTACTGTAGGGTTTTATGATGTCAAACTCTCAAGTGTTGACATGAGAATGGTGGAAACTGTATTTTTCGTGCATAATTTATCTAATATTCATAAAAGTGAGTGATTTTTTGTTGAAGAACTTCCTCGAATGTCTGATTATGAAACTGCGTCTTCATTATGCGCCTATATACGCAAAAGTGCGTGCTTCCCACTTGAAGTGTTGACATGATATTGCGGAATGCTGTCATCAAGTCGCGTTTTAAAGAGTATAAAATACCTAAACCTAAAATTAGGTGTGACGCATTCTGTATGAATTGTCTATTTAATGACGCACTTTCGTGAAACAAAAGTGCATCGAAGTCTTACTGTAGGGTTTTATATTGTCAAACTCTCAAGTGTTGACATGAGAATGGTGAAAACTGTCTTTCTCGTGGATAGTTGATCTAATATTTAGAAGAGTAACTGATTTTCTGTTGGAGAACTTCCTCGAATGTCTGGTTATGAAACTGCGTCTTCATTATGCGCCTATATACGCAAAAGTGCGTGCTTCCCACTTGAAGTGTTGACATGAGATTGCGTAATTCTGTCATCAGGTCGCATTATAATGAGTATAGCAAATACCTAAACCTAAAATTAGTTATGACGCATTATGTATGAATTGTCTGTTTCATGACGCACTATCGTGAGAAAATTAGTGCCGCATGGCGCAACAAACGCAGAGCATTTTAATGCTAGCATTCATCACTAAAGCTAACACAGTTCTGTCCCGCTGGAGCAATGGAATAAATTCTGCGAACTCTGATGCGGCATAAATGCTGCGATGACCGGACGGATGCTCCCGTTTAACGGGAACATTATTCAAACCCCCATCCCTTTCATACACCCTTCAGGCCGGTCAAACCATCCCCAAAAACCCCATTTTTACCACCCCAACAAATTTACGCGAATTTACGCTGCACCACGAGGTGCTTCGGCTACGGGTCGGAGCGATGTCTCCGATCTCGATAACGCCAGGCTACACTCTGGCCCCATACGTATTTCCCATTAAAAAAAAATACTTTTTTGGAAATTTTATTCAGAATTCTCAATATCAGCTGAATTGAGTAGAAACACAACATTTCTTTTCAAAATTAGTCATTGAATATGAATGCAATATTAATTTTCAAATATCACCCCCATAAGTCTGTTTTATAGGATCCCAAAGAAACCCCATAAGTGGAAAATTGGGTTTTGCGAGTTTTTGGCGCTAATTATGATTTTTTTGCGGTTTTTTTCATGCAAATTATTTTTGATACATGAAACACTACTTTACACTGATAATCAGATGTTTTCATGAATTGTTTAAACAATTATTATTGCTTTTAGCAATTTTCTCTTAGATTGGAGATAGAAAGTCGCGGTTTTTTCAACGAAAATTCACTTTTTGTCCAATTTTTAGTTAGAGAGAGGTAATATTATTTTCATTATTTAGAGGTTCATTATTGTTAACAAACATAATTGTTTGGACAATTTATTATTATTGTTAATAATATTATATTTGAACAATGCTACAATTTGCGTTTTTTCTGAAATTTGCAACTTTTTGTTCACTTTTCACTTGGAGAGAGTTAATATATAATTTAATATAGCGAAAATAATTGTTTAAACAAATTATTATTGTCTATAGCTATCTTCTTCTGTATTAAGACTAGATAGTTGCGGTTTTTTCTGAATTTTTAAACTTTTGTCGGTTTTTCAATTAGAGCAAAGTAATAGTTAATTTAAGTTAACAAAAATAATGTTGAAAACAATTTATTATTATTATTAATAATATTCTCTTTGCTTTATGGTAGAAAGTTGCGGTTTTTTCTTAAATTTTTAAATACTAGTTTATTTTTGACTTAGAGTGACTTAATAATTATTTAAGTTGAGCATAAATAATTGTTAAGACAAATTATTATTGTTAATAACTATCTTTATCTATAATAATGCTAGAAAGTTACGGTTTCTTCTGGAATGTTCAACTTCGCTTTGCCTTTTTAGTTATGAACAAATGATAAATAAACTTATTTAGTCATAACTAAAAAGTTAAAGCAAAACTGAAGATTTCAGTAAAAAAAAACTTTCTAGCATTACTCTAAGAGAATATAGTTATAAACAATAATCAATTATTTAAATATGCATGTTTGTCAATTTGCATTGATTATTACCTCACTTAGTGAAAAGCGGACAAAAAGTTTAAGAGTTCAGAAAAAACCGCAACTTTCTAGCACTTTCCTAAAAGAAGATAGTTATAAACAATTATAAATTGTTTAAACAACTATGTTTGTTAACTTGCATTATTTATTACTTTACTAAGTAAAAAGTGGGTATAAACTAAAATATTTCAGAAGAAACCGCAACTATATTGTATTAATGAAGAAGATAGTGATAAACAATAATAATTTGTTTAAATAATTATTTTTGCTAAATTGAGTTAATTATGAACTAACCCTATGTTAAAAGTAGACAAATAGTGGTAAATTTAGAAAAAAACCGCAACTTTCTAGCATTATTCAAATTGAACTTTATTAATAATAATAATAAATTGTTTAAACAAATAATTTTGGTAACTTTGATTAATTATTAACTCACTTCAAGTGAAAAGTGGACAAAATGTTGAAGATTCGTCATTTTAGTTTAAAATTCTCCTCTTTGGTAAAAAATTTAATTATTTTGTTTCAGATTCAATTTTTTTTTTTTTTTGTAGAAAATTAAAATATTTTGGTAGAAAATTTAACTATTCGGTTGAAAATTAATTTTGTTGATAAACATGGATAATTCAGGTCAGAAAAATCAACAATTCGGTTTAAAATTCATGAATTTTGTTGCAACATTTTTTTTACCAAAAGATATAAATGTTAAATTGGAAAAGTCGAATTTTGAACCAAGAAAGAAAAAATTTTCCACCAAATTGTTGAATTTGCATTAAAAAAAGACGAATTTTCTACAAAAGAATGGCATTTTCAAACGCAAAATATGAATTTTTAACAAAAAAGCTACTTTTCAATCAAATAGTTGAAATTCCTACCAAAATATTAAAATTTTTAATAAAATAAATGAATTTTCAACCAAGTATTCAAATTTAAATTAAAAAAAAAAAAATAATTTCAATTTAATTAATTTAAATTTATATTTAAAATAAATCACAGTTGAATTCAATAAAAAAAGATGAATTTAAAAAAAAAGTTGAATGTTCAACCAAAAGAGATTAATTTTCTACCAAAATAGCTGAATTTTTAGCAAACAAAATAATAACATTTTTTACCAAAAGATAATTTTGAATCGAAATAGCCGAATTTTTTACCAAGACAGAAAAAAATTTTCCACTAAATTGTTAAATTTTCAATCCAAAAAGACGAATTTTCTACAAAACAGTTTCATTTTTGAACGGAAAATATGAATTTTCAACAAAAAAGCTACTTTTAAACCAAATAATTGAACTTTCCCCCAAAATAAAAAACAAAATTTTTTGTTTAGAAAAATCAGACAAAGAAATGAATTTTCAAGCAAAAAGATGAATTTTCAAACAAGAAGATTAATTTGCTGTCACAAAAGACGAATTTTTAACAGAATATATGTATTTTCATCCAGATAGAGGAATTTTTAACTAAAAAAGATCAATTTTCAACCAAAAACGGAATAGTCAAATTTTCAGTAAAAAAAAATATGAATTATAAAATAAAATTGATTTTATAAAATAAAATTTATTTCAGGAAATAAATTTTGTTTTATAAAATCAATTTTATTTCTTACTCATAATTTAATAATTCAAATGACCGAATTCATTTCCAATCAGGCAAGTAGCCCATGCTCATTGTTCAAGTCACAGAATGATTTGCCACTCAAATATGTTGCTTTTCAAAAGACGACACGTATTTACCGATTTTCAAAAAAAAAAAATGTTGATAAAGTTATGAGTATTTGAATATTATAAATTGAAAACGCGGATCATCAAAAAAATGGTCAAAATTGTTGTTAAAGGTGTGACATTTTTTATCTAACATAGCTATTTATCTTTTTCTTTGTGATTCTGGTGGAATTTCTCGTCCGATTTCGAAATCCGTCCGAAAAGTTTGAAAATTTACAAAATAGCGGCGGTTTTTAAAAATATTCAGCCAATTTACTAAAAAAATCTCATTGTTTTTTTCTTCCCTGGATTTTTTTTCTAAATTCGTCCTTATGTTTTTATCCGAAAGACGAAAATTCAAGTTTTTTGCAAAAACCACACAAGATACGAAAACCCCCAAAGGAACAAAAGTGTTTTTCTAAAAAAGTTCCAGAAAAATATCTAACCTCGCGTTATTTTCGAAATTTTTTCGAAAATATGTATAAAATCCTTCAAGATTAATTTTTTTTCAACAATACAATTTTATGGTGTGATGCAAAACCAAAAAGGACTTCATTTAATAGTTTTAACAACATTTTGGTGGAAGAATAATTAAGTAAGTTAAAAAAAACTGCGAGTATCGTTTTTTTAAAATACCGACTTCAAAGGAAAACGTTTGATGTAAAAGACTAAAAGTTGTTGAATCTGTTAAATTATGTCCTCTATTTTTTATGACGTTATCAAATTGTATAATTGAAAAAAAAAAATTATTACATGTATTCGCCGAATTCTTGAAATTAACGCGAGATGAAAAAAAAATGTCAGGAGACATTTTTCTAGTATTTTTTCAGAAAAACAATTTTTTTCTTTTGAATTTTTTCGTATCTTGTATCGCTTTGGCAAAAAACGTGAATTTTCGTTTTTCAGAAAAATTAGGACAAATCTAGAAAAAAATCCGGAGAAAAAAGTAGGATTTTTGAGCAAATTGGCTGAATATTTTCAGAAAAACCACCGACATTTTATCAATTTTGAATTTTGCTAAACTTTTCTCACGGATTTCGAAAGAGGATAAGAAATTCTGCCAGAATCTAAAACAAAAAGATAACTAGCCAAATTATATAAAAATATCACACGTTGAATAACAGTTTTTACCATGTTTGGATAATCCGCATTTTCAATTTATAATATCCAAATACTCAAAACTTTGTCAACATTTTTTTTGAAAACCGGCAAAATACGTGCCGTTAATTTTAGTTTTTCAGCCAGCCTATCACGAAATATACTCTTAAAATTAGAACGAATCTAGAAAAAAATCCAGAGAAACGAAATAGTGAGTTTTTGAGTAAACTGACTGAATATTTTCAGAAAAATCACCGCTATTTAGTAAATTGTGAACTTTTTAAAGATTTCCCGACGAATTGCGAAAGAGGACACGAAACCTATATTAGATAAAAAAACAGCACACTTTTAATAAAACTCATGAATACTAAAATCGGCTATGTGCATAGATATTGCTTAATATGCACCCAAATGATCAAAATGATTAAATTTCACATCAGAATCTAACAATTGGTCACAATCACATTTGACAATGTAGCTATCTTTTTGTGCATTTGTGCAATCTCCTTAAAACGTTTAAATCTAAAAGGGTTTAACCTTGGCAAAAGTGAAAGTCGCCCGTTCGAAAAGTCACAAAACAAAAACTTTGGATACCAAGCCCGGCCAAATTTCGCAAATTCAAAAAACTTCGGACGCTACGCGTTTGGATCTTTGATGATCCTTATAGGTTAGGTTTACTGCTAACATGTTTTATCCGTTTTATCATAATAATCGTGAAAACTGGACTAAATTTTTCATAAATATAAAAACTATATAAGTAATATTAGGCTGCGATTCATTTCCAAATCATGAAATTAGAAATTAATCTAATAAAACGTTTAACTATGCACTAACCTTTATTGTATTATCGATATCCATTCTGTCACTTTTGAATATTTAACGATTATTTAATCATTAATTCACACTTCAACTGCACGATGCACTTTATTTAATGTCGATGTGCATTAAATTTCCTGTTTAATAAACAAATTAATGTTTTGTCAACTACGTTCTCGAACTGTCGTGGTAAAGATTACAGAGAATAAGAGATATAGGACGTCATCATCGAATCGAAAGAGTCGGTGAAAGAGGTTTCTACTTTCTAACCGACTGTTGCGCGCGCTATTTTGAACAAGTTTTTGATAATTCAACCTTTATGGCTTTATCATTTTTTACCATTTAAATTTTTAATTTTGATTAACTCCATATCAAATAAAAATAATTTTTTAAAACCCTACACAACTTTATAGCTGGAAAATTTTACACAAAAGTAAAAAGAAAATTTGTTTATACAAACGATTAATTACCAATTAAATTCTTTACAAGAATACTTTAGAGTTTAGAAGACACAATTTAATCAGATTTTACAATTTTATTTAAATTAAAAATAAGCTAAAATAATATATAAATTTCCAATATGAAAGCAAAATAATTTTAATTACAATTTAATAATAATGGGCGTATAAAAAAATTATTATTATTATTGCTGTTTTTTTTAATTAGTTCGTTTTATTATTAAAAGTCTAGAAAGACATACGTGCAAACGGAAAATAATAACGTTCAATTGATAATATATGAAATTCTGTGGATCAATTTTACATATTTGAAATTGTAGAATAAAATTAAATTAATACTTGGAAACTAATATTTTTGAAATAAATATATTTGAGGTTTTACTTATTATGATTCTTTATTTTTTTGCAGTTAATAAGTTTTTCATTTTTTCATGAAATAAAATACTTATAATAAAGCAAATGCCTTTAACCATTTTGACTTCTGATATCAACTTAAGTCAAAATAATTGAATTATTAATATCTATTCAAAGTACAATTTTTTAATTTCAAGCACGAATGGAGTATTGAATCTTCATAGCGTATTAAATAAATAAAAAAAGTAGAAATTAAAATGGGAATTTGGCAGATTCCCTACATTACTTAAAATCTCTGAATTTAATTTCTCTGACATCTCTGACATCCTTGAATATTCTGAACTTTCTGAATTCCTGAAATTCTCCAAATTATCTGAATTCCTTGAATTACTTAAATTCTCTAAAATCCTTGAAATTCGCTGAATTTCCTGATATCCTTCAATTTCTTGAATAGCCTGAATTTCTTAAATATTCTGAATTCTCTGAATACTTTGACTTCTCGAAAATGCTTAAATATTCTGAATTTCGGACATTCTTTGCATTCTCTATATCCCCGGAATATTCTGATATTCCTTGAATTCTCCAAATGCTCTGAAATCCCTGAATTCCTTGAATATTCTGAATTTCGTGAATTCTCTAAATTCCTTAAATTCCCGACATACTATAAAATCCCATAGATTCTCTGCAATCCCTAAAATCCTTAAATTTTTAATTCCGTGAATTTCTTCAATATTCTGAATCCCTTGAATGCTCTAAATTTCTGAAAACCTCTGAATTCCTTGAATATCCAGAAATTCTCGATTTCTCTGAATTCTTTGAATATTCTCAATTCCTTCAATAATCGGAATTTTCTGAATTCCATGAATATTCTGAATTCTTATAATTCTTCTGAATTATTTGCATTATTTTAAAGTCCTTCGAATTTAGGAAGTTCTACGTACTCAGGAAATTACACGAATTCAGGGAATTCAGATGATTGATGGAAATCCGCGAATTCCAAGGATTTCAATCTTTGACAAGAAATTTAGGGAATTTAGGCGAATTCAAGGAATTTAGATGATTCAGAGAATTTAGATGAATTCAGATATATCAGAGAATTCTAAGAAATGTAGAAGATTCTAAGAAAGTTAAAAGAATTAAAAACGAAACAGATTACATCGAATTTAAAAAATGAAACAGTCAACATTACTAATTTAATATTATCACATGTTTGAAATTGAACTGTTTCACTATATTATAATAACTTTAAATTGAAATCCTCCACAATTAAAAAATGCTGAAACAGCATTAAGAACTGAATATTTTTGAGGCAGCTTTCCAATTTTCCAAAACACTTTTCACATTAACCAGTAAAAAAATGGAAAATTTTTGCATGAAAAATAAATAAAAAAACATGCCTTTGAAATTATTTTCTTTAAGTGATTAAATTATACAATTTAAAATTGAAATCATAATCTTGTTTTATATTTGTATATTATTAATTGGCAATGCAATATTTTTAGTGTGCTGTAACCTGAATATAATTAATACAAATAAAATATTTTAATAAGCAAAATACTGTGTGTACAGTGAATGTTTTTGATTACTTTTTCTGACTGTGAATTAAAATATCTAATTTAAAAAGCTTTAAAATCATTTTTGTTCAGATTACCAATTTTCGTTCATTCTTTTACAAAAATCAAAACGTCCGCCCATTAAGTTATTTAGTTGACACCGAAAAAACAATAAAAAATGTATTGAATTGCAAAACATTTTGAAGATTTTTTATTATTGTACATGAATCTAAAATGTAATTTCCATTTTTTTATACAAATAAATTATCTAAAAATTTGATAATTAAAAATGATGTATTAAAAGAATAATATTAGGAAAAAGAATCAAAATAATCATATTTCCAAACAAAGTAAATTATAAAATAGTGGAAGTAAACTTTTCAGAAAAATACTTACCTTGACATCTGTATTAGCAGGTTTCTTATTTTTTTATTGAACCGCTACCCATCAAACGGATGTTTCAATTTTTTGATAAAATAATGTTTAAAATTCCATAATAAAATACATTTTCCACGATGAATATATTCAAAGAAAATTAAATATATTTTAACCGAATTGTAAGAAAGAAATTTTAATAAGTTATCTTCAGTTTCATATTTTATCTAACTTCTTCATAGTTTAAATAAATTTCTAACTAAAAAATTTAGCGCTTAATGAAATGAAAAATCGGTTTCTCTACAATTTCTCGTTTATTCACCGAATGCCATTCATCCTAGAATCTTTAGAGTACAAAAATACTTTTAAAAGCATAGTTAAACAAACTTATATCAAATAATAACTTTCCTTAATTTTTTGTATTTTTCCTAACTAATGACTTTCATTAGGAAAATCGGTTTTCTACCTACTTTGCTAGACAAATTTCAATTTATCTGCTGCAAAAGAAAAACGTTTGAAGTTCTAGGCTAATAAAAGAATAGTAATATAAACTGGTATAAAAACAAAACCTGAATTTCTGTAACTGTTGCTCCAGCCTGCAGACATATCGCATCAGAAATCAATTCGAAAAATCTAATTGAAAAAATCGAAATATCTTAAGCCACCTCCAAGAACTGCATCCTTAACATTTACCCGGATTTTTTTTCTGAGTTACACTAACATAAACCCTGGCAAACTCCAGGTATAATGTAAAATATATTTCGTTAAGAACTCTCATAGAACCAGCTGGAATCTCCAAAATCAAATTATATCCTTTCGGTCTAGGCTCCTCTTCTCGAGAAAGGACCCTCCAACCTCCCGTTTTTAATGTAGGATTCCGTTTTTCCAGTCTTCTCAAAATACAATTTTGAGCCTGGCTCCCTTCCACGGATAGAGTTGAGGTACCTTATTAATCAACTAGTTCCTTGACCAAACATCTACATTTTCTACAACCATCCCCCTTAACTTTAGATATGCATAATTAAAACTTGGCATGGGACCCTCTTGTATTCGATCTATTTCCTGTGAAGAAGCATTCTTTAATCGTCCAAACTCCTCTTTAAAAATGCCCTCTTTCCTATAGCTATATTTGATGATGACTCTTATAAGGTCAGGGTTGATAGACGAATCGGAATTTCTAGGTCTTTTAAAACCTTGAGCACTCCTAGATGAGGAGTCAGGCAATTTCCTGTTTCGATTTTCTGAGTAACTTCCCGAAGGAATATGAGAAATATCACCTCTTGGTAGAGCTGAGAAATTTCATTGCCCCTGTGCTGGATATGGTTGGCTCCCTTGATTCAGTGTTGAATATTGTTGATTCCCTTGATTTAGTGGTGGATATTGTGAATCCACTGATATTACCTTATTGTTATTATTAATCCTTTTGTTTTTCTCGCCGATTCCCTTTATTTATCTGGTTTTTAGCTAGAATTCCTATATTTCTTCATAGAGTTTCTTTACTTCTTGGTGAAATCGCTTCTGTACATTCTGGTGTATCCTCTGTTCCTAGTAGACGTATTCTTCAACATCAGATGCTATCATTTTTTCTGATTTAACATCAATTTCTAATGGATTCGAACTTCCTTCAATGTTATCTCCATCTTTGTTAGATTCTGCTGTATCTGGTATTAGCCTTTTTTCTGCTAAACGAAAATTCTGAACCATGGGACCTCCACGTCCTAAAGATGAGATCAAAACTACTAATATACTCTCCCTTGTTTCCAAGGGGCTGAAATTGCCATTATGTATATCCTGTTTAAGAAAGGTCTTGAGCTTCTGATGAACCAAAAGCACCTGGTGCCTTATCTTATACAAATAATGCTACAACTTCTGATGAAGTCTGCTCTATTCTACATGAATCAGAAACCTTTGGGTTGTTTTATTCTCATGAAGATGATGCTGCAGCTTTTAGCGTAATCCCTCCAGATTGCAACGTTTTAAAACTGTGTTGATTACTCTCTTCATCTTCGTTAGATTCTGCAACATCTGGTTTTTCTGATTGGCCAGATTTTCAAATTTCATCTACCCCACTTCTCAAAGACGTTATTGCATCAGTTTTTAAAGCTGATGATACAGCTTGTGACATGCTCTGACCAGTTTGTAATGTCCAAAATGTGTCCAAGGAATCCTTATTTTTATCCAAGATCCCTAGAATCTCCTTTTGTACATTTGGTTCTTCTAGATCGTTTGCTTTCTTCAGCGCAACTTCTTTCGCCTCAACTTCCTGATGATAAAAATTCTCCAGTTTGGTCCCACGAGTAGCTAAGAAAAGGGGCGTAAGCCCTCGCACAGCCCCACATGTTAGGGACACGCTATTTACACTAGGAGATCGCCCGGTATCCCAGGACAATGTCCGAGACACCACACCCTGGTGCCATGCAGCCAGCGGTACGGTGGTTCGCACCTTGACTTGGGGGTTGTTATGAGGCCCCGGAATGAAACCCCGAGTGATGGGTTCGCCACACTCCCAAAGCTCAAAAAAAAAATTTTCTCTTTTTCTCTTCTAAGGTCATATAGTTCCTCTGTTGTTCAACCCTTATTGTTTAATCTAATGTTGACGGTGAAGCTCGTAAGAGACCCTCACCTTGACGCCCAGGCTACATAAGCCCATTGTGCCGCACTCGTTTTTATTCTCAAGGCAATACACCGAATCTGGGCACATTCACCAAGTCAGATTTCAGCAATTTTGTTGTTTCCAACGTTCTGGAAATCTACCCCTTGGATGCCAGGTGTACCCCACGGCACAGTGAATTACGCGGATCTCTTTGCATAACAACCCAGTAAAAAGAAACTAATTGAGGCGAATTGAGATGAATCCGCTAGAGCCTCCGTGAATCTCGCTTTGCGACAATCTCGAATTGGAGCAGGCCATGAATTCTTCTAAATTTGGAAATAAGTAATTCAATCTTCAAATCTGCTACTCGCCCGAATTCGGTGAACAATTTTTAGGGGACCTAATTCATTTGAATGTGTCAGCACGAATCAACTTCAGTGTCAGCCAATTCATTTTAATTCGAGAGATTTAAAGTCAAGCTCCAATACGCCTGAATTCATCAGCACGAATACAGTTAAAGGCTGGCCTATTTAATCGAATTCGTAAACTATAACCAACGCACTATGCATAAAGGATCCTTTGTAAATAAATATCAATGAGTCCCGTAGCTCATTGGTCGCCCTCTGGACTTATACACTTAGTACCGCTGGTTCGAGTCTCGAGGCATGCAATTTTTATTGATTTTTTCGAAATAACCTTGACTACGAATTAAAACGAATTGAAACTCATTCAATTCGCGCTGAGTCAATTCGTTTAAACGAATCAGAAAGCGGAATTCGGGCGAATTTCAAAATGTTGATTCGCCCCAAATCACCTCAATTAGTTTCTTTTTACTGGAAAAAGGAACAATTTGTAGGAGACCAATTTTAGAAGTTAAATAAAGCCTTTTATGTAACGTAGGCATGATTTATGCGTTTTATCACCGTCTTTTTAGTTCTGGAAGTAGCCATTTATACAACAGGATGACTGGACAGCGAATGCGCATGTTCGGCGTGGTGTGGAGTATAATTATGAAACGCATCAACCTAACCTCAAATGTCAGACGTGATAAACTTGTAAATCATACCTTTGTTACATGAAGTATCGTATGTAACAAAGAGTAAAACGTCTTTTTACTCCTAGGTACACAATATACTATTTTTGGACTACCCTATAGTCTATATGCTTACGAAACTGTTGTCACCAGGTCTGCGACTTTTACTTCATAGCGATTTGTACTTTCAGCATCAAAACATTCCTTTTTCAAGAGAAATGCATGAAACTAAAAAAAAACAATTTGAACCGTGAATTACAACGTATATACTATCAATAATAATCAAATGATTGATAATTAGAATCAGAAGATGTTATTAAATTACCTATTGCATCCCAGAATTGATCTTCTGCGGCTTCGATACTAACAAAGTTGTCAATAATCTTCTTCTGCTCTTCTTCGGCAAGCGATTTTCTTAATATCACCCTCATTTCTTTACAGCGCCTTCTAATTGCTCGATTTAATTCTTTCCATACTTCTTTACATCTGCTTTGCGCTGTTCTTTGAGCTAAATTATCGTGTCGAGTGCCATTAAAGAATGAACATTTGCCTAGAAAAAAAGTTCATAAATAGATTCGAATTCTAGAACTTATTTCTGTACAGATATTTTCTGAATAAAAAATCTTTTTTAATATTTATACCTTGAATAAGGATAACTGCTCTTCTTTCTGTGAATGAAATTTACGTCTCAAAGAAGCCAAACCGGCTTTGAGGTCACATGATGATATTGTAGAAGAAATTAACCAGATAGAAAATTGTCGCTGGTTAATTCTCCAACTCTGTTTCCAAAAAATTCTATTAGTTCGTCCTCAGAAAACTGTTTCCTATAATGAAAAAATGCAATATTATTATTTTTATTCTTATATTATTATTGTACATACTAGCATGTTTCAATTTTTTAATTAATGCTAAGTTGCATTGCAGTGAAAAGGACTAAATAAGACTAAAATATTAAGTTCTAATACTTGAAACAGCTTAAAATATGACAATATATCAGAAACTGGCTACTACTAGTTCACTGGACACAAACCCTATAAAAGCAACACAAACAAATGTTCATTTATCTTAAAATAGTTATGCCTCAGTATTAAATTATGGTTTAGTCACTCTTGAAATCTTTTAAAACTTTTCAAACCTTTGAAAAAATCCTATAAATTTCTCTGAAACCCCATAAAATCTCTGAAAATAATTTACAATACTTTGAACAGCTTCAAAAATTTTTTTAAATTCATAGTAATTAATTAAAAAAATGTTTGTGAAATCGTATGAAATCTCTTATAATTTTTTAAACGTTACTGGTTTAAATTAGTTGAAATACTTAAAGTCCCATTGAAATATTTTAAAACATTTTGCAACATCTAGAACTCCTCTAGAATTCCTTAAAATGTTTGGAAATTATTTGAAATCCTGTAAAACTCCTCGAAATCTTTAGAAATAACTTCAAATCTTCTGAAATCCCTTGAAATATTTTGAAATACTTCGAAAATCCCTAAAATATTTCAAAATACTTTATGGTCTCTAGAAATCTCTTGAAATTTCTTGAAATCTTTTGAAATCACATAAAATCTCTTACAATTCTTTACACAGAGCCTAGACATCATTTGGAATAGCTTAAAATCTTTTCAGGTCTCTTGAAATCGCATATATTTCTTTATTATCTCTTAAATTGGTCTAAAAACACTTGAAATCCTTTGAAATTCCTCGAAATCTCTTGAAATCACTTGAACTAATTAATAATCTCTGGGAATATTTCTGGAAAGGCCCCCACTTCTATCGCGACCTTCAGGTTATTTTTGTCAAGCGACCTTCATTGGCTGCCCCGGCCTTGTATCGATGACGGCACTGTAAGCAACTTTTTTAACTGCGCTTGTGCTGAAAAACGCGAGTCTATTTGAAATCAGTATATAATATCAATAGATAAATATTTAAAATAAATTTATAATTTATAATAAAAAAAAATTATCATTATTCATATTTTTTTAAATTTATTCATTTATCGATATATACTATCAACAGATGAATATTTAAAACAAATTTTCACTTTTAAAAAATGAATTAAATTGAATAGAATAAATAGCTTATTTCTTTAAATAACTTATTATTAATGTAATATTACAAGTTTATACTTTGTAATTTTAAATTGACCCGCGCTTTTCGGCACATGCGCAGTTTAAAAAGTCGCGATCCTTTAGTCTGCATGCATGTCAGTGTTGTTGTTCATGTACGACGTGACAAATATAACATTTCCTGGAAAAAGTACAATTTGCCAAATAAAAATCAATATAATAGAATCAAAGACGACTTAAATATTTCGCGGAATAGTGAGTTTTGCAGCATAGCGTCGCGGTCGTGCTAGGATAGGTGGAAATGTCAGCCGTCAGGAAGGTTAGCACATGGGACTGCAACTGCATACACCGTTTTGGAGAAAATATTCTGAATGTTAAAGTAAGTTAAGGTCTGAATATTAATATTTTTCAAGTATAGAATGTATTTTCTCAGTCTTGTTCAATTCTTTGGATATTTTATATTATTTCGTGACACTGAAAGGTCGCCAATCGACAAAAGAATAGAACATGACTGAAAAAATACATTCTACACTTGACAAATATTACTAGTCATATATTTATGACTTACGTTTATGTTTAGAATATTTTCTCCAAAAATCTGTCTGCATTTCCATGACGTCATGCTAAAATACTCAATTCAAACTAACGAGGGCTTCCCGCTCAACGGGCCTCTTTTTAATTGGTCAGCCATTGACTCGGGCGAGACCGTACAGGGGTCGTGGTGGGAGGTGACGGAACTGGGCAATTTTAAATAAGCCTGTATAGAGGATTTCGAATAGGTAAACTTTCAAATGGGCTATATTTAAAATGGGCGGAAGTTCACTGAACTTCGGAAACGTTGAAATTTCAAAAAACTTTTCAAACCCAAAAGATATCTTCTGAAATCTTTTAAAGTTTTGTGAAAGCTTTAGAAATCTTTAAAATCTTAATATCTGTTGTACACTCAAAATTCGAATGATGAACAAATTAAGTTTTTTACGATAGGTTATGAAATATAAAATTTTGATAAAATTATAGAAGTGAAGAATATTTTAAAAGATTAGGGAAAACTTTGCTTCAAGTGGGAGGGGGAAAAGACAATAGTCCCTATCCAGTTGTCATTCTCATAATTTTAAAATTGCTTTTTTCGAGTGGATGGAGAAATAATTTTTACACATTCCAAATAGGTATTGATAAATAGTATCCTAAATTACTTGAGATGGTTAAAAACAGAATTTCGACAAATTGGTCCTTATCCAGTTGCCATTCTCATGTCTTAAGAAAATTGAATTTTTAAACAAAAATATGAATTTTCAACTAAAAATATTTATTTTCTATCAAAAAAGAGAAATTTTCAACAAAATGCATGAATTTTTTACCAAATAGTTGAATTCTCAACTAACAAAGACAATTTTTCGATTAAATACATGAATTTTGAACTAAAAAATAGAAATTTTCAACAAAAAATAGGAATAGTTCAATGCTCAATTTAAAAAATTTATTTATAGCAAAAAAAAACACGAATTTTCAACAAAATAGTTCAATTTTCAACCAAAGAAATGAATCTTCAACTAAAATGGTGTACCTTCAAAAGGAATGGTTAAATGCTCAGTTGAAAAAAATGCACTTTCTACCAAGAAGATTAATTTCCTACCAAAAAAGGCAGATTTTGAACTTAAATAATAAACTTTCAACCAAAAATTGAATAGTTAAATTTTCAGTTAAAAAATTTAATTTTCAACCCAAAAAAAAACTAATTTTAACAAAATAGTTCAATTTTCCGCTAGAAAGATAAACCTTCTAACAAAAAAATGAGTTTTGATCTAAATAGTTAAACTATCAATTTTCAACCAAAACTAAAATATGGAGTTGTTCTATTTATTTGAGATTTAACAAAAATAACAAATTTAAACTAATAAAAATTAATTCATTTGCGTAATTAAGAATAAATTTTATTAAATTTAATAAAAATTAAAATCATATATATATATATATTTGTTTAAATGAATATGTATCTCAAAGTCTATAAATTTTCCTAAGCTATTAGGCAAAGAGAATTATTAAGATAATTTAATTATTAAATTTGAAGTCATTAATTAAGAAAATATTTATGATAATATAGATAAAATGTTTGGCCACTTAATCAAGTCAAATTAAACCTCGATTTAAATATATGATAATACCTCTGTTTTGTCGAAAATTCATCACTTTTTGGCAAATACTTAATATTATTTGGTTAAAAATACAACTGGTTAAAAATTCGTCTTTTTTTATTGAGGATTCAACTATTTTCTTAAAAAGTCCCTTTTTTCAATGATTTCAACTGTTTTTGATTATTTAATATAAAAATATTTTTGGATTGAAATATCAACTATTACATTTTCGTTGAAAAATTGGCCTTTTTTTGGTTAGAAATTAACTTTTTTGATGAAAATTCATATTTTCAGGTTAAAAGTTAAACTGTTTTGTAGAAAATTCGTCTCTTTTGAAAAAAAGTTAATATTGTCTGGTTAAAAATACAAACAGTTGAAAGTTAATCTTTTTTGGTTGAAGATTCTACTATTTTGTTAAAAATTTGTTTTTTTCTGGATGAATTCCAACTGTTTTTGATGTAAAATAAAAATATTTTTTCAATTGAAATATCAAATACATTAGTTAAGTTTTCAGTTTAAAAAATTAAATTTTAAACCCAGAAAGGAACGAAATTTCAAGAAAATAGTTTAATTTCCAACTAGAGAGATAAATCTTTTAACAAGCAAATTAATGTTTAACCAAATAGTCAAACTATACATTTTCAACCAAAAATGAAATGAATCAATTTTTAGCTGAAAAAGGTCATTTTTAACCAAAAAAGTAACAATTTTCAACCAAAAAGTTTCAATTAAAAGTGATCAATTTTCAACCAAAGATGGAATAGTTAAATTTTCAGTGAAAAAAATTAATTTTCAACCAAATAGTTACATTCGTAACCAAAGAGATGAATTTTCTATTAAAATTATGAATCTACAAATGGATTGGTTAAA
Source organism: Andricus grossulariae (assembly GCA_011634705.1). NCBI lineage: Eukaryota > Metazoa > Arthropoda > Insecta > Hymenoptera > Cynipidae > Andricus > Andricus grossulariae. Next base: position 219,206,582 of record JAABKJ010007545.1, on the reverse strand, counting down.
CTTGAAGTTACATTTATTAATTTTGAAGAAACAAAAAAACAAATTTTCATCAAAACAGAGATAAATTGTCAACTAAAATTATGAATCTTCATCCAAGAAAATTTATTTTCTGCTAAAAAAACGAATTTTCAAAAAAAGAATTAAAGTTTCTACCAAAGGGATGAATATTCAATTAAAACTATGAATATTTAAATAGAGTTGTTAAATTTTAAAAATAATTTAAACCTTGGAACGATTTCAAGAAATTTAAAACAAAATGTAGATTTTTGAAGATTTCGAAATATATATATATATATATATATAATGTGTGTGTGTGTGTGCTCACGCAGACATGGCAGTTTTTCCTATTTTTTATGGGAAAAATCATAAATGCATAGAATGAACATAGGAAGAATGTCTTTATTGTTGTGTATTGTAAACTTCATAGTACTTTCTAATGATTATAGGAACTTTCCTTTGGTATAAGTACAATTATTCAATCACTTATGATTATATTCTTATAAACTTAGTAATTTCTCAGTTTAATATTCACAATAATGATTCCTGAAATAGTGACGTTATATCTTGGCTTGCTAATGTCTTCTTGTAATAGCAAATATTATCATGTCAAATGTTGAAACTAAAAGTTTCTCTGTTTAGAAAAAATAAGTAGGGCAGAATTGTTTTCTCCTTGTAAAACTCGTCAACTAACTTTTCTTTTCCCTCCAACTTTATATTAATATTGATGTAGATTTAAAAAGCTTTGTAAATACGAAGTCTAACAAGATCGATCGTTTTATTTTCAGTACGTGTTCGGAATGGGAGCGGGTGCACAGGCGAGCAGTGTGAGCTACAGCAGCGTGAGTCAAAATATCAACGGGGGAGCCTGTAGTGGGAACGGAAATGGACCTCCTGGAAGCAGCATATGACGACAACCTGGGGCCCGATCAGGGCCACGACGTGAACGAGCTATTCGTTTCCGAACACGTGATTGTAAGCCTGTACGGAGGAGTCGTGACTAAACATTATTCCACCCGGCCAACTCCTTGAGGGCCCCAGGTCATCTCTCTCAATCAGGATTCGCGTCTTGCGTACAATAAATTTGAACAGCAGAAGCCAGAAGTGGTGTAAAGCCCAAAATCATTTAGTAATGATCTTAAGGCGGCGAAAAAAATAAGACTTATTTTTAATTATTGTGCAAGTGGCTCAGAGAAAATGTTGATTCGTAAACTTTTTTCACGGATTGTGATCGATTGGGTACAGATAATATTATTTATGATGAAATATCACGATAGATTGTATTAACGTGAAGCAAAGTGTCCAAAAACATGTCAAATAAGTCAAAATACTATGTATAAAGCGTCTTACATTCCTCGACCTATTTTTACTTCCATTTTTTAGGAAGAAAAAATATAAATAGTATATATTTATTGTTCCTCAGCGTATGTCCCCTTAAACACACACGACAAATCGACAATAATAACGCTGCACAATCCATATCCATCTAGAAGTTTCTAAGTTCATTCCACGGCTTAAAATTTTATTATATCGGACACTTATCTTTTTATTCAGGCTCCATGCTTCTATTTTCTAAACTCATATTTTTAACTATCAGGAATGAATCTTAATTCTTATTTAAACTATTTATTCAAATCATAATTATCAAATTTATTGTTTATTTATTGATATAGTCATATATAGGGATCGTGTGGTTGCTGGTTGCCCATCGGGTGCCTCCTTAGGTTGCGGATAGGGGAATGCCTCCCAGATATGGGTTGTGCCAGGAAATCAAATATCCGGGGCAGACAAAAACCAGCTCGGGGAAGGAACCTCAAACAAAAAACGGACGATAAGTGAGTATCTTCAAAACTAAATACTCCAAGGGAGTAACAATCTCTCCGCCGGTTCCGATCGGGTGCAAGCCCCGGCGGCCGGTGCTGGTTCCACGGATTTTGGGGTCAACCAAAGATGCTTCAATCGAAGCGTATGTGAGGAGCTACGCTGTCCATTGAACGTCGCGGAGGAGGTAAATACCATGGAGAAATTGGATAAATGGTCGGATGCGAGATATATAAATGTTGGGTTCTACGAGGAATTGAAAATCATTAAGGAGCTTATGGAATCTCTACGAGAGGTCATCAGTAAAATGGAGGTTTTATGCTGAACAAAGAGGAACATGTTCCTTGAAATCCGTGACGATGTGAGTAGAAGTGATGAAGAAGGCTGGGCGAGGAAAGATGGCCAGCAGGGGAATACAGACGGATAAAGGTACCGTGGAAACTCCCTCAAGCCAGTTTCGGAAGAGGGAGAGGGAGCTCACTCTGAGTCCTATAGAGGCGAGCACCTCGACGCCACAGAAGAAGAAGCTGAGGATCCGTGATGCTGCCGTGACGACCTCAACTCCCAAGAAGGACGAGGAAGGGGTGCCCACATTGGCGCCTCAAGCTAAGAGAAAAAAGGTGAGAGAGAGCCGAGTTAGACGCGAGGCGGTAATTATAAAACCTGCCGAGGGTTTGTGCTACGCAGAGGTCCTCAAGGACCTCAAGTATAAGGCGAAACTTGACACCCATGGTGTTAAAATCAAGTGTGTCAGAGAATCCCGGAACGGAGAGTTCATTGTGAAGTATGACCTGCAGCGGATGGCAGTTCAAAGCTGTTCGCTGCCATTAGGAAGGCTGTTGGTGGTTGGGGTAGCGCGCGCGAGCTCGTCCCCCGCACTGAGGTCGAGGTCTTGGACCTTGTCACAACTACGGACCCGAAAGAAGTCGAGGTCGCCGTAAGGAAAACTTCGGCGAGTGTGCAGGAGAGGTCAAGATCTGCCTCACGAAAAGGGCCTTCAGAGGAGCGATGAAGGCATCGTGGGAGTGACAGAGGAACTGGCGCAAAAAATAGCACAAGCAGGACACCTAAAGGTGGGATAAGTGTCCTTTCGCTTACGGAAAAAGACAGAGGTGATGCTTTGCTATCGCTGCCTAGGCTTTTGCCACATTGCAGCTAGCTGCAAGGGTCCAGATCGGACAAGATCCTGCTGGAGCTGCGGCAAAGAGGACCACAGGGCTGCGGTGTACGAAGGTACGCCATAGTGCTACATCTGCGTTGCTGATGAGAGTGAACCCCGAACCGACCATCTGCTGGGGTCTATGAGGTGCAAGGCATGATTTAAGAATACGCGGTCTAGCCTTAAGCGCTCCCAATTTCGTCAACAGTCGCGCTCTTCCACAACCAGCCATCTTGGTTATCAACAGCGTATGTAGGGAAAATAACGCCCATGGCAAGCATTGAAAATTGTACGCCCCTTTGCAAAACACCCCTACCAATAATTTTCCATTTTTTCGTCAATTTTAGTTTATTTTTAAAGTAAACAGATAATTTTGGTAAAATCTGAAGCAAGTATCTTTTTAAATATTCTTAAAGAATTATAACTATAGAATTTTGTATCACACGCCTTTACCTCGTGCTCATTATATGTTTATTCATTTATTTACATTTTGGTTAGCGAGGATAATTTTTTTCATTAGGAACATTTATATTATAATAATTTATGCGCTCTATTAATTTATATGCTCAGTTGTAAAAATTTCATACTTATAAAAGATCTAAAAAATGGCATTTCGCGTAAATTGAGGGGTTCTGTTTTCAGGTAATGATACTTCATTTCACTTGCGCTAAAAAGTAAAATCCTTCAGGTGTATTCAGGGGTTATGTTATCCATATCTCTTGAATTTCTTCTAGATTGCAAGGATTAGAAGTTACATATTTTTTAATACTTTATATTACCTACAGTACAAATTACATTATTGTCAAGCTAATTTAATTGATTTACGAATTGTACAATTTCTTTATCTTTTACTTGAAATCTTCGATCATGGCATTTACTTCATTTCAAATATACTTTATTTTCACGCCCTGACTTATCCAATATGGCTGACTGTGGCAGAGTTGGTTCCTATTGATTCACTTCTCTTTAATTACGCGTAGTTAGACCGCGTATTCTTTGATCATGGTGTAAGGTGTTCAGGGAGGCTGCTCCACCGAGAAAGCCCCCCACCCCCCGAAGAATAATAACTAGCTTCACTCAACCGTGATGTCGAAAGCCGACGAGCCCGTTGCGCGACATTGTCGCACTAATGAGGACGATGCGTACATCATGGCCGGACAGGTCCAAGAGAAAGCCCAGAGGAAGTCCAAGTTGGCACAAAATGATTAGCGCCGAGGCATGGCGAAATGGCCTATCTTTCAGGGTCCTGAAGTAATGCGAAAGCGGATACCGGGAACATGGGTTGGCAGGAAAGGGTGGTGTTTGTTAGTGGGTCGTTGATGGCATCACTATAATGATCAAATTATGATCTTTGTGTATATTCATATATATTAAGATCATTTTAGTGATGACATTAATATCCCCACACTAACGAGAAGTGCGGACCCTTGTCGGTGTGTTATTATAACATTTTTCACCAGCCCTCGTAATAAACAAAATAGATAAGGTATTGACTTGGCTACGAATCACCTATAAAAAGACAACTACTGCGAGTAGAAACATTAGAATTTACAAAACCAACTTCACAGTTTTTAGAATATGTGTATAGACTACGAAAAAATAGTAAGGAGTAGTATCCCTGCACGTAGGGAGTGAAATTTATAAACAACTTATAAAGTAATAAACAATTTTTTACCCTTTTAGGTTTCATAGTTAGATCAGTTGATACACATAGTATAAAATGTAATGCTAGGATGAGAATATTTAATTCAAACATGATTTCTATAAAGAAAATTGCAAATGTTGTATTGTTCAAACAATTTTAGTTCAAAAAATTCGTTTACAAATATGAGAAACAACAAAAATAATAGCACCATTCGATCCGACGGAAACAAGAGAGAATATAGATAAATAAATATAATTACACTTAATATTTTGGTTTTCGCTTTAAGATATATTTTTTCCTGCTTATAAAACCAATATTAATATAAATAAATAATGTCTGATTTCTTACTTTCTGATAAGAGATTTTTCGCTTTCAAAAGTATAATGCTGAAAGGAATTACTTGCATATATATAATTATAACTATATTATTACAACTATATATGTAAATTCAATTATAATATTATATTATAATTATTATATCATTTATCATTATTATGTAATTAAAATTAGAATTAGAATATATATATTATAACCTGCATTTTGCCGATTATTTTATTTCCAATAATTTTACGTCCCAGAAAATACATTGAAATTTGATTTCCATATCCCGAGCGCGAGTCAACAAATATGACCTTGCCCGATGTCAGCAACTAATCAAGTTCAACGGCGTGTGCCAGTTCGGCACCCGACGTTGAAACGAAAGAATTTAAGCAAGTTTAACGAAAAAGAGATTACAGGAACCCACCTGGCAGTATACGGCCTCCTCTAGATCGTCCTCTCATCTTTAGTGCTATTTGTCATTTTTAAAATCCTCTTATGAAATGTGCTCGTCTACCACGAGTTACTCGCCCGGACCTTAGAATCACAAATGACATTTCTTAGAGTGGCGTCTCCGTTCTCCATCTCAAAATACTCGGAGCGCCACTCCTGTCTAGAGCGTAGAACTGCTGAGTGAGAAGGTGGTCGAAAGAGAAGGACAACTGCCAAGTTCGATTTCCTGCAGCGTGGTGACGCACAGTCAGCATCCGTTATCTGCCACGCTAGCCTTCGTCGCCTGCCGCTAGTCGATGGTCCAGTGGTGAGCTGATTTGGGTCAACATGCAGATTATCCATGGCCAGTTGCACCTGGTTTTCCTAGCGCTCTTAAACGTGCGGGAATCCCATCCACAACGCATGCGCCAGGAAAATCTCCTCTTCGTAGTCCCTGGTGACAGCAGACATCCAATGCAGCCAACCTCGTAGAATCTGACAGTTGTTGTTGTGTGGGGGGTGGTTGACCCACCCTTCCACCCGAGTTGAATATGAAATAACAAAAGAAATAAAAAAGAAATTAGAGTGAATACGGAGATTCATGTACTTGGAAGCCCGTGTTCTGACAATTTGTGGTTCGGTCGGATGACCTAACCTCCCTAGCTTTTGACAGGTGATGAATTATTCCTATTTTTAACTGGTTTAATTTGATGTAAAAGTCAAGGTAAATTTTTTAAAGTTACTAATAATAATAGAGAATTACTCATGACGTTGTGATGTGATATTAGCCGTCGAACTCTCCTATTCTAGGCTAATATCTCATCTAGAGTTTAAGTTGTTATTGACCTTAGCATTCTGTAAAATTAAATATAATAAACGAAATTACAAAGACTAGAATTCTTTTGAATACTAGCTGTAGAACTCATATATTCTCGGCTAGTAAAGTACTGTTTGTAGACAGCCCGTGGATTTGATCCGTGATTTCAAGCTCATATCCACAGTAAAATGATTTCGCAGCTGAATTTTATAGTTTTTAGATGTATTTGTGCGAGGTACATATTACCCCGTCACAGCAGGTAGGTAATAAAAAATGCTTATATTTAAAACTGACTAATAAAATGTACACATGTCAGAACGATATGCTTGACGCCTGTAGTCTATGAGATAACGAATATAGGCTGTATTATATAATCTATAATAAAGCTCCAGAAAATTCCTTTCTTACACTGCTGACGAAATTCTTTAGCAAAACATTAATCAGTTTCGCCTCTTCATGGAAAAAATGAAGCTCGTTTATACTCTGGTCTACACTGTGGCAATCATCTTTAATTCTATTGGTTAATATAATAGTATAATATATGCATAATATAAAAAATATTTTCGAGGTTTTCTTTCTGTTTTTTGTATTCCCACTTTACATTCATTGATTTATTATTTTTAACCAATTCTAGATTCAATCTTATCTACGTTTCGCTTTTGCCAGATCTTTAATTCCATACAGTGATCCCAAGAAAGGCCCTGAGCAGTACTGCGATCTGCTTGACGCAAGTACAGTATTTTACCGGGCAATCGCTGGGAGCACTGCTTCCATATGCGATGGGTAAATTTCTTCCAGTGACGTTCGCACATGCGTACTCCGTCGCCGGGCCAACATGAATTTTTACGCCCGCTACATGAAAATTTACGCCCGCTACATTAAACTTCACGCACGCTACACATACACTGCACCTCGCAAGTGAGAATATGTAGGAAAACACTCCAAATATATTTATTGCTATCATTATATCGTAACACTGGATATTCAATTAAAATTTTTTTTAACTCACGAAACGCTTTCTCTGCGTAGGCAGAGATATTTCATAACACTATCAGTACATTAAATTCAAAAGAAGCGTTGCGTCGTCGCAGAGCGCTGGTAAACCTTTAACGGCCACTCTTGCAGCTGAGCAACGTTCACTATTTTCAATTTTCCTAATTTTCAGGTGACGAGCTTAGAATTCCGCAAAATAAATGCGTGCATTAGATCGAAGTGGAATATTCCGCATCACGTCAGGTGGTTGTGAATTATCGTATAGTCAATAGAAACCAAGAAAATTATGAAAATTAAAAAAAAAATTTGTGGAAATCGATCAGAAAACGACCATTCCTGAATTTTTTCATAATTTTTATTCAACGGGATCCAGGCTTGGCCGTTAAAAGGTTACCAGCTGTTGCAAAATGGTGACTCACTGACTGCACAGATCCGCGTCGCTTCGTAGGCAGGAATCAGGCATACGCAGCTTGCAGTTAAGGACAGCCATTGCAAGCCATATTTATGATTCTGTTTTACAAGGAGAGGACGCGAGATGGGCATCGCTGATTCGACTGGGACTTTGCAGGATGAAAGTACATTAAAATCCATTGAGGGCGTATTTTTTCTTTCGACCTAATGAGACTTAGTTTTCGAGATATTGAGGTTTGAGTATTTGCGCTCGAGCCCTCGACTCGCCACTGCAGAGCGGGGTCCCGGGTGGCTTGGCGGCCTTGGGTGCTCACTCACAGTCGGACACTAATACTGTGATAAACGGAAAGTCCACGGGGTTTCTATATCATCATATATTATTCCTATAGAGTTTTTTCACGTCGATTACGAATCTTAAGAGGAAAATAATCCATCACGTCGAATTTTTGAAAAAAAAACGGGGTCAGAAAGTAACAAAAAAAGTCGTTTTTGTAGATTTTTAGAAAAGTTTTTAAACAATATAGTCCAGCGGATAGTGACTATTTTTTGGGTTCTTATAATTTTTCCGTATATTGCATAGCTTGAACGAAAAATCTAATTTTTTTTTTTAATAACATGCGGATGTTTCTCGACTTCAAAATGTTTTTGAGGTTTGATATACCTAAAAAAAATATAGAATTGCTTGTGACATAATTTGCATAATTCTCTTGAAAAAAATTCACTATCCACTGCACTATAGTGTTTAACAACTTCTCCAAAAAGCGACAAAACGATTTTTTTTGTTACCTTCTGACCCCGTTTTTTTTAAAAATTTAACGTGATGGATTATTGTCGGTCTAAGATTCGCAATCTATGTGAAAAAAATGTATATGAATGATATCTGATGATACAGAAACTCTGTGCACTTCCTGTTTATCACAGTATTAGTGTCGTAATGTAAGTAAGCGCCCAAGGCCGCCAAGCCCGGGTCCCTGCCATTAGAAGTCCACGCCGACTAAGACACGAGCAGTCCCTTATCATAATTTGTTGGGCCTTTTATTCTAATCAGGCCCCAACTAAAGCCTGGATAGAATAAAACATGTGAGCTTAAATAGACCTACATAGTTTTTCTTGTCACAAAGAATGTAGAATCTTAACAGTGCCTTAAAAGGTATTGACTAGAACTTACTAGTCATGTTATTCTAAGGAGAATCTGACCACTGCCTTAATTTCAATTTGAACAAACCCAGCGATTTATATATGGATGGTTCAATAAATACTAACGAACATACAAAAATTGAGTCCTCACTTTTTTGTTGCAGTGCTAAGTTCACAATTCGAGTGCTTGCCTAATGGCGAACCCATTCCTGGTGTTCCTCGAGCCGGACCTTCTTCTTCTACTTCTGAAAGAAATAATTCTCACGAGCAGTCTCTTCCTCCTGCCGATTCTCGTCTCCGTGCCAGGTCCAGATCTGCTTCTGCAGAATCTAATTCTTCTGTCTGGTCCGTAGCTCTACCTTTAAGGCTTCCTTCTCCTGACGGACATGGTTGTGGTCTTGAACAACTTCAATTTATTCGACTTATTTCCTGGAGGAATCCGCGCCTGATATTTGAACTTCGAAGATACAATTTTCCTGCCGAAACATCAATTAGAATTTTAATAGGAAGGGACAACTATGCGCCTATGACAGCCGGAGAAAAAATTGTATTATCAACACCTGATGGTGATGTCTTTGCAATATTGGTGGGTCATAATGTTCTTGCTGGAATATACAGAAATTATGCTGAAAGGCAAAGACGGGCGAAAATGAACATGCGAAGCGGCAGAATTACCCAATTGACCACAGAACAAATCAGAGAAACTCCAGTAGGTCCCCGCCGCATAATCATGTTAAATTATAGAGTAGAACATCTAAACCCTTCGGTGAATAATGCCGCCCATCTATAATTTGAACAAAGTATTGAAATAGGATGTAATATTAAAGAAAAACACAAATGTGTAATATTGTTTGTAATCCAAATTCGGATTTAAATCTTGCATGTAACTGGTAATTACATGAATAGGTAATGTGTAATGGTAGTAAAGGCTTCAATATTTTAACAAATCCCCAGCCATTCTTTTTCGAAAACAGATAAAAAATCCGCTAGCCTTACAGTGGGGCAAAACTGGATTATTTTTTACAGATAAATTTACAGGTCACCATTTTTATTCGATTTGGACGTTTCTTAAATCGAAGCTGATTGAATCATAAAACATATTTTCCTGTACACAAGCATTCGATTACTTGGTAAAACTTTCACAACAAATTGGAGCAAGTATCATAGAAAAATGTGTTGTTTCTTCTGTACAGGAACCATTTATAAAATTAAATAAGTTAGAATTCAAAGACTAAATGATTAGACAATCTTTTTTTGTACTAGGGAAACCAGTTGCGCGCTTATTTGTAAATAAAATCAATTCCTTTTAGTTGAAATCTAAAATTAGTTCATAATTGAGAAATGTTTACTATTACTAAAAAGATTTGTGAATATGTTGGGAGGTTGTCCCTGACGCTGTAATTCCCCGTGGTCACTTTTCTTATGGTCTGTCCCTCGAGATCTTGCGACGGCGGGCGTGGAGGGGTAGTGCCGTTGTTCTGGTGGTTCTATGAGCTTGGCTGGACGGTATCCAACTTTTCATCATCAGTCCCGTTCCAACTTTCATGCCAGGCACTTGTGACCTTTTTTCTGATACCAAGCTGGATGCCCTGCATTATGCAAAGTGATATTGATTATCGGTTCGAGTTTCGACCCGTACATTCTAAAGTCTCAACTATTACTCTAACGCAGTGTTTTCATCAAATAGGTGATTCTTGAACAGTGCTTAGTTTTATGCCTTTTCGGATTATCCTGAAGTAAAGTGATAAATAATTCTTAAATGTGTCTTGTGTTTTTTTTCCCTCATGGATTAATTACTGTATTGTGGGAAGTGACGAGTCGGCGGACACACATCTTCAGTTGCTTCGGGATCGATCTTTCAGAGAAGGATCGTGGTCGTAGCTTCCGCAGCCTACATCTGGGCTAAGTTTACAAAACTAACTAAATATATTTTATGTTACATGTGTTATTTGAATCACTGGTTGGAACTCAGATCATAGTTGGATTGGATCAAGTCAGATTAAAATTAATATAAATTAGTAGAATATTGAATTTCCGTTTAACATATAGATTGTTTTTCAACGTTGTAATTTTAGCATCTTTATCTAGTTGTATTTGAATTGACAATACATTTCTCGCGCGCTGCCCGACCACAGTCGTAATTAATTTACTCATGAACTAAAAGTTATTCAAATTGAACTACTTTTATTTTTAAGCTTTTATACTCAAGAAATGTCAGTACTAATTAATATAAACTTCAATTTATTTATTTGAATTGTTTGTAATTAAATATTAACGAACTCAAAACGTTACAATTTGAATAATGTTATACTTCAAGTGCTTAAAATTGTACAATATCAAATTAGAAGCCTTCAATATTGACGAATTTTAAATTGTATCCTACAATTGAAATTTTTCTTGTTAAATGCCCTACAGATAAGAGAATTTTAGAAATAATAATAGATTTTACATTTGTGACTACGTTAAGTCTTATTTAATGTGCCTAGATCAATTCGTTGAATTATAATTGATGCGATTTCTGTTCAAAATTAAAGAATTTCAAACTCTAAGGCTTTAAATTGAGTTATTCGAAAAGCATTCTTATTGAAATAATTTCAAGTAGGACAGATACAAAAATCGAATTATTCTAAACTTCCTTTGAATGTTAACCATTTTTATATCAAAAATTATCATTTGTAATGATCTTACTAATGATTTCAATATTTGCAAATTTTGAATTTCTATTTCAAACTGTAAAAAATTTAAAGAATTTTTACTTAAAATGTGTTACTCAGTAAATTTTCAATTGCAAACGTTTAGATTTGAAACAATTCAACAACTCAGATTTTAATTTTATTTTCAAAGCTCTAAAAATTCTATAAATGTGCAACGTTTTCATTTCGATTGCAAAATTGAAATTTAGGACTGAACTTTTAGCCTTCAGAAATAACAATTTGTCCAAAGCATTTCGCATTCTATCCCAATTCCGAATTGAGAAATATTTGTGCTTTTTAATACTCTTGCACGACTAAATTATAAGTTTCAAATTTTCAAATAAATTTGTGAAAACATTATCTACTACTATCGGAAATCATCTACACGGCTAGCGCAAGCGTAACTAAAATTACTGATTACTCGACTTGGTCGGACATGAAGATATACATTCTATTTACGAGCAGTTAGTAATATTATGAAATTGCATGTCGAATGACCTGAAGTAGAAATATTCTTGACTTGTTTAAGAGAAAATACAGTAAACGTCCTTCTATGTCAAATATTCCCTATTTTAAAGAGCACCTATTTTCAGACCCCTGTATACGCTTATTTCAAATTGCGCAGTTCCGTAATCTCCCACCACGATCCCTGTACGGGCTGTGCGGTCAAGCCCGCTTCAGTCGCTAACCAATTAAAAAAAAGGGGCCCCTAAGAGCGGCAAGTCTTAAATTGAGTATATTAGCATGACATCATGGCAACGCAGACAACTTTTTCGAGAAAATATGCGAGACGTGAAAGTAAGTCCGATCGATTTGATCAGAATCGGGTACTCTAACGTCAAATTCTAGATAATTGATTGTGTTTCGCGAAACACTTGAAACACTGGAAAAATATTACTATTCAGACCTTTATCACTTACCTTTACGTTTATAATATTTTTTGAAAAAGGTGTATGTAATTGCAGAACCATGTCCTAACGTTCGTGACGGCTGATATAGTCACCTATCCTAACATTATGCACTTGAAAATTATTAATATTCATGCCATTATAACTTACTTTTACGTCTAGAATATTTCCCCCAAAAAGTTGTCTGTACTCTTAGAACTATGCTATAACCTTCTTGACATTTCCACCTATGCTCGCATGGCCACGAAGTTATGCTAGAAAACTGACTATTCCGCAAAATATTTGAGTCGTTTTTTGATTCTATTATATTGATTTTTAGTTGGCTATAGAAAATTTATATTTTTCACGTTGTACGTCAACAAAAACACTGGCTAATGAACTGCGACTTTTTTAACCACGCAATAAGTCGGGACCGTCTGAACCGTTTCCACTTGGAATGCATGATATTGCGCAATATACTTAACTGAATACTCACGCACTGCAACCCTTCCTAGGCAAAAGTCATAACCGTCTCTCACCCCTTGAGCTAAGAAACTGCGTGGGCTAGCCGTTCTACGAATGTCGGGTGCATTTATCTGTATTATTATTGATATTATTTATTGATTTCAAATCGAAACGCGTTTTTCGGCACATGTGCAGTTGAAAAGGTTGCTTAGAGCAAGCGCAGTGATACAAGGCCGGGGTAGCCAATGAACGTCGTTGGTAAAAATAAACTGCCGAACCACGGTAGAGGTGGTGGTCCCTGTAGCCTTGAAATCATGGAACGTGTACGTTTCAAAGCCCCGTAAATAAAAGAAAGTTTACATCCTTTTTGTCAGGAAAGTTGTGGCAAATATCTTAAATTTGAAGGATGTAATCCTTGAAACTTTATCTTTAAGTTAAGCTTTTGAATATACTACAAGCTACAACCCTGCCCATTATGTGTCATGTTTGCACATGACGAGTAGGCACTGACCGCACAAATTCCTTGGTCTCTCATGAATCACCGAACCGCTGATATCGCTAAATAAATTATCGTATATAGCCACCGAGTTATATTTCTTATACCATCCACTGCATATTGGTACTGGTATTCGACAGAAGTCACTGCTTGCACCCTTGATATTAATACTCTTTACAAACGATATTAGATCAAGTACTCACTTCATGTGCTTTTTCTGGATAATCTCCAAATTTATATCTAGTGTATAGCCCCGATAACATCAATGAGTCTTGAGACGGTTCAAACCATCACCGCGCCGGTTAATATAAGAACACAATTATAGAGACCAAACGTAAGTCAGCTGATTAGCTGAAACCTGATAAATTCGCGTCATCAGCTGTGCACAGGGAGAAGAAAAGTGACAGCTATAAGAAAAACAGAGATAAGAACACCAAATTCAAGTTCAGGGATATAGGTCAGTGAGACAAGCGGAAAATCGATAAACGCGCGCGCAACCAGACCCCAATAGTAGGGAGACCAGCGGGACCCAACATACATGGAACCGTTCTGTGACAGTTTCACTTTTTTTTTTTAAATGTCGGATTTAATTGACCCAATTATTTAAATTCTTGTGAAGAATTTTTTTATTGGCATTAGGGTCTTATGAATATACGATAATTTAATTAAAAACGTGCATTTCCTAAAAGTTAAAATTGGCAAACGTTTCGACCACGGATAGGGGTCCTCCTCAGTGGCGGGCCACATAGGTATCCAGAGCTTTTGCCTCGGAGCACAATAGATAGAGGCAAGAGGGAGATGCAGAAAAGTATTATGAATCATTACACATCGTAGACAGGGATATTATTTTTTTTCATTGAATAAAGGTACACACACACACACAAAGACGCTTTCCCTTTCTTCCAAACGTGAATTTCCAATAAATCTTAAACATAAAGACGTACAAGTGACGCAGCTTGAAAAAAGAGAGAAAGATACTTGAAGACTTATAGATATCAATAAACACATGTCCCAAAAATATATTTGATAAAATCTTGAAGTAACACGTAGTGCGCTGTATTAAATGTAAGTATATTACGTTGGACATAAAGTAGCAAGTTGTGAAAACCAAGATTGAACATAGGATTCCAGATGTGTATCAATAGCCCACTTGTTATAATACCCACCTTGAAACCAGTCTTCAGATTTATGCAAAACGCTCGGCTTAATTTTATATTTTTTTGAAATCGTTTTTTAAAAATTTCCAGCACTGAGGTCATTTTCTACCAGATTTTTGTTAAAAAGACTGGTAAACTCACGCAAAGAAAAACCACTGCACATATGATACAAGAACATAATACAAAACTGCCTACACACATCCGAAGAGGAACTTTGTAACTCTGCTGTGTTCCATCGAAATAGGGTACAGTTTCCTCGCAGACGATAAAGATGTTGAGGAATAAGAGAAGGTAGGCCGTAGCTGTTAAAGTACGTTCCGTGGCCACTTCTGTCAATGTAAACCGCAACTCCAATGCGATCCGTTTTTATTATGCGGATCCGTGTTAAAAATTAAAGCAGCCGGTCTCATCCAAACCTTTGGTATCCGATCCGCAGGGAATGCACCAGTCGTATGTCGTGGTATTGCTTGAAGTGCTCGAAGTATCTGAAGGCTGACCATCTCTATTTCCAGGACCGCCAAGTCGAGGCAAATCCGTTAAAGGGTTATTTACCTCACTCGCAGTCTGATTGGTTTTTTTTTAACAGAAATGACGCGTGATACCTCGAAGTGATATTTCATCTCGTCTTTGACTTTGAAGCCAGATTTTCAGTTTAGTTGCGTTATTGACAGCACATGTAAAAAAATGTTCCTTTTTTCACACCGTGATGAAAACAGTAATCCTTACTGGTTTCCAGTTTTTCAAAACTGGACAGGTTAATTCTCCCAGATTAAGAATCTTTCTACTCATGATATTGTGCAAAAGTGCAGCTTTCCCCCGGCCACGAGTATAGATTTGACTAGCTGATTTTGTGACATCACGAAGATTCGAATGTAGGAAATTCGTAGGAGTATCTCCCTCAAACCACTCGATGCCATGGAAATAACACGTGAGCCAGTTATTCTGCTGTTTCGCATTTCTACAAAGATCCGAGAAGGGATAAGGTGGTGCAGCTATCCAATGTGCGATAAAGTTATGATCCACTGCAATGACGGCAACTTCCTTTGCAATAAACTCATTTTCAAGATCGCGAAAGCCTTGAATATCAATCACGTAGTTCAAAATATTCTTCACACAGTTCAAGTCTTGCTGATAATGCGTTAAAAGAAGACGGCAGTGAGTAACCACGTAATCAAACAATCCACTTGTAAGGCTACTTTAGACGAAATGAAAGATGGTCGCTGAGTTCCAAAAACACGTATATATGATGACATATGGTCAAGATTTTTCCCACTGTTTTTAATATGTATACAGCTGCATTTTGGAGAGATAACAGCGCAGATGTGAAAAGGTACTCATTTCCTGTCCACACCTGTTCTAAGAAAACACAGGCGTACATTAGGATGTAAGATATGTAAAATTCCAAGAAATGAACTCGGCTGCGAAAATGATTTATTACCCTCCATAATCAACTATAACTTTTCTAGACGCGTCTATTTCTAAAACTTTATCATATTCTGCGTATACAATACAATTTACTGTGCTGGCAAGTGGTTCTTTAAAATGCACCTCTATTCGTAGACTTCCTTATTTTACGAGATCCCAGTGAGAATAACAATTTGCAGAAATATCAGGGGTAAGATCAAAAGCAAACAGGCAGAATCCTTCTGGGTAATCGCTTCTGTCAATATCATTACCCCCATTATGAAAGTGAATAGCAGTTCCGGAGAAAAGAGTCTGATAAGCATCAACGTAAAATTTATTTTTGGAAAAATCTGGCTGCAGAGGTTTCGAGAGTATTTGTGTACCATCGACGTGAAGGGATAAAAAATAATCTTGTTATTTTTAAAGTTAAATGGATTATTATTCATTATTATTCTTTTAGGCAACTGACCTAGAGTGAAATTATCAAGAGTTTCACTGTGAATACCGCCATGTAAAATAAGCGCTTTGACCTCCACTCTTGTTATCAAGTATTTTGCTGTTCCTTGTGCTAGCGCTTTTGCGTGTGCTAGTGAAATTCCTGGGCTTATTTTTAAACGACGTACAAGGAGCGATGCTTCCAAAATGTGTAAACTGCACGTCCTGACGGGATCCAAAAGGCAAAAACCATCTTTTGTACGTACGAGTCGAAGACGCATCTCGACTCCGTTCTGATGAAATTTGTTTTGATTAAAAATGTCGCAATGCAGATGACCGACTAGATCTATTGTTTTGCCCACACTACAATAATCTCGACGGATATCGATTCTGTATCTTCGCTTGACAAATCTTCCATTTTTCCTGCAGTATCTACACACTAGAGAGCGGGAGTCAGATGGCTCTTTTTTGCAGCGGGTCCATAATTGAGCAATGTTTGCAGGTAAGCTCTGTACGCGTATGCGTTGTTTTGAGGAGAAACAAGTTTTTAATTGAAATACACGTCCACCTCATTGAACACCGAATGAAGTAAGTTGTTTAGCAGTGGCCTGAAATTACATACTCTATCGATGAATCGTCGGTCAGCGATGAAACGGGCTTGTAATGGACCCATTGCGAGCTCACAATAGATTTTTGAGTAGGTGGAAGAGAAAAAAGATAAAATTCAGTTTTCACACACTTGTTAGAATGTGAGTGTAAAAATGACATCATATAATAATCTGCTTATTAACAAACAAAAATGTCCACTATTGAACGATTTTTTCCTCAACTAGATTTACGCTTTTGTTTCTTCTGTGTTTTCTTATTTTTCCTTTTATTACTACTATTGATTCTCTTTTCAGATTTCGTATTTTTCACCCCTTTCTGCTTCTTTAATTTACGTGTTGTACTAAGTCTCTTAACTTTTTTTCCGTTTAATCCCCTTTCTAAGCTGCTTGACACACTCAAGACCACGAACTCCGGACAACTGAGGTCCGAAATTTTTTACACCAAATTTATAACCTCATCCATTCATAAGACTGTCAATTTTATCCAAAGCTATTCTTTTTAATTTTCCGCCAGATTCATTAATACGAGGATTAAATGCCTGCTTGAGTGGTACTTTCCTACCAATATAATCTAAAACGTTAACACCTGTTCGAAGTGCCTCCTTTCTGAATGTACGTGCATCTCGCGCTCATATCGGCAATATAAGTCGTAAAAGTCCACCTAGACAGCTTCTAATAACTCATTATTACTAGATCATATAATTTTTACTTTTTCTTCTTCTACCCCTTCTCTAATTAATTTTTTTACATAGAAGTGTCATTGTCAGAGTGCCATACTTGAATGGTATAGGAAGTCCAGCATGATATTTTATATCTATTTCTATCGTGCGAAATTGAGTATGAAGAAGAGAAATGAAATTCGGAGGAAAACTGAGTAACTTGCGTGGACGCAAAATTGTAGTTTAGGGTGTCGACAAGAATAATACGTAAAAGCGGTGTTTGTACATCGCCTGTCATATGAGGTTCTTAAATATCGCAATAAACAAACATTTTCTCAGGTAAACCACGAGCCAGACTTGTAGGGTGATTAGCATGATGAGAATTATCTGATATTGATTGAAGTGGTGCAAAACCAAGTATACGAGATACTTTCTCAATTATTGCAAGAAAATAACGACCGTTCATATCACAATCCTCTTGACAAATTTCTTCAACTCTGACATAACAATCTTTGTCTTTTTGGAAAACTAAGCCTACGTGTTCTCCATTAGAGCTATGCGATTTTCCATTCGATCAGGCAAATTGCGTCTTACATGAGAAAATGTTCTTGGAAATTGAATTTCTGTAAGACCAACAGCCCAACGACCCTGTAAACGAATTTCGTGTGGCAGTTGTGTGGTAAAGCGAGTCGTAGTATTATGCGGAAAATACTTCATGCTGCTATTGCTTGGTAAAATTAGGTGAAATTGATCGTTATTCATTGTCAATGTTTATATCGTTGGCAGGTATTGGAGAATTGAATTTATCAGAATATCCCATCCACTTGACAAGTAACTGTTTTTTGGAACCTTTTCCCCTACTGCGTAATACTAGTTCAATTATAAATTCTGCCTCATTAATATCAGTATCTTTCTTTACACCCGACAGTTCTCTCTCGTAAAAAAACTCCGTCTATATCCTCACCAGCCAGATCAAGTAACTCGTAAACATATGGGGTTTGTCCAGCTTCATAACCTTTCGCAAAGACGCCCTTCTCTCTACTGATTCGTACGTAATCAGATACCTTATATTTAGGCTTTTTACCACGCAAGGCCTTTCTACCGTACTTTCTTTGAATATTTTATCGGGTCGCATTCCTATACTGGAATGTCGCGCATTATTATAGCCTTCTACAAGTTGTTGTAAAACATCAATGTAACGATGAGTATTACTTTGAGTGAAATAGCGCCACATTCGTGCTTTCAGTGTACGATTAAATCGTTCGACTACAGCAGCCTTAACATTTGGATCACGCGCAGCACGAAATCTTATACCCAGTTTTGATGAAAACTTTTGAAAAGCTACATCGAGAAATTCTTTTCCTCGATCGCTCTGGAGGCAGACGGGAGATCGCTTTCCACTTTTCTCGAGAATACAGTCAAAAGCCCATCTCACTTCATTCATAGATTTATCTTTAAGAGGCTCAACCCAAACGTATTTACTCAGCACGTTAATCGCCACCAGTAGATACATGTACCCATCGTTGGAATATTTTAAATGCTCCAAATCAACTAAATCTGCTTCCCATAAATCATTTACATTTGATATATCGTAATTTATTCTTCTGAAACGTCGATGAATAGATACGTGTAGATTATATGAATCTTGAGATTTTAATCACTCAACCACATTTTCACGTGAGAATCTTTCACGCACAGCTTTTGCGAGTTTCTCAATGCCAGCGTAAGAGGCTTCATTGGATGGGTCGAAATAAATTTCTCCTCACAATTTTATGGTTTTAGAAACAAAGCTTTCCAGTGATTACTACTTCTTTCCCTCCCTTGAGATCTAGCTGAACCCGCACTGCAAGGTCTTGCTCGCTTCCTACTTCTACCTGGAGTGTCAGTGATACTTGTGTATAGCTCGTTACCACTAATGCTGCCTTCGTCTTCTTCTGTCATTAGTGAGTCATAAGGTCTAGATGCTCGTTTGGGACTACACCGACTACCTGACTCTCTCGGAGAGATTATATTTTGTTTTCAGTGTTCTCTGTTTCCAACAATCTCTCTAGGCATGCCGCTTTCACGAAGGATCATGGCAAACAGCCTTCTTCCCGGCGGTTTCACCTATTTTCTCAATCTCAATGCATCGTTTATTAGATCACTTATATTCGAATTTTTTACAGATTCACCATCTATAAAGAGAAAACCATGTGAATACCATTTTACACGTTTTCGTACATTTGGTTCACAAAGTCGTTGGATTAAAACAAGTCCTTCATTTTTAAAAGTTTTTGGAATAGCTGCAATAATATCAGTATTTTTGTATTAATCTTCCCCCTCATCATTATCATTATCATTAATATTGCTTGCAAAATCTATATTTTCATCTCTCTGATTGTCCTGCTCTTTATTCGGATTTTTATGCTTCCATGTTTCCTGGGTAAAAAAATTAAAATTTTTGTAAAACTTGTTGATACATTTTTCATTTTTCACGCTCATCTTTTAAAAATGGTGAATTTAATGTTGAAGGTTGATTATGAAGCAATCTATGTAGATTATTACATTTTCCAAATAGGGAAATAAACAATCAAAAAGTTTAATGTATTTCTAACATTGCTAATATAACGATTACCATTTTTTTAATTTTAAATAATTACTTTAATGGTTGGTTTTTGGTTGACTTCTTCTTTTTTTCTCCCTCTTTTTTCATTTAGTTATTTTTGTCTCTAATGAACCGAAAAGTGAGACAGTTTGGAATTCTGTTTTTTTAATTGTGAATATTTTTCATGCTCATTTTGCATAAACTTATTCATGATAAAATAGATTTATTTTCGATCTTAAGTTTAAAAATTGAATTTAATATTTGACTCATTTCAGCATCGAGTCTGGTCATAATATTACCTGGAGTTTGGATAGTATTTTTGAGATTGGAAACTTTGTACTTAGAACTAGAGAATATATTATCTACAGGATTCATCAGAGAAGCGTGCACTTTCATATTTCCAGCATAACTTTCTAATCCGAAACCTTGTTGTAGAAATTTTTCTATCTGTTCGCTTGGCACCAAAACCATCTTTCTCGAATGTTCCATAATTTTTAATTAAATTGAAAAGGGATTTGTACGCTCGTGAATTACCTGAGCTGGAAATATTTGAGAGAAGATTACCGATAATCGGGGCGAGTAATAACCGTAAAAATCCACCTTTCTGAATGATGAAGCGTTTTTTATTTTTCCAAGTACCCTTCGATGCTACCAATTTTCTTAAAGTATGTTTATGCTTTTTTAACTTGTGTTTTTCATGTGTTTTCAAAGGTGTATTCCTTGCCAAAATATTTAGAGCGCTCTCGCATATACATTTTACGAGTTTTGCATTAGCTGTATGCAGAATCGCTTTTCGTTGTTTACGATACGACCAATGTGTTTATGTGCACTCGACGCCATTACAGACGTACAACTGGTATCTAATCAAGTCGAGCACCTCCTTTGATATTTTTGACAGGTATGTACACATATGGAAACCCATCGGTTAGAAAAATATTTGTTCTAAAATGACAATTATCGGGTGTAGACTGTTTTCAATCGAGAAGAAGGTAACCATGAGGCTTAGATGTCGCGTCTTGATAAGCTTCCTGTAAAAAACGAGGATTTTCTGGATATGTTTGTCGAGGAAGATGTTGAAATTGAGCTCTGTTTCGAGGATTTTTAAAAACAACAATATAATTCGTATTGAGTGATATATCCTTTTGTTCATGTCCCTGATGAAATAAATTTTGCGAGATAAAGAAAAAACTAAAATTGTTGTGGTGACTGTCTTTAGTGAAAAGATCTACAATTGTATTGTTTGAAGATTTACGCATAAGATCATCGATAATTATGAGCTTAGGATGGCCATTATCGCCAGAATAATCAGACAGTTGCGGTAAGCCTTCTCTACTCTCTAAATTTGAATTAGTATAAATTTTACTAATTCATTCAGTACACTTAATTTTAATTCATGAATCAGTTATTTTCAGAAGTTTACTAATTTGAACAGTTAAAATACGGTAACTGAAGTAACTCGGTAATACCCTAACTGCAGTGAATCAATTATAGAGTTACAATGAATCGATAGGGGAACAATTTCTTAATTAAGCTTTTGTTCATTCTCCAATATTATTTATAATAATAAAGTGTAGTTTGATCTTTTCGTTTTAATAAATAAATAAGAAATTATCACATATGTGAACATATTTTGAACTTTAAACAATTTCACATTTAAAAATGGTGCGCAAATATATTTGGAACATAACCTCTTAAAATTAACTGATTTCTTGAATACAACTATAATTGATCAATTAGTAATTTTCGTTTTGCTAATCCAATCAATACAATTCTACTAATTGTCAGTGACTCAATTCTACCTACAGCAATCAGTAGAATTTAACTGAAAATCAGTTATATTTTACTAATTAAAATTTACAGAGTAAATTTTATGGTTTTACCGTATTCAGAACAGCCTGACTGCCATTCTGAATAAAAAAAAAAGAATACGTTTAAAATGTGTATCACACATGACATCGATGTAGCTCAAGAATTTGTTGACAAAAAAAGTTTTCCCGCATTCGCTTGGCCCGCAAACCATAGCAGTGAAAGGATGTTGCCTACGAGGGTCCATTTTCTATACTGATATATAATTCACTATATTTTATCATTTATAGTAATATCATAAAGTTTAACGAAAAGTGTTTTTCTGAAAACTAATCAGCTTGTAACCGCTTTCGGCGTGAAACCAATGTAAGATTTCTCGGTTCTACCTATATAAGCTTTTTCCGGTTCCGCGCACGGGCCAGGCCTTTTAAGCTTATTAGAGCCTGGTTCGCATGACGAAAATCAGCTAGTTCCCAGCAGCCGCGTTCCCGGATCGCCTGGATTAACTTATCGTCAGGCGATCTCACGCGTTATCCCACCCGAGCCGGCCGATGCTGTGAAAATATAATTGCTATTTGCCTCAAACACCTAATTTCTCATGAAAATAACGGAAAGATGGAAAGAAAGAGCGTTAAGTTTATGGTGGTTTTACTCACGCAAAGAAATTTCAATTTGAACAACTATAAGCCTTCAAAACCTGCTCTCTCAAAACCCCATCACAAGATGCTATCTTATCTTACCTGAGCTGGTATCTTGATGTTATATACTTTCGCATGCAAGGAGGGTTTAGGAAAATAGAAAAATATATTAGCTGAAAGAATTTTTTATTTCAGTTTCAGAAAAATGATTGCAGATAACAGATTCAAAATTTGTTTGATAAACTCTTGTTATATCTCCATTTAAAATGCATACGCATGCTCTCCATATTAGATACACACACACAAACACGAAGAGAAATATACACGTATACACATACTTTTTTTAATATTTTATACAGATTATCTTTCATTTCATTAGTAATTTAAGTGTTTAAAATACATGTTATTTCGCCAAATACAAGTAAAAAATGTGAATTTACAAACTCCGGTGACAATTTGGTCTTTAGTTGCTGCTTAAAGTACTCAAATTTAACATTCACAACTTGGCGCACAAATTCACTTGATGGCCTGTGTATTCTCTCTGCTAAAAAATAAGCACTCAATTCTTCCACGAAAATATCCTTGCAGAGCTTGACATTCAATAAAACCCGCTCCATACTCCTGATGCGTTCATCAGTCCAAATAACAGTGTTGACGATACCTTGAAATGTAGGTGCTTGAAGAAGAATTCCTGGGATATAGAATTTCTCGTTTTTTCCTTGCGTCTCGCTATTTGTTGGTACGGCTGCTGTTTTCGCTACTGCATTTTGTACAATCTTATCGATTAAAATAGCTTTTGCATTGTATGAAGTTGTGAAAAACAAGTTATAACGGCCAATTTTTATCGGTAAAGAATGAAAGTCGGAGTTACTGTTGCTGCCTCGATCCTCCAAGTAGAAACAAACGAGATTGAATTCTTGTTGCGACTGAAGCCATTCATCACGATTGAAGGAAATTCCATGAGATTTATTGTCCCAGAATCGTAAAACTGATTCAAACGATCCATCGGCTTGAATTTCCAAACCAAGAATAACCTTTTTCGGAAAAGAATTATTCAAACCGTATATTGTTGCAAGAATCACAGGCTGACGAGGTGAATGTTTTGCTTTTTTCATTGTTACACTTTCAGATGATGACATATCATCGTCTGACTTGGAGACTGCGACATGTTATATGTTGAAATTTTCAGAGTATAACTGACGGTTGTGTCCTGCGTGGCCGTTTTTAAAGCTCACACATGGCGGACTTACTCGGGTGGGGCGGTGTAGATCTGACGTCACATGTATTTAACCAATAAGAATACTTTCACGCAAAAGAGAGAGAGAGAGAGAAGCGTGAGGTGGAGGTATATATCTCACGCATGCGTTTTAACCTGATTTACATACGTGTGAATAGGGAAAATTATAGCGTGACACTGCGCATGAGAACCCACAATTAACGCTTTTCTTACGACCAAATATAATTGGGATAATTCCAAGAGGTGGCTATAGGTGCGGTGATACCCAATCCAGGGTTGGTATTGAATGGCTGTTATCTATGGAGCGGGATCTTAATATTATTATTCGTCACGCTGGTCGAGCCCAAGAGCATCGCCTTCAAGAAGGCCCTATAGTAGATGGCTTTTTTTAAGATGAAGCTACGAAAACTCGTCGTCCAGATTTTGATCTTACGAACGTCGAGGGTTTAGTACTTTGTACAGTTTTACCTCGACGGAGGCTTTATCATCCTCTTTTAACGGTTCGTTTACACGAGCAACTCATGTTTTCTCTCTGTCGCACGCGCTGTGAAACTCTGGAACAGGGCGAGTGTTCGCATGAAGATGAGTCAAAGCGTGTTGTGGAAGGTTCATGGGTTTCCGATAAGTTGAAAAAAGCTGTGCAATTGGGTTACAAAATGGTCGATATCTCAGAAATATGGCAATATAAAGTAGTACAGTATGATCCAATCACGCACAAGGGAGATAATTTCGCAGGATATAATAATATGTTCTTGAAGATCAAACAGGAGGCAAGTGGTTGGCCATCATACTGTATTGATGGAATTTTTAAAGCTCGAATATATTCGTCAATATGAATTGGTGGAGGCTATTAGGCTTGATCGTGGTAAAATAATAAAAAATTCGGGGTTGCGTTCCGTTGCGAAACTGTATCTTAACTCCTTCTGGGGTAAGTTTGGACAGCGTAATAGTTTACAGCGAACAGAAATTGTACGCACGCAAAAAAACTATTGCGTCTCCTCACTAACCCAGAAATCGAGGTCAAAGGTATCGTGCCTGCAAAACAAACCATGTTGTACGTTTTTGGGGTGTATAGGCAAGAAGCTGCTACCTCGCAGCTAATACAAACGTTGTCATTGCAGCGTACACCACTGCACAGGCACGATTAAAACGGTACGAGTATTTAGAACAGTTAGATCGTCGTGTTCTATATTATGATACAGATTCGTATGTATATGTGACTCACGGCACCCCTGGTGAGTACACTCCACCAGTCAATTTTAACTCTGTTCGCTATCTTGTAGTCTCTGAAAGTGAACCTATTCAAATAAACTCTCGCGCTATTCATACCACTCGATGCCATCAGGTAATAACGTGCAATGAAAAAAAAATCTGCTTAGTATCAAATATGAAAAGACGTACGACAGAGGATTCTTATTTTCTGTGCTACGGATATAAATCCGTGTAAATATAAAAAAATTATATTCATTTATTTCAATATATTCGACATTTGCCACTCTGAACACCGACTCTGCCCCGCATGCCGAGAATTAAAGAAGGTATGAATTAATTAAATTTTTCGTTAAAATAACAGCAATTTTAATCTTATTTTTATTTCACAGATCATTCGACAAGCAGCAGTAACAGGCCGTCAGTCAGTGGACCAGTTACAGGGTACTCCCACAGTATGGACGAGCTGGTTGCTGCTAATACACTGGAGCAACCGGCCAATAAGAGTAAAGTCCAACAAGTCCATGATCATGATGATGATACCACGTACTACAGCACAGACCATGAAGAAGAAGAGGAAAAAGAAGAAAATACAGCAGTGTGCTCGAGCCCAACAGGGCTCTCTAGTCATTGAGGAGAGTGGGCTCAAAGACGTGCTCTTGGGCGAACACGTCCCTACAGCAGAGATATAGTCCGCTCTCAAGAGTCCTTCTCCGAACCCCAATTCGCAGAACAACAACAACAACCAATTTTACCCTACATCCCCTTGGTTCCCACCATCCACACCACACTAACCCGATTTACCATGCCTCTAGGATTATCTTCTCGCAGCGCAACATGTACCACAACTCTTCCTGCATCAATTCCCGAACCCCGCCCTCACTCTTCTCATACCGAAGAACTACACAGCCCCATACTTCCGCCAATATCCGTACCCTTCCAACAACCACCTCCTCCTTCATATGCAACCCTTCGCCCACCTCCCCCTTCATATGCTTCCCTTTACCCTGAATTAGTTTAGATATGTATTAAATTGTATGTGTATATGTTTGTAAATATTATAATTGAATTTTATATATGTATATATTTGCAAATATTTTAATCAGATAAGGTTTTTGCAAGGGGATGCTTTCAAATAATATTTAAATATTATAAATTTAAATGAAAATAACCATTTCTGAATGAAAGACAATTTTAAACTTTGCATGTTTGTGTATGTGTTTCACTTATTTACAACCCGTACCGTATTAAAATAAGACATAACTTCTAATTTTGAAGATTGCTTTTAAAAATTATTGAACTCGTATCTTATTGCTCAAATATATATTTCTCGCTTTCTTTCATTCTTAATTGAAACAATTAAAGTGAAATCATATCACTTTACCATTCTTTTTAGTATTAGCTTAAAACTGCGAAGCTGAAACTCCAACATTAGAATATTTCATCTAATAATAGTCTTTAAACAAACACATGCGTCTAGCGAGATAAGATCTAGACAGCCGAGGAGTGGAGGTAGGCGCCAGACTCTGGCAATCACCGAGGAGTGGGGGTAGGCTGCCTAGCGGCCCAGAGTTGCCCCTTACTACTATAGGCAAAAGTTTTGGTAGGATGCGTATTTATTGTTCAAATCGTAAAAAATAACATTGAAAATAAACAAATTATTTTTTTGGAAAAACGACACAATGTGCAATGAAATTTTAGTTAACAATTTTTTTTATAGGATGCGCACTTTTTTAAATTATAAAAACAAGACAATAAAAATACATTTATTCCAATATCAATGCATATTATGAATTGTAATAATATAAACTATTTAAAATGATACATTTGTTAGGGTAGCTGAAATTGAAAATAAATACAAAATATAGTACAAATATTAAAGTAGCCATGAAAAATAAAATTTGTACTTCATTTTGAAATATCTGAATAAGCAATCCCAGACCGAGGTACCGAAGTAAATATAATATTATAGATTTGATATAATAGAGTTGAGCTCAATGTAGAAAAGTTTGCACCTTGGAATAAATCGAGTGCGAAGCACGGGATACGTAATGAGAATGTGTTCGTTAAAGCCGAAGGAGCTTTAACAAAAGAGAATTCTCAATCACCAAATGACGCACCGGGTGCGCCTTGGCATGTTTTTGGCACGCGGGTATGGTTTTGAGGTTAGGAAACACTGATAGTTTCGCACATGGAGAATAGACATAACGAGACCAAAGTCCTGTACATTGACTTCACCAAAAACGAGCATTTTTCTGTCGTATGTACATTACGAAATCGAAATTCTAGATCTTCTCGTTCGCGGCGCTAGTCTGGCATACGTATCGATGGCCGTCGCCATGGTCCGTGTAAAAATAACCTCAAGACTCAAACAAAAATTCTAAATTCCTATATCGTTTAAACAATTTGTTGAGCAATGTAAAAACTGTTATATTAAAGTGAAAAATTGAGGGCCTGGATCGAGAAACTCGCCCAGCGCTTGAGATCGGGTAGAAGTATTGTCCAAACGTCTGGGTGGACGGAAAATTTGAAAGTCAAAAAATTAATTTTTGAAAAACATAGGCTTGTAGATAATGACAAGACGGAACTTTTTTCTATCTTGTATTTTTTGATCGGGTAATTATTTTTAATAATAAGCCTGATAAACTAAAAAAAATTTGTCCCCAAATTCAATTAGTTTTTAAGAAATAAATCGTCGTAAGTTGGGCAAATATTACTGAAACTATGATAGCAGTTTATTTTTTTCGCCCAGAGATAGATTCTGCTTTCCCTGCCGCAAAATTTTATTAAGCCTCCGAATATCTTGAGTACATTGGTGGGTCCAGTATGCAATCTCTGATGTTGTTGCATTTTCATGCAAAATTTCATATGAACTATCATAAATCTTGACAACCTTCCTACAATCCGATGAATCCATTTTCGAATGTTATCACAGGATGGTTAGAAGTCAACTGAAAAAAAATTCGCTATGAAGTGACTTTTATAGTCAACCAATTTACCAAATATTCAAACAGGTGGCACTGAGTGTAAATATAAAAAAATATCAAAGATCACTAACCGATTTTCAACACCAGGTTTCTTTTCTCCAGTCCAAACGTGGTTTACGTCACTGAATCTAATTTAGTAATAAACTTTTAAAACGTCGAAAAAAGTATATAATCAAGTGTACAAAACTGTATTGTTGTACGAAAACAGTTCAAAACATATTTAAAATCACTATATCAATTCTTTCACTTCACTTTACTTTTTTATGCTTGTGTATTTTTTCTCAATGCTGGATGACAACTGAGCGAAATATATGCGAAGCGCGTCTTTTATAGATGCACATTTGCTATCCTTGTCTAGTTACATATCTCCCGCTTTGTCTTAATCTTCTAGATCATTTTACATTATAATCGACACGTTTGGAATATAACGTTTTGCGAAGTAAAAAATGTAATGCGTCATTAAAAATCACAACCTTGAAGACGTTTGCACAACATTTTTTACTTCTGAATTAAATTAGTGAGCTATAAAGCAAAAATCATCCCCGATTTCTATGAACTATATTATACAGAAGCCTTGGTGGATTATTGAAAATTTTGAAATATTTTATTATATTTATTTTGCATTTAAAAAAATTTTATTTCAAATTTTCAACGTGCAATAGGCAAAACTGACCTTTCTAAATAAGAGATGAAAAGCGAGCATACATCGTTGAATAAAAAGGCATGTGATCTCATATCAAGTGTTTTTATATGACGTAAAAAGCGACAAGTCCCGGGCAGTGTATCCTTATTATATATAAGTTGAAGCGCGTGTGAAAAAGCATGGAATAAAATGGACGCTGTATTATCTGTCTTTCGAGTCTTGAAATTGTTTGCAGTATCTTACTTCATGTGGCACGTCAAGAGGTTGATGGACCTAGCATATAGCAAAAGAATGATTTTCAAACGTTGTGGTTCGCCTAAGAAAGCGAACTTTTGTGAGCAGTAAAAAGAAGTGATGTCTAGTGAACGAAAGCAGAGTCTAATGAAATGTACGCAGACTTGGACGGTCAGTGCATCAAATGTATTCTAAAATCAAAACCTTTAAACACGTCTGGATTTCATCTCGAGTCCTCGCCCGCTCGCTCGCTACTCGACACCAGAATAAAGCGATAAGAACCCTGAGCACATAACCTACCATAAGAAATGCTTTATTCTTTTAAATACTCTCTTACCTATATTATTCGATTGGTTAAAAATATTTTCTAATTCAAATTTGTTTCTATATTCCTCTTTATCCTTGAGTACTGGAAGGTTCTACATTATAATCGAAACGTTTGGGATATAATATTTTTGCAACGCAAATTGTAATGCGTCATTGGAAATAACCTTGAACTTGTTTACCAACAAATAATTTCGCAGTTCAATTTGACGCCGTCATCAAGAATGTTCTAGAAGAATTTCGAATATGTTATCTATAAGGAAGCAATAAATCAAATTTAGCTAGCCAAAACAGGATGTCATGCATAGCCCTCCGTATCAAATTTCATCTGTACACCTGCACCATTTTGCGCATTAAATAAATATTTTATCTGTCAGGAATCAATAAAATTCTGTATCAATCGCCGGCGTTTCTTTCGCTATTCAGGTGTAGTCTTGTTATGAAAGGATTATATTTCATGTGAAGAGCGGTCATAATGAAATGTTGACGTCATTACATGAAGTTAAATGTACAGCTTTTCCAAGTATGTTGACTGGGAAATTTTTAGAGTTTTATTTTCCGTCCTCCCTCCTTAAATTTGTTGTCGTCCTCGATGGAAACGTAGAAGGTTGGTTTTCTTGATTTTGCTGTTGTCCATCAAAACAAGATTGCGACATGTGTAGTCTCGACCATCGTCACTTGAACAGCTGTCCGAGTGATTACATTTTTTTGATTTCTTGAGAGTTTTGACACTGACTGAATATAGGGATTAGGGAAATCGGGAAAATTCATCAATCTTGCTTGATCACATATATCTTTAGAACATCCCAGAGCTTAAATAAAAGCATGTTTTTATTGCTTTGTTAATTGTTTTGATATTTCAATTATATGATACCCTAATTCAGAATGAAAAACTTACTTTTGTTTAACACTTTTTAGTCCTGTACACGTGTGCAATTGTGTATAGAAGAATCTACTAATAGGAAGGTGATAATGTAGAGGCTAAAGTGATAGTTTCAATTCTATAAAATTAGAATCCCTTTCTATTCGATTATTAAAGAAAAAACGTCTGATTTGACTTCTTATACAATGAGCTCGATCCCTTGAATTATAGAGTACGGTTTTGTACTAATCAATTTGTCCATTCTTTTTAGATCAAAGAAACAACTGTCTAGTTCAAAAGATCACTAATGAAGGTAAAATATATTTTTCGATACAGAGAGTTGAAACATTTATACTAATGAAGCATTTCCCTAAGTGGACAAAACATTGTCTTTACATAATTATGTATTTCCTTAGTTAACGGAAATGTTTCATTTGATTAATAGAATTAATTTATTCATAACAAATAAATATTCACTTCAACGCAATAACCATTTCGTTAAATCAAATATTTATTTATTTGCATAGAAGAATTATTTATTTATTCTGAGCAGTCTATGATTAAATACAGATCTTCTACTTCGGTTTCCCATGTTGGTGGCCCACATCTGTCCTTTGGCAGTCCTTTGGGAACGTTGTTGTTGTTCCGTCTACCAAAAAAATATATAATAATAGGATTATAAGGATATTGATGGTATTAGGTCTTCAGCCTATCGTTTGTGTATGTGTTTCTGACCGTCTTTCGTCTAGATTGCGTAGTACTATCCTTAAATTCTCCCCTCATCTCACTTCTTGTCGAAACGTTCTCGTCTGACATTCATCGTGCATTTCACTGGCAACGGAGGCAACTCATTAGTGATGGGTATGTGTGTTTATGTTCAGGCGTTGTTACTTTAGTTTCGGTAATAGGGTTTTCTGGAGGGTTTAGTTCTAAGATTTGAATAGATTTGTATGAAGTTAAAAATTCTGACAACAGTTCTCAGTCTGATGGACTTTCTGTCGTTTTTGATTGAGGTTAAAGTTACTTTTTTTCTTTTGCTGAACCTAGACTCGCCCACCCCTTTATAATCCATTATACCCTCGATGGCAGTCCTCGAATCTTTATCAATAAAAGGAATAGGTTTTGAAAGATTCGAATGCGTCGATCTCTTCCTAGAATTCCATCTGTAATCAGGGGAAAATCTGACGAGACAACGTGAAAAATTACGTCAGAATTTCGTAGGTTCAATTTCACAGTAACCAAGGTAGAAAATCTATTTTTTGTTACTTCTGTTATCTTTATGGACTCAGATTCGGTTATCAGTAACTCTTCGTTTAAAGATTTAGTTTTGTTATGTTAATTTCGGCTACCGTGGTGACTAAAAATGAAGCTTTTTGTTTCATTGAAATTAGGGGATGAAAATTCTACAGCTGGAGATTCTAAATTAAATTTTGTACCGAAATTTGGTCGTGTTTCATTCTGACTTGTACACTGAGATTCATATATGCCTTCCCCCTAGTAACTTCTAAGTTTTTAAAATTCGTTACCACTCTATATGGTTATTGTTGAGCCATGCCTAAGTTGCTGAACTGGTGCATGTGAAGTGGCCTGCCGTCCGCTGTCAAAAAAAAAAGAATAACCTTATATTTTCGATATTTGGTTATTTTTTTAATAATTAACATGTAAACGGGAAAAAACTTTATCCAATAAAGTTTAAATAATTTGGAACTGATTGTTATATAGTTCATTTTTCCATGTTAGCAAAGTGAGTATTTTAAACACTTCTTGTCTTTATAATTTGGTTAGCTTCGTGAATAATATATTTTTTTACTTTCTGTTTTTTTTATACTATACTCTCTTTTTAGCTGGTACTGAAAAATGTTTTGAACATGTCATAGTTTTCAACTAATCGAAATACATTAGAAACCATTTTAAATATCTAAGGTAACAAAAGCAGATAACTTATGTTTTTTAAATAGTCATTTTTAGCTTTTTAGAATTATTTCTTTCTAGCTTACTTATAAAAATACTTTGAACAACTCAGGATTCTGCACTGAAAAGAATTCACTAGAAAAAATTAATGAGCTTAAGGAATCAAAATCTATCTGCTGATAAACATATATTTTTAAAAAATTCAAACATGAGCATTTTCAATTCTGCTGTTTACCTATTTTTCAATCTCTGATCTCTTTCAATTTTTTGCTGGCGTATTTTATCAGTAGAAAGTGCTAAAGTGTTCAACATATTTTTGAAAGATAGCTGCAAAAAATGTGTTAAACATATAAAAAAACATAAAAAAATATAACACAACATAAAAACTTATAAAACATATAAAAATTGTACAATTCTTATAACAATAAATGAAATCCCCTATTAATCCCCCTTTTTCGGTGAAAAATGATTTTTTTACCTAAAATTGAACTACTGAACGGCTGTGGTCCCTGTTAATGACTTAATTGTTAATAAGTATGAAAATCAGGCTGTAAAACTTTCTTTCTAAATGTTAATACTTGATTACAAAATAATATTTTTCCAGCAACAGTAGAAAACAAATAACTTATAATAATTTTAAAATGATTGAAATCACGCAAAATCCCACTAATTTTCTATTCCCTCTTCAAAGATGACACTTCTGAATATCAAAAAAAAAAAAAATGTGAAAAAAAGAATTGGTCAATTTCGAGATATTGACCATTGAAGAATTTCGTAAAAAAACATTCAAAAATAAGCTTCAAGGCATCATTGAAATTGATTGAGACTCGAAAGTTCGGATTCCCCGGTAAACTTTGCATAAAACTGTGTACTTGTAATTCATTTAATGAACTCTAAGCAAAAGAATACAAATTATTAGGAAAACTTTTTACTTTTTTCTTTGCAGAGAATTAAAAAAATATTAAATATTATAATTGCGTTAACTCTTAAAGTTTTAGTACAGCGATTTGAAACTTGCGGTAATAATGCATAATTTGTGTATCCACATTTGTCAGTATTTTTTCATACTTTTTGTTTTTAATAATAGGGGTTGAATATATTTTTAAATTCATGAAGAAGGTAACGATTGCATGCGATGATTTGCTAGATTAGTCCATTAGACATGAACTGATTGAGATGGCGAAGGTTGGAGCCAGTGAAGATTACTTTGAAGAATATTTTGAATCATTCTGTGGTTCATATCGAGAAGATGAGGAACTTGTTGGAGCAGCTTACTATTCTCTTAAGCATTTTGAAGATATGTCGTGCACTAAACGCTTAGTAGAAAACATGTGCTTCGATCCGACGATTTGTATAAACGACTACAACCTGTTGCAGTGCGCCATCGCGTTAAATAGGCCCCTAAATCATGTAGAACAGTTGATTGAAGCCGGGTTGGATCCTAACCATAAGTCTCACACCAACCTCAAGCATCGGTTAACTGTTTCTATCATGTGCAAGCGTTTGTTCATTTTAGAAAACAAAGAAAAGTATTCACGTGTTGTAAATATTTTAGATTTAATGATTTTTTTTTTTTTGAAATTGAAGTGCTTCTGTATCGTACAGACTGTGTCTTCTTAGCATTGATAGGAATAAAGTTTGTTAGTACAATATAGTCGGAGAACAGTCTCAGAACAAGTCTTGAAATGCTGAGAAGACACAATCTTCTACTCAAGGAAGTAGAAGCAGAAGTAATTAAATTCGGTATTCAAGAAATTACGACTAGGACTACTATTAAAAGCTTCCTGCAAAAGCCAATAAAGAAGCAAGATATTGCAGCAATAAACAGAAGAGCTATGTCAATTTTAAAGCGCATAACCAGCATGTCTTCAATAATCACCCTGAAAAATGTACTTCGATATGAAATTAGTGCGGCGCGAAAACTTGCAGAAGAAATTAATCATATTGAGCACCATTGTCAAAAAAACCTCAACTTGCCACACACATAAAATGGAAGCTTTGAACACTTTTCAAACGATCAATTCTAAATTAAATGCCGTTAAATTGGAAAACTTTTAACTTGTATAAATTGAGCAGTTTACTCTAAATTTGAGAATGACTCAATAAATTTGTAAATGTTCAAAATTATTATTGTTTTGGGCAATTTCAAGTTGGAAATATTAAACATTAAACAATTTAACTTTCTTTATTAACTGACAACTTTTTAAATTACAAGTGCAATCATTTTACTTGTAAGTCGTTTCAAATCAATATTGTTCAATTGTTATTTATATATTAAAATTTAAACACTTTCACTTCAAAATTAAATTTTTTTTAATGGAACAATTAAAATTGTAACTTTCAAAGTTTAAATTTAGAACTCTGAAATGTTAATTATTTAAGGCTTTCTATTTCAAACAATTCATTTTCGAATTGTTTAGTTTTCAGTATTGCATTTATAATTGATCATTTGAAATAAACAGTCGAAAATGGCTAAATATTACAAAATTGTTATTTTTCTTAATTACAATTTTTTTAACTGAATCGGTTAAGAATGTGAAACAGTTTCATTTTTACAGTTAAAATCTGTAAATGGTTTAATTTTAAACAGATTCCGAATTGTCTTGCCAAATCAATTATTTTTTAATGTTTAATACGCGAACTGCAGTTCAAGTTGGAAAATTATTAATTCATTTATATTTACATTTGATCAACTTAAAACGTTATTTATCGAAAATTTTCAATTCCAAGCACTTTTAATTTTTTTCTTCAATATAGATGTTAGAATTACGCATCGTAAAATGAATGATTTCATAATTGAAGAAGCTAACGATTGAACATAACATTGAAAACAAGAGTTAAAATCCAACTTCTTTTAAATTGCATTATATCACGTAATGTGAAATTTTCAATAATTGAAGTGATTAGACAGATTTTTCTTGTAAAAATTTGATAAATTTCTGTTAAAAAAATCACTGTCATTTACCGGTTTTTTCGGCCCAGCGGCTTTCCTGTCAGGTTGGTTTCAATTGAATCTCCCCTTTTTCGGAACTCCAGTATAAAAATGACTTTACCTTTACAATTCTAATTTAAAAAGTGTTCAAATGATTAAATTTCTCAGCTTTAGAATTTTAAATTCTTCAGTTTTTATGCAGCTTAAAGGGATTTGGTTTTTAATTTTTTGTTTCTGAATTCGAAGAATAAATGTTCTATTCCCAACAATTTTTTATAATAATATAATATATAATACAGACAACAATATAAACGATCTTAAATTATGTCAGGACCTAGTAATTCGTCCAAAAGCCGTTGTTGTCAATTGCTTTTTGCAATCGGATGGTCATTGACAGACAGCAATTTTCGATAACTTCTGGCGAGTCTGTTAAGTTTTCCCAACTTTGAATGATCCGGTCAACCAGTTGTTGCTGATGTCGGTCACGTTCAGACCGCCAGGTCCTCACCATTATGCGTCAGACTTCCATGCAGGAGATCTGGGGTTCGATCCCTGCGCCGGGTGCCCATGGAAATTTTTCTATGTACTTCTACCGGGGCTTTGGTGGTTAGGAACCCACCCTAAACTGTATGTCCCCTCAGAAGAAGCTGGTGCCTTACCAAGGATAAATGGGCTCTTTCGAGGGCCTAACCTTGGGGATCGAAGCCGATTTTGAGAAGAGTCGAAAATAAGTCAGCGATCTTCTTGCGCTTGGGGCTCCTATGGGGGAACCACGCTCGATGGTCGCTGGCCGACTTCGAGTAATGAACACACACACACACACACACATTTACATAACACACAAGGACAGTGCTTCGAATCTGTGCATCTAACTGATGAACACAGAGGAATCGCTCCGTCCACCCTAGTCTGGCCGTATCCCCTCTCTGCGGCCTGTTAGGGAGGCTGCTGAATGGCAGAGTGGGTCCTACAAAGTAAGACGTCATTTACTGTGCGATAAGTATGCCTGGCACCTGAGATGTATAATCTCAGAACGTTGGTAAAAACGAAACACACCGAGATCCAAAAACACTCGGCGAAAGATGGCCAGATTCGGAGTACTGCCTTGAGAATAAACACGGATATGGCACAATAGGCTTTATAGCTTGAGCGCCAGGGGTGGGACCTCATGGGCCCCCCGCCCACATTACAACTAAGTAACTAATATCGGCGCAAAAATGATAGGCATCTGCCTTTGAAGCTTAAAAACTCAGCAAAACAAAAAGCTAGAGTAATAAGTTAATAGTCCAAGTTTAGAGCATCATTTCTCATACAAGAGGCAATGGGAAAAATTTGAAAAAAATCATGAATATAAGGAAAACACTTGTGAACAAATTGCAGTTGACCAATTTGAGAAATAATAAAAATTGTTGCTTAAAATTACAAAAATGTACAACTATAGTATCTTCAGTTCTAATGAAGATATTAAAGCGATTCAAACTCCAAACCGTAACGGACAGGCTCTGTAATTATTTACAATCTCCCGGAAGGATGTGATTGTTTTATTTTTTGTGAAAATCGCGATATTTCTAGGCATTTTGTTTTGTTTTGTTGGAAAGCAAGTGTCAGAAAGCAGCGGGGGTGCCTTTTTTTGCTACCGACCGGTGCTTCCGAAATTTTGCCGAGGCATTGACGCTTCTTCTGACCGGCAGCAAAAAAAATGCATCCCTGCTGGTTACTAACACTTACTTTCCAACAAAAAAATGTCCGAAAATATCGCGCTTTTCGTCAAAAATAAAACAATCACCTCCTTCCGGGAGATTGTAAATAATTACAGAGCATATCCGTTACAGTTGGAAGTTTGAATCGCTTTAATATCTTCATTAGAACAGAAGATAGTATAGTTGTACATTTTTGTAATATTCAGCAACAATTTTTATTATTTCTTAAATTTGTCAACTGAAATTTGTTCACAAATGTTTTTCTCATATTCATGATTTTTTTCAAATTTTATCCGTAGTATCAGTACTTTCAGTTGTATCATCTTCATTAGTTCTGCATCCAGAGTCTTGAGAGCAAGAGCATTTCGAACTGCACAATTTGCATTACAGCATTGAAGGTTGTGATTGCATTTTTTTGAAACTGTGCTGCACAGTTTTTTTTTAGCAGGGACAGCCCAGATCTTCCAAATTATACACGTTTTGCACATATTGGGCCAGCCATTTTTCCTTTTCGTGTCCTTTGACGTAGTCTGCACGAGTATCATGTAATTTTTTTCGGATTACAAGTCTTACTTCTTTGTAGGGTATGTCACCAGATGTCCATTATAGACAATGGTAATTGCGCGTCGACCATAAATTGTCACTCTTGTATTTGGCAGACAGCGAGTCCCAGTAATAGGGTAACTCAAATAGGTAGGCTACAGGCTGACCTTCTTCCTGAAGAGGAATTATAGCTAACTCCTTGAATACGAACTGGTTGATGGGCTTCTTGAAGCCTTGTACGTTCACGATGAACTTCATATAGCTGAAAACTGAACTCTATTGCTGAAATCATCTCTCTTTTATAACTTTTACCCCCGCCATCACGACTGACATTACCCCCCATATCTTAAATCAATTTCTTCACGCTACCATCAAGTGTCTGGTACTGAATCATACGGTCATGTATACTTACACACTAGGCTGCAGTTTCAGCAGGGAAATTCTTTAAAGATTCAAATTCCAAACGAACGTCCACTGAGGCCTGTTTGAGAACCTCATTTTGTTTTGAGCAATCAATGGCACTGACAGGAAGGTATTCTTTGAAATCATTTTTCTTTAACTTTGGTTCAGGCTCTTTACCGTAGTAGGTTTCCTGAAAGTTTTCATACATCTCATACTGCAGTGCACACTGATTATGGTTAATATCCAGATTCAAATTGCCATACGGATACTACTGTGAACTGAGGAACACCTTTACATTGGTTATATTGCAATTATCGAAGCGATTAGCATATCTGGCTAGCCTAGCCTTTCTATCTGCCAGGAAACCTAGTATAATGTAACGTGGTTTCGCCAACTGAGTTGACGTTTTCACAGTCCATATATGTCTTGAGGTGGTGGGGAGTAGAGGGTATTCATACAATTCTCATGAGCGAAAACTCATGGTTGTGAGCAAATATTTTACAATCAGGTTTAGCAACTGTATCTTTTGCTGATCTGAAGCTATTACATATATCATCCATTCCACTTTATGAATCGAGGTCTTAAATTGCTCTTCGTTTCCTGGCGCTTGTCGTGGTTGATCAATAGCATTCAAGTCACTGTGTGATCTTGTCAGGATAAGTTCATACTTTACGTTTACAAAGATCTTTCGATAGTCTTCAGCAAATCCTAGGATCATACTGAGTGTTATAGTGACATTAAAGTATCCCTCATTATTCGTAAGACGTTTTGCTCCTTCCGGGATGTCGAGCCATCCTGCATTCTCCATAAAATAAATTTTTCCATAACATTTGTTCAGGGGTAAGGGAGACTTAGTTTTGTACGGTGCTAGTGAGACCGGCATTCTTGCAACGATCAATCTCAGTACCATTGAGTTCTGAGCGAAACAGATAGCAGATGGCATTGCTCACTAGCGCTGTACCAGTAGCAGCTGTAACTCCATTAGGTCTTGTTAGTCTTCCATACACATGCAGTGAACTCTTGCTGGGCAGTATCCAGAAATCTTGATGATGGACGGCAATTGAAACTTCATCATTGTTGTTGAATGATGATGAGGCATAGGGCGTTGAGCTTCTGACTGTTGTTGTTTGGCTGCGCTATCATCGTTTATCGCCTTAGCCACACCTGCTGCTCCACCAGTAAGAGCTCCAAGTGCACTGAGTCTAGTAAAAATTGGAATCAGTGGCGAAACACCACTAACATTCGAAGGTATTGTCAGGACACGTGGAGTTTGCACTTGATGTTTATCGCCTACGCTTTTGACAGCTTCCTGTGCATATCTAATTGCAGACTTGATAACCACTTCGTATCATCGCTTTTTCAGCTGCATTTGTAACCTTTCTGAATGCTATTAGCTTATTTTTTGAAGATGGTTTCTTCTTCGAACTGGGTTTCCTGTTCTTTGAACTGGGTTTCCTCTTCGAATTGGTTTTGCTTCCTCGTAGAGGAAGGTTTGTAATGATCTAAATTTTCAAATATACTTTTTTGACATATTTTGATATAATTCGTTTTCAGGAGCTAGAAAATAAAAGTTAACAAAAATTGTCCGTGTGTGTGTATGTGCGTGTGTAACGTTTTTCTGTTCACCATATCTCGAAAAGTAAGAGAGCTGCGATCATGAAATTTGGATGAAGTACTCCGATTGATATCCAGGTCTGATAGGACTTTGAGCTAGATCGACCATTTAGAAGTAGCTTTTTCTTGCATTTAGAGATTTAAAAACAAAAAATTTACCTTGCTTACATAAAAAAAAACTTGTTTGATAATCAAAATACAACAATATTATAGCTAGCGTATTTGTTTGCGTCTCTGAAACGCATCGATCGACCTATTGTTTAATCTTTTATGACCTACCAGTTCCGAGATATGAATTTTCAAAAAGTGGTTTATTCTGTTGATATAAGAAAAACTTTCTTGATATTAAAAATACGACAATATTATTTTCAGTGTATTTGTTCATCTCCTCGAGAAGCATCGATTGACCTATTGATAAACCTTTTATGACCCACCAGTACCTATTTATGAATTTAAAAAAATGATGTATTCTGTTCATATGAGAAAAACTTTTTTGATATTTAAAATGCGACAATATTATATTCAATGTATTTTTTCATCTCCTCAAGACGCATCGATTGACCTATTGATAAGCCTTTTATGACCCACCAGTACCTATTTATGAATTTAAAAAAATGGTGTATTCTGTTTATGAGAATTTTTTTTTTTTGATATTCAAAACACGAAAATATTATATTCAGTCTATTTGTTCATCTTCTCGAGGCGCATTGATTGACCTATTGATAAACGTTTTGTGACCCACCGGTACCTATTTATGTATTTTAAAAAAATGGCGTATTCGGTTTATACGAGAAAACTTTTTTTGATATTCAAAATACGACAATATTACATATAGATTAATTGTTCGTGTCTTTGAGACGCATCGATTGTCCTCTTGGTGAACCTTTTATTACGGACTAGTACCGATTTATGAAGTTTAAAAAAATTGGTGTATTCTGTGTGCGTAAGTTTATACAAGGTACAGATCAACCGAACCCATTCGCACCGGCCGAGATATCAAGTACAAGAACTTTATTGCAAAAATGTTTAACGTATCACGAGAACGATCTTCAACTAGTGTAGGTTCCTTGCATCTGTCTATGGTAGCAAGAAAAAATGTAAAGACTGACTACGTTTAGTGGGACGACCCTAACGAACTAGTTGATCGCCTTCGTCTACTCCTAGCGTTTCAGGCTGCAGGCAGCCCTAGTCACAACAATGAAATTATATCAATCATTGCGGAACTGCGGGAAGCTGAAATCATATATTAGGAATGTACTCATAACGCTATCGTCAGTATCTCGATGAGTGTCGACTAGGGTGGTCCAAAAAACGCTTTTCGAGCTACAGGGCCAAATTTTTTTGGGATTGAAGAGAAGTAATTATTAAATGAAACCATACTGATAACTTTTATTTTTAACCCACCAATATCCTCCCCACAGCGCCCCAAATATGACCGAAAAATAAAAGAACTACATTTTTATGTATTATTCTTAGTTTTTAGCAATTTCCGTCGTCTTTTTCATACAAATAATTACTAATGGACAATTTGAATATTTCTCATGACTTTTTAAACAATTTTTAATTGTTTAAACAAATTTAACTTATTTCAACAATTATTTATTACCAAAAAATGTAAAAAATAATTGTATTTTCTGATTGAAATGTAATAGTTTGTTATTTTTTGGAGTAGTACATTTTTTTCAAAAAATTATGTAATCATTTGAACAATTACTTATTGTTTATTCTCAGAATTACTAAAAATTGACCCAGAGATGTCTAGTTTTTTCTGAAATTGGTATCCTATGCTACTT
The DNA here is from genome assembly GCA_011634705.1 of Andricus grossulariae. Classification (NCBI taxonomy): domain Eukaryota; kingdom Metazoa; phylum Arthropoda; class Insecta; order Hymenoptera; family Cynipidae; genus Andricus; species Andricus grossulariae. The sequence continues at coordinate 219,165,629 of JAABKJ010007545.1, read as the reverse complement.
TTCGTTGAATAATTATATAATTTTGATACATATCTTTTACTGTTTAATAAATTTCTATTTGTTTCAACAATTTTGATTTGCTCAAACAGTTTTTTTTCGATAACTTTGGAAAAATAAAATACGTATAATTATTTTTCTTACTGTATAGTGTATAGAAAGAATATATTAACCCTTTTTTAATTGTATGAATAAATATAATTGGTTTAAACAATTATTTTTCCAGCAATATTTTTTAAATCGTATTTTCTGAATTGAACATAATATTGAATGATTTCGAGGAATAGTAAATTCTGGTCAAAACGTCGTGTCATTGTTTAAACCATTTTTATTCGTTCAAACAGTTTTATAATAAAAAAATGTGGATCAATAATTCAGAAAATACGATTTAAAAACTATTTTTGGAAAAGTAATTGTTTAAACAAATTATTTTTGTTTAAACAATTAAAAAATGGTTAATATATTCTTTCTATACATGATACAGTCAGAAAAATAATTATATGTATTTTATTTATAGGTTCATCTCTTCATTATATTATTCATCTCTTCATTCTCTCTGTTATTCATCTCTTTGGTTACAAAATCCATATTTTTTTTATATTCATCTTTTTGGTAGAAAATTAATCTTCTTGGTTGAAAATTGACCTCTTTGGTTAAACATTCAATCATTTTGTTGAAAATGCCTATTTTTGGGTTACAAATAAATATAAATTATTAGGTTAAGCATCATACGATCAATCGAACTTACCTTAGTAAAGTTCAATCGTAATTATACGATGTGTCTTGTCCAAGTAGATCACTTGTAGTAGTGCCAGATGCTCGGTTATGGAATAGATCACGTATGAGAAAATGCAACCAAAAAGAAAATGGGGCAGGGAGCGAGTGATCTATTCGGGCGAGACACATCGTATAATTATGATCAAGCTTCACTGAGGTTTGATTTCGGTTACTTTCTTGGAAAATAACTCAAGAAAACAAAATAATGTTTTCATTCCAAAAACACTGAACAATCCGTTTATTGGTAAGCCTTAAGGCATAACGATCTTTAGAATTGAACAAAAAAATAGAACACAGAAAAAACATCACAATCGTATGAGTATGGGAAAGAAAAATACAAAAATAAGTTTCTTAGCGTAATAAGAATCATATCTCCTTCAGCTTAAAACCTTTCGAGCGAAATTTCTTTTCCCTAAAACTGGGCGATTGTAGAATAAGGCAAAGACTTTTGACGAGTCGGGCCAACACGCCGTCTTTCGAATGACATCGAGGAAACGCCGTTGCGTAAAGCCGCAGATGCAGCGGCATTTTTAATGCTGTTAGACGTAAAAAGTTTAGTCTATCCTGCTTTTCGAGAGGATCGTCCTTATCCATCTACTCAAAGTCTGGGCAAAGCAGGGCTCATGAGGCTTTCTCAAGGAGCTTAATATTTGATCTTTACCATTTGGTCTTATTTTGGACGTTCTCTCGATGTAGTTCATAGGCGTCGAAGCAGCGCACTGATCTTTACCATTTGGTCTATTTTGGACGTTCTCTCGATGTAGTTCATAGGCGTCGAAGCAACGCACAGAGATGGATGGTCCTTGATAAAAGATAGAGTCAATAAGGGCTGTTTTCCGTTGACGACTAAAGTTTTGATTCTGTCAGTTATTTTAATGTGAATAGCGTCCTATTGTTGTACAATGTTACTTAACTTCATCAATGTCATTGTTTGTTGTATTTGAGCTGTTGTAAGGGCCAATAATGTGATCAGCTTGAATGAAACTTATTTGATTGAAATTTTGTCGTTAGGATAAAGCAATTTTAAAGTGGGTAAGTACTGCCGTTGGGTCCCATGTAAAATCATATCGTAGACTCTGAGGCTTTAAACTGGACGCACCCTTGCAAAATCTGTTAATTATGGGATCGTTCCCAATATTCTGGTTGACAATTAACGCGATAGGCGAAATATCCTTCTTCTGGCAGAATTCCCAACACAGCTTAATTGGCCTCGCGTATTGCTTCAAAGACGCGGGAGCGAGACGCCAGGATAACCATTGGTTGAACAAGGGGAACCACGGTTGAGAAGCTCAAAACGAGAGAACTACAACCCCTTCTGCTTCGTCAACTTGTATCTTTTTTAAGGTACTTAGGGCTAACGTAAAAGGAGGAAAAGCATACAAAAATTTGTAATCCCAAGAGCGTGTAAACGCGTCGACAGTCTCAGCTTCTGGATCTGAAAACCATGAAATAAAACAAGAACATTTTGCAATAATATTTGAGGCAAAAAGGTGAATGTCGAAGTCTCCAAAAATACTGTTGATTTTCCTGAAAGCGTCTGGGGAAACAGTTCACTCTGTTTCCTGTGACATAAGGCGAATTACGGTTTTCCAATCTTCCAATTTAAAATGATTTGTTACGACAAACTGATTAAGTTTCTTTCATTTCAAAATTAATCTTTTTTCTACATTAGATCTGTCAACTAAGAAAGAGGAAGAAAGGAATTGATCTTTGCAAGGTGTAACCTTTGCAACAGCCTCTTTTTTCAAATACTTATCAATCTGCTGTAAACAATGCTTTTGATCAGAGAGTGAAAATGCAGGTTCGGGTAATGACTCGTACGACGAGTGCATTTGTGGTGATATTCTGCCACAAGGGGAGGAAATATTTTGATCTTCCTGCTACACTCACGTTTAACGACGATGGTATTGATTCTGCTTGCTTCTGTAAATGTTTTTGCTGCTGTTGTTTCGACTCAAGATTTCGCCGCCCAGTCCTCTAAGTCAATTTTGTATCATTCTTCTTGGCTGGGGTCCGGAAGCTTAAATCCCTTGTGGCGTCTGATCTGGACTAAAGGTAGGATCCTTTGAACTTATTGTTACTTTTTTCCCTTGTATATGAGTTTTGAGACAGCATCTGTTTGACGGCCTTCTTCGTAGCTTTGGTTGCTCTTAATCTGTCGCCGAAATCCTTACCCAGAAGGAAGATGTCCGAGAGGCTTTCCTCTATTAGAGTCTTTGCCGCATCAGACATATTGCTTCCCTGGGCCACGAAATATTTTCTAGATTTTGATTTACAAAAAAGGTGTCAATGCATGAACGTCCTGTGTCGCCGGCTAAATTGATCACGCGAATGACGTCCAAGACCAAGGCGCCAGTCTCATTCTTCTTTCCTGACATTAGCTCCGACAAAGCCAGACCAATGGCGCACGAAATTGACACCCCCAAGATTGCCCGGATTTCTGGATTCCGAATTGGTGCCGAGAGCAAAGGACAATTAGATAGCGTTGGGTATTTCTTGAAAAGTTCTTCTTTCGTCTCCTTTGACAACCCTTTTTGCACAATGATAGGCCATTGTTTTGCTAAAAAAATGCAAAGGTAGACAATATCTTCTTTAATCTTTCCTGTCTCGTTAGGCAATTTTTCTATTATTTCTGGAAACTTACGTGTTTGAGAAGGTTCCTTTGAGGGCGAAAGCTCAGCACCACGCTTTCTGACTCTCGGTGAGCGAGATCGAGACCTTTCACAACTCGAATAATCGGCGGTCGAACCTCTAGGGTATCGCTCTTGCCGTCTGCTTGCCGTCTCCTCTTGATTCAACGGAGGCATAACTCCGCTCACGACGACGATGACGCTTTGGCGAATACTGACGATAGCGATGTTCTCTTTCCCTCGAGGTCCCTTGATTTCCCGAAGAAAAATCACGCCTCCATCTTCGGAACTCCTATGACGCGACGCGAGAAATTTGAGGCTAGTTTCGGTACGCGCGTATTGTTCTTGTAAAACTTGCATTTGAGCAAGTAACTGAGCTTTTTTTCGGTGAACTCGATTGTTCAAAGACATTTTGGGATAGCGATTTGGCTATTCTTGAAAAATCGCGAACCCAAATTAATACAAGTTTTAGAAAAAATGATAAGGCTTTCTGATCATAACCCCAGAACAAAAACGAATGAAGATCGGGTCATAGTAGTGGGCGGAGCCTCCGTATGACGTCGAAATATAAATGTATTAAATTTTTCATCCTTTAAAATTTGTGGTCATGACAGAGCAGCTGGCGCTACTACAAGTGATCTTGAGGACGAAACACTTAAGTATAATTCATCTATGTGCATTTACTATTTGCTTTAGTAAACATTTTTCTTACGTAAGATTTTTGAATCCCTTCCCCCATTCACTCATACGCGACCGAAATATTTTACACCTCCTTTTCCCCGAATCGTCCTACGTAATTTGTCGATGAACCCTGCTAAAATTTTGTATGACTGTTGTCACTAAGTCTTTACAATTAATTTGGAAACAAACGTTTTTTCCTATTATTATTGACCCGCTATGTGTAATGGTGATTTTATACCCTAAAAAAACGTATGACTGTCACTGATGGTGAAGAATTGGTCAGTGAAAGTCAGGGAATTTTTAAATTGGGATTTTTTATCAACCCTGAGGAAGCATCTGACAATCCCTTTTTGCTCTCTTGTATTTGACACTGCGATTCCCATTGACAAAATGGGGCTAGGTCATCCTCTGCCCGCAAAAGAAAAATATGCTGGAACAGAAAAATATGCCGGAGAAGAATACACAAGGAAAATTTACGCTTCTCTTTCTTGTTGCAGAATTGAGTTCACAGTCTGACTGTCCACCCGGCACTTTCCGTTGCGAACCATCTTCTTCTCCTGAAAAGTCTCTTTCATTTATGTTGCAGAATTGAGTTCACAGTCTGACTTGATTACACTTTGTTACATGAATACTAATTATAATTCTAAATAATATTTTTTCCTGCCAGGCCTCATTCTTCGGTCAGGTCTTCTCTTCCAGGCGAGCTTACTCTTCGTGCCAGGTCCAGGTCTCCTCCTGCCATTCGTTCTTCTTTTGACATATTTGGATTAGCTTTTGAAGAACTTAGATTTATGCGGCTTATTCCCAGAACGAATCCGAACCAGCAATTCGAAATTCGAAGATACACTTTTCCTAGCGACAAGCAAATTCATTTGTTCGGCAAATATAGAAGCATTGAGCCGATTCCAATCGAAGAAAGACTGGTGCTATCAACGTCCAATGGTGACGTTATAGGAATATTGGAGAGGAAAAATACAATTATTCGTGGAATATATAAATTAAGAATTGATGTTGAGAAGGGATCTGAGATCAAAAAACGGGTGAAAATAAACATATATAGTGGCGTGATTCAGGATATGACTTTTAGTGGCTGTTTTCATTTTGTTCTTTTCAATTTTCTGGAATTTTGTAAATCACAATTTTCAAATGAGGAATTGTAGTTTCAAATATTTTTCTTTCTGAATGCGTAAATTTAAATTGTAAATGATTCTTTCATAATAAGGGCAACAGTTTTGTTATTGATGTTCTAACCACATTTGAAAAATAATATTTATAACCCCTTAACCATATGGCTTCAAGAAAAGAAAACTTTTCTTAAGATCCCTGGGGAAATTTTAAATTATTTTTTATTTCACGAAATCAATTTTTAAAGATTTGAAAGACTTTCCTACATTTTGTGAATAATTAAAGTGGTTTAAAAGATGTTTGAAAATTCATTTCTTATAGTAGAATTTGCATTTTTTAATTAAAAATGCAGTGTTTTGATTTAAAAATAATCTGGTTTGGTTGAGGACTCAACTATTTTTTGCCTTGCAAAACATATTAAATCATGTGACATCTTTAAGAAGGTTTAAAATTCCTTGATTCAAATATTTGAAATGTGATGAAGCTCTCCACAATCTCTTAAAATAGATAAATATATTATCGTAAAAATCTGCTAAATTATGTAGAAATTGTTTGGAATCCCTTAAGTATAAATATAATTGAACTTTTTCGTCAAAGTTCCCTAAAATCTTCTAAAATCTCGCCAATTCTTTGAAATAATTGAGGTTTTATAAAATCCCTTAAAATCTTGTGACCCCTTTCCAATTTCTCTGAAAGCTTTATAATCTTTGAACTAGCTAGAAATTTGTAGAAATAATTAAAGACTCTCGGAAAATAAATAATAGATTAATTTTCTACTGAATAAAAAACGATTTCTTAATAAAATACATCAATTTTTAACCAAATAATGGAATTTTTAAGCTAAAAAGACAAGCTTTCAACAAAAAAGTTGAATTTTTAATCAAATAATTAAATTTAAACAACAAAGATTAATTTTAAAATAAAGAAGATTAATTTTCTACAAATGAAAAGACAAATTCTCAACAAAAAATATCAATTTTTAATCAAGGAGTTGAATTTTCAACCAAGAAGATTGCTTTTTAAAGAAAAAAGGCGAATTTATAACCAAATACATACATTTATAATCAAATAGTTGCATTTTGAACCAAGAAAATCAATTTTTTACCAGAAAAGCCGAAATTTAACAAACTACATAATGTGTAAACATAATAATTGAATTTTTAAACAAAAAGGATCAATTTGTACCCAAAAAGGAATCGGTTGAATTTTCTTCAGAAAAAATTAATTTTGAATACAAAAGAAAATTATCTTCCACAAAATAATTGATTTTTCTACTGAACTAGTGAATTTTCAAGACAAAACGACGGATTTTCGATACAAAACAGTTGAATTATCAATCCAAAAATGTGAAGTTTCAACCGAAAAGTTTATTTTCAGTTAAATAGTTATATTTGAAGTTAGAAAAAAGTTTTTACCTCAAAAAAGGGTATTTCAACAAAATACATGTAACCAAAAAGTTGACTTTTCAACCTAGAAGATTATTTTTCTTCCAAAAAAGACGAATTTTCAACAAAGTACATAAATTCTCAACAAATAATTGAATTTCTAAACTAAAAAAATAAATTTTGAAACAAAAATGAAATGACCGAATCCATTTCAAATCAGGCAGGTTCTACATTTGAAGTCGCAGAATCTCTCAGGGCCAAAATATGTTGTTTTTTTAGAGGCAATTAGGCGATACATATTTTTGCGATTTGTGAGAAATTTTTTTTTTACGAAGTCATGCGTATTTGAATTTTTTGCTTTGTTTAAAAAATAATCACAATTTTTCATTCGAATTTATATAATTTTCATAATGTCTTTTGATCTCAATAGTATATTGTGTATCGAGGGCGTAAAGAAGGCTATTTTGACGAGTGTGAATTTGCTGCCCGAGTGAAGTGAAGGTGGCAGTCACACGAGGCAAAATAGCTTTACGCCCTTGATACACACCATACTTTTTGTCCGCCTCACGTACTTTTCAGAAGGGAGACTACGGGTCTAGCAATACAATTTTTTCAAAGATAAAGATCAATTTCTCCATATTCTCACTTGCGGGGTGCAGTGTTTGTGTAGCGGGCGTAAAGTTTCATGTAGCGGGCGTAAAGTTTTATGTTGGCCCGGCGGTGGAATGCGCATGTGCGAGCGTCACTGGGCTAGAAGCCGCCACATTACGCCTGCTTCACGTGCATGCAATGGCGCGTTTTCAAGGTGGGTCGGACAAAAAAGTGTTTTTATTTATCTACTGGTCAATTACGTTCTGTGAACCACGGGATATTTGAGCTACATTTGTCAAAGGTATGGTCAATCTACACGTCTAGGTATTGGAAATTGGATTAATATGCAAAGAAGGTTAGTCCATTTAAAGGGACAAGGTACCTTTCGTGACAGCCTAAGCATATGCCCTCCCTAAAGTTGACAAACCAGAATTAAAATGAAAATTAATTGTCTTAACTATCAGTTCTCCATCTTACAATTTAGCAAAATTCTTATCTAATCTCCTAAAGACAGTCTCTGGAAAAACTGATTCATTTCTAAGAGATAGTTGGAGCTCTAAAGAAAAAATTAATAATTCTATTTTCCTAACACACATTCACTTGTTTCACTAGATATTGTATCTATGTTTGAAAACATTCCTTTAGATTTAGTTTTGGACGTTATAGAAGAAAAATTACAAGTACATAGAAATTTAACTAAAATATCAAACTCAGAGATTTTAATAGCTGTCCGAACGGTTTTTAATAAAACTGCTTTTGCATTTATTCAAAAATTTTATAAATTTAAATTAAGCTTCAAACCACTTTTCTTTGAGCGTTATGTGGATGATATTTTTAACATTGTTCCTACAGATAAAATCCAAGAACCAATTACAACATTCAATAGTATAAAAAAATCTCCATAGTCTACTTTGGAAATAGAAAACAATAATACTCTAAATTTTGTAGATCTGTCTATCAAAAAAACTAAAAATGAAAATTCAATTACTAATTGGTTTAAAAGACCGTCCTGGTCAGGCCAATATTTGAATTAATATTCTCACCATTAATTTAGTTAAAAAATTGGATTAATTAAAGGCTTAATTGATAGATGCATTAAACTAAGTGACATTAATTTGAGAAAAGAAAACTTAGACCAATTGAAAATTACTTTGCAAAAAAATAATTATCTACTACCGCTAATTGAAAGAGTTATCACCGAAATAGTACATGAAATTTACAATAGCTCAATCAAGAATAAAAAAAAAGAACAAATGGCTTGAAAATTATAGACAAACTGACTTACGGGTTTCATTACCTTATGTACAAGGTTTATCAGAGAGATTAAAGAATGCCTTGAAAAAGTTTGCTATTAATGTGGAAAAAAAACTCTTATAAAGGAAAATTCTGGAATCAATTTTCATAAATAAATATATAAAAGTATCTATTAATTTAAAAACTGAAATTCTTAACGTGAATCAATATTATAATAGCATCATCAATTAATTCAAATTCCCATTGTATTTAGCGCACTTTTCATTTGAAATTGTTTTTGTCCATCTATCACTACAACTTTCTGAGGCCTTATATTCATTTATTTACTGTCTACGTCACATCAGCTTGTTAGCTGTTTTTACAGCACTTTTAATTACAAAAATGTGAAATCTTTTGAGTATATTGGGAAACTTTTTTTTATATCTATAGTTTCCCAATACTTCTTACTTTTTATAATAAATGATTTACTACGAATTTTTACATTTTGTTGTTCGCTTCGGCGTTATATTGATTGACTCCGAAAATTGCCACTAAGGTACAAATTTATCTTATACATCTAATTTATATTTTTGTATGTATTTTTTATTATTATTATTTATTCATACTCTTATAACATATATTTGTTTCTGATCAAGGCCAACAGATGAGGCCGAAACGTCAAATAATAAAAGGGAATTGCAACTCGATTTCTTTTTTATTTATTTTTTCTAAATAGATCGCAAGACCGAAATAAAAAAGGGAAAACTTTGTTCAAATGTATGTAAAAGTGTCAAAAACGTGAAATTTTGTGCTTTTTATATGATAAAAACGGATTATTAATTTTTTCGTTTGTTTAAGAATTAAGTTTTAAGACTTTTAGACTAAAATTTCATTAGGTTTTTTTTTCATGAACAAGAATTTCTTAAAAAGAATAAAGCAATGCTTTGAAAAAAATTGCAAATGCAAATAAATTTGTTTAAATGTTTTTAAATTTCATGTAAATACAATGTTCCAAATGTTAGTATTCATTCGTTTAATATTATATATATTTATTCTTTATTTATTAAAAATTGAATATTGTTCACAAATACACTTTTTTATTCTCCAACTTTATCAATATTTATTTATTATTGATTTCAGAGTTACTAATTTTTCAGATAAAAAAAAAATATCCAGAAAAATGTTTCATTTTCTCATTCTCTACAAGCACATATTTAAAAAAAATTATTTTGGTGACTTTTAAAATTTTAAATTGTAAAACGATCGGACAATAATTATTTGGCTGTTTGCAAACAGCAACTATTCTTAACTTATTGTAAGCGAACATTAATATGTGTCATATTTCACACAAAGGTTATTGATTTTAAATACCCAATCGTTGCGAATCACGAAAAAATTACTTTTGTTCATTAGTTTGTTTATAACATTTTAAAAAATTTGTATTGCTTTAACCCACTGGAAATTATTTTTAGTCAGTTGTTACATTGATTTATGACCTTTTTTGTAATGAATTCGAAAGTCTTAATATAAATGATATCACTGAAAAGTTAGACAAAAAAATTAAACTTTGTTGTTAAATAAAAATTTTTATCTAGTTTGAGTGAAATATTCACAGTCAATCATTTTACTTAGAAGACGTGAGGTAATTAAAAAAAACATCGAAATTCGTTAAGAATTGTACTTTCGGGCGATCACAAATGTAAATAAATGTTTCTAAATTTTATGTACATACCGTGTTCCAAATAGTAGTATTTATTCGTCTATAATTATGTATTTTTATTTATTCTCTGTTAATTCCTCATCAAATATTGTTCAAAATAAATACACTTTTTCATTCTACAACTTAATCAATATTTATTTATTCTATAAATGCTATTCTTTATAATATAAATCGCTAGAAATATTCGACATATTTGTAAAAATAGATAGTTTTTTTATTATAATTAATTTTTATAAACGTCTTATAATGAAACAAAATAAATTATTTTCTAGCTTTAAAAAACAATATATATAAATTTTTATAATTTAGTTTAATTAAGCGTTAATTTGAATTTTCACTAATTATGATAAATGTCAATAAAAAAAAATTAAATTGAAAAATACTATTTTCACAGTTTACAATATTTAATTCAAATTAAATTAAATTTAATGTTCACTTTGTAGAATTATTATTGGTACTCTGTGAAAAGTGTATTCGTGTTTAGTCATCAAAATAATGTTTTCTTCGCTTTTCATTAGTATTTATTAATTTATTGGATATATAATATGCTACAAAATATTTCTCCGAAATAAATATATGCAAAAAACCGCGCGTAGAATGGTTGGGGAGGAGAGAAACTTTCGCCTCGAAAAGCGCGTAAAAGGAGGGTTGCCAACTGATAAAATTCAAATATTCGAGCTGATCGAAACTGCCGGTAACTGTCGGCTTGTGTGAATCATTACCTTTGATGATCTACGTTACCGACAGTTTCCATCAGCACATGAATTTTGTAAGTTGGCAACCCTTCTTTCACGCGCTCACCGAGGAAAAAGTTTCTCTCCCACCTGCAGTGCTACGCGCATGAAACTAAACTTCCGCTCGTCGGTGTAAAACCGACCATTGCCGGCCTAAAAGTACAGCCAGCGCCGCCACTCGGCCGTCTTCCAATCTCATGACACATTTATTCTACAGGCCTTTATAGGAGAGCCATCCCCCTGTTTAAAACGAATTCAGTAACAATTGTCATGAAATGTAAATGTGAATATAAAATCTAAAGAAGTATTCGAATATTCATTAGTCACATTGTTTACCAAATTCTTTATGATTAAAATAATTAGTTTTTCGTCTAATTAGAAAATATGAGGCTTGCTTATATTCTCGTGTCACCCTTGGTGGGTTTCCTCAATTCTATTGGTGAATATACTGACATAATATATCTATAATTTTTCAAAGTGTATTTGATTTTTTCTGAAATTAGTACACATTTAATCTGAATTTATTCCGGTGGAATCCAGAACTATCGTGTTATAAAAAATTGAATTCTATAAGTGTCCCTATTGATACAAAATTCGTCCCATATGGAACACATCCTGACGTAAAATGTTATCATTTTTTGGTAAAAAATTCATCTTTTTGTCAACAATTTTATTTTTTGGTAAAAATGTAACTGTTTTGTTAAAAATAAATATTTTTTGTTTGCAAATTCAACTGTTTTGTAGCACATCGTCTTGTTGAAAATTAATCTATGTTATTTCAAGAATGATCTGTTTTGTTGGAAATTCGTCTTTTGATGGTTAAATTTGGAAATAGTCCGAAAAAAATATTTTTTTTTTATTGGAAATTTAACTATTATGTTGAAAATTCGTGTTTAGGTTAAAAATTAATTTTTGACAATAAAAATGTAACTATTCCATCTTTGGTTGGAAATTAATTTCTTTGGTTACAAATTTAACTATTAAATCGAAAATTCATGTATTTTGTTCAAAATTCATATTTTTTGGTAGAGAATCATTCTTCTTGGTTGAAAAATTATCTCGTTGCTTGAAAATTTATCTTTTTGGTCGCTAATTCAGCTATTTGGTTGAAAATAAATTTCTTGGTTGAAGATCTTAAAGAGTCATCAATTTAGTTGCAAATTAATTTGGTTGATTAAAAATTTAACGATTTTGTTGAAAATTCACTTATTCGTTGAAAATTCTTCTATAATGGTAGAAAACTAATATTCTTGGTTGAAAGTTCATTTCTTGGGTAAAGATTTGTACTGTTTTGTTGAAAATTCATTTTTTTTGTTTCTTAACAGTTTAATTGTTTGGTGCAAAATTTAACTATTTGATTGAAAATTAGTGTATTTTATTGAAAATTTGTCTTTATTGGGTTCAACTTTCAATTAATTTGGTAAAGAATTTAAATTTTTGGTTCCAAACGTCAACTTTTTTGTAGAAATCTTTTTTTTGCTTAAAAATTCAACAAGTTTGTTAAGAATGAATGTCGAATTGAGCTTGTTGTAATTCAAAATTTTAATGTTTTTGGCTAAAATATCATCTGCTACGCGTTTCTTTGAGAATTCATTTTTACAGATTGAAAATTCACCGTCTTGATCACAAATTGAACTATTTGGTTAAAATTTAACTATTTGGTTGAAAATTCATGTATTTTGTTGAAAATTCGTCTTTATTTGGTGAAATTTGAATTACTTTTGTAGACAATTTTGATTTTTGGTTTGGAAATTCATTTCTTTGGTTGTAAATTTAACTGATTCGTCGAAAATTCCCTTTTTGGTTAAAAATTGAACTATTTTATTGCGAACTGACGCAATTTATATTGTTCGGTGAAAAATTTATATTCTTGGTTAAGAAATTATTTGGCGTCTTAAAAATTCCTCTTTTTGGTCGCAAATTCATTATTTGGATACAAAAAATAATTTCTGAATTGAAGATCATGAAGATTCAACAATTTAGTTGAAAATTCATTTTTCTGGTTAATATTTTAACATTTTTGTTGAAAATCCATGTATTTTGTTGAACATTCATGTATGCTGCAGAAAATTCTTCTGTTTGGTAGAAAATTAAAATTCGTGTTGGAAAATTGATCTCGTTGGTTAAAAAATCACTCCTTGTTCGAAAATTTCATTGTTTTGTTGAAAATTTGTTTTATTGGTAAAAAATTTAACCAATATTAATAGTTTCATGTACTTTGTTGAAAGTTCGTCTTTATTGGGTTGTAATATCAATGACTTTGATAGAAAATTTATATTATTGGTTTGATAATACAACTTTTTTGTTGAAAATTTATTCTTTCGGCTTTAAAATTAAAGAATTGTCTTAGAACTTAACTTTTTTCTAGTAAAAAATTATTCTTCTTAGTGAAGAATTCACCTTTTGGGATAAAGTATCAACTATGTGCTTGAAGATTCATCGTATTTGTTAAAAATGTGATACCTCTAAGTTGTAATATGTATATGTGGTTTTACTGTTTTCTTTAGTAAAAATTTTTCCTACACAAGATCCTGCATATAGTACTGCGATTCCAGTTGACAAAATGAGGTTTGGGCATCCTCAGGCCGCAAGAGAAAATTATGCTGGAACAGAAAAATATGCCGGAAGAGAATACTCAAGGAAAATTTAATCTTCTGTTTCTTGTTGCAGAGTTGAGTTCACAGTCTGGCTGTCCACCCGGTACTTCTCGTAGAGAATCTTCTCCTGCTGAAAGGTCTCTTTTATTTATTTATTTAATCATTAAAATTTTCTATATCAATATATCCATTTTATATAAAATTCATAAAATTGTATTCCTTAAATTCTAATTATAATTATAAATAATATTTCTTTCTACCAGGCCTTATTCTTCGGTCAGGTCTTCTTCTGCAACCGAGCTTACTCTTCGTGCCAGGTGCAGGTCTCCTCCTGCCACTCATCCTTCTTTACTCATATTTGGATTAGATTTTGAAGAACTTAGATTAATGCGGCTTATTCCCATGACGAATCCGAACCAGCAATTTGAAATTCGAAGATACACTTTTCCTAGCGATAAACAAATTCATTTGTTCGGAAAACTTAGAACCGTTGAACCGATTCCAACTCAAGCAAGACTGGTATTATCAACGTCCAAAGGTGACGTCGTAGGAATATTGGAGAGAAAGAATACAATTGTTCGTGGAATATATAAATTAAGAATTGATGTTGAGAAGGGATCTGAGATCGAAAGACGAGTGAAAATAAACATAAACAGTGGTGTGGTTCAGGATATGACTCGAGAAGAAACGCAGGAATGTCCCTTAGGTGGGGAGCGCCCAATCTTGAAGCATTTTAGAATAACACATGTTTAGGATCTCTAGGTAAGCTAACGGACGTCCCCGAACTCTTCTGTTGTTGAATAATTTAAAAAATTTTCATTTTGCTGAATTTGATTAATATGAGTGTATTTTGAGATACAACAGAGACCTACACTATCGGAATTGCAGAGACCTCAAAAGCAAATCCTAACCTCCAAATAGTGCATATAGAGAAAATTTTGATTCAGCAGAATAAAATTTGTTTGCTATTATCCCTCAAAATAAGAGTTCCGGGACGTCTGTTGTTCTATTTTATAGCATCTCCAAATACAGTTTTAAATTTTTTCAATTTTCGTTGACAAAAACCCGGGGGACCTGAATTCGATTTACCACACGCGGAAGTATCACATGCCCTTAATTAAAGAATATCTAATAGAATGTTCTGAGCAATTTGCTGGATGTGTGTATGTCACATTTTTTGGGAACACTATAACATGAAGATGGTTTCGGATAAATTAATGAAATTTGAAGGACATATTTTCATCACAGATATCTCAAAGCTGACAAAAGGATTCATAAAAATATTCGTTACACTTTGCATAGCATTTTATAATGTTTAAGAAGGGGTGTTTATAGTAAAAAATTTCTTATTCACATAATTCAAAATTGATGCCAGAATAGAATTGATTCCTTGGTTTCCGACAAGAGAATTGACTTATAATATTTATACATTTCATTAAAGAGTAAGGACACTATGGTCATTTATTATAGTCAAAATACCTTTTTTTATAGATGAACATTTTTCATTAACATAATTCAAAATTATAGCAAGAACGAAAAAGATTCTTTTATTTGAGATGAATCGATTGACTTACAATACCGTCTAGGAGTAAGAGAACACCTAAAAAACTATCGATTGAAAACATTTCCTCAATTATCTCAGGTTATCTAATTCTGCGTCAAATAAACCCTATTCAAAGTATTTTTAATGTAAAGAGACTGATTTAGTCAGGGAGAAATTTGGGTATAATATCTGATTTTTGGCAATTTTCATAATTTAGCTTTAACTTCTGGCAAAATCTAGGAAAATGTTAACTTGTTCTCGAATTATCATCAAAAATGCAGAGGCGTGTGCAAGACAAAAATCTATCAGTCGAGTTAATGGAACGTGTCGAAAATTCCTAATTTTGAATGGATAAAATTGGTTGAGTATGTGTAGAGAATTTTTATTAGGAGGAATAAGAAATTGGAAAAGGAATGTGAAATAAACAATTACGAATTCAGTATACATATTCATTCATTTATTAGAAAAGTGCTTGATAAGACACCCCAGCGGCTGCGCCCGACTTTAAGATAGCTGCACTAGTATTCACCTGCAAAATTTTTTCAGTACACAAGGAAAATCGCAGTAAAACCCGTGTATAGTACATCGGACTTAAATTCGAGCTGGCGACGCGACGGAGCGAATCATATCTGACTATACAATTTTGGACAGTCACTGTTAAATAACTGGAGCTTTCGTGAAAACAATACTTCTTACGGAGCTAGTATACGGATCCACTGAGACTTAAACTCTTGTCCTGCCCGCGCTAAATTACAGGGGCGAGTGTGCTAACCACTAGACAAGACCTGCCCAGCGAGGAGAAATTTCTGACCGAAGCAGATGTTGCACTTTCACATCCATTTCTTCTGAAGAACGGTCGACCTCTCCTAGAGATATTTCATATCTTTAAGACTAGACTATGTCACTAGAACGACAGATGATCACCATAGATGACTATACCTGATACCACGACTCCATTTCTCTCCCACTCCGGTCAGGAATTTTTTCTCTCTCAGGAGGTCTGCACTAGACCACAGTGTCGGTTAGTGGGAATTATAATAATAAGGGTTGAATCAGAGCTGACTTAATTATGTGCCAGTGTTTGACCAGGGCTGAGCTAAGTATGGACCATTGCTAGGCCACAGTTGGGAAAACCTTGGCCCACGATTAGTTTATCTTTTCAGATTAAAAGAATCGTCCAGGCAGACGGCTAAGGACCGAGCCCATGGCGAGACTTCGAAGAATGGCAGCGTTCATATTATGTAGTTTCGGACGCTCGGCAAGATACAAGTTATCTGAATCGTGGTAAGGTAAGTAATAATAATTATTCACATTATCCCACTCCCATGGTTGAATAGTACCGCTTGGTATTATTACATGCTGCCGGGTTCCGTTGCGTATCTTAATTTCTTCATATTTGTTATTTATATAAAATGCGAATGGATAAAAAATCGAATGATCTAAGACTGCTCCAATGATGAAATCACCCTCTATTGCTACGTAAAAAGGATGTTCTGGTAACAGCTGAATATCATCGGGAGGTGAACGTTTGTAACAATAAACATCAAGCTGAATGTTTGATTCCTGATTACGATGCCTACGCAGTGATGCTGGAGGACTAGGTGATTCTGAAAAAAGAAAATATAAGCAGGAAGCTAATTACTGTACTAATTATTCAATTATTTTTCGGAAATAATAGTTTTTTCTTCACAAAAAAATTAGGTTCACGATTGCTCATGAATATTCTCTATTGACATAAATTTCATAATCTTGCCGTTCAAAAATACGTCACACTACGTAAAACCTTGGTTGTGGGGGCGGTCAATACTGTTTCTATGTTGTCTTACATGTTAGAGGGGGGTACATGGTCAAAAATATTTGTTACGTAATATTTTTCAAGTCGGCGAATCTCTCAACAACACAAGTTGAACAGATTTTTTTGTAAACAGCTGTTTGTCAGCGCAATCTGAATGAAAAAAGTGTGTTACTCAATTGATAATTGTAAGAGTTTTACTTGTAATTTAACCTGATAAAAATAATAGCACTTTATAATTTTAGTGTTAGTATTAAATCCACGCTCTACGTCGCGTTAAGGCACTGTACCGTTCTATGTCTGTTTCGTCAAGTTTTCAGGAGAGCCATTGCAAGATTTAAATACGTACCAAAATTTAGAAATACGGACGAAAATTATGAAAATGGTTGTCAAAATTCATGTTAGCTAATATGAAAAGGTTAATAATAAGCAGTGCTGTTTTCTCAAAATGCAAGTATTTTGATAATTATTGAAAGACATGAAGACATTTTAATAATTATGTTTAACATATAATTGAAAGAATTCGTTTACGTTTTAGATGTAAATATTTGTATTAATAATTTGTATGATAGAAAATATATAAATATAATCTGAATGAAATTTGAAAAAATATATTGATGTATGCGTTACAAATATCTAGTACTTTTCACTCAATAATGTAAAAAAACAGGAAACTTAATAAAATTTATGGTTGAAAATTTGTAAAATAATTCATGTATTCAAGTGTGTGTTCTCAATATTATTTTTAGTTTTTCTTTCTTCATAGGACACTTTTGTCGATAACATTATTAAAATGTGCAATATGAGATAACAAACTTTTTGTGGTTCTCTCAAATATTGATGCATGAAAGTTAAAACCTAGGAATGATTTCATACTTATAGAAATAATAACTTAAACATAAAAATATGAATATACAGTGTATTAAAGTATAAAAACACTTAGCATAGTAATACTTCTCAATTATATCTACTATGTGCGAAATAAGAAATCCTTAATGATCCTTAAATCATTAGTACCAAGATTTAGCGTTGCCAACACAATAAACATAAAACTTAAAACTTCTCTACAGTATCAATCATTATTTCGAATTTTTATGTTTCTTGTACTGATTCTAAATTTTTTCAAATGAGCTATCATTTTCGAAAATGGAAGCAAGTAACCAATTTCGTTTTTTTTTATCTCTTTAAATACTTTGTAGAAATACGAAATATTTCAACAGAAGATGCAGAATGATCTGTTCTTTTATGTTATAATAAAAAGTCAAAATCGTCAAAAATGGACCTGGAGCGGTACAATGACTAAACGCGACGTGGAGCGATACACCGCCCAAACGCGATGTGGAGCAGTTTGTAATAGAGACGTCGAAATGTAATAATCATAAATTGACAAAATAATAATGATAAATATTTAAAATATGAGGAAGTAGTACTTTTCAAGTATTAAAATTAAATTTTTATTTTTAGTTGAACTCATAATTTATTTTATTTGAAATTATTCTTCAATCTATAAATTATCAAAATTTTTATTGATTTATTACTATGTTCATTTATTTTACACCTTTTTACACTTAAATTTAAAGTTTATTAATAAAGCTCAATAAGATAATCCCCCTGATTTTGGCTGAAAGTTCATTATTTTTTATTGAAATGTCCACTATCGAATTTTTAGTTAGGAAGTCATCTTTTTTGGTTCAAAAATGTATTATTTTTTAACAGTTCCGCAATTTTGTTATAAAGTCATCCTTTTTGGTTGGAAATTCAACTTATTTTTTCAAAATTGGTCTTTTCGGCTCGAAGAATTGACAATTTGATTAAATTTTTTTTTCTCACGTAACTAAAAAATCTTGCTTGGTTGAAAATTCAACTATTTTGTTAAACATGCATCCTCTTAGTTTAAAAATTCATTCTTGTAAAAACTTCATCGCTTTTTGTTAGAGATGAAGCTTTCTGGTGAAAAATTAAATTGTTTTGGTTGAAAATGTAATTCTTTTTGATAATTCACATTTGCGTGTTGAAACTTCAACTGCTTCGTAGAAAAATATATTATTTGACTTCAAGTTGAAATATTTAGTTAAAATTTAGCTTATTTTGTTGAAGCATCATCCGTTTAGTTAAAAATTCGTTCATTTCTTCAAAAATATAACTCTTTTTTTAATTAATTTTTTCTTGATTAAAAATTAATTTTTTTAAATTCAAAATTTGACTATTTCATTTTTGTTGAAAAATTTTTTCACGTTGTTGAAAATTTAACTATTCTGTTGAAAATTCGTGTATTTTGTTAAAACTTCATTTTTTATCTTTGAAAACTAACTTCCTTGGTTGAAAATGGAACAATTTGGTTGAAGAGGGATAGCAGGATAACAATGAACAAGCTCCCCCGCCTGGATCTGGTTGAGATTTTTACAGCAAATTTTCATTGATGGGAGTTTAATATTTTCAATGATTATATCTGAAAAAATTTGTATGGGAGTTATGGTGGGTAAGAAGAAAAAAATACACTAGAAAAAATGTTAAAAAATGTCTGGGATTTTTTTTACGGGATGCACTTGAGGCACTATCACTATTTTCTCCCTAAATGATCTCTATTTAAGCTAGAATAACATGCTCGAGTTTCAAAATGATCGGAGGGGTAGTATGAATTAAAAAAAATGATCCTATTATAGGCCTTTTGAAAATTTAGAAACGTCATGAATCTTATTTTTTCTCCAGGAAATTATAGGCCGGATGAGACCTATGATTTTCGGGATAAAAAAATTAAAATTTTCGACATTTTTCAATTTTCAAATATCGCAAATCAAACTTGTAATTTTTAGCACTCTAGGTGTGCATATAGTGAGGATGGTTTTCAGGGAATTTCGCAAACGGTCTCACTTAGCCTATAATTCGCGGGTTAAAAAAAAAAATTTTCACGTTTTTAAATTTTCAAATATCGATATTGAAAGCCTGACATGTTATTCTAGAGTATACAGAATCGTTAAAACATTGTTCGACTGAAACTCATAACGTGCGAAAAATTTTCAAATATGATCTTTAAGAAAATTAAATTCCCCAACAATAGCACCTTGCTGTAAAAATTTCAACCAGATTTTTTTTTTTTTTTTCTCCTTGTAGAGATTATTTTTTTTTTAACCAAAATTTTCTACTTGGTTGAGAGTTCAACTGTTTGACGAAAAATTAACTTTTTGGTTAAAAATTTATATTTTCAGATCGAAAACCTAACTGTTCGGTAGGAAACTTCTATTTTTGGCTCAAAAATTGAACAATATAGTCGAAAATTTAAGTATTTGGTAGAAAATTCACCTGTTTTGTGAAAAATTCTTTCTTTTTCCATTAAAAATTATTCTTTCTCAGGTGGAAATTTAATCGTTTTTGGTTAAAAATGCAACTATTTCGTCAAAAATTAATCTATTCGGGTTGAGGATTCATATATTTTGTTGAAAATTTGTATTTTTTTTATTTCAAATTTAACTACTTGTTCGAAAGTTGAACTACTTTGATAATTTATAAGAACCAGTAATGACCAAATTTGCGACAAAAAATTATGCGGCAAATATTACAAAAAATCCGTTAAAGGACATGTTCAAAACTGACTAATCCTCACAAAGGGGGGGGGGGGGTACGTGAATCCAAAATTAAAAAAAAAACTATACGTAATGTATGCACGGCCCCTTTGACGTTTTGCGTTTTATTCAAACTTTGTGTGATGATATGAGATGAAAAAGGACAGGGGTGTAAAAACTATTTGAAATAGCGTGCAGTAATTTTTAGAAGGCCTCAAATTATATTGACCATAATTTTAATATAACCTCATTCGATACCTGATGACAATGTTTTATAAGATACTATATATTAAAACAAAAAACATATTAAGTAAAACAAAGAAAAATATTGATAATGGATTCTAAGCGAATTTTGAGGAAAGCCTTGGCACAGATACCGTTGGATCAAGAAAAATACTTTTATAGTTTTATTTACTACTACTTATGTTCTTAAAAGGAGAAGCATTTTCTCATGTATACCATACTATGTATATGCGTCATTAAACAAACTATGTTAAATAAAAAAGCATAACAGCATATTGCGTCACAGTTTAAACGAAGATTTCATCATGACAAATTTTTCTCGATACAATGTTCTCCTTGTCGAGGCTTAAACTATGAACATAAGGAGAATACGAAAAGATTAAAATATTCAGTATTGAATATTTGAATAACAATTTCCGCAATATTAAAGTGCAGTTTATACTATGATAATTTTTAAAAAATCATTTATTGGTCGAGTATTGGCTTCCGGGAAAATATGCCGGATTTTAAGTTTCTCTTTTATCATGTTCCATTGTCAACGTAATTTCATTCTAAGGAATTCTAAGGAATTCAGAAATATGGCGGTAAAGAATATGCAGCATTATTTATATTCCAGTTTTCGGAGCTTCATCATTATTATTTCACATCTCTTTTCTTTTCATCCAGGAAATCAAATTTTGGTCTATCGATTTTGAAAATGAGAACATTTTATCCGAATGAAGCACGGAACCCTAATTTTAATGGTGGATGTAATTCATGGCAAATAAAGTTTGTCTGAAAGAACGATTCAGTAAGGAGGGAAATATAAGAAACGGTAATTCGGATGAGTAAATGTTACGGAAAATGACAATTTGGTTAAATAGAAAATGAAAATAACAGAAAATAAGTCTTACGATAAATGGCAATTCAGATAAATAGAAATAAGGTTAAATAGAAATTATGACAAATATAGTTCTTGAAAAGGTACAATTCGAACAAATAAAAGTAAGGTTTGCTTTCACCAAGTGGGCGTAACTTCCTGTACATTGAGAAAGAAAAACTTATTATTACTTAAAGGATTGAGATTAGGAAATAAATATACCGCAATTGAAAATGCACTCGAAATTGTTGATATTATATTTACCAATTGCTTTAGGGAAAACGAATAAGATGAAACTCAGAATCCCAATCTCGGTCCTCATTGTGGTAAAATGAGCAAAATATCGAGAAGTGTGTAGGTAATGCATTTTTTAGAAATATTTTAATGTATATATACTAGTCTTTATCTCATTTGTCCCCTTAAATTATTTGTTTTGGATTTATCTGTTTTTATCACACTAAAGTCGCGCAAATATGTCATGTCCATGAAATTTTGTTTACAATTTTCAGGGACTAAAATGACGTCCTATGCGATGGAAATATCAATAATATTGTTGGAAAACATTACAGCATTTCATATGACGATAAAAAGGGAAGGTACATTAATTTGCATGATAAGCCGTTTCTTATTAGTAAGAATAGGTAAATTGAAAGGGATTTTTTATTTTATTCATGTTCTGCAACTAAAAAACAATGCACATGAACCCTCAAAAAAACTTTTTGAGCATCGGGAGGCATCCACATGTTACTAAAACGAAAAGATTGCATTTTTCAATCAAACTATTGAAGATAAACAAAATCTTAAGAACAAAATTAACTATCTCAAAAATGTCTAGAAAGATTTGTAGCCCATTTTTTAATAACACTCATAGTTTTGGTTTTATTCTTTGAAAATTATGTATATGATATATTATAATAATATTATAGTGCAAAAATTTTCCAGCTATGTTTTGCGACATACTTTACTTTTGACTGATAAGAAAACATTTATTTAGTGTTGATCATGTCTCAAGTAATTTTTTTTCGTTACATTATACTCTCAAGAATTATTATATTCTACTCTTTTTATTCTACAACGTTTATATTTTCGAAATAAACAGGCAGTAATATGACGGACACCATGTCCTATGATATGGGGTACGCTAACCAAAATGCAAATCCAAACGAATTAATCAAATATCAAATAATGACATAGCTGAAGAACAGTTTTGATTAATGATATATGTAACCTGATAATGTGAGCTTCTGACCAATCAATACACACTTTAAAATCACATTTCAATTATAATTTACAGGACATTTCATTCGAAGCCCGGTATCATATTCCACTCTCCCCTATATATTACTGTCAATCATTTCGATTGTCTCCCATCCAAAACTAAAACATAATTTCTAACAAAAACATCTTATGTATTGAAATACATAAAAAGGCTCATTAGAGAAAAGTATGTTTCTAAGCATTCACATTTTTGGCTGATTAGAGACTAATATATACGAACGAAAAGAGCTTCACGAAATATAATTTAGAAAAAAATGTATTGGTTGAAGTATCACCTATTCTATTTTTGGTTGCAAAGTTATCTGTCTAGTTGCACCTTCAACTATTTTGTTGAAAATTCAATTATTTTGTTGGAAATTTAACTATTTCGTTGAAAATTCAGTTATTTTGTTGATAATTTAACTATTTGTTTGAAGATTTATCTTTATAGGTGAAAAATTCAACTATTTGCTTAAATTTCAACTATTTTTTCGTATACTTCATTATTTTTTGGAAAATTCAACTATTGTTGGTATAAAATTTAACTATTCCGTTAAAAATCAACTTTTTGTCTCAAAATTCAACTGCTCTGTATATAATTAGTCTTTTTTTAATAAATTCAACTTTTTTTGATTTAGAATTAGAGTTTTTTCTGGTTAAAATATCACCAATGCCATTTTTGGTTCAAAATGTATCTTTTTCAGTTCAAACTTCAACTGTTTGATTGAAAATACGTTTTTGTAGGTTGAAATTTCAACTATTCAGTTAAAAATTTATCTTTTTGGATAGAAAATTCGCTCTTTTGAATTAAAAATTCATATTTTATGGTAGAAACCTTCCTGGTTGAAAATTCATCTTTCTTGTTTAAAAATTCATTTGTCTTCAAAAAAATTCATCTTTTGACTTGAAAAATCAACTATTTGATTGTCAACGCAACTGTCTGGTTTGAAATAATTCTTTTTAATTCAACTATTTGCTTCAAAAATTATCTTTCTTGATTGAACATGTTCACGTGTGTCAGATTTTTTTTTCAAACACGACAAATCGAAGATGGTTGCAAATAAATTAATGCATTTTTAAGGCCTATTTTCATGACTAATATTTCCTCTGGACTGCCGTGAATTCTTCAGAATCTTCTGAATTCCTTTGCCATCCTTCAAATCTCTAGACATCATTCAGATATTCCAAATCTTTTGAACTCTTTCAAACAAATTAAGTAGAACGGGTTTCTGCGCTAATCTGCTAAACTTATCTGATTGATTGGTGATCCCAGTCCGCTTTTAAATTCTAATTTTTACGAATTAACAATAATATATTCATTTTTTTAACCTTAGGATATTTTCAGGAAAGGACCTAAGCTTTTTACCAAACAAGAAAAAAAAACCCGAAATTCAAAAAAAAAGTCTGATAAAATTGTTTAGTGAATCGAGAAGAATTCTAATGCTTTGAATAATTTTATATTGTATTTTGAAACCCAGGCGGAAACATTACACATATAGTGAAACCAATTATATTTGGGCGTCCGCATGAAAAGGGTCCTTAAGCCGGTATGTAATTAGATATAAGGGCATGTAGCCGGATAAATTCACGGAATTTTAGTCCCAAAACAAACCCTATAAGTTAATAAATAAGGCAAAGTAGGCACCGAGTGCCTACAAGGAAGCGTTTCATATCTTTAGGTGCTTATGTCTCTTGTGCTATGTCGATTTTGGGCCCTATGTCCATATTGATTCCTTGGCCAATTTTGGGCCATATACCAGATTTGGACCCTATACCAAACTTGGACCCTATGTCAAATTTGGGTCATATATCTGTTTTTGGCCCTATGTCAATTTTGGGCCTCATATCGATTTTGAGCCTTGTATCAATGTTGTACCCTATATCGATTTTAAGGCATATGCGAATTTTGGGTCCTATGTCGACTTTCGGTCTCATGTCAGTCTTAGGCCATATGTCCATATAAAGTCGTACGATGGACCGACAGGCGGAAAGCTGATCGAAACTATAAGGGTTGAAAAGACTTATATTTTCGATAGCAAATTGAAGTTAGGAAAAAATGTTGACAACCAATTAAATAATAAAACAGTAGTTGCAATAACTAACAGTTTGAATAACATAAGTTGCGAAAAAGGTTAGAAAAATTACCATTCTCAATGGGAAGGTACAATGAGAGGAAAAACGCTTGAATGTAGTTTTTTGCGAAAATTTTCATTTAAAATAGAAAATTCAGTGTCAAATGACGTCTTATGCTCTGAGGTTTACGAGGATGATCAAATTCGCATATCTCATAATTTTTTGTATCACAGAAAAAAGTCTTCGTTCTGTTGCCTTGGAGGCCAGTGTGCGATTCCCGCCAGGGCTGATTTTTTCGAACACGATTTTTTCTATGTCAGCCAAGAGTATAATATTAATATCTAATTGTATGTTTAATATATAAAATTTAGAATGGGTGCAATGTAATATATATATATGTATTTTGAATATATCTTGAGTTCTAATTGACCGATTTTCCTACACAAGCACTCAATTTGAAGGAAACTAAATCCTCTACAACTTTTCATTCTAAAGTTTTCAGATCGGCCCGGTAGTTCAAATGCTAGCGATTTTAATAAGTTTGCTAATATTTGCGATTTCTATTCTTCCCAGGACGATATGTGAATTGTCGACCTCATTTTGTTCCAAAACATGCAACTTGTCCAACTTAATAAAATCTCTAACATCTGAAATACTGGGCCAATCTGAAAACTTTAGCATATAAAGTTGTACAGGATTCAGTTGCCTTCAATTCGAGTGATCGTTTTGGAAAATCGGTCAATTATAACTCGAGATATGCTCAAAAACGTCGGAACAACTATTTAAATTGGAAAAAAAATTTCGAACATTAATATCTCGAAAAGGCTTCCATAAAAAAATTTTTGTGCGTGATTTTCGTGTTTAGTGGGCAGAAAAAATGTTTTATTTTGCTTCCTCATAAAGGGAGGTTAACGACCTACATTTCCGAACATACTCTTTTGACATATTTTGATATAATTCGACCCCAGGAGCTCGAAAATGAAATTTAAAAAAATGTCCGTGTGTGTATGTGTGTGTGTAACTTTTTCCTATTCACCGTATTTCGAAAATAAAAGAGCTACGATCATGAAATTTGGATGAAGTGTAGCCTAAAAAGAAAAATGTTACCTTGTTTATATAAGAACAACTTTTTTAATATTCAAAATACAACAATAAGATATCAAGCGTATGTGATCCCGTCTCTGAGAATCATCAATCGACCTATTGTTGAAACTTTTACGAGCTACCAGTACCGATTTATGAAGTTTCAAAAAATGGTTCATTCTGTTTATATGAGAAAAACTTTTCTGATATTCAAAATGCGACAATATTACATGTAGAGTGTTTGTTCGCGTCCTTGAGACGACAGGATTGACCTATTGGTGAACCTTTTATGACGCACCAGTAACGATTTTTAAAGTGAAAAAAAATGGTACATTCTTCTTATATGAAAAACGCTTTTTTGATATTCAAATCACGACAATATTCCATGTCGAGTATTTTTTCGCGACCTTGAGACGCATCAATTGACCTATTGGTGAACCTTTTATGAACGACCAGTACCGATTTATAAAGTTTTAAAAAAATGTGTGTATTCTGTTTATATGAGAAAAACTTTGTTCATATTATGAGTACTATACCGATTTATAAATTTGATAAATTTATGAATTGTAAAAATATGTTCTTTATTATGTTGATATAAGGACAAATATTTTGATATTAGGAATACAACTATACTGTATATAATATATTTGTTCGTGTCTTCGAGACGCATTAATTGCCAAAATTAAGAATTTTTCATGATCCACTATAACCTATTATTATCATTTTTAAAATATTCAACAAAATCAGTTACCTTGTCCATGAAAGGATTTTCTTATATTGTTCATTATTGATGAATCAATAGCTACTCAGTAATTTTCAAGAAAAGTGACATTGTTTCTATGAGGTTTCAATTTGAAATATAAAACTATGGTAGGTTAAGAAGTTGTTTGTTGTAACAGAACACATGAATTGAAATTTTGGTGGGCCCTCTGATTTTCTAAAAATAAAATTTTCGGGAAGACAGAAACATAAGCCTGAAAAATATTGAAAGTGTCCATTTTTTTCTTTTGTTAGGAAAAACCTCCCTCTATGAGGAAGCAAAATACTCATAAAATGAGCACAAATAAATACATCCATAGTGAATACGTCCGTAGTACTTCGCAGCTGTATTGTAAATATCAGCTAAAACGCAGGGGCCTGTACATGTACGAGACAAAAATCGCTCAATCGAGTTAATGAAACGTGTCAAAGAAAAATCATTTTAAATAATAAAATTAATTGGCTATGTGTATGCAACTTTTTAGTTGTAGGAATAAGGAATTGGAGAAGGAATGCAAAATGAACAATAAAAATTCAATATATATAATCCTCCATTTCTTAAAAAAGTTGTTAATATGAAAGTGTTGATTATAATTATATTTTTTTGTATTTGTATTCACATTTTCTGCGTCACTAGTGCACCCCTCTGATTTTATAGATACTTTCTGTATGGGGCAGCACGCCCCATATTTCCGTCGAATCTACAGTCAAATGGAGTCTCCGACTACAGCATTATTTTACAATACATAAGGAAAATCCCAGTAAAACCCGTGTATAGTACAACGGACTTCAGTTCGACCTAGCGCTGGAGCAAATCAAGCCTGGCAGATGTTGCACTTTCATATCCATTTCTTCTGAAGAACTTGAGTGGTGGTGAAATCACCTCCTCCTAAGATATTTTGTATCTTCGGGACTAGGCTAAGTCGCTAGAAGGATAGATGACAACCATTGACAACCTTACCACGACTCCAGCTAACTTCCGCTCCGATCGGAAATTTTTCCTCTCTGGGCAGTCTGCACTAGACCACAGTGTCGCTTAGTGTTAATTATAATAATAAAGGATGAAACAGAGGTGAGCTAACTATGTGCCAGTGTTGGAGCAGGGCTGAGCCAAGTATGGACCAATGCTGAGCCGAAGTTGGGAAAGCTCTGGTCCACGATTAGTTTATCCGCTCAGTCTATAAGAACCGTCCAGGGAGACGGCTAAGGATCGAGCCCATGGCGAGACTTCGAAGAATGGCAGCGTTCATTCTGTGAATGTGCAATAACTTTCCGATCAAATAACTCTAACTGTTAAGAACTAATTACCGAATTATTAATAACTATTCTGTTGAAATTGCTAGATTTCCATTTTAATTAACTAGAATCAAGTTGGAATTGCTAGAATTCTATTTGAATTAACGTGAATTGCAATAATTTAATTTAAATATTTACAATTGAATTATAATTGACTAGAGGGCCACTTGGATTAACCAGAATTCTATTTGAATTGAGAAGAATTCTATTTAAATGAACAAGAGTCAAATTAGAATTGAGTAGAATTCCACTTGTATAGACTATACTTGTGTTTAAATATATCTAGCATTATTTTCAAATTGCTAGAATTCAATTTGAATTAATCAGAATTCAGTTTGAATTGTTAAAATTCAATTTGAATTAACCAGGTTTAGGTTTGAATTAACTTGAATTATTAGAATTCCGTGGAAATTGCTAGATTTCCATTTTAATTAACTAGAATCAAGTTGGAATTGCTAGAATTCCATTTGAATTAACTTGAATTGTAATAATTTAATTCAAATATTTACAATTAAATGAGAATTTCCTAGAATCTCACTTGAATTAACCAGAATTATGTTTGAATTGAGAAGAATTCTATTTGAATGAACAAGAATTAATTTCAGTTTGAATTTCTATAATTATATTTAATTAACTGGAATTGCTAGAATTATGTTTGAATTAACTTGAATTGTTAGAATTCTGTTGAAATTGCTAGATTTCCATTTTAATTAACTAGAATCAAGTTGGAATTGCTAGAATTCTATTTGAATTAACTTGAATTGCAATAATTTAATTTAAATATTTACAATTGAATTATAATTGTCTAGAGGGCCACTTGGATTAACCAGAATTCTATTTGAATTGAGAAGAATTCTATTTGAATGAACAAGAGTCAAATTAGAATTGAGTAGAATTCCACTTGTATAGACTATACTTCTGTTTAAATATATCTAGCAATATTTTCAAATTGCTAGAATTCAATTTGAATTAATTAGAATTCAGTTCGCATTGCTATAATTCAATTTTAATTGACTAGAATTCATTATGAATTGTTAGCAGTCAATTTGAATTAACCAGAATTATGTTTGAATTTACTTCAATTGTTAGAATTCTGTTGAAATTGTCAGATTTCCATTTTAATTAACTAGAATTAAGTTGGAATTGTTAGAATTCTATTTGAATTAACTTGAATTGTAAAAATTTCATTTGATTTTCTAGGTGTAAATCCAACAAAGTAAGATTGAAATGGCCAGATTTGAACAATTTCAAGTTGTAAAATTCTTAATTTAAAATTTAAATGGTACAATTTCTAATTTAAAACCTTATTTGTCAAATATAAAACGTTCAGAATGGAATTATTTTAAATTATGAATTTCTAAATCAGACAATTTCTGTCGCGCAATCTTGAAAACTTGTTCAACTTGAATTATTTTCCTGTTTGAGGACCTGCAATAAAACTTGTTCAATTCTGATTACTTCTTCGATTCTGTGTAATATTGAAGGTTTGAATTTCAAATTCTTCAATATTTAATATGTTTAATTTCCAATTTGAAACACTTCAGATGAAGATCATTTTACTTTAGATTCTTTAGTTTGGAGGCTTTTTTTCAATACTTCAAATTATAAATTGTTTACCGTGAAAGCAATTAAAAATTTCTTTCTTTTCAGGAAACAAGATTCGGTCCCGCTTTCAACCGAATTGCCAGTTACGGTTGCTGGGAGTACTTTTTACGGACTGAATGCGTCTAGAAGTGCGAATGATGTGCCGAGTAGTAGCCAAGACATGGGAGATTATCGTCGTACTTCTGACAGGTAAATTAAAAATATAAATAAATAATAAAAAATAAAAAAAAATATATATCTCCTGAAGTACAGAAATATATAACGGAAAATAGTCCTAAGGACTAATATATACAAAAATTTATTTGATTTACTATAAATTCATCTATTTAATCTATTATATATATATTAATTTGTTTAAACAATTATTTTTGCTAAACTTAATTAATTATTAAGTCACCCCAAGTGAAAAATAGATAAATATTTAAAAATTTCAGAAAAAATCGCAACTTACCACTAAGCAAAGAGAATATTATTAATTATTTTTGTTAACTTGAATTAATTATTACACCACTTTCATTAAAAAGTGGACAAAAAGTTAAAAATTTCAGAAAAAAACGCAATTTCTAGCATGATTTAATGAGAATATTATTAGCAATAATAAATTATCTAAATAATTATGTTTGTTAAGAATTATTAACTGTTACCTTACTCTCATTAAAAATTGGACAAAAAGTGGAAAATTTGTGAAAAAACCGCGACTTTCTAATTCTATTCTAAGATAAAATTGCTAAAAACAATAATAAATTACTTAAACAATTGATTTAAACATCTAATCATCAATATAAAGTAGCATTTTATGTACTTGAAACAATTTGCATTTAAAAACCCGCAAAAAATCATAATTAGCCCCAAAAACTCGCAGAACCTATTTTTTCACTTACGGTGGTTTTTTTGAGACCCAATAAAACACACTTATGGGAGTGATATTTAAAAAGTAATATTTTATTCGTATTCTATGGATAATTGTGAAGAGAAATGTTGAGTCTCAACTCGATCCAGCTAATATTGACGATTCTGAATTAAATTTACAAAACCGTCTTTCTTCTTATGGGAAATACGCCAATAATTACGCCACCTCTTAATATCATTTTTTTTAACGAAAAAAAAATTAAAAAAAAAATAGATTTATTTTTATGTGGGTTCGAACCCGGGCGCTATGCATGAAAATTAAAAAAAAAATGTCCAATGCTTTTTTGGTCCTGGAAAAACCTGGAAGTGTCAGGAATTTTTTTTTAAAGTTAGGGAATTTTTCGATAACGTTCTTAATTTTTTTTTAATTGCAATACAAAATTGAATAACTATGATTCTTTATTTGTAAAGTAGGTATCTATTACAGTATTTAACTATTTTGTTGAAAATTCGTTCTTTTTTTGGTTTGAAATTAATTTTTTGAACTGAAAATTTGAGTGTGATAGTTGAATGTTCCATCATTTGAGTTGAAAATTTATTACTTTGGTTTAAAATTAATTTTTCAACTAAAAAATTTAACTATTTAATGTTTTGTTTGAAAAAATATCGTTTTTTTTTTAGTTGAAAATTCATATTTTTTGGTAGAAATTAATCTTCTCCATGGAAAAATGATCTTTTTGGTTGAAAAGTCAATTAAACTAGTTAAATATTTATCATTATAGTTGAAAATTCATATTTTTTGTTTAAAATTCAGTTACATATTCCAGTTAAATATTCATCATCTTAGTTGAAAATTCATTCATTTTTTGAAAATTATTTTGTTGTTGTTGAAAATTACGCTTTTTTTTGTAAACGGAAAATATAATTATTTCAATTGAATATTCCGTCATTTTAGTTGAAAAATCATTCTTTTGGTTGAAACTTCAACTATTCTCGTTAAAGATTCATAATTTTAGAAGACTTTGTTTGAAAATGTAATTATGTTTTTGAAAATTAGTTCCTTTTTTTTGCTAAAAATTAATTTATTAAACTGAAAATGTAACTGCCCCATTTCCGGTTAAAAATGGATCTTTTCTATTTTGTTAAAAATTCGTCTTTTGGTTGAATTCAACTTTTTTAGATTTTGAATAAAAATATTTTTTGTTTAAATATCCACTAATATATTTTTCGTTGAGAATTTCTCATTTGGTGGAAAAATCAACTACTTAGTTGAAAGTTGAACTACTTTGTAAAAAATTCTTTTTTTTTGGTTTAAGATTCACAATTTTAGTTAAAAATTCAACTATTTTCTTATAAATTAACTTTTTTGTTGATAATTGATATTTTCGGTTTGAAACTTCAACTTTTTTGTAAGTAATTCGTCTTTTTGGCTTCAAAGTTCAACAATTTGTTAGAAAATTAAACAATTCAGTTGAAAATTAACTTTTTTAAACTAATGTTTTTGGGTGAAAAATCAACTGTTTGGTTGAAAATTAAACAATTAATTTGAAAATTAAACTATTTTGTCGAAAGTAAACTATTTAGTTGGAAAATTATATTTTCGGTTTGCAAATTCAAGCCTTCTGTAGATAATTCGTCTTTTTGACTTCAACAATTTGATAGAAAATTCATGTTTTTGTTGAAAATTCGTCATTTTTTGATAGAACATTAATATTTTTTGGGTTGAAAATTTATTTTTCAAACTGAATATTTAATTATACCATTTTTGGTATCTTTTTTTAATTGAAAGTTCTACTATTTGATTGAATTTCAATCTTTTTTTGTTTGAAAATTCGAAAATTTAGTTGAAAATTAACTTTTTTGGAAAATTAGTATTTTTTGTTGAAAATTAAACTGTTTGGTAGAGAAAAACACTTTTATTATTGGAAAATTATATTTTTGGGTGGAAAATTCAAGTGTTTTGTAGATAATTCGTCTTTTTGGCTTCAAACAAAAAAAAAAATTTTTTTTTAAACCAATTCATGTTTTTGTTGCAAATTCGTCTTTTTGTGTATCTTATCGGCATCTTTTTTTCAGTTGAAAATTACACTATTGCGTTGAAAATGCAACTATTTTTGGTTGAATTTTAATCTTTTTTGTTTGGAAATTATTCGTTGTTGAAAATTATAATTTTTGGTTTAACTATTTGGTAGAAAGTTATTTGAAGATTCAACTATTTTTTGTAGAAAATTCAACTTTCTTGTTTCAAATATAAACTATTTATTTGAAAATTCAACCGTTTTGTAGATAATTTATCTTTGCGGCTTCAAAATTCATCAGTTTGTTAGAAAATTAAACTATTTGGTTAAAAATTAACTTTTTTGTTGAAAGATAATATTTTTCGCAGAAAATTAACTAATTTGGTTTAAAACTTTTTTGTTGGAAAATCGTATTTCCGGGTTGAAAGTTCAAGTGTTTTGTAGATAATTCGTTTTTTTTTGGCTTCAAAATTCCATAATTTGATAGAAAATTAATGTTTTTTTTTGTTGAAAATTCGGCTTTTTGGATGGTTCATTAATCTTTTGTATTAAAAATTCATCTTTATGTTTGAGGATTCAACTATTTTGTTCAAAATTCATCTTTTCCGGTTGAAAATTCATTTTTTTGTTGTTGAAAATTTATTTTTTAAACTGATTATTTAACGATTCCATTTTCGGTATCTTTTTTTAGTTGATAACTACACCCTTCCGTTGAAAATGAAACTATTTTTAGTCAAATTTTAATCTTTTTGTTTGGAAATATTAATATTAATATTTTTGGTTAAAAATTTAACTATTTTGGTTAAAAATGAAACTGTTTATTTTAAAATTTAACTATTTGGTAGAAAGTTCAACTTTTTTGGTTCAAAATGAAACTTTTTGAAAATTCAACTATTTTTGTAGAAAATTCGACTTTCTTGTTTCAAAATAAAACTATTTATTTGAAAATTCAACTGTTTTGTAGATAATTTACCTTGTTGGCTTCAAAATTCAACAGTTTTTTAGAAAATTAAACTATTCGGTTAAGAAGTAACTTCTTTGTTAAAAATTAATATTTTTGACAGAAAATTAACTAATTTGGTTTAAAACTTTTTTGTTGGAAAATGATATTTTCGGGTAGAAAGTTCAAGTGTTTTGTAGATAATTCTTTTTTTGGCTTCGAAATTCCACAATTTGATAGAAAATTAATGTTTTTTGTTGAAAATTCGTCTTTTTTGGGAGTTCATTAATCTTGTTTATTAAAAATTCATCTTTATGGTTAAGGATTCAACTATTTTGTTAAAAATTCGTCTTCTTCGGTTGAAATCAACTCCGTTGAAAATTAATTTTTTTTTAAAGATTTATTTTTCAAACTAAATATTTAACGATACCATTTCTGGTATCTTTTTTAAATTAAAAGTTCCACTATTTGGTTGAAAATGAACTTTTTTGGAAAATTAGTATTTTTTGTTGAAAATTAAACTGTTTTGTAGATAATTCGTTTTTTTTTTGGCTTCAAAATTCCACAATTTGATAGAAAATTAATGTTTTTTGTTGAAAATTCGGCTTTTTGGGTAGTTCGTCAATCTTGTTTATTAAAAATTCATCTTTATGTTTGAGGATTCAACTATTTTGTTAAAAATTGTTTTTTTTTTCGGTTGAATTCATTTTTGGTATCTTTTTTGGTTGAATTTTGATCTCTTTTGTGTGAAAATTCGACCATTTAGTTGAAAAAGCAGCTTTGTTTAAAAATTAAACATTTGATTGAATTTTAATTATTTTATTAATTATTTAATTACCTAAGGATCCTAATTTTTCCGAAATTTGCAGATTTTCAAGAACTCGAAGGAACGACGAACTCCAAGGCTTCATCACCCTCGAGGAATTCATGCTGGCTCGTCAGGACGAAGACCAACGAGGAACACCATCTCCACGTTTTACTCCCCTCACGAGCGACCATGTTCACATTCAACATCGAACATTCGATAATCTCGAAAGTGCAAGAATGCGATTTGTCCGCGATATTCCGAACAACAACGGCGTCATCTACGGGTTTCCAAAAAACTATGACGAGAGCTCATCTACGAGTGGAAGTTCCTACGGAATGCAAACACCTACCCACACTTTTGAACGGCGAACTAGTGAAAGATCGAGCAGGGAAACGAGAGATTCGATTGAAAGTAAAGGATCATCGACTCCAAGAACTTTAAATTGCATGAGGAAGAAGAAATCTTCGGATGGGGCATATTATGATAGCAGGCAGGATAATCGGATCAATTCGGAACTGCAAAATCGCTCGATTTCTCCAAGAGGAGGCGCTCATGGTCAAATTAATCCGGCCGATTATGGCTGTGAATATATTGGGACCGAGTTTAGAGCTGAGAGGAATAATTTCACGGAGATGGGATTCAGTCAGAGGAGAATCGCTAAGAATGATGGTGAGCATTAATTACCCTTTCTTTAGAAAAAAAAACTCGGTTCATTTTCCAACATTTTGCAGGATGCACAGTCTTCCCCTTTTTTCTGGAAATTCACCTCTTCTCTTTAAATATACGGTATTTGAATTACGCGGAAAATTCTCTGAAATTAGTATGTGTACCCATTATTGAATAATAATTAAAGAAATTATGGCACTTAAATAAATTATTTATGAATAAATAAGGTACACGTTTCAAGCGCTGAACCATTAAAAATAATCTTGAAAAAAATCTCGAAGCTGAAACATTTTAAAGCATGTTGAAAATGTGAAAACTGTAGACAGAAGTTGTTATCTCATATAAAATTGGAACAGGTAGAAAATATATAGTAATTTTTAACTCGCTTTTTAAATAAGTATTAGAAGGTGAACACTTTTTATTTGAAATGTATAAAGTTAAATACCTAATTAAGAAATGGAATATTCCAAATTCATCAACTGCAATGTTAAATGTTCTAACTTGAGCAATTTTTAATTTTAGTTTAAGAGCACTGAAGAGTAGGGCGGAGTGAAAATGCTAAAACAAATCAAATCGTTGGAGCTGAAGGGGGGAGGGGACTTGTGGGGTTTCATTCGATAAAAATGAAAAAATAAATTTAAATCAGTAAAATTTAGCGATTTCAAGTTCAAAATATTTACTATCGGTTCAAAAATCATGACAAAATTGTTATATTTGCAGATTTAACTAGTGAAAAATAATTTAGAAATTACGAAATTCAAAAATAAACTATTTGCGCAGTAATAATTTTTGTGGAAAATGTGCAAAAGCATGTTTTTTTTTAATTAAGTTATATGCACACTTAAAAATAATTGAATATTTTGAACCTGAAATTTATTCAGCTTGAACCAAAGAAAAATTTTATCGTTTTGCTTTTTCGAAAAAAAAACCTTGGTCGCGATTTCGGATTTTTGGGATTTCATACATTTTTCGCGATTTTGGGACATTATATACACCACGAAAAAAAATGTTTCCCATGAATAAAACATAATAAGATGTTTCTTTGGTTGAAGCTTTAGAAATTTCAGGTTCGAATTAATCCAAAAAATATGTTTTTGTACATTTTCAAACAATTTTAAATAAGGCAAATTTTTTTTCAATTTCCAAAATTTAAAATTATAAATTAAATTTAAAATTAAAAGTATTAATTATAGTAAGGAAAAAATTACGAATCCTGGAAAGAAATATGTATGAGAACTATGTTAAACATATCAAACTTTTGTATTTAATTAATTTGATTTTTTTCTCAGACTTTTGTATATCTCTGTGAATGGATTTCCAACGACCTAAGTATATCTGATTTTTAAAAACAAATTCTTCCATGGCAGAAATAATTGAAAAATCATTGAAAATTATTTAAAAATATAACAATTCTTATAAAAATATTGTTTGTTCTTTTCGACATATAAAAATTAATGGTTTATCTTTCCCCTATTTTCCCCTTTTTCGTGAGAAAATCATCCTATTTCCCCTTTTTTGAGCTCCTTTTGCGCTGTTATCCCTGCTATTAAAATGTTTGTTATAAAACTCTGTACTGTAATTAATTTAGTAACGAAATTCTTTACAACCGCATGCAACTTTTTTGAAATCCCTTCAAATTATTAAAAACCTTGGAAATACTTCGAAATTTTTTTAATCTATTGAAAATGCCTGCTAATTTTTTTAAATATTCTACAATACTTCAAAGTCTTCGAAATCCCTTCAAACTTTTGAAATAAATAACAATTTTAAGGGAATTGTTTAAAATTTCCACAAATATTTCAAACCCCTCATAAAAAATTTAGTACAGATACGGACCTGCACGCGCAGTCGGGCCAACCTTGACTAGTCATGGACTTTTTAGTGGGACGAAAACGACCCAGTGCGACCGGCGTGTGGGTAAAAGTTGCGGTCTGAAAGCTTTCTTTTTCCCGAATTATTTATTTCTTTCTCAGTCTTTTA
Source organism: Andricus grossulariae (assembly GCA_011634705.1). NCBI lineage: Eukaryota > Metazoa > Arthropoda > Insecta > Hymenoptera > Cynipidae > Andricus > Andricus grossulariae. Next base: position 219,128,828 of record JAABKJ010007545.1, on the reverse strand, counting down.
GTGTTAGTTTTCATTAAAAATCACTTGTATGTATAAAAATAATATTATTTTTGCAGTAAAAATCGTCGTCAATATTATTTTTCATCAAAATCCTCCATTTCCCTCTCCTTGAAATTGTGCATTTTCAAACGTTTCAATAATTATACTTTTCGTAGCAGGAACGAATTCAAACGAATTCAGAAGAATTCTAGGAATTCAAAAGAACTAAAAGAATTCGTAAGAATTCAAAAGAATTCGAAGAAATGAATTTTTAATTGTAGGTCGTTTATTGTAATCGTAAGTGAGGTTAGTGTCCCAGTAATCGTGAAGGTCCCAATAATGGTGTAGGTCCGAATAATTGTGTAACTTGGTTCATGTATTGTTAAAAAATCTGATGAAAGTAACATTTCGAAGAAAAATATAATATTTATTTTTAGCATTTTATAGTGCGAAATGGAATTTCCATTAATTCAAAGTGGACAGAAAAGAAGAAAATTGGCGTCACCATTACTGGAACTAAGCTCATGATTACTGGGATGTTTACCCAATTAGGGGTAGTGCACATAATACGTCACACATTTTTCTTTTGTTTATGTCGTTGTGTTCTTTTGGCTTCGAGGCAATTTTATTCTCGTCTTTATTTAAACAACGGGAAAACCTGTGACGTAACATGTGCACGACCCCTTACTCAATTTTTGAATGCAAAGAATTCAAAGCATTCAAAGCATTCAAAAGAATTCAAGGAATTCAAAAGAATTGCAAGAATTAAAAAGAAATCGAAGAATTCAAGGATTCAAAAGAATTCTAGAAATTCAAAAGAATTAAAATGATTCAAAGGAATTCGAAGAATTAAAAATAATTCAAGGAATTCCAAAGAATTCAAGGAATTCAAAAGAATTCACGAAATTCAAAATAATTGAAGGAATTCAAAATAATTAAAAGAATTAAAAAGAATTCTACGAATTTAAAATAATTGAAACAATTCAAAAGAATTCTCGGAATTTAAAAGAAATAAAAGTAACTTGTTTTTTAAATTAGGATCGAAAATAAATCTATTTTATCATGAATAATTTTATGCAAATGGAGCATGAAAAAGATTCCCAATTAAAAAACAGAATTCCAAACTATCTCACTTTTCGTTAAAAAATCTGATGAAAGTAACATTTAGAAGAAAAAGATAACATTTATTTTTAGGATTTTATAGTATGAAATGAAATTTCAATTAATTCAAAGTGGGCAGAAAAGAAGAAAATTGGCGTCACCATTATTGGAACTAAGATCATGATTACTGGGATGTTTCCCAATTAGGGGTCGTACACATAAGATGATACACGTTTTTGTTTTTCTTTGGCTTTGTATCCTCTTGGATCTGAGGCAATTTTATTTTCGTCTTTATTTAAACAAAGGAAAAACGTGAGACGTAACATGTGCACGACACCTTATTACACTTTTTAATGCAAAGAATTCAAAGCATTCAAAAGAATTCAAGGAATTAAAAAGAATTCAAGGAACTCAAAAGAATTCGAAGAATTCAAAAGAACTCGAAGAATTCAAAATAACTCGAAGAATTCAAGAGAATTATAGGAATTCAAAAGAATTCTAGGAATTAAAAAGAATTCAAGAAATTCGAAGAATTTATAGGAATTCTGAATATTTCTTATTGTTCTTAGCGTAATTTTAGGTAAGGTGAGTGTCCCAGTAATCGTGAAGGTCCCAATAACGGTGTTGGTCCCAATAATTGTAACATTTAGAAGAAAAAATTAACATTTATTTTTAGCATTTTATAGTATAGAATCGCATTTCAATTCGTTCGAAGTGGACACAAAAAAAGTAAATTGGCTTCACATGGGATGCTTACACAATTACTTAATTTTTTAATGCAAAGAATTCAAAGCATTTAAAAGAATTCAAAGAATTCAGAAGTATTTAAATTTAAATAATACTTAATTTTTGAATTCGAAGAATTGAAAAAAAAGAATTGAAAATAATTTAAAAGAATAGAGTGCAAAAGAATTTAAAGAATTCAGGAGAATTCTGAGAATTCCGAAAATTCGAAAAATGCAAAAATTTCAAGAATATTCAAAGAATTCAAAAGTCTTGAAAGAATCCAAAAGTATCCAAAGAATTGATATTAATTTTTTATTTTAGGTCGTTAGTTTTAATCTTGACTAATACTTAATTTTTGAATTCGAATAATTGAAAAAAAATGTTAATTCAAAAGAATTCCAAGGGTTAAAAAGAATGGAAAGCATTCATCAAAGAGTTCAAAAAAATTCAAAAGAATTCAAAAGATTTTACAGAACTCAGAAGAATTCGAAAGAATTCGAAGAATTAAAAAAATTCAAATGATTTCAGAAAAATGGAAAAGAATTGGAAAAAATTCAAAGAATGCAAAGAATTTAAATAATGAATATTACAAATCACATTACAAAATTCTAGCGTCGTTACCGACTCAGTTTGTGCGAAACCGGCAGGGCGCTTCTTCCGGAAAATACGAAAAATTAACCTGAGGTTTTGTAAATTAGAATGTGGCAGCACATGTCTAGGAATACTTTTATATTCTGACATGTAGTCACATTACAAAATTCTAGCGTCGTTACCGACTCAGTTCGTGCGAAACCGGCAGGGCGCTTCTCCCGGAAAATACAAAAAATTAACCTGAGGTTTTGTAAATTAGAAGGTGGCAGCACATATCTATGACTACTTTTATATTCTGACATGTAGTCACATTACAAAATTCTAGCGTCGTTACCGACTCACTTTGCGCGAAACCGGCAGGGCGCTTCTCCCGGTAACCGCAGCAGCGACGTGGCGCGCACAACTTTTTCTCAAGTGGCTTTCCCCCACCAGGCACATCTCTTGCTATCTCCACACGTTAGAAAAAGAGGTTCGTTCGATTTTCGACAAGGTTTCGGAGTCGCACTGCAGTCGCCATATTTAAATCATTTGCAATACAAGAGCGTCGAGGTGAACATTGCAAATATCGAAAATATATATATTTAGCAATAATATAGCAGCCTCAATTGACCATACAGACCTGCCCCATAATATTACCTGTCATTTGAAAAAAAAATTAGCACGATATTTCAATTTCCCTCTTTTTAAATTTGCGGAAAAAAATAACATGGGATGGTCGGCAATACGTGACGTCATAATGTACTACATGCCCTTAAGATTATAAACTTTTTGCATCTTTTTGGATCGCAAATTCATCTCTTTCCTTAACATGTGATCTTTTTTGTTTAAAAATTCATTTTTTTCTTCGGTGAAGTTGATAGTTTTTGATTTAAGGTTATAGACTTTTTGCATCTTTTTGGATCAAAAATTCATCTCTTTTGTTTATATTTTATCTTTTTTGTTTAGAAATTCATCTCTTCCTTCGATGAAGTTGATAGTTTTTCATTTAAGGTTATTAACTTTTTCATCTTTTTGGATCGAAAATTCATCTCTTTTGGTAATATTTTATCTTTTTAGTTTAAAAATTCATCTCTTTCTCCGATGAAGTTGATAGTTTCTGATTTAAGGTTATAAACTTTTTCATCTTTTTGTATCGAAAACTCAGCTCTTTTGGTGATATTTTATCTTTTTTGTTTAAAAATTCATCTCGTTCTTCGATGAAGTTGGTAGTTTTTGATTTAAGGTTATAAACTTTTTGCATCTTTTTGGATTGAAAATTCATCTCTTTTGGTAATATTTGATCTTTTTTGTTTAAAAATTCATCTCTTTCTTCGATGAAGTTGATAGTTATTAATTTAAGGTTATAACCTTTCTGCATCTTTTTGGATCGAAAATTCGTCTCTTTTGGTAACATTTGATCTTTTTTGTTCAAAGATTTATCTCTTTCTTCGATGAAGTTGATAGTTCTCAATTTAAGGTTATAAACTTTTAGCATCTTTTTGGATCGAAGATTCTTCTCTGTTGTTAACATTTCATCTTTTTTGTTTAAAAATTCATCTCTTTCTTCGATGAATTTGATAGTTTTTGATTTAAGGTTATAAACTTTTTGCATCTTTTTGGATCGAAAATTCATCTCGTTTGTTAAAATTTTATCTTTTTTGTTTGAAAATTCATCTCTTCGTCCGATCAAGTTGATAGTTTTTTATTTAAGGTTATAAACTTTTTGCATCTTTTTGGATCGAAAATTCATCTCTTTTGGTAACATTTGATCTTTTTTGTTTAAAAATTCATCTCTTTCTTCGATGAAGTTGATAGTTCTTGATTTAAGGTTATAAACTTCTTGCATCTTTTTGGATCGAAACTTCATCTCTTTTGGTAATATTTTATCTTTTTTGTTTTAAAATTCATCTCTTTCTTCGTTAAGTTAATAGTTGTCGTTTTAAGGTTATAAACTTTTTGCATCTTTTTGGATTGAAGATTCATCTCTTTTGTTAACATTTTGCCTTTTTTAGTAGTAGGGCTAGGGGGGTGCTAGACCACTTACCGAGAGATGCCACCACCGCCGCAAGTTACCGACACCAGCAGATGGCGCCACCGACAAAATGAGGGTTCTGCTCCATGCTGAGTTACCGACAGTCGGTGAGACAGTGAGGTTGGTGATGCAGATACCTGCTGTGATAGCATTGTACCATCGCTCGATAAACAGAGATGCCGGTGAATTTAAGGTTCTGTTCCATGATAAGTAGGTAAAACAGTGAGATTGGCAATGGATATTCCCAGCAATTTAACATTATAAGGTTCTGTTCTGTGCTAAATGACCATCGATCGGCAAAACAGTTTAGTATCATCAGCCGGTAAAACAGGTAAGTCGATAATTTTTTATATTATCATTTTAGCATAGGTCGGTAAGACAGGTGCCATCGATAATGTACATCTCCAGCCACAGATGGAGCCTCAGTCGCTATATCAAGAGCCTACCTTATCAATCGGGTGTAAATAACTGATGACGTCACTCAAGAGCTGAAACTTTCCAGAAAACTTCTTGAACTTCTAAACTTTGAGTTTATATATTTATAAATTAAAAATTAAAAACTTTGTCACTCAACTTTTTCAATAGTATACACAAAGTCAGAATATCGAATGAAAAATTTTCCGAAATTTCACACTCGGTTGAAAAATTTTTCGGAAATTTTTGATGGCTATCGTTGGGTTTTAAATTGGTTGAAGAATATGCCATTAAATTTTGATTGGGAAATATTAATTATTCACAGATCTACAGCATGTCAAACACGAAAAATCATGAAATAATTTCCGACACATTTTTCACTAAAAAGTCGATTTTGACAATGTTCCCCCGACTTTAGGAAAAAAATAATTTCATATTCGTATTCAGCACCCTAAGAAAACTTAAAGGTAAACTATAATTGGCGACTAGAAAGAATCTGGTCACTACCATTCCATTTTGGGGGTCGTTGCCGCTCGTCTACAGGCCATCCGTGGAAGATGAGAGAAATCCACACGGGTAGGAGTGGGTCCAGAGGCAGGAATAGGAAGGATGTGCTGAAACCATTTGCCAGAAGTGAGTGGCAATGGTTCCTCGGAAGTCGCTAAAACCAAAAAGTCGAACGGTTTGTCCTCAGCAGGAGTTTACCGAGGAGTCACCGGGACTTTCCTAGGTCGGAAGAGCTTTAGGTCGTCGTAATGTTTGTAAAAGTCCAAATGGCCCGACGATGAAGAGTAAAAGATTCGGATGAATTTCACCCCGGAGCGAGGAGAGAGGGTAGCTGAAGTGCTCGCCAGGAGGATAGGGTGAGCTGAGGTAGAGGAAGCCGTCGGGTGGAGGACAGGGAGCGGAGGCGGACGAGGTGGAAGTAACCCGGGAAGCGAAGAGGAGTAGGGCAGGCCGAAGCTAGCGATGTCGTGTGCCTTTGCTGGGACAGGAGCGACGGGTTCTCCTACCAATCATACGACTGGGAGGAAGGACAAGGTAGGAAAAGAGAGAAAGAGGACGAGAGAGCGGAGCCACGAAGGCAGACCGCTCGAAGAGAGAGACAGAGAGAGAGAGAGGGCGGGCCACGAAGGCAGACCGCTGAGAGAGATAGAGAGAGCGGAGCCACGAAGGCAGACCGCTGGGAGAGAGAAAGAGAGAGTGAAGTTACGAAGGAAGACCGCGGAAAGGATACGGAGAGAGAGAAAGGTAGCGTATGGATCCACGAAGGCAGACCACACTAAGAGAAGAGTGAGAGATGGAGTAGAAGATGTGGAGCCTCAGAGGCAGATCGCGGGAGAGAAAAAGGCAGGAAGTGGACAAGGTGAGAGTGAAGGATGCAGGAATAAAATGGCTGTAATTGATTTAACAAATATAAAGGCTGATTGTTCAAAAGGTCTCGTATTCTCACTAAGGTAGTTGCGGAGCCTAAGTTGGCACCGTCCCACCAAGCAGTCAGGAGAGATACAATTTGCCAAGTGACGAGATCAGCTCGTGCACCGGCTTTTATGGGCCAGAGGGGCAAGATCTCGAACGAAGAAGGGAGCGGTTGCTGGCCCGCTGATTGGCCGAGACTCCCGAAACTGGAGTCGCAACGGAGCGGTAGGGACATTGTACTCCCTGCTGCCTTTCGTCGAGCTCACGCGCCTTGCGCCGTTTACGTATAATTTTGCAATGTGTCATTACAATTTACAAATACTTAAATTAAAATTTTCAATTATTATTTTAAGAAAAGAACCCTTGTGTCCTGTGGTTTAATCCTACGTGGAAAAATATTGTAATAATTTAAAAATGAGAATATCTGTAAAATTATCTATTAATTCAATACATGTTTATGTAAAAGGAGAAAATTAATTATCGGAGACTTAAATTAAACGTAAGAGAAGAGATCCTTTCCAGAAAAGTGCTTAAAATGTTGAAAAATATTCATAGGGAAAAGAATATCGAATTTAAGAGAAAAATGCTTATGTGAAGATCCCCCGTGATGACGGGAGCGTTAAAGAGATATTAAGAAGGAAGACAGCGTCACTAGCGTACGTGACTTTCAGGGCCTTTTCTCGTTTGCCCATGGCGTTAGCACGTGCTGGGAAAATCCCACCGGCCAGTTGCCGGGCGAACGCGTCACTTTAGAACTACGTGGCTATAGAATTGACCGCTAGTAGTCAATTTGTCAGAGTGTTCTATTACCCGTGTTGTGATGACTCACTCGAATGGTCTTTGGAAGGTAAGCGGAAGGCATCTGTGACTCGAGGTATTTCCTGGTTAGAGCCCATTAAAGACAGTACCGATCTAACTCGGTCCATGATGTTCTCATTTGGGACAGGCGAGATACCGTAAATGATGAGCTCTAGGCTTCTTTCTTTGGAATCTAGTTTATTCAGTATTTAGCTAACATTAGCTTCAAGGTCCAAGAGCTTTCTCTTTATTTTCGCTTTATTCTCCTCAAGATCGTGACAAGAGAACTTGACAGTGGAGACTTTCGTTTCAAGAGACTCGTACTACAAAGCGAGAGAGAGACAGAGAGGAGTTGCTCTCCTTTAGCTGGTTGACGTCCTCAATTAGCTTTGCATTGCTCGATTTGAAATTGTTAATTCTCGCGGCTATACTGTCTGCCTTCTTATCAAGCTGAGCAACCACCTTGTTATTATTTTCAATTTTAGTAGACTTGTTAGCTATGTCAGTCTATATCGAAGAAAATTTGGCCTAAATATCCTCCAGAGTAAAGTCCGAGCCACTCTTAGTCTTGTCCTGCTTTTTCGATTTAGACGGCATGTTGTTTGGATTTGTATCACTTTCGCCTAATATTGTCTCATGTCGTATGACATTGTATCAATCTTTATCATATTGTATCATATTACATCATACTACATTATGCTGTATCATATCGTATCATATTACATTGTATTGTGTCATATTTAATCATATTGCATCAGATTGTATCATGTAGTGAGATAGTTTATCGTACTGTATCATACGGTATGATACTGTGGCATATTCTAGCGTATTGCATTATATTGTACTATATTGCATTATATTGCATCATATTGTATTATATTGTATTATATGGTGTGAAATGGTATCACATTATATCAAACTGTATCACATTGTTCCATGTCACATTGTATGATATTTTTAATATTAAATGACGTTGTAGCATATTGCATGATGTTGTAGCATATTGTATCATATTTCCTTATATTGAATCATATTATATAATACTGCAATTATATCGTATAATATTGTATCATATAGTTTTTAAATAAACCACATTGTATGATGCGGTTTCATGTTTTATCATATTGCGTGGTACCGTATGATATAACATCATATTTTGCGATACGCTGTTGTATTTTATAGCACCTACTGTATAACACTGTATCATTGTGAAATTCACTGCAATATAGTACGATAATATATGAAAATGTATTATACTGTATCATCATGTATTATATTGTATCATAATAAAAAAATCAATAAGGGGGAGAGGGAAAACCCGTGCTAGGCCGTACGTGCAGACGTCCAGTCGTGCGGTCGTGATTCAAATACAGGAGTTTTCACAAATTGGAAATTATTCCGAATCGGTATAAAAAATATTGCACTTCGAAAATCGAATTCTATCTGTACCGGACTGGCAAAATCATAGATTTTATTAAGTCATTTTGATCTTTTTGGCACATATTCTGGACGTCATGGGATTAAAATTGACTAAAATCTTATATCAGAAAACAAACAATTCACATTGATTCCCGAATTTACAAAAATTTTCCAGAAACCGCATTTTATTCGAATTTCAGGCGGGTGATTCTTAACTTATTCATTCTTGTGCGCACATTTCTCTCCCAGAGCTCCTGTGTATGGTTTGTATAAAAGCCCATCACGTTCTGTAAAATAACATGCTAAATAAAACTTTCACGGGATCCTTCCCGAGTATCGTTTCCTGAATATTGCGGTTCCAGCATTCAACCAATTTCCAAGGGCAATCTTTCGTAAATATTCTTTCAGCTTTTCCTCGCAATTTCGCAACTGGAAGAAAAATATATATTGAGATACTTCAAAAGAATTAATACTTTGATTCGTCTTGCAGAGTTAAGTTCACATTTCGAGTGTCTCCCTAATGGCGCCCCTATTTCTGGCGTTCCTCGTGGCGGCTCACCTTCTACTGACAAACAACATTCTCCTGCCAGGTCCCCTCATCCTGCCGAGCCGCCTCTTCGTGTCAGATCCAGGTCTCCTCATGCCGAACCAGCTCTTTTTGCTAGGTCTTCTCCTGCCAGCTCATCACCTACCAGACTTCCTTTTTCTCACGTACTTAGATATGAACTTGACCAACTTTCATTTATTCGGCTTACTTCCACTATAAATATAAACCGGCAATTCGAACTTCGAAGATACACTTTTCCTGTGAATAAACCTCTTAAAATACGTGTAGGACGGAATCGCTTTGGGCCCATGTCAACCCAAGAACATATTGTATTATCAACATTTGATGGCGACGTCTTTGCGATATTGAACTGTCATTACAATTATATTGTTGGAATATATGAACATGTCCCTAATCGCGGTGAAGTAAGGGCAAAAATAAACACAGAAAGCGGCAGAATTACCCTATTGACCGATAATGAAATCAGGGAATGTCCAGTAGGCGCCCGACGCAACATTTTCAGTAATTTTGCAGTAGAGTGTGTAAACCACAGTCCTCTAGACCATTAATTCAGTTACAAAAGAAAAATGTAAAACGGAATCATAAAACTTTTTGTGATCCAAACTCGCCTTAAATGTGGCAAGTAACTTGCAATATTACAAATAGTAATAAAAAGTTAATGTATAATGTTTACCAAGACTCTAATCTTTTGTCGATGCCTCAGTCATTCTTTTTCGCAAACAAATACAAATACGGCTGTGACGTACTATGGACGTATTCATCGTAGGTGTATTTATTTCTGCCCATTTTATGAGCTTTTTAACCCACGGTCGTTTTATATATCAAATTAAAACCTTATAGAAACAATGCAACTTTTTAAAAACTTTCTGCGTAGATATTGATCAATCAATAATGCTCCTCAAAAGTTTGTTGAAAAATCAATGCACTCGTCTCGAAAAAGAGAACAAGTACATCAAATGCAGTACTGTTATAGTTTCAATATAAAAACAAACCTTCTTATGAATAACGAAACTAATTTTGTGGAAAAATTTTAAAACAATATTGGTAGGTTATGGTAGATCATGAAAAGTACTTACTTCTGCTAGTCGATGCGTATCGAAGACACGAGCAAATATTTTATATAAATTATAGTTGTATTTTCAATACTAACAAGTTTTCCCTCTATCAACAAGATAAACGACATACTTTTTTAATTTATAAATCGTTATTGGTAGAAAATAAGAAGTTACAGAAGGTTCTTTAATAGGTTAATCAACGTGTATCGAAGACGCAAACAAACATTTCAGATACGGCCCTGTAGCACTCCTAATATGAACAAAGTTTTTTTTCATATAAACGAAATATACAATTTTTTTTTCTTTCAAATTTGGATTATTAGAAACCTTCCTCTATGAGGAAGCAAAAATAAGTTAAGATTTTATTAAAACAAATTAACGTCCAAATAGGCTACGAAACCCTTCCTTTTCGGAGCTCGGCGCCTACTTTGACTATTTTTTTATTTTTTTTTGTAAGTTGAGGGTGGGAGGGGGGATCAACACACAAAATATGCAGTCCAAATTTTTAAAAATGGTATGCGCTGATTCTGGCTTTTGCAGGATTCAAGGAGACAGTTTAATAGCGTATATCTAGTAAAGTATCTAGTGTCTAGTATTTAGTATCTTCCCGGTTCTCCAGACATTTCTTTTTCATTGTTCCTGAACACGCTTGGTACGGTTTTAGGGCGTGGTTACCCGATCGATGGAACGCTCCAATTCCAAATGATTCTCTTGGCTAGTGGTCGTCGTAGTTAACTTCTTTTTCAAAAGAAAATAGCAAAAAGCTGCCAAAACTAAAACTGTATCTGCATAAGCGTACTCCTTATTACATTGAAGGCAACATATCCACCAGCCCCCTGGAACTCTGAGTTGAAAATGTACTATACGCTGACGGTGGCCGTATGGTAGCGCCAGCTATGCAGTTGACCCATGATCGTTGCAAATGCATGGCAAAATAATAAAATTGAATTTAATAACACATTAAAAGTAATTTACTGACAATGTTAAATATTTTTTGAGTGCTTTGAATGATGTTTGCGTCATTTTCCATCTTCTGAGCGGAAGAAAACTGAAAAACACTGCTTTTAGATGTAAAAATCTGCATCTATTCACGGATGCGTTTTCCGCGTTTGTTTTGATTGTAAATTGGGATATAAAAGTAATCAGGAGAAAGACAAAGCTAACAAAATTTAATTTTTCGAACTACCAAATGATCCAAATGTTGTTAAAGAATGGCGAATAGCTATTTAAAGGGATGGTATCAAACTTAAACCTGGTGATGCAGTTTGTTCTTTACACTTCAACCCAGAAGATATCATCTGAGGAAAGGTTTTTAGGGGACTTGATGGCAGTGTTGATTAACTGTGAATAATGGGCATTATTCATTATAATCCAAAGCAACGTCTTTGTACGTACTTTGGATTATACAAAAATTATATCTATGTATTTTCCGGGTGGCCGCTGGACCGGGAAACCGAGAATTTTATGAGACCGGGAAAAACGAAGAAATGACAGTGAATTTATTTTTTGACCGGGAACTTTACAAATATTAAGAAGAAAAGATCGATCCAAGTTTGATTTCAACAGTTTTTTTTAATAATTAGTTGAATTGTTATCTGTTTCAATTATATCATTCAGTTTACAATGCGTAATTCGACAGTCTTTCACTTGAAAATTTTCTATTTTAGATTCTAATTTTTGAGCGTAAATTTTTCTTGAAAAGTATTTTAAAATGCAATTTTGAAGACTAAAAGGTTTTATTTCAACATTTTGAAATAAAAATTTTAGGCTTTTCGAAGATTTTAAACTATTTAAAATAAAAATATTTTAACTTCTGATTTAAGAAGTGTTCAGTTCATTAAAGAAATGTAATCGTTCAATTTGTAATATTTCTAGCTTAAAATTGCTTAAAATGATTTGCAGCTCAGTTTTTATTACTTCAGATGCACACATTTTTAGCTTTAGAGTTAGAATTTTTTACTTTCATTGACCGTAAAAAATGTTAGCGAACCGGGAAATGACCGGGAATTAGTTTCTGTGATTAAAACGCCCGCCCTGATTTTCAAATTTTCAAGTTTGAAAAAATGAACCAAAAATATACATTGTGAACAAATTTAATTAATTTTAATGAATTTATTTAAAAATTTGATTTTTGGCATGACTATTTTCATGAAATTCAGCTTAAGATTTAAGATGAAAAGGGAATTCTCATTACAGTTGTTTTCGAATTAGATCTAAACTAAAGTTATTTCAAGCCAACAAATATAAGTTGTTAAAAATATTTGATAAAATCGAGGAAAATATTTTATTGTTAATTATAACCAGTTTTGAAAAAGAACTCGAGGTAAACTTTTGAAATTAATATTTCACAACTTTCATTGTTTATTTAACAATAGTTTTTGGGGTTCATTGTTTTTCACTCTCATTTTAGGGAAAAGATGCAACTATTACTCAATCATTTTTTTTAAGCAAAAAGATGAAATTTCTACCAAGATAAGAATTTTCAAACATCTTTTATACTGACTCGAATTATTTCTACATTTTTTAAAAATCTTTCAAAATAAAAAGTTGCATTAAAAACTTCCAGATTTTTTTCGACAATTTTAGATATCTTTTGAAATGACTTGAAATTTGCTTTCAAAATTAATTTCGTAACATAGAAACTGATGAATAATTTTCCCAGGAATCTTAAGAAAAATTTTTTGTTTTCTTGAAACCTTCAAAAATTCTTAATATGCTATAAATTTATTTTCCATAATCATCAAAAACTTACATGTTGTTTGAAATATTTTCAATTTTTAAATTATTTTTTAATCTCTCTAAAAGTCTAAGCCTATGAAATATCTCATAAAATTATTCAAATTTTTCCCAGAAAAAAAAAAATCGCATACATTTTTGAACCTTATAAATATCTTTTAAAATGATGGTATTTGTCCTAAACTTCCAATATATCTGAATAATTAGAGAACTTGCCTGAAAATCTTCCGGATGATTTTTGGACTATTTCGGAAATCGTCTGAAATCTTTAAAAATAATTTTTGCAAAATAAAAAATCATTTCAAATTTTCCCAGAAATAGTAAGAAAATTTATGTATTCTCTTGAAACCTTTCAAAACTCACATTTTCAAAAAATTCAAATGTGATTGCGGGCTCGGATTTGTATTTTCGGTTAATTCCCTGTTTTATATACATGTATATACATCGAAAGGCTTACTTTCATACTTACTATTAACATTTTCTTATTCACCAATAGATAGAGAGAGTAGAAAAGAAGATATAAATTATTATGAAAGTAAAGCAATAAACAATGAAGAGTGTCGTTAAGAGGCAACAAAGTGTGAAGGTCTTTAACACCTTCCCTCGGGAAGCGTGCCACTAGAATTCAGGCTATCGGGTGAAACGGGAAGCAAGCACGCTCAGGATTATATCGAGGTTGCTCCAGTCATGCCGCACTTACCCCGAGGGAGTCCTCGGAAGACGAATCACCCCTTTCACCGAAGACCATTTCCTCCCTCGTTCTCTCTCGCTCTTACACCCTTGTTTGATCCCTCGGCTCTCGTCGAAAGCACACCCTCCAAAGCACATGATACTCCAGACCCTGACCATCAACTTCTCGTTTGCCGAAATTCGTTCAAGGTCACGCTGTTGAGAAATCCCTTACTTCCTGCAACCTACAATTTTTCCATTTACCCCAAATCTACCATCCATTCATCTCTGCGTAAAGATTTACTTTCTTATTGCGATAACTTCAATTCATATAAATTAATTTTTCTCTACATTATTATAAATAATGGCTGACTTAAATCCTATCTAAAATAAAAATTAGTCAAAGCAGGCACCGTGAACCCACAAAAACAGGATTTCGTAGCCTGTTAAGACGTTTATTAAGTCGTTCAAACCTCCTCCCCCTCTTCCATAACTCTCCACCACACATTTTTTGACAAAAAATAATTTAAGTTAATCAACTGTGAATATAAATTAAGTTCGTGTATTCAAAATTGAACAATAATTTATTGATTTTACAGGCACTTCTGAATCTGATAAAATTAAACAATTTCAAGATTTTGACGTTAAAAATTGAACTGTTTCAATTGGAAAGACTTAGTAGTTAATAAAATGTAAATTTCCGATTGAAACTTTATAAACTGTCTGTTGTTTCAGTCTAAAATATATCATTTTTAACGACTTCAATTTGAATATTTGTAATTAAGAAAAAGAACAATTTTTTAATAGTTATCAATGTTTTACTCTTTATTTTAAATGAACAATTATAAATGAAATATTCGAAACTAAACAATTTGAAACTGAATAGTCTGAAACAGAAAGCCTTGATTAGTTAGAATTTCGGAGAGCTAAACTTAAACTTTGAACGTTACAATGTTAATTTTAATTGTTCTAATTACAAAAATTTTATTTGTAAGTCAAAATGTTGAATTCTAATGTGTAAATATTAAATAAAAATGTATTCATTTAGAACAAAAATCGAGTAAGTTGAGAAAATATTCAGAAGTTTTTAAATAAAACTTTGAAGCTTTTAAGGATTTTTAAAGGTTGAAGATAATATAAATATTGTCTTAATATTCATGCGAAATTTTTTAACGATATTTATTTTGAAAAATGAAGTTAAACAGAATATTTAAGAATATTTTAAAAAGAAAGACAATTTTGATAAATAAATAAAAATTGAACAGTTATAAATTTGGAAAAAATTGGAATAAGTTTGAGATATTGAGAAGTTTAAAAAAATTTTCAAGAATAATTGAAAATTTGTGAGGATTCCAAAAAATGTAAAATAAAATGTAGATTTTTGAAGATTGTGATAAAAAATTATGTAGCTTTTTAAGGATTTTGAAAGGTTTCCGGATTTGAACCGAAAATATGAACATCGCAAAGAGTGGAAATAGAGGCTTAAATTTTTCTGTTCAAAAATAATCTTTTTAAAGTTTATGCTTGACTTCGAAAATTTTAAGAATATTTTATACTTGTTGATTAATGCTTATACCATGACACACAAGGCGCAGCTTGTAAATATAAAAACATGGTTTCTATTTAAACATTTATTAATTATGTTTATAATATTCATGACTAATAAATTTATATAATTTATAATAAACATTCAAGGCGAAGAAATAACTTTAAAATTATTATTTCTTGCACCTTGCGGTTTTTTTCTGTTCTCATTATTGTGAAACTTCATAATGATTTTTAAACCAAATGAAGAAAAACCGTTGGAGCCGTTTTTAAGATCTCAGTTTTTTATTTTTGTATAGGGTTCACGTTCAATATGGAGTGGAACGCTCTTTCTGTCTCCTCTTTCAAATACAAATTTAATTTTTATTCCTTTCAATCGGCAATTATAACTTATAATAAATGGCGTGGAGTTTGTTAAGTACAATCTTGCACTGTTTATTAAAAGTTTTATTTGTGAATATTCCTTAATTACTTATATTTCCAGCAAATGGCTAATCATTAGGAAGCGAGCAACCCTTGTACCCATTATCCTATATTTGACATTGGATTCCTGTTTCCTGATGAGGAGAGCATTTGACTCTCGAAACGTCAATAATATTGATAATAACTAATTATTTACTCAGACGCATAGCATCGCTCTTTAACATTTACTATCTACTAATAAAAAAATTTTAGGCTAAAAGTGATTATATGTTTAACCCTCTGCCTAGCCATTTGACCGTTATCGTCAAAAATCGTCAAATGAGGTATGTAGAAAGGGAACAACCAATAGTATTGATCATTGACGTAACGTGATTTGTGTAAGTGCGACAGAGCTGTATCGTACAGCTATTTCGAGGGGCACAAGTGCCCCTCGATAGAAACTTTTTGAATAATGAGTAAATTATTATTAAAAAATACTCAATATGAAGTATCAGTACTAAAGTTGAAGAATATTCAAGAAAATTGCTCAAAATTAGATAAAAAGTGACAGGTTTATGATACGGAAACCATCATGTGGAACATAACCTCGAAAACGAAACGACAAATTGAAAAAAATACTTTTGAGTGGAAGAATTGTTCCAAATTCATTTAATTTGAATTAAGTTTAAGGTGACATTGTGTATCAAAACGATTTTTCGCAAGATTTCATGCAATTTTGGCGCCTAAAAGGTTATTTCATATCCTGCAATAGTAGGAAGGAGAAGTTAGGATTTTTTGACAGGTGCGGAAGAAAATCGTACAAGAAATTTAGAATTTTCTAATTTTTAATTCACTATCCTTCTTAAATTATTTAGGTTATAATTTTGTATTAAAGTACTTAAATTATTGATTGATTATGATCAGCAATTAATTTTTCTTTGCATAAAGGTACGTCGCATTCTTCACACATGAAAATTATTCTTTTGATTACTCCTTTCATTTTGCGGAAAAGAAATCGTTTTAATACACAACGTCACCTTAAATTTAATGTAAATTAAATGAATTTTGAACAATTCTTCCACTCAAATTTATTTTGTTCAATTTGTCGTTTCATTCTTGAGGTTATATTCCACATGTTTCACTGTCTCATAAAACTATCCCTTCTTATCCACTTGAAGTGTTATGAAAAAAAAGCAAAGGTTTCATGGTATCGCCCTGAAAAACGCCCCTCTGGAAGGTGATGCTGTTCGTTGTCACACGATAATTTCCAGATTAGATATCAAATCTAGTTTTCCAAAGAGAGATCAATCTCTCTATGCATCTCACTATGTATGAATACACGTTCAAGCTTTCCAGCAGACCGATGATAAGTCTATAAAAGGTTGAATCAAAAGCTTTCCGGTAGCCAATCCAAGCCATTGACAGGACGCGCTGATAAGCTGCAGCGCCTTTACAGACACATCTGTCAATTAGCAAGTTCTCTCGACAGCCTGCTACGCCTTTTTTCGAACCACGTTCTTCGTACATCTCACGCCACGCAGGCTAACTTCATCGAACAATCGTGTTGTTCAGAACAGCTGTAAAGATCTTATATAGTGTGTTTAAACAAGTTATTGGCCTGTAATTCTCTGGGTTGGACAAGTTGCCTTTTTTGGTAGGAGTATAGTGCGTCCTAACACCAGCCACTGCGGAATGGGCGTCTCCAAATTTAAATATAAGGTTATTATGCGGGCAAAACGTTTGTGTATAGTAGTAAACTTCTTCCACCAGAAGTTTTTGATTCAATCTGGTCCAGCACCATTAAAGTTCTTCGTGCCTCTAAGAGCTTTTTTCACCTCTTCGGTAGTGAGTGATGGTCATTCTTCCTCAGATTTTACGAGGTTGTCGCGAAATGCCTTGAAGCGGATGATATTGTCAGTATCTTCTATCAACTTTAGTGTTTACGGGATCTTTTATACCTTTCTCCAAAAAGTCTCTACCTCGCTGGGCTTGGGTGGATTGTTGACAGAAACGGATTGATCACTAAAGAGGCGAGATGGGTCAGCGAGAAACTTTTGATTCTCCCTGATCCATCTCTCCCTCTTCAGTATTCTCCTTGTTGCGTCAGATAATAGCCGTATTTTGTCAACAATATGCTGCTTGATTGTCAGCAGCTTTGAGTCGTTTAATTTGTAATTCAAGATCCGCAGTTCTTCGGCGAACTTTCGAACCCTTTCCGTAAACGGTCTGACAGATGTTATGTAGTCAATCACACACTGAACACGGGACGTATTCTGTCCTCCCCATTGAATCTTCTTGTTCATTTGATGCAAGCGTCTTTTGGCCCCTTTGATCGATCGTCGGTTTGAGCCTTCAATTTGAATCAACCAAAGCTCTCCCTGCATCATAAACCGAGCAACTGATGGTCCAGAGGTCGGACTCTTGCGAGATTTCTACACTAAAGGAGGCATCCATTTCAAACAGATCTTGGAGCTTAGGAGGGACTTGCATGTTAATGTTCCTTCTTATTATGAAATCGTGATCATTTCTTAGAAGGTGCCTGCTTTCCGCGGTTGCTCCTAATATCGTAGCAGTCTGGCAAGTCATCCTTGAGATGATTATTTTCAGCACACCGATTTCTAGGGTGATCGGCATTGTGCGCCGACCCGTTATCAGGTGCTCTACGCGTTTGATCGTTTTCAACCGTATTTATAACTTTTTGGTATTTCGGTAGTATCATTGTTGTTCCCATGAGCAGCTAGGCAAAACATTCGTCCATCCATGTAGAGCTCCGCGTGCAAAGATAAGGCTGCATACTCTGAGAGATCACCCGGAATCCCAGAGTCGTCGTCTAAGACACCTCACCCGGGTGTCATTCAGCCTTTGGCATGGTTGTTACGCCTTTGCTTAGGGGTTATTCCTTCGGGATCATCTCTGGAAAAGTGTCCGTGACTGCTTATTAATTATTATTGTAACCATATTGAGCAGAAACCCTTGGTACAGGGAACCTCTACCCGAAACCCGAGGACGCGTTCGGTGGCTTTGCCATAGGCCCTTTAGTATACATATATATAGATGAAAGTTTGTCATAAGGACAATCGTAGGATTTCGCCGAGAGCAGGTGCTTATCATAAAAATTGCACTTGCTCCCAGCGAAATCGCGGTAAAATTTCAGCTGTAACCACGTCTCACAACCGTGAGATGGGTGTCTATTTTCTTTCCGATTTTCAGGTTACACCGTTACAAAAAATCAAACTTTAGTATTTTAAATTTTGTTTGTTTCCCGAATTCTAGGAGACACGACTTTCAATTTAAATAATAATTTGTAACGAAACTTTTATTAAAATATACTAAAAATAAAAAAAATAATTCCCACTGAAGAAGAGGCTTTCGATGATAATAATAATAATAATAATAATAATAATATAATTATAATAATGTAAACTAAAATAAAAGCGCTGGGCGTAAATATTGAATAGTATGAACAAATTTGTATATGGGTGAAAATCGAGAAGTTGGAATTTTCAATAAAAAATTTGTTTTTAGAAGTATTTCAGAACAACAGAAAACATTTTTTTTAGTCAAATTAATCACAATAAGTGTAAAAATAATAATAAGCAAAATGAAGACCTAAGCCCGTAATTAGAATTTCAATTTTTTTTAGACTAATGATGAATATTTAATTTAAAAGTCATTCAAAATATTATTATGTCAAAAACAATGATTAGATCGGCTTTACATCCTTTATATAGGTAAATTGAGATTTATGTTTGCTTTCGTTTACAATATAATTATTAAAAGAAATAATTTGAAGATTTTTTAAAATTATTTTTAAATATAAAAATAATGAGAATATCGATTATTTTCATATATATCAACTCAAAATTACTTATGAATGCAAAGTTACAGGGTTAATGCAAATTTGAACTCTACTCCCGAAGAATTTTTCAGAGATACCCATATTGTTGAGGTTTTTTAACAGTTTGAAAATCGTGGGAGGGGGATGGACAACACATGTATAGCAAGTAAAATAAAAGTTTGTAAAAAATATTGAATAAAAATCGTGGAAACTTTTTCAAATTGAAGGGAAGAGCTAAATAAAGTATATTGTACAAAAGGAATAAAAATGTTCTAAATCATAGGTATCATACATATTTTTGAAGTAAAACTTATCGAGATAAAAAATTGGCCCTATTTTACGTTTAAGCAAAATTCAAATTTGCACTAGATTTGAATATAGTAAAAAACGATGTAAAAAATATTAAAATGTTCATGAAAAATAGAATATCCTGTTCTTTTTAGAATTGAACAAATGTCTATGATGCTCACCTGCACATGGTAATACTGAGAAGCTGCCATTATATCTGTGTTTCTGAAAAGAATAATTTTTCCTCCTTTAGTTAAGATTGTATATTAATTTCTTTATAAAATTTAATACATTTTGTATCTGTTCTAAAACCTATTGGCCGTCGATAATAAAATTACGTTGCTATTTTTATGATTTTAGTTAATATCGCTTTATCACCTCAACAAATTTTGTGTACCATACATGAGTAAGAGAATATAAAAATATTCGCTGTTTTTTTTACTCATAAAATTCCAATGAGATTAATATTTATCTCAATATTATCTCCATACGCCACGTATAGTCATGTGTGACGTATTAGGTCTCATTATTCCCATGAGTCATACATTCATTTGTAGAAAATACCCCTGTTGTCTCTCTGTTACTTAAACTCTGCAAACTTATTATTTACTGACTCCCGATCTATTTACAGCGATAGTGTACTAATGAAGCTCTGCTGGTTCATCAAAGTAGCTCTCTTAATAAAATTCTTTGGCTAAAAAAATATTTTTTTTTTTTAATTGGCATTATTTGTAATTATCATTCGAGAAAATAACTTTTGTGACTTTCGAATTTTCTATTAGAACCCTTAAAACTTATAGAATAGGCAAACTGGGGTAAAGCCGCTCATGTAGAGTCAAGTTGCTAACCAATAAATTCGCATTAAATTTCAAAATAAAGTTTGGCAGCTCTACTAATTGAAACAATTAATATTCTTTAAGTTTTTGCCCCAGGTAATTTGATATTGAACTTAAAAATATGAATTAGGAGGTGAGCAACTTTACCCTACATGAACGACTTTATCCCGTTTTACGGTACATACATGATTGATCTTTCAAACAAATTTTGCGAGAAAAAAATGTTGCCTTATAGCTACTAAATATCGTTTTTTTGTTTGAACCAAAAATTGTTCTCAGGGTGCATTTTTTTGCAAACATCATGATGATTTTCGTAGAGATAGATAGTAACGGCAGAGGGGGACAAATATTTGCGTTTAGTCACGAAAATAGGTATATGCGCGGAATTCCCATAAAATGAGTGTGGTGACTTTTCTGAATTATTAATTTCTAAAGTATTATTTCTAATAAAGAGTTCACATAGTAACAGAAATATTGGAATTTACAGAAAGCTAGTTCAGACTGGTTCAGTATAACGACTTCTCGGTATCAACTTTATAACTAATTAGACTCTACAAGTTATACGATCGGCTCAAATTATTTGCCACTTTAGTAATCCTATAAAATGTCTATGAATCAGCAGATACTCTACTTTCAAGTAAAAAATAATCATAATGAGGCTAGTAAACGTTAAACGACTGTTGGATTGAACAAAAAATATACACGCAATACCAATTTGCTACAATTTGATCATTGATATTCCGAACTCGAAAACTTATTAAACTATTAAGATTTACAAATTTGTACCTTCCATTTCATCGCGACCTAGATCCTCTCAAATTAAACAGTCTTTTAAAAATGAGTTAGAAAAAATACTTTGAATGCCAGGAAAAATGTTTTTCACGTTTAGTTTCTCTCTTGGCCCGAAAAGGAATTGAACTCATTTTATAACGGTACTTGCAATTGCACTCAATACAAAATGCGAGAAAGATATGCAATATTTGTGAAAATTGGTGATGGGTAACTGCCAGCAAAAATATTTCAGATGAAATTTTGAAAATCACAGCACTTTAGCATCTGTTGTTACATCTCACTGACACTTCCTCGGCGTAATCGCGTTATACTTATAAAAGAACAGCGATGAACTCACCGGCCGCTTATTATGAAACTTGAAAGCCGGTGAACTTGAGGATGCGACTCGTAGACGGAAACCAGAAATATACGTTGTAAGGATGTCACTTGACCCTTTGCCAAGTGTCTATCGATTGACAGAAGCTGTGGGTGTGGCAGGCGTTTTTAAACCTCGATGATCGCGTCGCGCTCTTTGGAGAACGACTTGGTTCTTGCTTGGCAATATGCAGCAAAGCTGCGGGCAATACTGGTACCGGCTTTGCACTGGGAGCGGTCGTCGCGTCGTGTCGTGGCGATGCGATGCGATGCGATGACGCATTCTCTTCCAGGATGGTGGGAGAAATTAAGAAAAGGAGGATATTCCTTCATTTCGTGGGTGGGAGCTAGAAGGATAACGGGTCACTGCAATAATAAAAAAGGCTTAAAATATAAGAAATGTCATTTTTTAAATTAGGTACCGTTCAAAAACTACCGGTTTTGTGACGATTTGTGACGTACGGGGGAGAGGTTGACGCAAAATGTGACATCACACATAGAAAATATAAATATGAATGAGAATTTTTTCAAATGCTTGAAAAATTGAAAATTAGTGATTTTATTTTACAAGTAAACCATCTAAATAAGTACACACTCTTTCCGCTATTCCCCTCTTTTCCCCTTTTTTAAAGAATTCAATTTGTAAAGAGGGCAATAAGAAAATCAAACTGGTTTTCGTTGAAAGTTTATTCTTTTTAATTGAAAAGTCTACTCTATTATATTTTTGGTTAAGAATTCATCTCTTTTGGTTAAAAATTCTACTATTCTATTTTTCTACTTTTGGCTGAAAATGGATAATTTTTAGTTGAAAATTCAACTATTAAATTTTTCTTTAAAAATTCAACTATTGAATTTCTCTTTGAAAATTCAACTACTTGGTTGAAATTTGAACTACTTTGTTAAACATTCATTTTATTGGTTCAAGATTGAACTATTTTCTTGGAAATATATTTTTGCTTTAGTTGAAAATTAATTTCTTTAAAGTGAGAAATAACTATTCCATTCTTAGTTGATAATTGATAGTTTTTAGTTGAAAATTCAACTGTTTGGTTGAAATTGTATGTATTTTGTAATAAATTCGTCTTTTTTTGGTAGAAATTTAATCTTCTTGATTTAAAAAACAACTACTTGGTTAAAAGTGCTACCTTGTTAAAAATTCATTTTATTAATTGAAGGTCCATCCCTTTAGTTGAAAATTGAACTATTTCATACAAAATTCATGTTCTATTGTGAAAAGTAAATGTTTTGAACTGCAAATTTAACTATTCCATTTTTGGTTGAAAATTGATCATTTTTAGTTTAAAATTGAACTATTTGGTTGAAAATTCATATTCCCGAGGTTATAATTCAACTGTTGTGTAGAAAATTCGTCTTTTTGGCTTGAAAATTCAACTGTTTTGTAGAGAATTCGACTTTTGGCTCAAAAATTGAAAAATTGGTTGACATTTTTTTCTATCTTGAATTAAAACTCTTTCTTGTTTGAAAATTCATCTCTTTTTGTATAAATTTGATCTTTTTGGTCAAAAGTTTAACTATTTGGTTAAAAACTAATCTGCTTTGGTTGTCGATTCAACTATTTTGTTAAAAATCGTCTTTTTTTTTATTTAATTCCATTTTTTGATGTTTTGATTTAAAACTAAGATTTTTTTTGTCGAAATATCCACTGCTATATTTCTTGTTGAGAATTAATCTTTTTCGATTGAAAATTCAACTACTTGGTTGAAAGTTGAACTTTTTTTTAAAAATTCATTTTTTTAAGATTCATAATTTTATCCACAAATTTAACGATTTCGTGGGAAATTTAATTATTTTGTTAAAAATTCCACTGCCTTCTAAAAAATTCGTCTGTTTGACATAAAAAAGCAACTATTTGATACTAACCCAGATAGCACAATAGTTTGCACCGCAAACTTTAGAAAAGTTTGCTGCAAACTATTGTGCTATCTAGGAAATGCGACCGTTTTTTGTTAAAATTTAATTTTTGTTGTTAAAGACCAATTGTTTGAAAATTCATCTTTTTATATTGAAAATTGAACTATTTTGTTCAAAATTCATCCCTTTCTCTTGAAAGTTCAACTATTTGGTCGTAAATGTAAATGCAACTGTTTGGTTCATAACTCTTTTTTTTATTCAATTATTTGGTCTAAAATTCATCTTTGTATGTTAAAAATTAAACGATTTTGTTAGTCATATTTTTTCGAAAATTCAACTGTTTTGTTGAAAATTCATCTTTTTGATAAGCGAATTTATCAATCTTGATTGAAAATTGATACCTTTTGGCTGAAAAGTTCTTACTTGAAAATTAATCTCTCTTGGTTGAAAATTTAAGTGATGCGTCCTAAAAAGTTTGTCTTTCTATGGCTTGAAGATTCAACTATTTGTTTATTCTTTTTTGTTGGAAAATTTGACATTATGCTTGAAAATTCTTCTTTGTAGGTTGAAAATTCAACCATTTGGTTAAAAATTTAATTATTTTTTTGAAAATTCCTCTCTTTTGCTTAAAAGTTCAACTATTTGGTTGTAAGTGTAACTTATTCGTCTAACATTATTTTCGTTTGTTTGTTGGAAATTCAATCATTTGGTTGACAAATCATCTTTCTTGGTTGAAAATTCATCTTTTTAGGTTTAAAAATCAACTGCTTTGCATAACATTCATAATTTTTCCTTCAAAACTCAACTCTTTCGTTGAAAATTCATCTCTTCTATTAGACAATGAATCTTTTTTGGTTGAAAATGCAACTATTATGTTGAAGATGCAATATATTAACACTTGACATCTGAAGCGTTTCATATCGAATTCTACATAGTATCTATACATTAATTTTAATTAAAAGAATATTTACCCCTATTATTCCCTATTTTCGCGAAAAATCACCCTATTTCCCTATTTTACGAGCATTTTAGACTATGAAATCTGTATGTTTTGTCTTTTACTTTAGGCGTTTATCGAATTAAATCGATGAAAAAATGTTGATTTAAAAAAAATGGAGGGGGGGGAGTGTCCGCATTTGTGACATGAACCTGGGGGGCACAAGCTTTGTGCGATGATCTGTGAAAAAAAAGGATTGTTTCTAAATTTATCTTAAACATTTTTAGTCACAACGGCAGACTTCACAGCCCAAAATGCTCTCAAAGCATAAGAAAATGAGACGCATTTTAATGAAAATAGGGGAATAATAGGAAAATAAATTGATTTAAATAAAATTAATGCATAGATACCATGTTTAATTCAATACAAAACGCTTTAGATTTTAAGTCGAAATATATTGCATTTTCAACGGAACAGATGAGTTTTTAACGAAAAATTTGACTTTTCAAGCTAAAAAGACGAATTTTTCAGAAAGCAGTTTACTTTTAAACCCGAAAACATGAATTTTTAACAAAAAAGTTAATTTTCAACCAAGAAAGATGATTTTTAAACCAAGCAGTTAAATTTTCAACAATAAGAGACATTATTTTAGATACAAAGTTGTATTTCTAACCAAATAGTTGAATTTTGAAATAAAAAAGATAAGTTGTCAACCAAGAATGGAATATTTTTAAATTTTTAACCAAAGAAATGAATTCTTAACTGAAATTGTGAATCGTTAACCAAAAAAATTAATTTCTAACAAAGTACTTCAACTTTTAGCCAAGTAATTGAATTTTTAAGCGAAAAAGATAAATTCTCAAAGAAAAATGTAATAGTTGATATTTCCACCATAAAAGATGAATTTTTAACAAAATAGTTGATTTTTCAACCAGAAAAGATTTTTCAGTCAAGAATAAAAAAGAAATTTGAACCAAATTGTTGAATATTTTACTAAAAACGATCATTTTTTAACCAAAAATGGAATAGTTATGTTTGCAGTTTAAACCAATTTTCAACCAAAAAGATGAATCTTCAACTAATAAAATGAATTTTTAACAAAGTAGTTCAACTTTCAATCATGCTGTTGAATTTTTGACCAAAATATATTGGTTTTTAACAAAATAGTTGAATCTTCAGAAAAATAATTAAATTTTCAACCAAAAATAGTTGGATTTTCTTATTCGGTTCTATTAACTCAGTTTGCATTTAAGCGAAAAAACGAGAAAAAGGGGAATGGGCGAAATAGTGTAACGTCTAGACGATAGTCATACAGAATTTTACAAACTTCAACTTCAGTTTATCGAAAATTCCCTGACTCTTTCAAATTTTCCCTGACCTGTAGCAACCCTGATTTTCTCATTGCACGGATCAATCGACAATATTCTAACTGAAAATTAAGTTAATTACTATATTTTTCTATAAAGTTTTCACATTAGACTTTTAAAGATTTAAATTGCTTTAAAATTATGTTTGCTTATATCTTTAAATTTTTCCTAATTTCTTGACTGAATCAGCCGCTGATCTACAGGGTGGCGTAACCGGCGATAGCCTCCCCCAGGATTTTCAGACATACCTTCACTTTTTTTCGTTTTGACTGGGAAATTGAGAAAATTATAAAAAATATGCAATTTCATAATGAAACATGTAATATTTTACAACTCCGATTGATACATTTGATACAATTGGTCAATTTAATTGGTCATAGCTCTCTTTGTGTATAACATTTTTCGACCCCCCCCCCCTCACAGGTCATTTCACTGGATTCGCGCCTGGACTGAATTTATTGGAATGTTAAATGTTAATGCTTCTAAAATCGACTGCTGTTTTGGCGGGATTTTTTCAATTAGAATCTATGATTAGAATATGTATTATTCAAACTTGATTTTTTCAACAATCTGACTTTTCAAAATGAGGATTTCTTTTGAATCACATGTGTATTCAGTTCAATCCAACATATCAATTTAGCATTAATTCGATTTCTTTGAAACTTAAATGGTCTCAGATTCGGCTTATCTTTAATTTTAAATGTTCTAGATTTTAGTTTCTTTCAAATTTGTGTGTTTTAAAATTAGAATAACATCTAATTTAAATTGTGTTAAGAAAAAAATTGCAACTAAATTTTTACGCTACGGACTTTGGATTCTTTTAAATTTCGAAATGTCTCGTTATCCTGAAATTTGGGATATTCATACCGAAAATTGGTATCGAAATTTTGGGTGCCAAAATTTGTTTATTTTATGCTTGCAATTTGGATTTTTCTAAAGCAAAAATATTTCCTAGTTAGGGTTTTTTTTTCAAATTCTATCTTTTAATTTTAAACTAACTTGTATTTCAAATTCAGTTCGTGAAAATTGGAATTCCTTGAAAATTAAAATTCCTTTAAACTTTTGATTCATTCTAATTTAGATCATTGCAAATTTGAATCAATTTAGACCATTCGAAATTTTAAAACTTCCATAATATATCATTTTATACGGTGGATTCTTTCAAGTTCGAATGGATTCAAACTCGAAAATTAAATATTACCTCGATTTTGAAACTATTATCAAAATTTCGATTTGTCCAAAGTTAATTACGTTTCATATTTAAATTGGTATATCTTCTAAATGAGAATGTCATTCAGTTTCATTAAATCAATGTAAATAATATTAGCCTGATAAAGATAGGGCCTAAAATGTTTCAAATTTCAGTCTTAACATCTTTTTATGACATATAAATAGGAATTTTTATCATTTATAGACTAATTAAATAAGTTTAAATAAGCATTAAATTTAATTTTGAATACTTTCAAAGTATTAAATTAAAAAGCTGAACATTTTTCTTTGGAAATAAATGATTTTTTACCTCTAAACCCCCCCCCCATATATATATATTTATTTATTTATTTAAAAAAAAAGGTTAAACAACTTTAAATTGTTGATAATTTAAGATAATTATAGTTCCTTTGGCATCCCATTAGAATCTCATATAAGGTCAGCTGAAGTACTGGGTACGAGACAAATTAAACATTTTTAAAAGTCCAAATAGGGACAAAAGTACTAGAAATGTTCCATTTTTTGCACAATTTTTACAAGTGCTAATGGGATTTATGTCCTAGAAAATTATTACAGAAGAAGGACTAAAGCACCAAGAAAGTTCAAAATATATCCCGCTTCACGAGGACTTTTTAGAACAAAAGTACCGAAAAATAAGTCTCACTTAAGTTTTTATGGAAAATTTTACAAGTTCTAAATGATTTTTGGGACAAAAGTTCTAAAAGAGTGCCATTTTTTATTTTTTTTAATTTTTTACTAGTGCTCATAAGATTTATGTTTCAAAAAGGTCCTCCTGAAGTAGAACTTAAGTACTAAAAAAGCAGGACCCTTTTCAGGACAAAAATTATAATAGTTTTGATTAGAAATAAAATGGAACTTTTCTAGTCCTGGTGAAATGTGACAAATTTTGTATTTTTTTTTGTACTTGAGGCCTATTTTAGCACTAATTTGTTCGCACATAAATCCCATCAGGATTTGTAAAAATTTAGAGAAAAAAACATGGAACTTTTGTGGTACTTTTGTCCCTTTTTGGACCTTAAAATTTGTAAAGAAAAGTTGGTACTTAAGTAGTGATTTGTCTCATGTCCAGTAATAATTTAGCCAGACTTTACTAGTAATCCCACAAAGAAAATGCTTTCATATTCAGATTGTTGATAAACTTAGATTTTTCCCGACCTGAATTATTTAAAATAGTTTAAATTTTTAAATAATTAAAATTGACTCTAAATTTAAACGTCTTTCAAATAAAAATTGCATAATATAAAGACTACAAATTTTAGATTCTTATTTATTTAAATAATTTTATTAAATATTCTGTTGTAAAAAGAAACGAATATACGAACATTAAATGATTCCAATGTTTGGATTTGGAGCCATACAAATTTAAAACTTTTGGAAATTATAGAATAATACTTTTAAAAATGGTAAGGCTCTACTCTGGATACTTTTTAATTTAAATTAGCTTCAGATACGATTTTTTCGTCAGTATACCAAGGACAATGGAAGACTCACAAAGGTGACTAATAAACGTGTAACAAACTCTGTAATATTGAGCAAGGTCGTCCTCATCAAAGCAGAAAAAGACCTATAATTACCACAATCAAAATTCTACGTCGAAATTTTTGTAAAATGTCACGTCATCTTACAATTATCTCTTAAATATATCTTAGAATTGGCTATCAAAATAAAGTAACTATTATAAATCAAGTTACAGGACGAATTATATAATTTCTTAATTTTGGGAGATTTCCAATTTTCAATTTCTCGATGTTCTAGTTAAATTCAAGTGTTAATAATGTTAGGACAATTTCACTATTAAATCTTTCAAAATTTCATATTGTAAGACTTGACAGTCAGTTTTAAATGTGATAATTTTAGATTTAAATATTCTAAATTGTTTGGTTTCAATATTAGTCAGCTTTGAAATTACTCACTTCAGATTTAATTATTCTAAATTGTTTGATTTCAATTTTAAAAGTACTAAATTGACTAGTTTTTTTAATTCTTCGAAATCGTAGAATATCAGGTTGAAAGACTTGATAATTTCACAATTTTCAGTTTAAAGGATTTGTAATTAAACAATTTTGAATTAAATGTCTCCAGAATAGATTCAAAACAATGCAAAATTAAGAGAATAATTTCTCAAATTCAAGCCTTGAAAATTAGAAGATTTTAGAACCAGGCATTGAAAAGTGAATTATTTTATATTTGAAAACATTCCAAAATATTGAAAACTTGAAACAAAAACAGAATTCTTTCGAATTGAAAGGTTTAAAATTGTGCATTATCAAACATTGGAATCATATTAAGCAATCTTCTCTTGTATTATTCTTTTCAAACATAATTTTCAATTGAATATCTTAACATTGTTTGATTTTTAGTTAAAGATTTAAAACAGTGAATCATTTCAAATAAAAAAAAAATTGAATGGCAAATTTCAAACATAAATAATAATTCTAAATAAAGTGTTAAAAATGAAACGATTTGAAATTAAAAAGTTAAATATTGCGTTGCTTAAAATTCAAATAGATAAAAATTAAACTATATAAAATTGATTTGTCAGTAATTGATTTTTTTTTTATTTTTCAAAGTTTACTATTTTAGAGCATGAATTTTCATGTTGATCGCTGAATTTTCAACTTTCCCCTTTAATAAGTATCACTCTTGCAATTAAAATTGAAATGGTTGAATTTTAAAAAACATAATCAACGATTTAAAAGTGGCTAATTTTCAAATGATTTTAATTTACTTAAAATAATTGAAATTATTAAGTGTTTGAGCATAAAAAAGTTTTAATATCACAATTCTTGGTAATTAAATATTTCTTCAGTTTTAAATAAAGTTCGGATTCGTTTAAGTTAAAACGTAAAGTAGTACTCATTTTTTCATTTTTAATATTTCCCATTTAAAATTATTTGATTTTGAACATTTTTTCAGACTAATTCAATTTTGAAGGTTTATGAAATGCAAATTTTTCCATTTTGAACGGAGAAAATTATGGTAAATTTGTTTTTGACCTTAGAAAATGTTATGTAATCAATTTTCGTATTAAATTTAAAAAATGTTATGTAATAATATTTTTTGATTCTAGAATTTCAGAAGCTTTGAGTTTGAAACATTCAATTTAGTTTTCAATTTCAAATTGTCAAATTTTAATCGCTTTGAATTAAAAATGATTTCAATTAAAAAGTTTTTAATTTTAAGTTATTCAATTTCAACCGCTTTTAATTAGAAATAATACAATTAAAAAAGTCCTTTATTTCAAATGAATTTTAATTGATCCAGTTTTGAAAATTCCAATCTTAAATTATTCAATTTTGAACATTTTTCAATTGTGCTACATATTTTCGATATTTTAATATAAAATCATTCAAGTTTCAGATTCTACAATTCAAAAAAAAATTGTTCAATTTTGAACGCTTGAAATGAGAAAATATGCAATTTCAACTTCTTTCTAAATAAATTGTCCCAATTTTTGTCAATTTTGGTACATTTTTCACTTTTTATTACTTTCAATTTCAAATTATTTGATTTTAAACGCTTTTATTCAGAAATTATACCATTTCAATTATTTTTGACTGCATTCGAAATATTGTCTTTTATTCAAAATCTTACCCTATCTAAAACTGTTTTATTTGGAACGTTTTCAATTCAAAATCGTTATATATATGTTTTAAATTTTAAGTGCTTTGAATTCGAAATTATTAATCATTGTTTAGAAAATTTGAAACACTCCTAATGCTTAAAAACTGGTTTAATAATGGATTTTTGAATTGTTTATGTGTTTAATTTTAGGAAATAAAAATGCAGGGAAGTAAACGCTAGTGATCAAATAATTGAAGTTAAAAATAAATTTTTACTTCTATTTGAAACATTCTCTTCTGAGGTCTTGAATTCTTAGATGAAGCAAAGCATGACCGAGTCGAAAGAAAAGGGGAAAAGAATTCAGAGGAGAGCCAATGATTCATCATCATCGTCATTAGCGTAGTGTCTCGTGCGAAAAAACCGGAAGTATAAGGACTCTCTCGTGGGAAAGGTGTGTCTGTAATATGCCACAGAAAAGCACTGTACCGAAATGCAATTTTCTCATTACGAGACCGGAAACACTTTCGAATCAAAATTAGAGAAGGTATACTAAATGGAAATCCTTGCTCCAAAAACTCAAAACCCTATTATTATCACGCAGTGAGAAATTTAATCAAGATCTTTTAATTAACTTAAAATAAGGCGCATATCGCCTTTGACAATCAGAGCCTACTATTTCCAAATTGAAAATGCTAATGGAATAATAATCATAGCTTTCCAAGTTTTACCGCTTTAAAAGCTAAGGTTCAAGTTAACACATTGTTTCTATTATTCATATTTTAAGGAAAATTTTGAATTAAGTCAGTTAATACATTTCAATATAATTCATAAAGACACAACGAGTATTTTTATAGAATAAATAGTTTAAAAAAATAACCATCCTTTAGCACTAAATTACACATTTAAAAATAGAAAACAGTACTGTTATTAAAAATCGTGTCTCATAAAATACGTACTTGGCGATAATACAAAATAAAATCAATTCCAAATAGAAGAAGCGAATAAAAAATCTATTTGAATATGTTCAGAGAGATTTTTTCCTTCAAAACTATCACGTAGAAAATAAAGATGAAAACACCTTGAAATACAATTTCAATTCTAAAAGGCCGGTGAGAGGTATTTGGAAATAATTCGATTAATCACGGAGTTAAACCGAGCGAATGTATAAAGCCATTGAACCCCTTTGGCCTAAATTTCAAATCATACGGTATATGTTCAGGATGAACTTTGTGGAATGCGGAAGGAAATAATATAGTTTGTGAAGTAAACCGATCAATACGATTTTGTTTGCTTTATAATAATAACAATAATAAGTACTCGAATAAGCAGGGCCGCGGAATATAATTCGTCGTCGCATGGATTTTTCTTTTTTCCTCAGCGACATGAAAAAATGGTCTGTTACTAGTAATTACCTCTGAATCAGTGCAAGTCGGGATATAGATTGAATACAGATCGTAACTCCATACATGATGATCTCACGGATTCCAGTCAGACTACGTGATAATATTTTATTCTTAAGAGCGTAGGCAGATTCTATAATGTTCATTTCCTACCAAGAAAAACAATTAAAGTTTCACTCTTGATACCAAGTCAACCAATAAACTCATAGTAATAAGGATTGAATTTTTTAAATTCAAGAACTAAAATCCAAATTGAAACTTAAGCCCAAGTGTAAGTTGAGCAGTTCTCTCTGCAAGAAAGACTTAAGTCGATCGGTAATAGTGGAAATGGATCTAATTTTCATGTTTCTTTAAATCTATCTTTCTCCCAGAATTTGGGAAACAAACAAAATTTAAAATACTAAAGTTTGATTTTTTGTAACGGTGTAACCTGAAAATGCAATCATCAAATTACAGTTGTTAACGCTTTGACCTTTAATTTTAAAGAGTCTGTCCACAAATGTGTGGAAAATCTTAAGACCGAGCGCGAAGCGTGAGATAAATATATTCTCGTGCGCGAAGCGCGAGAACCAACAATCGCGCGCCCTAGGCGCGCTCAAATTTGCGAGCCGCGCGCATAGCGCGCAATGAGAATGTGCCCGCGCAGCGGGCATATTTTTTTATAATAAATTTTTTTTTGGTTTGGTGATTCAAACCTTGAGTTGAAAATTTTCGGGTCGAAAATTCAACTGTTTTGTAGAAAAGTCGTTTTTTCGGCTTGAAAATTAAACTATTTGATAGAAAATTCATTTCTTTTTATTGAAAAATCATATTTTGGGGTTGATAATTCAACTGTTTTGTAAATAATTCGTCTTTTTGGCTTCAAAATTCAACAATTTTCTTGAAAATTGACTTCATGTTCTTGGTGAAAAATTCATCTTATGGGTCGAAAATGTATCTTGTTTGTTTGAAGATTCAACTACTTGGTTGAAAGTTGAAATAGTTATTCAAAAATTAATTTTTTTAAGTTTCACCTCTTTGATTGAAAATTTAACTTGTTTGTTAAAAATGAATTTCTTTTGTTTATGATTTTACTATTTTGTTCAAAATTTGTGTTTCAACATCCGTCTTTTGGTAGAAAATTCAACTTTCATGGTTGAAAAGTCATTTTTCTTGGTTGAAAATGAACTCTATTGTTGAAAATTCAACTGTTTTCTAGAAAATTTGTTTTTTTGACTTGAAAATTCAACTGTTTTTGGTTTAATTTTAATTTTTTTTTTGATAATTAAACCATTTAATTGAAAATGCTTCA
Organism: Andricus grossulariae; assembly: GCA_011634705.1. Taxonomy (NCBI): domain Eukaryota; kingdom Metazoa; phylum Arthropoda; class Insecta; order Hymenoptera; family Cynipidae; genus Andricus; species Andricus grossulariae. The sequence goes on along the minus strand of JAABKJ010007545.1, from coordinate 219,095,626 downwards.
TTGTAGGTTAAAATTTCAACTACTTTGATAAGATAACCTTTTCTTTTGGCGAAAATTCAATTGCTTTTTTTTACATTCGTCCTTTTGGATTGAAAAACTAATTTTATCTATTAAAAAATTCATCTTTCTTGTTCGAAAGTTCATCTTAGTTAGTTAAAAATGAACGATTTTGTTGAAAATTCAACTGTCTTCGAAAAAAATCATCTTTGGCTTGAAACTTGAACTATTTGGTTAAAAGTTAAACTATTTTGTTGAAAATTCTTCGCTTTTGGTAGAAAATCTGAGGAATTTAAAGTATTTCATGTTCATCTTTTTGTTTGAGAATTCATTAAAAAAATTTTTAAGAATGATTTATCATTTTGGTTAAAAATTCATCTTCTTGGTTGAAAATTCATTCCTATTTTGTTAAAAGTTATTTTTTGTCTTAAAAATTAATTTTAAATTCAAATTTTCTATTTTGTGTTGAAATTTGATATTTTTTAGTTAAAAATACAACTATTTTGTTGAAAATTCATATTTTTTGGTTGAAATCCACTGTTTTTTATTTAAAATTGAAATCTTTTTTGTTAGCAGTATCAAGTATCAGCTATGACATTTTTCGTTGTGAATTTCAAAGTGTGCTAGTTTCAGCTATTGCTTTCATAATCAATTTCATTTAAAAAAATGGTATAATAAACTTGATTTTTCTCTTCAAAAGCACTTGAAGATCACTTTAAGTTATCAGTACATGAAATTTAAGTTACATTTGTAATTTAAAAGTGCTTGAATTTTCAAGAATTTTCTAACAATGTAGAACATTGCATTTTTTTGTTTTTTGGTTAATGATTCATAATCTTAGTTAAATATTTATCTGTTTGGTGGAAAATTGTACTATTTGTTAAAAATTTGCTGGAAAATTAATCTTGTTCAATTGAAAATTCAAGTTTTTGGTTGAAAATTTTTGTATTTCGTTGAAAATTCGTCTTTCTTTGTTGACAATTCAACTACTTGGTTGGTTGGTCTTTTTTGGATGAAGATTCTTTTTTTTTCTTAAATTTCACTGTTTTTTGTTTAAAATTAAAATATTTTTTGGTTCAAATATGAACTGTTTTTTATTTAAAATTTAAATCTTTTTTGTTTGAAGTATCAACTATCACATTTTTTTTGTTAAGAATTGATCTTTTCTTATTAAAAATTTTATTAATTTTTTGAAAGTTGAACTTTTTAATTTGGAAATTGAACTATTCAGTTGAAAATTCACCAATTTGTTTGCAAATTTCCCCTGTTTCGGTAGAATCTTCTTGATTGAACATTTATCTTTTTAGTTTAAAATGTAAGTATTTGATTGAAAATCGTCGTTTTTGGTAGAAAATTAATTTTCTTAACCGAAAATTAATTTTTGTTTGTTTGAAAATTCAAATACTTGGTTGAAAGTTGAACAGCTTTGATAAAAATTAATTCTTTGGGTTAATTATTTATCATTTCAGTTGAAAATTCATCTTTTTCGTTTAAAATTAAAATATTATTTTGAAAATTCGTGTCTTTTATGGTTGACGATTAATCTATTTCAGTTCAAAATTCAACTTTTTGGTCATGTATTTTGTTGAAAATTCATCTTTTTCGGCAGAAAATGAATTTTTGTTTGGAAATTCAACCAATTGATTGAATGTTGAATTGCTTTGTTAAATATTTATTCTTTGGGTTGATTATTTATCATTTCAGTTGAAAATTCATCTTTTTCGTTTAAAATTAAACTATTTTATTGGAAATTCGTGTTTCTAATGGTTAAATTCAAGTGCTTTGTATTTAAAATAAAAATATGTTTTGGTTGAAATATCAACTGTTTTTTATTTGAAATTGTAATCTTTTTTGTTTGAAATATCAATTATCACATTTTTTGTTTGACAACTCATGTATTTCATTGAAAATTCGTCTTTTTTGGTACAAAATTAATATTTGTTCGTTTGAAAATTAAACCAATTGGTAGAATGTTGAATTGTTTTGTTAAATATTTTATTATTTTGGTTTATGATTCATTATTTTAGTTGAAAACTCATCTGTTTGATGGGAAATTTAACTATTTGTTGAAAATTTGTTAGAAAATAATCTTTTTCAGTTGAAACCCCAAGTTTTCGATTGAAAGTTCTTGCATTTTGTTGAAAATTCAACTACTTGGTTGAAAGTCGAACCATTTCGTAAAAAATCATTTTTTTTGCTGAAAATTCATCTTTTTATTTGAAAGACCATCTCTTTGGTTGAAGATTGAACTGTTTTCTTGAAAACTTCTTGTTTGTTAGATTGAAGATTAGTTATTGATATAATTAATTTTCAACTGCAAATTCAATTATTTCATTTTTTGTTGAAAATTAATATTTTTCACTTGAAAATTCGGCAGATTGGATGATTTAAAATGACTGATTTAATCGGTGAGTGAATTGATTGATTTGAAAAGTCACTTATGACTGATTTGTCAGTCTTCGAATTCCCGTGATTTGAATCAGTCGAAATTTACTTTGAATTAATCACTTTTGACTTATTCAAATTAAGAGTAAAGTATATCAGAAGTAAAAATATTTAAAATGCTTTTTATCAAATATATTTTCCGTTTCTCTTTTCATAAATTAAAACATTTGTCCTCTTTTACCTCATGCGAAGTTGCTTTAACACCTCTTTTTTTATTTTTCGCGAAATAACATTAACCTCTATAATTCAGAGCTTAACCTACTAAATAAAAATGTGTAAAAATGTTAGTCCATAAACATATTTCAGCTCTCAAGGCTAAAAAATGAGATTTCAATAATTTTAGCCTTGAGAGTAGAAATGCGCCATTTGGCATTCCGGGTGAACTTTTTTTTCGGTCACCTCGTGAAGTTTCGGTGTAAACATTGGAGCAGGATATACGAGTAAACGAGCGTTTTTTGCTGTCGCTGCAATATTTCCCAGAGTGTGTAATAATTCGCTTTATCTGAAGGAAGGCAAGTACACTCCGAGCCAATTGCATAAATATTAACCGGAACTCCTGGGTACGACAGAAAAAAAGTTGAAAAAAGGCCGCGAAGGAATCGTGCCACATTAAATATTCATAACGTGACAGCAACCGGGGACCTAATTTGCAACAATGTGGAAGCGCGGCTATAAATCTTAACGATAATATTTCTTTCATTTAGCCGCTTTCAAAAAGTAAGGCACTTCTTTGAAAAGAGAAGTTATGGACTTATAAACGGAATTTACATAACCTGGGATTTTTAAACTGTAAAATGCTTGTTGCTGGAGTTGATTTTACGCGGAAAAAAATATTACTTGAATTTAAAAAATGTAGTACTGAATACGTCCAATCCCATCTTTTTCTGATCGAAAATAATTTTTCTTGTTTCAAGAAAAAATGTTTTTCAAATGAGAAAATAATTCTTTTTATAAAAGAAAATTTCGATCAAAAAAATATTTTAATCAAAGAATATTCTTTGATTCAAGTAATACAGTCCAAGCTCCGAGCATTGCCGCTTTTGGGGCTGTAGGGGCGTATAATTCCAAGAAGCCATAAACACCCACTCTAAGCGCGGTCACGCTCGAGTGCGTTTAGAAGAATGCAGCTGACAAACTCCGAGCATTGCCGCGCGTCGGTGAGGTTAAAATCTAGCTCGAAAATCGCTTTATGTACCCAGTGTACATTACATGTGTACAAAAGTGATTCATATTGGATTATTTCGTCGTAAACCCGAGCTTAAAGGTATGTAAAACATAAAAATCGAACATTAGCTATGGTATATTCGATTCTTAGAAAAATGTAAACAAAGCGTCAAAATGGCAAATATTTCACCTCACTTTTAACGTAACCTATGAAATCTCGTGCAGTAAATTAATAATTAATTACTGTGTCGTACTGCTTGTTTTTTTTTAGCAAATAGAAACTCAAATATCGAATTGTCAATTATAACCTCAATTTGATGTCACTCGTGTAATCTTTTTAATTATAACAATAAATGTAAAACGTAAACAAAAAAAAACAATAAAAAGCTTTTGTTTACAGCAGTGAGAACAGATATTCGTTCATTTGAAAAATGGAAATTCACTCTTTCCCACGTTTTGTACTGCACAATAATACTGTGAGCAGTTTTCTCATAGAAACGCATATTAAATGAGCTGAAGTCACATCTAATATCTTTTGAACGCGATTTTATAATTTTTCATGGCTTTCTTCAGGTTTCAATGTTCACATTTTATGTTGAACATTCATCCAGAACATCTTTATCCAATGTATAGAATTCCTGAAAATAAAACAAGAATTGACTTGAATTTTGGACGTTAAATGGGATTTTGAATTTGATTTTAATCTAATTCAAGATTCTTAATTTCAATCTTTATCCAAAGCCTTCAAATATTTGATGAAACATAAAATAAACATTGATTAGATAGCCTTATAGTACATAAATTTGATTTTATATCATAGCAAATTTTGTTAAAGTGGATTAAAAATAATTTTGTATAACGAACAGTTTTCGTAATATTTAATTTCTTATATGTATAATAAAATGAACAGTATCTTTGACTGAATAACTTCAAGATTTTGCGCGAAAAAAATCTTCAGATTCGGCTGTTTCGTTCCCGGCAATCCTCGGAGCGTTATAGCTATGAAATGCATCGGTCCTCACGAGCAACGCTAAAGTGGGGGTAGCGCTCGAGCGAGAAATCGGGGAAGCGGCAATGCTCGGGATGGCAATGCTCGGAGCTTGGACTGTATTCTTTCTCGGAGTAGGGTTCAAACGTTTGGTTCAATTTCTAACTACTTGAATTCAATTATTTTGGATCTAAAGCCAAATCCACCAACAACTATTTCGCAATTTTTTTCTCGAGGGTCAATATGCAGTACCGGCCAGGATTGTCAGTGAAAAATTGGATTTTGAAAGTTTCTGGCGCTAATTATGATTTTTTAGCGATTTTTTTAAATACAAATTATTTGTAATACATAAAATACTACTTTCTATTAATATTAAGATGTTTACATAAATTGTTTAAACAATTTACAATTATTTTTAGCAATTTTCTCCTGGAATAGAGTTAGAAGGTCGCGGTTTTTCCAAAATTTTCAACTTATTTTCAACTTTTCAGTTAGAGCGAGGCAAGAATCATTTAAATTTAGCAGAAATAAATGTTTAAACGAATGATTATTATTTATGATAATATTGTCTTAGAACTAGAAAGTTGCAGTTTTTTCTACAATTTTCCACTTTTGGTCCACTTTTCAATTAGAGTGAGGTAATAATCAAATCAAGTTAACAAACATAATTCTTTAAACAATTTATTATTATTTTGAATAATATTCTCTCTGTATAATGTTAGAAAGTTGCGGTTTTTTTTCTGAATTTTTCAAGGTCAACACTAAATTTGAATTTGAATAGTAATTTTAATTATTTAATCTCTTGATTTTTTTACTTAAAAAGGTAAATTTTCAACCGAAAATGGAATGTTGAAACGGAAATTTTTTAACAACGAAATTAATTTTTGAGATGAATTTTCAATTAAAAAATGATGTATCACTAATCAGAAAAATGATTTTCGCATAAATCGGTTCAACTTTTAATTAAGTAAATATACATTTTCAAACAATCAAAAAAAAAAAATAATAATTTTCTACAAAAAAAAAAGAATTTTCAACAAAAGACATGGATTTTCAACTAAATATTCAAATTTTCAACTAAAAAATATTAGCTTTCAACCATAAATGAAATAGTTCAATTTTCAATTAGCAAAATTAATTTTCAATAGAAAAAACTAATTTTCGACAAAATCGTTAAATTTTAAAAAAGAGATAAATTTTCTGCTAAAATATTGAATCTACAACCGAGAAAATAAATTTTAGACATAGTAGTTCAACCTTTGATTTTGAATCAAAAAGTTTATTATTCAACTAAGAAAGAGTAATTTTTTAATAACAAAAAAAAAAATTTTTCAACAAAACAGTTAAATTTTCAACTAAAATGATGAATTATCAACCAAAAGAGTTAATTTTTAACAAGACAGTTCAACCAAATAGTTAAATTTTCAACCAAACATGTAATATTTGATATTTCAACCAAACATGTGATATTTTATATTTCCACCAAACATGTAATATTTTATATTTTAACAAAAAAATATTTGATATTTCAACCAACAAGATTTATTTTCTACCAATGAACACAAATTTTCCACAAAAATACATGAAACTTCAACCAAATGATTGAATTTTCAACTAACAAAGATCAAGTTGGAATAAAAAATGGAATAGTTGAATTTTCAGTTAAAAAAATGAATTTTTGTTAAAACAAAATTTTTAAAATTTTAAATAAAAAATAGTTGATTTTTTAAAGCAAAAAAGCGCATTTTCAACAAAATGGTCGAATTTTGAGCAAAATAATTCACTTTCCAAAAAAATGTAATAATTAATATTTCAATTAACAAATATTTTAATATTTAATAAAAAGCAGTTGAATTACCCACAGTAGACGAATTTTCAACCAAGTAATTAAATTTCCAACTAAAAAATATATATTTTTAGTAAAAAATGGACGAGTTAAAGTTTCTGTTAAAAAAATTATATCTAAGAAGAAAAAAAAATGAATTTTCAATTAAGTAGTTCAATATTTAACCTGGGATAAGAGTAACATTAACGCGGTGGGCATGCAATACCTGCACATGGTGTGCGGTAAAACGCTAATAGACATTGTCAGTAACGTAAAAATGCTCAAAGAATGTGGTATAGATGAGATATTGAAAGAGATGAACGACTGACGTAACACGTATATCGAGGTAAGGTAAGTGGTGGCGTACCCAGAGGCAGACCAAAGAGAGAATGGTTGGAATGTGTAAATGAGACCCTAATTAGAAAAATCATAAAAAGTCATAGAAACACAAGAACTTGCATACAAAAATGCATGGACGTGAAGGAAAATAAAGAGGTATGCCAGGACAGAAAAGTATGGCGACAAATAGTTTATAAGAAACGCAAGATGAAGACTGTCAGTGGAGTGAATGATGCCTGAAACAAAACACCTTGGATACTAAACGGCCAGAGAGGAGAGCATTACATGATGACTTTGTGAAGCTTTTCACCTGGGGTGATCGATAGAGAGATTTATCAGCGACCTGGGTCGGAGCAGTGTTGCGGAACGAACGTGTTATTTAAATAAATAAGACGAAAATTCTAGAACAATCTAAAAAATCTATACCTCCTTCCCCACATTACTATTTTCCAGCCTAGCGAGTCACGCCTACCCCGAAAGGGAAATGGCTTAATGGTATAATAGTAATAAATTCTAGATCAATCTAAAAATCTACACCTCCCCCCATTACAGCCTCCTACAATTCCTTTCCTCGCCGAGTGCTTCACGCTTACACCGAATAATAATTTATTTTTCAATAAAAAAATATGAATTCTCAACATAGAATGTACTAGTTGATATTTCGGCCAAAAAGTTTCAATTTTTAATCAAAAACAGATGAATTTAACCAAAAAGATTTATTTTCTAACAATAACGACTAACTGATCTAATGAGTAACGTCCGCTAACCAAATCAGCACATTTAAATGATCTAAACTGTAACTTTCATTGATTAAATTAGTCACTTTTAGCGACGTAATCAGTAACTTTCACTCATGGAATCAGTTATCTTGAACTCGATCTTGAATGATATAACCAGTTACTTTCACTAATCCGTAACCTTCAATGTGTTAAACAGTCATTTATGGTTAATTTTAATCTTTTATGAGAATGTAGGAATTTAATGAAGAATATTTATTCTCAAACAATTTTACTTTTTCATTATAGAAAACAAATCAGTCACGTCTAATGACTGAAAATCACTCATTTCAAGTGACTTTGATGCCGTCAGCAATATTGACTGATTAATATCTTAGAACGACTGTTTTTTCAGTAGAAATGATTGATTTTTCAGTCTAAGCATGGTTCATTGATTCATCAGTCAAATTTTGACTGTTTTAGATTTAGAGTGAAAATTTGGAATTTATTTAAATTTGATTGCTTCAATTTAAGATTATATTAAAGATCCCCCCCCCATAATTATTTGCTTGTTTGAAATATTATTCTCGATAGATATTGCATTTCATTCGTTCCTGATATTTCAATAGTATCATAAACTTAGAAAATCGATGAAAAGTGATTTATCGCGCGCGGGTGTCAAATAAATCAGGTTATCTTGATTTCGTTCAGAAGGGCATATTGGGAAGCGAGTACATCATAAATTTAATTATAAATCCAGACTCTTATCTGTGAGACTCTTGACACAAACAAAATACTCAAAAGAAGGAATCTGGTGGACTATTTAGCTCAGAGATATGCTCATGGTGGCCGTGTCTCGTTTCGCGTGCGACGTATTGATTATGCCAATTAACGGTAACTATCTCCTAGCAGGCAGGAACTGCAACCTGAAGGAATCGACATTGGCACGTGGCATATAGCATAAGCCTGCAGCTAGATGTACTTTTACATGACTAGAAATAAACAGCCGACCTCAAAGTGGACTAAATCAATCAGTCTTTTTCCAGAAAACTGGAATCTTCTTTTTATTTTTTATTCTACATTGAATTTTATTTGTAATACCTTATTTTTAAAGTTCATCCATTTAGTTTCCAGTCAATTATATTATTATACGAACTTGGTTTGAATACAGGTTTCGGGCATGGCTTACAGTAGCCTTGAACCTAAATCCAGACCGTCAGAACGTAAACAGGCAGGGCCGCTGAACGATTTCTGTTGGATTTTGACTATTGACGTAATCTGAAGTAATAATATTGAAAGTGAACAGAGTATTTGCTCAAGCAATCCATTATTACGCATAGCTATTTTCCCCTCAAGTAATGCCAATAGAAAGTTGCTGTTTTTTCTGAAATTTTCGACTTTTCTTCGCCTTAGCAGTTGTGAACAAATAGTCAATAAACATAAAAGAGAATCATTTTTTCAATAGTATTACATTTTTTTCTGAATAAAATATTTGTACTCTTTTGTTAATTTACTTATATACTTACTTTTATTCTATATTTATATACTTACGTTAATTTTACTATCAGGCTCCTACCCCCATTTTCCGTTGAATATTAAATATTATATAATTACTCTCTAAATATGAATCACTGGCAAATTCACTGATTGAAATAGTAGTTACACAATACACTCATTAATCAGTTATTCCAGACTTATTTACTGATCAATTCAGCAAGACAATGTGAGATATAACATCTAAGTTTTAAAGTAAAGCGTTCTTGTTATTCTTTCACTCAAGTAGCAAAAGTAATTTTATAATTGAATAAAGTTTTGAATTTTCTGGCTGTAAGTATGCTTAAGTAACTGCGGGAACAATATACTCTTACTCGTATAAAAAGTACTTACTTAAACGGATGTGTACGTGACAGTCGAATCTTGAAAGTAAAGTAATATGTGAGGCTACTTGTCATTTAGAAGCATAAACAATTTTCACCTTTTTTAATACACTGGGGGCTGGATTTAAACAGATCGGATTTACTAATACCGAGAATTGCTGCTGCGGCGGTTTCGGGCTGAGAGTAGAGCCCCTCGGGGTCGAGAGAGGGTGGTCACCCAAGCGTGATATATCAGCAGCGTAGGGATAAAGGGGCAGTGCGTGCCACGTTGATACTTACTAGCGTATATATTGCGTAATATTAGGAAATTTCTCACACGCCACTAACTATTTACGTTCGGATGGGCTGGATTTAGTTTTAAGGCTACTGCAAGCAATGTCCGAAACCGTAATTGAATCCAGCCGCCAGTGTATTTGATCACATTTATCGGTTTCAAGTTTTTACTATGATTATTTGATCAAATCTACTAAAACCTTATTTTATTATGACTGCTAAATTGACATGGGACAGTGCTGCCAACTCTCAAAAGTGTTTATTTCATTGAATGAATAAGTAACTTTTCACTGATCACCTTCGATTTTGTTTAAACTCACATACTTTATGTATTTTTTCATGCTGAACACGAATCTGGCCGAAAAAAGTGTAGGTCCCTTACCGTTTTCGAGATGTAGAGCTTTTTATTTTCGAAAATGTCGATTTTCTTCTATGTTTTTAGAAATACACTGATGTGTATCGGAGTGCCTTCGAATTTGATATAATTCCGACTAGGGTCATTTCCGACTGGTAGGCATTTACGACTCGCTGGCATCCCCGACCCCTTTCCAACGGTTTTTGTAGGGGGGGCGGGGGGTATGGTTTTCGGGGGGCTTGTGGATAAGTTGTAAAAGGGGTTAAGGGTCTACGAGACGTTAATGCTCCCCAGTCGAAACTTTTTCGAATTCAAAGGCACCCCGACTTCTTTTCCAGCCCCCTGCCCCTCAACGCTACGTCACCCACATCAAAAACTGTTAGAAGTATGTTGGGGGTGCCTACGAGTTGTAAATGCCTCTCAGTCGGGATCGTTTCGAATTCGAAGTCCCCCCGGCCCCTTTTCCAACTTTTCCACGAGCCCCCCCCCCCCCAAATGTAAATGTTGTAAAAGTTGTAAATGCCCCCAGTCGGAATCGCTTCAAATTCAAAGGCACTCCGATACACATCAGTGTATTTCCATAAACAGAAGAAAATCAACATTTTCTAGGGTAAAAAGCACGATATCTCGAAAACCGTAAAAGAGCGACACTTTATTCGGCCAAATTCGTGTTCAGCATGAAAAAATACATGAAATATGTGAATTTAAACAAAATTGAAGGTGATCGACCTTTTGTGCCGTTTTACCTAAATTATTAATTGCTGGAAGTCTAGCGTATAATAAGAGGTAAATGAATATACTTTTAAAGTTTCATTTCAGAAAAAATTATCCACAAAAAAAAGACACTGTTTAATAAAATGATTCTCTTGTTATGTTTATTTTTTTCACAACTAAAAAGAAAAAAAAGTTAAAAATGTTTAAAAATCGCAAATTTCTAGCATTATTCTAAGAGAAAATGGTGAGAAACAATAATAATTTTTTTAAACAAATACTTTATTAACTCACATTAATTATTACCTCACCCTAAATGAAAAGTTAAAGAAAAGTTGGAGATTTCAGAAAAAAGTGCAATTTTATAGCATTACTCTAAAAGAAAGTAGTTATAAAGAATAATAAAAGTTATAAGACTCATGTATTTGCTCGCAATAAAGTATTATTCATTAGTCGGAATTTAATAAACTCAATTATTTCCATTTGAAGGCTTTAATATATTTGAATAATTTTCCTGAGGTCTTACGGTATATTTTTAATAAAACATCCACTAAGTTGACATTTTGTTTTATTAAATAATCAAATTCTTGCTACGTACGTTTCAACACTACTGTGTGTCTTTTTCAATCATACGTAAATTAAAATTATATATATATATGTATATAATTGTACAATTCTATAGACCAAAAATATATAATTATAAAATCAAGGGTTTTAAAACAATTACCTGTGAAATTACGGAGTAAAACATGTAAAAACGAGTTATTTTCTCGGAATAAAGTTCTTAAAGTCATCTATGATAACTGTATAGGACGTAGAACAACAAGGAGTGACAAGCAAATTTATCTAAAAGCGAATATACAAACATGGACGACCTAAAGGTATGTAATTAGAGAACTAAAATTGAGGAAAGCCCCGGTGTGAATGACACCGAGGCGTAATTTACCGTGACTGTATCCCTTCGCTCAATTCCTGGAAAGCAAAGAAAAAAATGGCAGAAAAAATTGGTGGCAGCCATGCACTTGTCGTGGCAGTCAACACCTGCTGAAAGTGGTGAGCCCTGCCGTAAGGGTTCCCTCGTCCCCTGCATGTTCCTGTACAGGTTCATGTATCAATTTCTTATGCTGAACCTTTAACGTTTCTTGTACGAGAGCTGGCCCTCTACTGTAAAGTTGTCGAAGTTCTGTGAGCGCCGCCAAATATGAATAATAATAATTCAATCTTTTAGAAGAAGTTTTATTATTGTTCGTTACTGCTAAAACGTAGAAACGTTGCCTGAAATTGGGATGAAATGGTTCTATTCACAAAAAATAAACATTGAAAATTTGTAGCAAAATTATTATCTTTTAATTATTTGTTCAATTTAATATAAAGCAGGTCACGCACTCTCACAATTACAAGGTTATAAAATGATAAAAGCTCGAGAAAATCTGAACGGAGGTCCGAACAAATCTGAACGGTCCCTTAAAAGCGACTTTCCTCATGACTCATCCCAACTCTAAAAACGCTTAATCATCATTTTAAGACTTGCTGGCACGTGTGAGAAACGCTAAGTCGTAGGTTTTATGACTTGCTTGTACGTGTAGTTCAGTCTAAAAATATCCTAACCTTCTAATTGCTTACGCGGAAGGCAGTCATTAACCCTAGTGAACACGTACTGGATGACTCACTCAACTATTTTTGACTGCTCACTCACGCTCTTTTGACAAATCTAATTTATTGCCTAGTTTATGCCCTAAAATTCCTGATGAATGACTCACTTTTCGCTCTAAAATATTCGAGTTCAAAAATCTCCTTTCGTAAGATTTAAATTCAAATCTCCCGCTGAATTTGTCTAAATTTGTGGATATTTTATGATAATGTAGATCCCTAACATTTCAGCATGACTGTTGTCAGGTTCTTCGCCATGAACCATAAAGTTTGGCAAGAACGAAAATTGCATTCATTCGCACCTTCCCCTTATTTAAAAAGGTCTTTACTAATGCAAACAGCTTTTACCATTATTTATAATTATTTATTTCAATGCGAATATAACACGATGAAGTATTCTATTGTTAAATATTTTATTTTTTAAAGAAAATATGTATTTAAGGCCATGTGACGAGTGTGTCACGTGACCGGCTTCCTACCTTACCGACACTTTTTTTATTTGTAAACTCATTTTCACACGAATAGCCACATCGAGTTTGACTTTTGGAACTAACCATTTTCATTTGCAACTAACCGACTTAGTTACAACTAACCGTTAGAATATACCCTGCTTAGGTATGGGAAAAGTATCGGTCATAGAATTGCACTCATTTGTTCTTCAAGATACCCTAGCAACGGGATAAAACATAATGCATCATAAATGACAACTCGTCCAAAAATTTGAAAAGTTCACGATTAAAGTGATTTTGTGAGTCAAATATTTTTTGAATATCGTTCGTCAGGATATACAATATACAACGGATATACAATAGAAAACTAATATGATTCATATGCCATATGTATTGGTAAGAGATTCAGAATCTTTTATTAATATTATGTTTAATATTAATAGCATAAGAAAGTTTAATAAAATTGTTACTTAGTGAAATACTTAGTGTTAAATTTTGCATAATATAAAGTTAAACAATTTATGTTACAATTAACATTTTACTTATTTGCATTTTACTTATTTGAGAATCTACAAACAATATTCTTTCACATTGTGAAAATCATGATTATGGATCTCAATTTTCATATATTTCAGATAAATGATTGTCTCACATTAACAATAATACGGCTATACCTACTACAGCCATACTTTTTCTATACTTTATACATAATCTACATACTTCAGCTATACTTAGAGATATACTTCAGCCATACTTTGACTGAACATCAGCTATACTTTAACTATACTTCAGTTATACTGCTGAATCTATACTTCACAGATATACTTTAAAAATACTTTCCCTATTCTTCAACCATACATTTTTATACTTTATCTATATTTAAGACATACATTCACTATACTTCGATCAAATATACATGAAGTATGGGATCGTCTCATATGCCGTACTTTGACTATACTATCTGAGAGATCACTCCCAAATGATTTCCCAGATGTTTTCCTGGATCAATCCCATACCAAAATTTTTTTACCCGGGTTACTTGCTATTCTTTAATTGAATAATTAAAAAATGTGTTTTTGATATGGTGCTGAAAATATTTTACACTGACAGATTATCTTTTTTGAATGAATTAAATTGCTTCCACTATTCTTTCACTGTTTCCTTCGATTTGTCCAATTTTAGGCTTCAAAACATTTGATGATTAATTTTCTAAATTTTTATCGAAAATATATTTTTTTAGTAATCGTTTATAATATTTGGTGTTAATTTTGGCTTTAGGGTCAGAATAAATAATTCGATTAATTTTTTATTGAACCAAACGTTTCGGCGCACAGTGGTGGCCCTCATTAGCGGTTAATTTTTATTCTAGTGGAAATGCCAATGCGTATGCATTCTGACAGACTGAAATGTGGAGCAGTTCTGTTTGGACTTCTATTTCATTTGAAAAATGCATGAAGTATATATGAAGTATATGAAATATACTGAGTATATTTTAAGTGTTTTCATGAGAAGTTTCATTCGGTACGAGCGGTGAATAAATTGTTGACAGGTTAGCTTTGGGTATCAAAGTAATTCTTTCATATTTTTAGGTTGCGAACAAAAATAAGTAAGTTATACCAATCAAACAACTTTTAAATAAATAAGCAAGTTCATGCGTTTTACCAACATAACAGAAAAACATTTTACGTAGCTTTTTGTGTATAATAGTTGGTAGCAATGACTGTCTTTGAATAACAGTTTTGGATTATTGTTTAATCCATATATTTATACCTAACGTCTTTATATCAGAAGAGTACCATCTGAATAAAATTGCAACATGTTAAAAAGTATAAAATGTGGGATAAATGGCTAACATAATTCATGTCATGACATTGCTAACTTTAAAATGAATGTTCCAGCTTTAATTTGGTACGTACTACTTTCTCCACTTGTTTATCATTTATCAATATTATGACTTCAAATGTTTTTCTATCCACCTCGTACTGGTTTTCCCTAAATCATAATTCCCTCATTTCTTTTGATTATGAATGTTTTTACCCTCTGTTTTATGTTTTCGCTGGAACTAAATAAACAAGAAAAGCGAGTCACAAATTACTACTCACGTAAAACGTGAATTTAATTGGATGATCAATAGAGTGATGTTTATAACGAGTGAGGAAACGAGTCGTATAAATAAAAGTGCTGGCTCGCTGCTGCTTAAAGCTTCACAAAATTGTAACTTAAAAAATTACCATTTTTGGTTTATATTATAATTTTATTTAATAATAATATGAAATATTAGATTGAAAGAATAAAGAATTATTGTAGGCACTTAATAAATTAAAGTGCTATCGACGGTAAAACATGAATTTTGCATCAGTTAATTAATATCACATATTATAATAATTATTTTCTTCTATTATGCAAATGCACTAGTTCACACTGTGATTAAAATTCATAAATTTGCTTAGAACCTTATTCTTAATACTAAATAATGAATTCACTATACTCAATCTAAGCAAACATTGGCATTGTTACATCAATTCGATGCTTTCGTATATAGTCGCTTTATATGTAGCAAATTGTAATAAAACCTTACAAATTACGAGGCACCGCGTATTAAAAAAATTAATTACAGTAAAACGTCGTTATAAGTAGTGTCCGCGCCATAAGAATACGATTATTTAACTTTTTTTAAATAATTTTTTCTAATTCTGTTTTATTTTTTATAATATTGACTATAACGACGCTCTACTGCATTGCTATATTTATGGCACTGGCACCCACAGAATGCGATTCTTTTGCAAAAGCAAGGACTCAGCACAATTATTTGGAAAAAATAATTTTTTTTGTATCGCTCACTAGAGTTTAATCAAAGCTCTGTTTTTTTTCTCGATTCATTAATTACATCTAATGCCTTAATTGCTCTTTACCTACGTATTTGTGCGTAAAAAAGCAAATTTTTTAATAAATACAATTTTTTTTGTAGTTAGATTTATATACTAATATTTGAGGAACATAAAAAGGCTTTAATATGAAATTCCTATATAAACTAGTTCTTTTCACCTATAAGCTTCAAATGTTTAAAATTTTAATATGTTTGATTTCTGCCTTAAATAAAAAAACTAATGGATAATTTATTAAAGGAGTTGATTTTATTTTTCTAGGTAAAGTTAAATTTGCGCGAGGTCAGAAGATCATCTTTAGCATGTCACTTTTATGTCGATCAATGATAATTTATCAATTAATTCGTTATCTGCTTTATTTTATCCTAATATTAATTAGTAGTTGATAATTTACAAAAGACTTGTGAGCAGCTTCTATAACATGATAATGTTTCTGATTGTAGCCTCGCCTGCTGAGTTTATATTTGATAATAGTTCTATTTTATTCATCAGCCTAACACGCGATGAGCAGTGATTTGCTTATATCACGATTTTCGTTGATAGAAATGGAGGAACTTGTCCAATTTTTCACACTGCTTTTCCTTATCCGCAACGCAAGTGAAACTTGCTTCCTGAATTATTCCAGAAGTATGCCAGAGAAAAGCGCATTTTTATAACAAAATTCGCGAATTTGAAGAATTATTATGAAATTTAGTATCAGGATAGCTGATAAATTAGATAATTTTAAATATGTGGTGTTTGAAAAAAATTATTGTGTTTTGAACCCTTCTAAATTTAACAAATTTATTTCAACAGTAGCGCAATTTTTGGTTTGAATTCTTTAATATTGATTAATTATAAAAAGGCATTTGAAATAAAATAACTTTAAATTGGAAGTGTTGAATAATTTTAGACTGTAACATTTAAAATAGTTCGGTTTTAAATTTTAATCATTTAAAGTTGCAGGATGAGAAATAAAAGCCTTTTACTTTCCTAATTATTCGTTAGAAACTATAAAAACCTAATAATAATATTTGAATGGGAGATTTCAAATTAAAAGCTCTTGAAATTGAACAAATGTGAATTCAAACGTTAACAATTTTACAATTAACCATTAAAATCCTTCATGTAGCTAAATTTTTTTAATTGAAGATAAATTTTATCATTTCTGCATGATACTTTATAATGTAAACAATTAAAACTAGTGTGAAATTAAATAGAATCATTAAAAATTATAATTTTGTTTTCAAATTTGAAGAAAAATATTTTAATAGAAAGGGTTCAAAGTAGAACGATTTTTAGAGTATCAATAAACTAGAATATTACTACACCCAGAAGAAATTTTTTCATTCAACAAAATTATTTTCTCAAAATATATTCTTCTTATTAATCAAACGTTTGTTTGCTGAAGAATAACAACGTTTTTATCTGATTTAACTCAACTTTGGTTGATTTGAATAAATATTTTTCTGAGTTTTCTAATTGTAAGATAAATGATAATTTTTTATTGGTGGTCGTCCATATAAGTAACGCTTTTTCCGACTATATAGACGACCCTTGCAAAAGAAAAAATTATTTAATACAAAATTTGGTAACTTTGGTGGTACCTTTATTGTATTTTCGAAAGTTCAATCTGGCAACTTCCTTCGAACATGCCTTCAGTCTCAGAGGAACGAGAGAATCGAAGAAATGAAGATTTTGAAGTATCTTGTGGGATTTCAAGACTCGACAGGTTCGAGTGTAAGGCTTCATTTTATCACTCCGATTCTGAATTCAGAATCATTTATAGAATCTCACGATAACGAGACTTCTGAGTTTAGAGTTTAGGAAACTCGGTGCCATTAAGGTCGCCAAAATGCCCATAACTATAGACGTACCCAGTTGCATCATCAACATCAAAATTGCTTCTCAGATTGCTATCTCTTTAAATTTGAACCAGCGAGAAGTACGTCACTAAGTCAAATCAGTAAGGACTTTCGCTGATTAATAAGTGAATTTGAATGATTATTTAGTGGGTTTCCACTGATTAATCAGTGAAAATCTTTACTCATTAGATTCAGAGACGTACTTCTCTGTGATTCAAATTTAGAGGCACAGATACATAGAGATTTAGAAGTACATTACTTTTGAAATTGATGTAACTCAATTATTAAAATCACTTTGTAGTCACTTGCAAACAGTAAGCTGTAGATTTTTGAAAATCAACGCTGCAATTACTTAAAATTTTAAATTATCCACATTTTCACGATTTCAATTAAATGTAATTCATTTTTAAGCGCTGTGTCCCGTGTGGAAAAATTTCCTGGCAGTCTGGTTACAGGTCTGGCCCAGGTCTAAGGTCTGGATTTATCTAGACTGTCTAGTCTGGAAGATCTGATCTGGACCAGGTCTGACCTTATCTAGACCGTGATAGAAAATAAGTAATTTTTTGGCCAGGCCAGACCGTCTGGTCAGCGTCAAGACTGGAAACCAGACGGTTTGGTCTGGGCCAGGCTAGCGCCAGAACATTTTTACACACGGAGTAGTTATAACAGTTCATTAAAATGTTTGGAATGTAAAGCATTCTTGATTACAATTTTTTAACATACTTTTGATTTTCAGCGTGTTAAAAGAATGGATAAAATATTTAATTTACCATACCTTTAAAAATTGAATTTTTATTTGAAATCGGTTTCAAACATTTGCAATTAGGCGCAATTTGATAATCGATGTACATCGAAATTCAAAGTTCTGTACCAGTATAATTAGACAAAATAAAAACAGATTTGATGTAAGATCCGAATAAAATATCCAAAGTAATAATAATCATTAACAAGGAATAATAAGTAGTACAAAAATATTGTTTGCAGGAAAGTGAAATCTTTTTTTAAACCTTTGTCTTGAATTCTTCATTTGAAATTAAAATCCTCTATAATTTTTGGCTCATAATTACTTAATTTTTGATTGTTTTCTTTTCTTCCAAAAGTAATTATATAATCGCTAGAAAAAGAAAAGGTCTTTTTCCGCATGTTATTTTCAAATCTTCTTAATATGATTAATGATTACTTAATTAACCAATATGCTGTCTTGTATTATTGATAACAATAATATGATAATACAACTCTATTTATCATCCTCAATTTGATTTTTTTCATTTTTTGAGGATTTCTTTTCAATTTCATGCAAGTTTTGGATGAATCGCATTACCGTGAGATGGTTCATTAAATTCATCGTCGCTCGTCCCGCTTCGGGCAAACGCAGAAGAGGCAGTTAGGCCGACGGTATTATTGCGTACTGACAGAGCTATTGCTGCTCGTGGACATTTCGGACACGGGGGTGTCACTTTGGCGAATTCTGGGTGGCGGGGGTAGAGGTAAATTGGCACTTTCTGGTAACGGGGGTAGAACATTTCTCTGAAGATGTCCAGACATGTTGCCGACTGGTTGATAGTTGGCGACCACAATTATTTTGCCGCTCCTACTCCTTGCCTTTCCGACACCAAAGAGTCGGCTGCTGGCCCAGATCAGCTGCGTGAAATGACCTGCGCACAGGAAAAGATTCGATCAGGAGAACATAAGATGCAAGAAATGCACATATCTTGAGATTATGGGAAAATACTATAGAAATTATGGTACTTGCATTTTAAATCGTAATTCTCGTATGAGTAGAATGAGGAAATTTTAAACGTTTTAGGGGTTCGTTTTTTTTTGTTTTTTTTTTAAATTAATTATTGTAACTGAGGATTTAACTATTCTATTTTTAATTGACAATTGATCGTTTTTAGATGAAAATTCAACTATCTGGTTTCAAATTTATGCATTTTGTTATAACTTCAACTATTTGGTTGTAAATTAATATTTGGATTTAAAATTCATATTTTTGGGTAAAAAATTCAACTGTTTTCCAGAGAATTTGCCTTTTTGGTTTGAAAATTCAATAATTTGGTTGATATTTTTTCTCTCTCTTTCATGGAAATTCTTTCTTGGTTGAAAGTGCAACTGTTTGTTTCAAAATTAATCTGTTTTGGTTGAGGATTCAATTATTTTGTTACAAATCCTTTTCTTTTCGTTGAAAATTAATTCTATAAATGAAAATTTAACTATTCTATTTTTGGTTGAAAATTGATCGTTTTAAGTTAAAAATTCAACACTTCGATTGAAAATTTATGTATTTCATTGTGAATTCCTTTTTTTTTAGAAAATTAATCTTCTTGATTGAAAATTTAAGTACTTCATTGAAAGTTAAATTGGTTCTAAATGCAACTGTTGAGTCTAAAATTAATTTGTTCGTTTCTTGAAAAGTCAATTATGTGGTTGAAAAATTATGTTTTTTAGCTGAAAATTTAACTATTTTGTTAAAAATGCAATATATTTCTACTTGGAATCTTAAGTGTTTCATACTGAATATTATATGGTACCTATATATTAATTTCCCCTCTTCTAAGGACATTTTGGGCTGTCATTTCTGTTAAATATTATGTTTTAATGCTTTGTGTTTTATTTTAGAAGCTTGTAAAATGAAATCAAAAAATAAATTTTGACGTCACAATGAGTGGTTCAAGCTTTATGCGATGATCTGTGACGAAAAAGGAGAGGGGTAAAAAAGTTGTTCAAAACAGCGTGACGCAGTTTTTGAATGGCCCCTTAGTTGCCTTCTTCTATTTATATTTTATTGGATTATTGGTTAGTGAAGTTGTTATTTATTTTATTATACAGTTATTTATTTTCTATTATAATAGGAAAAAGAAATTGAAAACTAGTACAGCCGTGGGTTGGATTAACTTTAGATTACATTAATTTACACTTTCATGGAAATATAATTACGTTGAATTTACTGAATTTAACATACACGAGCAGATTTTAAACTAATTCCAGTAATCCAGATTGTAAAATAATTTATGTACCATGTGGGTTCTATTGCTAGTAATCTTACATAATAACCAGAGTTTACTAAGCAGATCATAAACTTATTGAGGTTTATGATCTGCACTGCACTCAATTCCATCTATTCAGTCAGATTCCCATAGCTTGATTATTTGCATTATTTTTTTCGAGAATCACTTGAGGAAATAACCTTATTTTCAAACCTTGCATTTCTCATTCAGGATATATACTAACGAAACTTTGATATGATGGGAAACGCTTTTGTTTGCAAGATAACACTTTTCGAGATTTTTA
Source organism: Andricus grossulariae (assembly GCA_011634705.1). Lineage (NCBI taxonomy): Eukaryota > Metazoa > Arthropoda > Insecta > Hymenoptera > Cynipidae > Andricus > Andricus grossulariae. Next base: position 219,074,817 of record JAABKJ010007545.1, on the reverse strand, counting down.
AGAAAATCAAATACACATTTTTCAATTTGAATGATTCGAAAATACTTTTCAGGTTTTTTTAATATCTTTAAAAAGGAATAAATTTTTCGTAATATTTCGAAGAGAATCAGAGGAAGAACATTTTGAAAGTTCTCCCTCGATCTTCATTTCACTGCCTTTTTTTTAATATGTTCAATTTTCTCTTTAGATTCTTATTTTAATTTCTGTAATTAGTCAATTTAAAATACATTATTATAAATTGTTCATCATTTATTGTCCTCACTTTTACAAGTGAGGACATTTCAATAATTTTAAGTTCACGTATTCTGCTATGGCTGCTGAGTTGAGAATAAAGAAAAATTAACTCCCATGCTTGAAATGACAGGTATAATGGAAAAGGGCCAGATACACAAGTGGCAAATACTCCGGATAGCTCACTTCGGAATAATGTTTAACTAAGTTAAAAGTTACATTTTATCCGACCTTACCCGGAACTTTGCCGGAGTTTAAGTTGCGAGACTGTTTCCGTCTAAGACCGAAAACGTTTCTCTATCCGATTTCAAGCGGCCATCAGAAACAGAAAATCGAATTATTTACTCTACGGAATCGTATCCAGTCCTATACGGAATGTTTCCGGAACATATGTTGCCCGACGAAATTGTTTCAAATATTTCTATACAAGATTGAAAAAGTTTTTCTATCCGGCTCCATCCGGCTTCCAAACTTCCTTTAGAAATGGAAAATCTAATGCCACTTAATGACATCTCATCCAGCTCTATCCAGAACTTTGTTTTCTTGCAACAGAGAATCTGTTTCTCTATCCGGCTTTAAAGCGAATATCAAAAATTTATGAGGGATTTTGCCGCGAATCTAGTTGCGTGATTTTGTTGGTTTAAGACAGAAACCGTTTTTCTATCTGGGTCCATCCGTCCTTGAAACGGCCTTTAGAAAGTGAAAAACAAATTAGTCATCGGCGGAATTTTATCCGACCCTATCGGGAAATTCTTCCGGAATTCAGGCGAGTAACTGCTTCCGTCTGAGACAGAAGCCACTTATTTATTCTGCTCTGTCCGGTTTTCAAATTTCTGAAACAGAAGGGAAACCGAAAGGAATTTAAAGAAAGAACAGATCCTCTGAATATTTTTGAATCGAAATTATTTTTAAAATAAACCTTGCGAGATATATGCATTTTCGACTTTTTCCCATGAAATACAAATTTCTGTGTCTCGAGTTATTAAGAAAAGTGCTGTTCCCCAAAAGGTGTAAGAGTTTGGTCAGTTAAGGAAGGCGTGCGATTGTTTCCCTATAATAGGAACATAACGTGAGATCTCTAAGTTATATTAAACCAGCATTATAAATTATAAAATGTACTGTATATGTGTATGTATGTATGTGGCCGTCTATATATGAAAGACTATAAAGTGTTTTTTTGTTTGGGGAACTATTCGGGGCTAGGAGATGATCTATTATGGCGCTGAGTAGAAGTGATACGTTTTTTTATGGTAAAACGTTAGTCTGGAGAAGATAATATAGTGCTAGACTGGACAAGCTAATCTAGCGCTAGACTGGACGAGGTTATCTAGCGCTAGTTGGTCGTTTTTGTGAAAAACTATTTTAGACATTTGACGTCAACAAATTATTTCAAAGACTGTCTAGACCATGAAAAGAAAATCATTTTTTTAATATTCATTTTTCATTTTTGGTGCTTTTAAATACCCTGGATTTTTTAAAAACTGTGCAACAAAATATTTGAATGAGATACTCAGAAATTTTTTTGGTCCAGACGGGCCAGACAACACCCGATGAGGGTCCGTAAGGACTGACCAGATGATGAGGAACAAAAAATTTTAATGTTAATTTTTCATTTTTGCTACATTTAAACACCCTGATATTTTTCGTAAATATATTTACGAAAAATATTTTTCCACACATATGTGGAAAAATATTTGAATGAGGCACTTAGAACATTTTTTATCCTGATGAGCCAGCCTACATCCAATTAGGGCCCGAAATCAACGTCTAGATTAGATGTTCTAGACAATGCCCTAACTTTTAGAAAGTTTCTGTTTCCATAGACTTTAAAGAATACAGTAAATAATTTGTGCGTTTGTGCTTCTGTGATAAAAGATACAAAACATTTATACGTACGAGTATATTTTTTCATCACTTGAATATGTAAAATTGATCACATTTCGGTCATCGCCTTTCTTAAAAAAAAAAAAATGAATAAAAATAGATGTTAAACTCAAGCAAATTATCAGAGATGAGGTCACGGTCAACAGCATTATATAAGCACAGTAGGTTCAGTTCAAGGACCTATCAGATACCCGCTGACCTTGCTACGAAAAAATAGTTCCCAAGTGACCGACATAAATACCTACATATGTGTATTAGACCCATTCAGTTGCTTCAATCGTTTTTCAACTACGATTTTTGATACACAGAACGCTGACCTTTTTATCACTGAATAATAAATAGAAATGGAAATGTTTCTACTGCCGAGTTTAAATTTTAAAGAGGATTTTATACAGTTTTACACGTCAGATTCTATAGGTATTGAACTGTCACATTTTGAAAATCCGGATTTGTCGAGGGAAAAGAAATATAAATTTGTACCATTTATATAGGAAAATTTGTTTTATAATTCCGAGGCTCTAAAAAAGGGATTCAAATTATGATAAAAATGTTTTTTTTTTAGATAAAAAATGTATTATTGTCCACTGTTATATTCATATAATTTTTGTGAACTTAAAAAAAGAGACGTTTAATTATAAAAGTTGGGCTCAACCGGGATTTGAACCCGGGACCTCTCGCACCCAAAGCGAGAATCATGCCCCTAGACCATTGAGCCGTTGATATCTTTTTTTATATGCCAAGAGGGTATGATGGGTTCGCGAGAGAATGTATGACGATGCTGGAAAGTTACTGTTCGTTCGAAAATCTTATTTTAAGTTAAATTTAATTAGTAGAAAGATTAATTTTGATTTAAAATTCTGTTCATAAGTATTTTCATTAGTTGAATAATATAAATATTAAAAAGTTTTAACTTTGTGAAATTCTTTTGTGAAATTAAAAATTAAAATAACATTTGCACACACTCAGGAAAGCATATTGAACGTGTATGTTCAATATACACATCCAATATATACTATATTATGCATTGAATTTTAATACCGAATAATAAACAACAAAAAAACATAGTAAAAGAATGGCTTTTCAGAATCGAAACTATGAAAAAAATGAAATGTGCGGTACATATTTAAAATTAAATTAGTTTTACCTGCATTTACGTTTGCATGCAAAATATCCGGTTCATTTAGGAATTCATATTGCTTGACAGCAGAATACCAATAAGCAGCAACTTCCTGTCCTGTAACATCACAAGGCACAATTCCACCTGGCTTACAATACAAATTTTGTCCAACTTCCCGGTCGTTACGGTAATAAAATGTGTTCGTATGCGCCAGATGATTCGCCCACGTTTGAGCATATGCACATAGCTGCAACAATTCCAGAAAGAAAATACATTTTCAATCTTTCATGCAATCGAAAACTGCACTAGTAGTAGCGGTAAAACAAAAATTGTTCGACTTAGGCTTAAGTTGTTAAGAAGCCGTTAAACTTGTTTGTTACATAATTTCTTTGTTTCCTAAAGATAAATTGTTCTAATTTGCAATCAAATTTAAACTGGATTGCAAATGAGGATTGAAGCCCAAATTCTGGATTTTCAAGAAAATAAACGTTTTTAACATTCCTATCTGATCGAATTCGTAACCAAACAACACCCCCACTCAGCAAAAAAGATCCTTCGATTCAAAGAAAATTTATTTGAATCGAAAAAAATATTCTTTGGCTCTCAGTCAAAGAAAATTTTCTTGGATTCAAAGTAAGCTTTTGGTTCCAATGAAACATTTTCTTCAATTTAACATTATTTTCTTAACTTTGAAGTTATTTTTGGTTAATGGAAAAAAATATGTTGAAGAAACGGTTTCTTTATTTCATGACAAATATTTTTCTGAGTTCACAAATAGGTTAAGCGTTAACTATAAAATGTAATTTTCAAACATTTAAAAAAAGTGGTTCAAACCCTTTGAAAATGCCAGAGGAATTTTATGTAGACTTTTTCCTCTATCTCGCATATACTTTTTTTTGCTTATTTGGAAAATTTAGGAAACTCTTCACAAGAATCAATGAGAAAAATTCAATTCACTATTTTAAAACATACTAGATTTAAAGCATAGTTGTGCCCGTTTAAAAAATTTTTGTTGTTCTAATTTTCGGCACCTTTTCATAAAACTTTTTTCAGGTCACATAGAACATATATATACCAAGTTTCATACCTTCTTAACAATTTCAGAATAATGTAGGTAATAAACTATACATTCATTTATATACATTAGAATCAATTTTTTATTTTAGAGGTGAATCTTTGTGCAAATATTCGATACTCATTATGAAAAAGGTTCAATTAAAGTTGGTTTTCCTTTGAAATTGTTAGTAAAATGTTAAATGACTTAAATTTCAATGTTGACAACAGGCCACAACATGGCAAGCAGAATGTTTACAACAAACAGAATTGCTTACACTATGGAAGCATAACTGACGTTTATGGTGTCAGCATTAATTAGTGGTCTCGTTAGATGAGGGCATTGGTTAACGGTACATTCAAGAACGTGGTAGAATTTTAGCACGTGACATGATTTATTTTACCTGTGGTGACATCGTTAGTGGTGGGGCGTTATGCCGTTGTCGATAAACATTATGCCAACATAAACATTCTGTTATAAATTCACTATCTCGCCAATTCGTTTCCAGATCGCTACTGTCGTACGATATACTCATTGGCCTGTTACTCAAAATCTGAAACAGAGAAAAATATTAAAGTAATTTTTCAAATCTGATATGTGGATGTCCGCAATTAAAAGCCCCTTATGGCCCATTTTACTTTAGGAGATATTCGCGTTTTTCTAAGTCAAGGTAAAAATTATTATTTTCGGGTTTGAGTGGGGGATGATACTAGAACCTATACTAAATCTTTGGACACTATACTCAAGTCCCGAAAGCAACATTATAAATAACAAAAATCAACGAAATTACAATGTTTAAACCAAAAAACCTGTTTTCTTGGATATACATTAAAATTTGTTTGAGTCAAACAAATTTTGGTTGATTCCACAAAGTATTGGATTGACTCATACAAATTTTTTTGTTGAATCAACCAAATACTCCATTTACAAAAGATTTTATTGAAATAGCCAAAAAATTTAGTTGGGTTAGCCAAATATTTTTTTTGTCCATATAATAACCACATTCTATGGTTGACCAACAAAAATTTGGCTGATTCAAACAAATTTTTTCTTAGTGCTTTTAGACAGTTCGAAAATTTTTGTCATAATAATTTGTAAATTTGGGTTCCTAATCTTAAATTGAAACATTCTGAGTTATTTACAACTGCATTTTTTTGGATTCAATTACATCTCATAGAAAAAATTCTGCTTATTATTAAATTGACTGAAAATGCAGCAAAGTATTAAATATATAGAGGATTTCCTCAGAAATGTTGTATATTGTATATTTGAGTACGAAATACTTATAGTTTTCTTACTTGTTTCCTTTTTCTGAGGATCTGTTTGATCTAGTTTAAACTTTGAAGGATAAGGCATTTTGTACTTCATGATCTGAACTGATGCAGGAAATAATACGCCTTGGGAAATCCTCTCAGTAAACTTTGACAAGACACTTCAAGTTTCCTTTGTTATATCTGGATCCGTATACTAAATGTTGACTAAGCGATATATATATATATATATATATATAAATAGTTTATAAAAAGAATGTGAGTAGAGTGAATGACGCCTGAAACAAAGACCTTAGATACTAATGGGCCCAAGTGGAGAGCCACACATAACAATTTTGTGAGGCTCTCCACGTAGGGTGATTGCTAGAGAGATTGATCAGAAACCTGGGTCGGAGCAGTGTTGCGAAATGAACGTGTCATTTAAATAAGTAACACGAGAATTCTAGATCAATCTAAAATATCTATACCTTACACCTATATACCTATATGCCCATCCATACATTACTACTTTCCAACCGAGCAATTCACGCCTACTCCGAAAGGGAAACGGCTTAATCGTATAATAATAATAATAAGTTTGCACGATCGTAAATATATCAACATCTCAAATTTCATAAAAATGTCCTTACCGGTTTTATTGTTTTCCACTGCAGTATTCTTGATACTAACTTTATTATCGGAAAAAATTATATTCGCCCAAAAAATTATATTATATCAGTAGACTCTGGCGTGTTATCAAAATGTGTATATGTTTCACGATTAGTCCCTTCATCTTTCGGTGTTTACTTCGGGAATTCCTCTTTGAACCTATAAATCACATATTTGTTTGATAGGATACAGCAACATTGATTAGTCGGTCGAAAGTCAAGAGAAGTCGAAACTGTCTGTGTTTGGCGAAGGTGATTAGACCTTCTCGTCAAACTGACACTGGGACCGAAATGTTTGTGCTCCCTCAGCTTGGATCAGACAGGATGACAGTGATGAATGAGAGTTTTGTATTTAATAGACTGATCGATGTTGTTGCTTTGAGAAGATAAAAGGAAAGGACTGAAGCAGCTGCACGATGATTCTCAACAGGACTTTCATCAACCTGCCATATTTTCGATCCTGAAGCTCGAGATGTCTATAAGTGATTGCAAAAAATTGTACAATGTACATACATAGTGAAAGATTAATCTAGAATTGAAAAAATAAATTATCATGTACAGTATGATCAGTGATTACGATTTCATTCAACTGACTTCAAGCACAATTAATACCGCAATTTCGAGTAGAAAATACAAAAATTGGATGAAAACTTTTATCACAAAAATTCAAGCTGAAAATGGTCATAATTGAAGAATTTTTAAATCAAAGGCAATTCAAATGCACACAATTTTGAGGTGATAAAAAAACGAGCTGTCTACGGTTGCGGAATTTTCCATAATACCAGCCTTAGCGCCATACTTCAATGGTTAGTTTTGCGGAAAACTCCGTAATACTTGGCAATGCCTGAAAAATGTTTACGTATTCACGTAAAAATGTAGAAAATTTAAAATTATTATATGTCTCATTGCAAGTGATAGTAGGGTGATTGAAAAGCGATTTCAATTGCAAGTAACAAAAGGCTTATTCGGATTCTATTTCGATTCCGACTGAAGCACCACTAAAGTACCGAACATGTGATAAATCAGTTCCAAAAAAGGCCTGCTTAAACAGATATAAAGTACCATAAACGTTCGAAATACTTCCTACTGGTACAATTCCAAATATTATCTCGATTACTCATCTCCCAAAAAAGTCAAAAACAGCTCTGCCGTGGAAATTATTTTTAGTTTGAAACTTTAAAAGTACGAGAAAAATGCATCTTCATTTGTCTCGTAATTTACTCCCAAAATTCAATCAGTGAAAGTTCACTGCGAATCAGTGAAATTTCACTGGAACTAAGTGACGTACTTCTGACTGTTTGAATCAGTGAACTTTTGCTGAGAATCATTGATTATTCACTGAAGTTTCCATTATATTTCACTGGGTTTTCAGCAGAAAATCTTACTAGGATTTTTATCACGCCTATTGATACTTCAGTAACTTTTTCTACAGAAAAAAAGGTTCAAAAATCCTGGAACTTCAGTGAATAATTACTGATTCACAGTGAATTTTCACTTATTCAAATAGCTAGAAGTATTATTAGAAAATAATGTGAAACTTACTAGTACTTTTCTTTTACATTTTTCTAGGCAGGAGTGTTTCCTAACATTCTGAGGACATGAGTTTGGAATTGTATAAATTTTAAGAAAAATTCAGCGGGATATTTCTAATTCTTTTGTCTAAAAAATATGATTTTAATTGGTATGATACTAAGAATGCTAAGATCCTTTATCATGAGAGAAAATAAAGAGGCAATTCATGGGGATGTTATTTATAACGAGAGAGGGTAACACAGCTATTAATTTAATGTAAAACAGGATATCTCGAGATATAACAAAGTTTGGGATGGGATTATCAATTGGACAAGTAGATTCATTGTTCTAGATAATAAAATCGTAATATGCAAGTAAATGTTCACCAAAGAATGGAAAATTACACCAAATAACTTCTTATATTTAAATCTGTTGTTATTTTCAGGTATTACGTGAATTTTAATTAAGATAAGGTTCTATTGTTCATACCGGTAATTTTCCTATAAACAATCCCTGATAAGGAAGTCTAAATTGGCTTCGAAACATGTTGGTAGTAGTATAAAAGAGATGGAGAAAGAAAAAGGAAAGAGTGAGAGATTGGTTTTTGCTCACTCTCTCCTTTTTCTCCTTGTTTTTTCTTTTACTTTTGTTGTTGTACATTTGTCTCTAATGAGACTAAATGACGTAGTCGGAAATCTAATTTAGATTTGTGAGCTTTTTTGTGTTCTAATTCTGGTACATAAAATGGTTTATAAAAAAGAAGATTTCATTTCGATCTTAATTTAATTTAATTTAACTCCTCAATTTAACGAAAAATATTTATATTTCGTTTAAATATTTTTAAACAGGTGTTTTTAAATTAGCAATTTCTAGAGACGTCTGACTTTTTAGAGTTATTACTTTTCCTGATTGGAAAGTGTAATAATCTAAATAGATTGGATCAAGAGTCAACCACAAAAACTGAGGAAATGTAAAAATGTTTAAAGTAATTTTTACATTGTTACCTGAATCTAATGCTTCAGAGGGCTACAATTTACGAAGATTAATGGTCCATTTCCATTCATAAATGAGAAGACAAGTGGGAAGTCGTTGGAGCTTTATGAAATGTGAATTGACAAGTAACTCATTCACTCGCTCGACAAAGAAACTTAGTTTGAATCTCTAAGCTTGAGTAAAGCGTTATTTTACGAGCAATAAAATGACGAATTATGACTCTTCTCTTGAGACAATAGGCCCACGCACCGACTTCACACACGTTCGACTTCTCAAAGCTGGAACGCGTTATGAATTATCTCGGCGAGAGGTTGTCATTCATAAGCGCAAAATGATTTCTTGCTGCTTATTTATGGGCATCCCACGAGAAGTCGGCAGAGTCTCGCAATTACAGAATAGTTTACAGCGAGAGAGGTGTGTGTTCAGGCTGGCATTGGCAGAGGAAAAGGCACATTACGCAAAGGTCCAGAAAATCGTAAAGGAGTAAGTGCGGTAGTTCAGGAATCTTGTATTATTCAACAGCTTCAGTTATGGTGCCCATGGTTCCCAGCAGTCTGCTGAGCTGAAGAGCCAACAATTGCTTAACAAATCTTCGGCAAAGGCATTTCCTGGAATAAACAAGAGCCGTGCCGCAATTCACTGTGATTTTCTCCATAGTGGTTGCATCCTCTATTTGTAGGTCTCTGACACGAAGTCTTTGCGCCTTGTCGAAATAATCAAATCGTCAGAATTCAGACGGCGATTTTCTCGTCGACACACTAAATCGTTGCAATTGTCTCAGCTTCTGCTGTAACATTTCTCGCCACGTACCCATGAATTACGTTTATTGCTCAAATAAAGTTTTGCAGAACCGTTACAGTGTTGATGGAAGCCTCTTAGATTTTCCCACGTTATATGGAAATAATTCCCTTCATGAATTAAGGAAAATCAATGTTAAGATGTTAATTATCTATTTATAATCAGGATAAAAACATTGCCGCATGTATGCCAGAATCCAAAATTTGTTGACAATACTTTCGAAAATTTGTTTCATGTAATCAGTTATATAAATAGGTACAAAATCTTAAGACGCCACGTTCATTAGCGGGAGCAAGGCAGAGAGTGGACTCATTAAATTCTCTTATAGCTTTGCAGGATCGCAAGCATTTAGAGCGCATCGTCCTCACGTGCTCGCGATTCGCATTCGGCTACATCCAAAGTGACCAGAACTGTATGTGCAAAAAATGCAATTGTCAAATCTTCGTCACCCAATCTCCTTCGAGTATTTCCTTTTGTCGAAGCACGCGATTGTATGATTCTTCCTGTAATATAATGTAGCAATGTAACGTCGTTTTCTTATATAAATTACAAATTTTGTTTAAAATGTTTGAAATAAGTTAGATAAAAATTTTAGATGTAGAGATAGCTACTGTCTGGGCAACTCAGGGACTTAAAGTCCCAGATGCAAATATTATCCATCTTGCGCCAAGGGAGTACACCCGATATCCTAATGACTGATCAATTAATAATAATATAATATAATATTGTCATCATCAAATAAAATTCGATCAATACGTACCTATTGTTATATGCCATTAGCTCAATGGAGCCAAATACATTATTGTGTAATTTGAACTTTCTCTGACTTTCATCCATACATCAAGGGCTTGTAGCTTGTCCCTGGACACAGCTATCGGGTGCAGATTCTACTTGGTTTTTGTTAGAAGCGTTGCCCGTGGGTGCAATTATCGGAAAAGAGGGACGAGGCGATGATGCGGGCTCACCACGTGCAATTACTCCTCGTAAATCACGAAAGAGAGACAGAGGGATAGAAAGATACCAAAAGGGAGAATGAAAACGATTGTTCAAGCGAGTACGAGACATATAGTATCGAAGAGAAAGAGAGACTTATGGATAACCGTCGCTCGTGGATTGCGGTGTTTCCCCGTTGTGACTACGGTCTGACGAGGTGTCGAGCCGCGAGATGGCTGCAGTGTAACCACCAATTACTCCTCGTAAATCCACTTGCCTGCCTGCCTGTCTGTCCATCTGCCTGTCAGGCTACTCCTGTTTATGTCTAAGGATCTATATTTTTCGCGCGAGCGACGTGACGAGCGAAGTTGAAGTTCACGGCAACGATCTGAGGCCAAGGAAGGTCGAACTTTCATGCCTGGACTCAGGGTCACGGATTACTGATCGTTTAAGAAGTGGATGATTTCCTGGAGGAGATAATGTGTCAGATAATTGAATATGTTACTTTACCTTTTTCGAGTCCTTCATCGAATTCAGTTCTTTAGATACTCCTTCAACCACTTAAACCCCTTTGCACTCAGCACCGCCTCCATCAACTAGCCTCCTTCTCTTTCAGGATCACCTCATTATTAGGGCAAACTCAACCATAAAAATGTCTGCACGGAAAGTCAAGAACTGTAGCTATTTATCTAAATGAGATCCACGGCACCCTCAAAACTTTAGTGAATCGAATCCCGGCTCCAGGGTGACGATAGTGGCAGAAATGGCATCGATGAAGATACCGACGTGTGCATTCGAAGCGTTGAAAGCGACGCTGCTCAGCGGGTGGTACTTCTTGGTGCTTCCATTCTATTTGCAAGTGCACCAGGAGCGAGTGGTGAAGATACAAAAAGAGGGTGAAAGAGTATTCCAGAAGAGGAAAGAGAGAGGAATCATCCGCGTGGGCGGCCGGATCGGGTCCGGCTACTCGCCCTGGGTGGCGGGCTACTATCCCTGCAGTATCTCATGGTTGTAGCACAGTGAATACTCGCGAATGCATGGACCGGTCAGGTATTATAATAATGCGAGGCTATCTATGCATCGTATCGACTTGTCGAGTTATTGTTGCGCCTTGCCCGACGTCGCAAGACCGTTCCCCAGCACCGCAGTGGCCACGACATGGACACCACAAACACCAGGATAAAAATAAAGGAACGCGTTGCAGGTTTGTCTACAGTGGAGCCTAAGAAAGGCTGATTTAGCTCTGCTACGGCGGTAAGTCACTGCTAACCTGGAGAAGTAATTGTACGGAACAAATACTCCATACTTCTGCCACTTTTACCTTCCTCCTCATACTCTCCACTGACGGCCTCTCTGCATCAACCCGTCACCCGCGTCCTCCTCCACACCTCTTCAATGTACCTATTTCTTTCATCACCATGTGCCCACCGTCTCACACCTCCCAGAACATACTCCCACCATCATTCACCCTGTAACTCTCCACACTCTACCCTCGTCTCGTGCTGAAATCTTGTCTATCTCTACTTCTCATCACCAACGGATCCTCACCATAAAACCGTCTCCTCCGCCGCATCTGTCCACTGAAACCCTTCTCCCCTTCACCATATACCTCAATCATCACCTAACCTTATAACCCCTCTCCTTCTTCAGTTCTTTTCACCATGCCCTCTTCATGCTTCTCCCCATTAACCTTTAGACCCGATCGGCAGCAATAAGCAGGAATCGGCAGCATTGCGCCGCGTCGCTTTAAGTTCTTAGAATTCATTGTAGAGAGGCCTTAAGCTAGCATTTGGAGAGGCTACAACTTGAGTGCCACCTCTTTCCCTTACCAGAAGAAGACCCTGTATCTGATTCTGTAAAGTTCTACGCCTGCACGGTCGGGAACGCGCGCGGCTGCCTCTTTATCTCCCCGCATTATGCAGTGCGTGTCCAGCATATCACCTAGCGAGACAAGCACCCAAGCTCATTTAGCAAAGGACCTACTATCTTCCCGACCGTGCGATCTCTCAGCCCGAAGCCTCTTTTAACCTCAGGTCCTGAGCTATAGGAATGCCCGCTGACTTTGTACCTACAGGGATACCGCTGAGCCCCCACGTTCCTTATCGACGGCGCCAGCACGAGTCTTTCGCTGTCCTGTACGACCTGCTTATATTTCTCATCGACTAATATCAGCCGGGATTATTCCTGGGTTTATTTATAACACTAAACCCTCATACTGACTACAGCTATGGCAAACAGGGGAAGCAGACAGAAGCAACTCCGTGAATATATTTACTGATAACTGTTTTTTGATGTTTATTTGTTGCGTAATTGTTTATTTTACCGTAACGTTTCATTGATTGCAACGATTAATTGGACGGTTGTAGTATATATGCATTAATAAAAATCTATTTTAATAAAATCTCTAACGTCAGGTGCTTTTAATAATTCGCAAGCTGTTTGTAAAATATTTAGTTTAATTGATATTGTAGGTGATTCATGTAGGAATAATACGAGAGAAGTTTGACAAGGAGAATGCGTCGTCTGGAATGTTTCAAACTATTCTGTTGTATTCCAAATTTTAAGTTTTATGACGAGTGACCACTAAAACCTTGAGGCCATCATTTCGTGATCGAATTACGCGGGGCGGTATGCGGACAGGGGTTTGAGTGAGACATTATATCTCTCAACTTTACAGATTACAGTCGACTACATGGATGTTTCTGTTATCCCAGAACTTTATCCCAACAAAGTAGAGTTTGGGTCTTGTAATCACACAATGGTTAAAGGCAAATAGTATGCAAAATATTCGATAAAATTTCACACGTAGGAAGAAGAGACATTTATTACTCGCTCGGAATGCAAGAGATTGCGTTTTTACGTTTATTAATCATGGAACTCAATTAATTGCATAACTTTAGATAAGGATTCGTTAATTAAAATTGTGCAGGTATGATTAGGATCACTTCAATTTGTTTTCCATTGAAAACAAATTACATTTTATTTACTACATTTCGTTAGACTCTTGCCGTAAATAATTCTCTTTAAAGAGATAATAGACGATCTACGATAAAGCCTGCTTGCGTAAGGTGCAGACAAGGTCTCTTTGAATAATGTAGTATCGAACGAGAGATAGTGTTTATTACTAAATTAATTATGTAAGATCAAACAATAACTCAAGAAAGTCACAATAAAGGAAGAATACCTGAGGTTATGTTAGACTTAATTTCAGATCTGATTTGAATTATAAAAAAGCAACTAAATTTAACCATACACAAAAAGAAAACGTAATGTAAGTGAAAAAAACTTATTCAATGTCAAACCTTGAATTAAGTCGAACATAATTTTAAGTATTTATATTTCTCTTCGAGGTTTCTGGTGCAAACCAAGTGCTCTACTTTCTTATTTATAGAAAATCCAAAATGACTTTCTAAAGTTTATCTTTATTTTCTTGTGATTCTTGCTTACTTCAAGGTTCCCACGTCATTCTCATTTTTGTATTTCATATGCTTCTTCTTGTTACACCTTAAAATAAGTGAAATTTTCCAATTAAATTAAGTCTTTTTGTGTTCCGATTGCGCATTTCCAGTTTCCATACCTTTTGTGTGAACCGAGATGAATGAGATTGTGGAGTGATGTAATCTAGTTAGCACCTGTTTTGAACAGTTGTAGATTCGTTCAAAATAATATTAGTCGCAAGTTTCGTAATCCATTATTCAAACTCCTTAGCAGCACTAACGAATCTTATTTAATGGATTGCATGTTGGACGCTAGATTTCGCAAGACCGGTAAATTATAGTGAATTTAATTCCAAAATATGAAATTATTCAGTTTACAATGAGTAATTATAAAATCCTTTAATTATTTTTGAGCATTTTCAATTCTTCATTTCTAATCGGCCATTTTCAAATTTTAATACAGCAACAGTTTTGATAGCAAATTGTTTCAAATCCATTAACTATAGACATAAACTAAATGTAGCTTTTCAAAACTGAACAATAATATATAAAATTGAATACAAATTGACTGTCAAGAAATTTAAAATGCACATTAAATAAAAAATTATATAAAAGTACATCTTGCGTTCAAACTTGAATCGTTCAAATTTTTAATATATTCTCGAAAAGCTAAAATTTGATGGTTTAAAATTCTTCATTTTTGAGCAGTAAAAACACTGTGGATTCATTTCTCTGTCGAAAATCTGATAGATTTTTATCTTATGAAGTATATGCAATGACTTAATTTAAATGTCACTTTATTTTATTTATATTACATATGTGGGCGTCCCCATGAAAAGGACCCTTATGGCTGGTTCTAGTTTAGGAGATATTCGTGTTTTTCTAAGTCAAGGTCAAAATGATTATTTTTGGGTTTGGGTGGAGGATGATAATGGGTCCTATAGTGAATTAATTGGAAGTATACTCATATCCAGATAGTAACCGGAATCAGTAATATTTCATGTTCGAAGAAAAAATATAACATGTGTGCTTATGGCACTTGCCAAGTTTAGATGCGCTTTTCTCGAAAAACGGTTTTTCGAATTTCCAACTTACAAAATTCCCCGGTGATTCGTTTTCCAGCTTAGAGGGTTCATTTTGGGCTCAAAATACCGTAAATTTTTCCGCCTATGTGCCTCTATGCGTATACCGGCCATAAGGGCCCTTTTCATGCGGACGCCCATATATGCAATTATAAAATGTTAGTTCAATTCTTAATCTTGAAGAGTTGTTGAGCAAATGAGCATAAATACCAAAGCACGAATTTTAATGGAGACACCAAAAATCATCTAATTTTAACGGATTTAATATTGTTTACACAAGACAGCACTTTCAAGCCGTTACTTACTCGTAGTGTATGTCTATAGAACCATGAAAAGAACATTGTGAAATAACCAACCACCTCCGAGAAAAACTGTTGTAAAAGGTATGGCATGTCCCAAAAAACAATGATTTTTAACTTGTTCATGTTTTAATTTTAAAAGAAAGAAGAAAGTACTTTCAAGTTATTCCTCAACTTCTCTTAATCGAGGGAAAATAGACAAAAAGAAGTAATCACTTTTAAAAAATTCCAAACTTGGATTTTGACCCAATAGAAATTTATAAATTCTATAACTTTCTTCCGAATTTCAAAAAATGAGACGGTATTTAATTTAAAACTGAAGCCCTTTGAATGAAACCTATTCCAAATAAAAAACGTTCATTTTATACATATGCATTATTAAACTTTTAAACATAAAATTCCTGAATTTGAAAGCTTTCAAGTTTTTATTCAAATGTTACGATTTTAGATGAGTTCTACTGTAACTTCCTTAATTTACAGTTTTTTTTATTCACTTAAATTAAAAAACGTTCATCTGTAAAAGCTTTAATTTTGTAATTTTAGTGACCAGAAGAAATGGTCACAAACTGGGAAACCTCCGGGAATTGTCCGGGATGATTGATTTTGGATTTTGACGGCCACTCTGAACTTTCCTGTAGTATAGTCAAAGAAATTTAACAGAAAACGAACAATAAAATTATGTTGATTGAATGATGAAAGGTGTACAACAAATTAAATTATCTGGATATTAGGAGTGTACTTGACTGCGTTTCATAGTATTGTGGTAAAAGCTTGCGTGTGCTCTTCTAATTTCCAATTTAAAAGTAATGAGACCGTGTCGCGAGCAGATACCCATCGACTTGGGCGCGTCTGGTACTTCGCGGCATGATGTGGAATGAATTGAAAAAATTCAATTTAGAATCGACCAGCGACGTCTTTCGTGAAAGACACTGGGTGCGCGTTAGGGCGATGAGCGTAGAAGAAGTAGGGTCGTAAGAACCTTCAAGGGCGTGTAGTGCTGTCGGCACCCAAGTGACATTTTTCACATCGTCTGACGGCTTCGAGGAATTCGTCGCATTACGTTGGCACGTGCGCCAAGTATTTTACGACACTGTCTCCGAGAAGACATTCGTTCCTTCACTAAATGCGACATCATTAATGGCCTCTATGATGCAACGATGAAAACATCTCTTTATTGTCGTTCATCTATATTTCTTTAGAGAACTTAAAAATTTATTTGATCGTTTGCTTCAAATCGCAGGAATAACTTCTTTCATGCTACCATTTGGTTTAATGATCCATTGGTAATAAAATTCGTTAAGTCGAATATAAGATTTAAGAAAGTATTATGGGAACCGGATGCAGTCTTACTGCAGTCAGTAAGAAGTGTTTGGCGAATCAGATGGAGATCCTCTGTTAGAGCAGTAAATTTGTCAACACGTATCAAGAGTTCCTTTTGCAACCTGTACTCTGCATTTAATAACCCATTACTATATTTGCTATAATTTCTGTATCGTTTTCAGTGCCTAGTTTTTTGTTTAAATTTGGATACGATATTGCAACATATTCTAGTCTTAGTTCAGACATATTTCTGAGGGATATGTTTATAGTATATTTGCCAAAAATTGCAGTATCTATTAAACATTCCACCTCATTTCCTGCTACAAAAATCCTCCTACTCTCAAAGCAAACGTTCACGCTCGATGTGAAAATTGCCTCGGTAAGAATTATTATTGGCTATAAATTACTGGCTACCCCTAGCCTCCGCATTTCGCCGTTACTCATGCAAATGACGGTGAAGCCCACGATTCGTTCCGTGAGGTATATTCGCTACTTACACTCACTACACCAGATCTACACCTACTGATCGTTGCGATGCCTGAGAAGTGACTCTGGGTACCGGGGCGCGAATTGGCGCCATTTACATTTTATTGCACGAGCTAAGACAGACTGCCAGCTATACGAAAGCCTATATTCCTCACACCTTGCACCATTTCGAGTATTTCGACTGCCTCTGGTCTTCCGACTACTCCAAATAACGATATGCAATAAATTCTCAAGACAATAATGATTGTAATGAAACTTTTTTTATTTTAATACACAAAGCAGTATTACGATCAGCCTAAATAATTATTCTGCATTTACAATGACTATGAATTTGTAAGTTATATTTAGAAGAATAAATGTTCATAAAGCGGCCAGAAAACGCCCTTCAAGAATGCTTTCATGGACAAAGGTAGCTTTCTGCTGCTTTCCCCTCTCCCAAACTCCCTTCACTTTCAAATTATCCCCAATGTTTCTCTGCTACTCACCCCTTGACCCCCTTCACTCTTTAGCCTTCAACATCTTCTGCCACCCACTTCCAACTCTTTTATCCCTTATTGGCTTATTCCCTCCATCTTCTATCTCCTTGCTCTATTCGCCTCTGTTCATCGCACACACCCCTTTATTTATTTACCCTTCTCTGTCCCTCACTCCCACTTCCCTATCACAACTCCTCTATAAATAATCCTTCCCCTCTTCACCCATTCGCCACCTACTACTTCGTTAACATCAACAGATCTCCCTACAACATCAGTTCTTATTTCCTCACATCTACCCACCATTCGTTCTACCTACTTTTGTTCTCCTCCTTAATCACCTTAACTCCCTACACTTTCTACTACATCACCTTTATAGTAGTCTAATCTCAAATAAAACATCCACCTCCTACAAATATCTTACATCTATTCCCTCTACATTGCACAACCCCTGAGCTCCATCTTCCCTTTTCCCTATCTGCTTCTAGCACTCTCCCTACCTCGTCATTACTTCTTCAACACTATATTACTATACCGTTTACCTCTACTGACCCCCTCCTATTCACTTTAACTCTTCTCACTATTTCACCTCTATACCTCTTTTCCCTCTTCAACTTTTCCTCTTCTAAAAATGCACCTTTAAAAATAATGGATTGTAGTCCTTTAACTACGTACTTTTTAAAATTACACATGTTATAAAACTGTTGTTTTTCGAGGAAGACTTTTTGATTTCTTTTCCAAGCTGTAACACGCATTTCTTTAGCGCCATGATACAAAAAGAAATTAAGAATCACCTCCTTCATCCTATATAGACTGTGGCATATTGATAAGAATAAAGGAATATTTATCTGCAGTTAAGCTTGCCTTCCTTTTTGCAGAAAAATTCATTCAAATATTTCATATCGAAGTATCGTCGAAAAATGTGCAACTGCGGGATAGGATAAAACGGCACCCGAGACGCATTATTTACCAGGTGGCGCTCTACTTATATGGAAAGTTTAGTCGTGGCAACGCAGGGTGAACATTATATCTAACAACATGGAGGTGCAGGGTATTAGATATCAACACATCCGCTGATGCTCCACCCCATCGAGCGTCCCGCCGAGAGCTATCAGACTGATAAAATATGTTCGACGTTCTATACATATAGCGAGCATGATACTATGACACCTTATCGGCTTGGCGATTACCATACATACCGCTTTATTTAGAGCAGCTTTTATCGCTCGCTGACTTACGTCTTCAATTCACCCATCTTACTAGCTCGTCTTTTTCCACATAGAGCGAAGAGTAAGGTAGTTTCCCCCCCGGGTATATTTGTAATACCACCGTTCGCATTTGCTCGAATTTTCTTATGATTCAAGTTCGTTTTTGGATGTCAATTTTTATATATCGGATATGTATTGAAGTCGATTACAGATTAGAGAAATCGGGTAAAAATATAAGTAATATCGGTTCAAAAGTGAGAAATCTCAAATGTCAAACATTAAGACCTAAATGATTTTGCATTATCAATCCATTCTAATTATGTCTACATTTCAAGCGGTTTTGATATCCATAATCAATGCTTGCGATTAAACATACGAGTAAATAAAGAATGCTTTATGGGGAAAGATTATTTTTCTGAATTTACAAATCTAATTTCTACGCTATGCCCTGGCCTCGATACTGACTTTAGTGATGAAATATCCGCGAATATATAAAAATGAAGAGAACTCGGTCATCCGCGTGTGCCGACAGTCGATAACCTCCACTCCCTTGTCATAAATTCTTGCAATCTCCAACTAACGAGGCTGTAAAACTGTTTGTCAGAAATATTAATAGCAGTCGCATTTGAGAGCACTCATACGGAAAAAATAGTATAGGCTGTCTAGTGTCCATCAATACCAGCAGATTACTACACTCTTTGATTTGAAGAGGAATATTCTCTTCTTGTTACTATGTGCCCATGAGCATATTCTATTGCCACCCATGGACCACCAATCGCCATGTAAAGTTCCAAGCCATAATTAAAAAAAAAATTTGATTATTGTTTTTTTTTTAAATAAATATATAATATTTATTAAGAAAATTTTTTAAATTATTGATTGAATTAAAAAAAAAAAATTTAATTACAAAAAACGTTCTTAAAAGTGGAATTTTTAATTAAAAAAATTAATAAGTAAATGCCGAAATAAATCAGTGCTTAATTTAATTCTGCAAAGTTTGGTTGGAAAATGCTATAAGTTTCGGAGAAAATTTAAGGCGAAATTTTTGTTTCGTTTGAGACGCACGTCTTTTTAAAATTATTTTTTTATACCATGTTTATAGAATTATTGTTATAATAAGCTCAAAATATAATTTTAAAAAACTTTAAACATTAAAAACAAAATTTCTTTATCAAAAAATATTTTACTATTAAATTTGTAATAGATAAATAATATTTATTCGAAAAAAAATTAATTATTTAAATTCGAACAATTTTTGAATCTGAATGGAAATTTTAATTACTTCAAATTTGGAATTTAAAAAAGATTCCAAATTAGTTTTATATTCAAATAAATGAACAATTTAACATTTAAAAATAAATTTTTTAAATTATATTTTTTATTTAATTAAATTTTTTATTTTAATTAAATTAATTAATTAATTAATTAAAAAATTGTATAAAAAATAAATTATATATTTAAATTAAACGGGAATTTTCTAGTTCGGATATTTTATAATTCGGAAATTTATTATTCGAAAATTTTATTTTTTGGAAATTTTATTATTAGAAAGTTTTCCAATTCGGGAATTTGACAGTGTCTGGAATTTTATTTTTCGGGATTTTTCAGTCTCACCTTACGTTCAAGCCTTTGATTTTCAAAAATTTAAAGTTCCAAGCCGAAAAACTAAGGAATTTAAAATCGGAACGATTAAAAAATAATAATTTTAATTTAAAGTCAAAAAAATTTAAGTTTTTAAACAATTTTACATTGAATTGTTCAAAATCGTATAATTTCAATTGCAAATGATAATTTCAAGTTGGAAATATCCCAAGATGAATTCTAAAAAAAGATCCAAAAAATATTACAAATATTTTCGGAGTCAATTGAGAAACAAAGTAATTCACAATGTTTTAAAATTTCGGTCAATTACAGTCGCAATAATTATTTACAATTAAGATCAGACTTTAAAATTGATCTAAAAATAACCGTAGACAGAATTATCAGCCAGAAAAGCAGATAAAGTACTTATCAAATCAAATCTATCATCGATTCAAAGAGTAAGGGAATCTTAAAAAAAAATAAAAGCATTCAAAACTTAAAAATACCAAATTGTTAAGAATAAATTAAATTTTCAACCAAACAAATAAATTTACAAACAAAAAGAATAATGTTCTGCCAATAAAGACAAATTTTCATTAAAATATATGAATTTTCAACCATATAATTAAATTTTCAACCAAACAAATAAATTTTCAACCAAAAAGATGAATTTAAAATAATACTAATTTTCTACTATAAAGACGAATATTCAACTAAAAAAAATTAATTTTCAACAACAACAAAAAAAAACGAATTTTCATCAAAGTATTTAGATTTCCATCCAAAAATAGTATAGTTAGATTTTCACTTAAAAACAAAATTAATTTAAAAATCAAATACATTTCTTGAACAAAAAAGTTCAATTTGCGAGGAAAGAAATTAATTTCCAACCAGAAAAAATTAATTTAAAAAATGGAATAGTTAACTATTCATAAAAAGTTTGGTAGCTTTGCTGACAACAAGTTGAATATTTAGTTTAAAAACTTAATTTTCAACAAAAAAAAACAATTTAAAAAAAAACCTGTAAATTTTCAACCATTTCAAAGAAGAATTTTTATTTTTTATTTTATTTATTAAATTATAACAAAAATAAACAAATTTTCAACTGAAAACCATTAATTTTCAACAAAATTGGTAAATTTTCAACAAAATAAATAAATTTTAAACGAAAAAAATGAATTGTCAACTAAAGAAGATGAATTTAAAAAAACGGAATAGTTAAATATTCAGTAAAAAAAAATAACTAAAATAATTAATGTTTAACAAAATTGGTAAATTTTCAACCAAAAAAAATGTCAACAAAATAAATCAATTTTAAACAAAATAAATGAATTTTCAACCGGAGATGAATTTAAAAAATGGAATAGTTTAATATTCAGTTGCAAAAATTAATTTTCAACCAAAAATAGAATAGTTTAATTTTTTTTATTAAAAAAAAAGTTTGAACAAAAAAAAAAGGAATTTAAACAAATTAGTTAAATTTTCAACGAAAAAGATGAATTTTTAAACCAGAAGAATACTTTTCTACCAAAAAGTTAAATTTTAAAGTAAAAAAATAAAATTTTAATTTAAAATTTAAGTATATAATTAAGTTACCAGTTAAGTAAATAAATTTTTACCCAGAAGAAACAAAATTTTCAACAAAATTGGTAAATTTTTAAACATTTTGAAATAAGAATTATAATATTCTACAAAAAAAAAACGAATTTTCAACTGATTAAAAAATTGGTTTTCAACAATAAAAAAAGAAACGATTTTTCAACAAAATAGTTAAATTTTTAATGAGAGAAATGAATTTTCAACTAAAGAAGATAAATTTAAAAAATGCAATAGTTAAATATTCGGTTGAAAAATTAATTAAACAAAACAAAAATTATCAACAAAATTGATAAATTTTCAACCAACAAAACTTTCAACAAAATATTTCAATTCAAAACGAAATAAATGATTTTTCAACTGAAGAAGATGAATTAAAAAAAAGGAATAGTAAACATTCAGTTAAAAAAAATTAATTTAGAACAAAACAAAAAAAAGAATTTTCAAAAAAATCGGTAAATTTCCAACCATTTTTAAACAAGAAAAATAATATTCTTCCGAAAAAGATGAATTCCCAACAAAATACGTGAATTTTCAACTAAGAAAGATCAATTTTTAACGAAAAATAAAAAGGTGAATTTCAAATAAAAATCCGAGAAACATTACTAACCGACTACGGATTACAAACAGTTGCTTCGTGTCAATAGATTCCAAATTATTTTAACATTTAATTAAATGAACAATTTAACATTTATTTATTATATTGACAATTTAAACTTAAAATTAAATAAAAAATTAAACATTTAAATGTTTATACCTAAATTAAAAAAATGAGAAGTTCCAAGCCTAAAAAATAATAACATTGTACCAAAAAAACAATTTTGCAACAAAAAAGTTAAATTTTCAATGAAAGAAATTAATTTTTAACTCAAGAAAATGAATTTAAAGAAAATGGAATAGTTAAATATTCAGCTGAAAAAATTATTTAAAAAAAAATAACTTAAAAAAAATGTGTAAATTTCCAACCATTTTCAAACAAGAATAATAATATTCTTCCAAAAAATATAAAATAATTAGATTTCCATCCAAAAATTGTGTAGTTAGATCTTCAATGAAAAAAAAAAATTTCAATTAAAAAAAAAACATTTATTCAACAAAATAGTTCAATACTCAAAGAAATAAATGAATTTTCAACGGAATATGAATTTTTAAAAAAGGAATAGTTACATATTCATAAAAATTGTGGTAGTTTTTCTGACTACAAGTTAAATATTCTGTTTAAAAATTAAATTTTCAACAACAAAAGAACGAATTTTTAACAAAATCGATACATTTTCAAACAAGGATAATAATATTCTACTAAAAAAACGAATTGTCAAGTAACAAAAATTAATTTTCAACAAAATAGTCCAATTTTCAACGAACGAAGATGAATTTAAAAAAAAATTAAAATAGCTAAATGTTCAGTTAAAAAAATTAAATGTCAACAAAACAAAAATCTCAACAAAATAGGTGAATTTTCAACTATTTTCAAACCAGAATAATAATTTTCTAATAAGAAAGACGAATTTTCAACTGAAAAAAATTAATTTTCAACAAAAAAGAAACGAATTTTCAATCAAAAAATATATATGTATTAAAAAATAAATAATTATAATTTAAAGTCAAAAAAATAAAGTATTTAAACACATTCAAAATTCAAAGTTGGAAGTATCCCAAGATGAATAACAAAAAAAAAGATCCAAACCACATTACAAACAGTTGCCAAGTAAAAAAACAACGATTTTTCTACAAAATAGTTGAATTTTTAAGGAAAGAAATTAATTTTCAACTAAAGAAGATAAATTTTAAAAAAATGGAATAGTTAAATATTCAGTTGAAAAATTAATTTTCAACAAAAAATGAATGTAAAAAATCGGTAAATTTCCAACCATTTTTAAACAACAATAATAATATTCTTTTAAAAAGGTGTGCTTCCAACAAAATATATGAATTTACCACTGAAAAAAATCAATTTTTAACCGGAAATGGAACAGTTGATTTTTTTAATTAAAAAAAAGTAGATTGAACAAAAAAAAGAAGTTTCAACAAAGTAGTTAAATTTTAAACCAAAAACTAATTTTCAGCAAAAACGGTAAATTTTCAACCATTTTAAAATAAGAATAATAATATTCTCAAAAAAATAATTGAATAAAAAAATTAATTAGAAAAAAAACGATTTTTCAACAAAATAGCTAAATTTTCAATGAAAGAAATGAATTTTCAGCTAAAGATGAATTTAAAAAATGCAATAGCTAAATATTCATTGAAAAAATTAACTAAAAAAAACAAATGTTCAAAAAAATTGGTAAATTTTCAACCAAAAAAAAGTTAAACAAAATAGTTCAATTTTAAACGAAAGAAATTAATAATCAACTAAAAAATATCAATTTTTAACAAAAAATAAAAACGTGAATTTCAAATAAAAATCCGAGAAACACTAAAGACTATGGATTAAAAAAATTTGCCTTGAGTCAATTGATTCTAAATTATTTTAACATTTAATTAACTGAATAATTTACCATTTAAAAATTTAAATACTTTAATTTTAAACCGATTTTTCAAAACAAACAATTTTACGTTCAGGCCTTTGATTTTCAACAATTTTAATTTTAATTTTGAAACCTGATTATATTGATAATTTAATCTTAAAACTAAATTTTAAATTAAACATTTGACTTTTCGTACTAGAATTAGAAAAACAATTATAATTTAAAGTGAAAAATTAAGTTTTTAAACAATTTCAAAATTCAAAGTTCGAATTATCCCAAGATGAATAAAAAAAAGATCCAAACCAAATAACAAAAGTTTCCGAGTCAATTAAGAAACAAATTCATAATTTTCTGAATTGTTGAACAATAAAAGTAGCAAAAATTGTTTACAATTAACATCTGTCTTCTAAATTGATCTAAAAATAACCATAGACAGAATTATCAACCAGAAAATCAGATAAATGGCTTATCAGATCAAATAAAAAATGAAATCATGGCCCTTTGCCATTTAGTCATCTATCTTCGATCCAAGGAGAGAATGAAAAAAAATAAAATAAAAGCATTCAAAACATAAAAATACCGAATCGTTAAGAATGAAAATCTCTTCTTATTCGCGAAAATTTCTGAAAGTGTGAAAATTACTCTGGGATTTTCCTGCCGAATTTTCTAAAATACGAGTCCGCGTTTTTGTATATTTACAAGGTTTCTATTTCTGTTTTTATTTTATAGAAAGTCGGTGAAAGAAATCTAGATTCATTGGTAAACGAAGAAAAAAACGAATTTTTAAGAAAATAGTTATATTTTTACCCAAACGAATAAATTTACAAACAAAAAGAATAATATTCTGCCAAAAAAGACGAATTTTCAATAAAATACATCATTTTTCAACCATATAGTTAAATTTTTAACCAAACAAATGAATTTACAACCAAAAAGATGAATTAAACAAAATGTCTACTTAAAAGACGAATTTTCAAATAAAAAAAATTAAATTTCAACAAAATCGTTCAATTTTCAACGAAAGGAATTATTTTCAACTAGAGAAGATGAATTGAAAAAAAAATTAATTTTTAATATTCACAAAAAGTATGGTAGTTTTGCTGATAACAACTTAAATATTCTGTTTAAAAACGTAATTTTCAACAAACAAACAAAAACGAATTTAAAAAAATGTTAAATTTTCAACCATTTTTAAACCAGAATAATAATATTCTACTTAAAAAAATGCATTTTCAACTGAGAAAAATTATTTTTCAACAAAAAAGAAAACGATTTTTCAACAAAACAATGAATTTTGAACAAAAAAAGAATTTATAAAAAAGTGGAATAGTTAAATATTCAGTTAAAAAAACTAATTTTCAACAACAACAAAAAACGAATTTTCAACAAAATCGGTTAATTTTCAAACATTTTCAAACAAGGAGAATAATATTCTACCAAAAAAAAAACGAATTTTCCACTGAACAAAAATTAATTTTCAACAAAAAAAAACAAACGTTTTTTCAAGAAAATAGTTGAATTTTTAACTAAAGAAATGAATTTTCAACTGAGGAAGATGAATTTAAAAAAATGGAATAGTTAAATATTCAATTGAAAAAATTAATTTTCACCAAAAAACGAATTTTCAAAAAAATCGGTAAATTTCCAACCAATTTTAAACAAGAATAATAATATTCTTTTCTAAAGGCGTATTTCCTACGAAATACATGCATTTTCAACTGAAAAAGATAATTTTTTAACTGAAAATGGAATAGTAATTTATTTTTTTAATTAAAAAAAAATAGATTGAACAAAAAAAAAGGAGTTTCAACAAAGTAGTTAAATTTTCAACGACAAAGATGAATTTTCAAACAAGAATAATTTTCTACCAAAAAGTCAAATTTTCAACTAAAAAAAAAAAACATTTTTTAACTGAAAATTTAAGTATATACTTAAGTTTTCAGTTGAATAAATAAATTTTTACTCAGAAGAAAACAAATTTTCATCAAAATCGGTAAATTTTCAACCATTTTTAAACAAGAATAATAATATTCTACTAAAAAAAAATTTGAACTGAATAAAAAAATTAGTTTTCAACAAAAAAAAACAAACGATTTTTCAACAAAATAGTTCAATTTTCAAGGGAACAATGAATTTTCAACTAAAGATGAATTTATAAAAAAATTGAATAGTTAAATATTCAGTTCAAAAAACTAATTTTTAACAAAACAAAAAAATAATTGGCAACAAAATCGATAAATTTTCAAACAAGAATAATAATATTCTACCAAAAATAAACGAATTTAAAAAAAAAAAAAAAAAAAAAAAAATGTTTCAAAAAAGCAGTTGAACTTTGAACGAAAGAAATAAGTTTTCAATTAAAAAGGATGAATTTAAAAAAATGGAATAGTTGAATATTCAGTTGAAAAAATTAATTTTCAACAAAAAACGAATTTAAAAAAAAAATCGGTAAATTTCCAACCAATTTTAAACGAGATTAATAATATTCTTTTAAAAAGGCGTATTTCCAACAAAATACATGAATTTTGAACTCAAAAAGATCCATTTTTAACCGAAAATGGAATAGTTTATTTTTTAATTTAAAAAAATAGATTCAACAAAAAAAAGGAGTTTCAACAAAGTAGTTAATTTTTCAACGAAAAACCTTGAATTTTCAAACAAGAATAACATTCTACCAAAAAAAAAATTCAACTAAATAAAAAAATTTATTTTCAACAAAAAAAACGATTTTCAACAAAATACTTAAATTTTCAATGAAAAAAACGAATTTTCAACTGAAATAGATGAATTTAAAAAATGCAGTAGTTAAATATTCAGTTAAAAAATTAACTAGAAAAAACAAATGTTGCCTAGAGTCAATTGATTCCAAATTATTTCAACATTTAATTAATTGAACAATTTAACATTTAAAAATTTTAACAATTTAATTTTAAACCGGTTATGCAAAACAAACAATTTTACGTTCAGGCCTTTGATTTTTAAAAATGTTCATGTTAAAGTTAATTTTGAAAGCTAATTATATTGAAAGTTTACACTTGAAATTAAATTAAAAAATAAACATTTGCCGTTTTGTACCTAAATTAGAAAAATGTGACGTTCCAAGCCTAAAAAAAATAATAAGATTCTACCCAAAAAAAAAAAACAATTTTTTAACAAAATAGTTAAATTTTCAATGAAAGAAATGAATTTTCAACTGAAGAAGATGAATTTAAAATAATGGAATAGTTAAATATTCAGTTAAGGAATTATTAAAAAAAAAAGAACTTAAAAAAAACTGGTAAATTTCAAACCATTTTCAAACAAGAATAATAATATTCTTCAAAAAAAAAGACAAAATAATTAGATTTCCATCTAAAAATTGTATAGTTAGATTTTCAATTAAAGAAAGAAATGTTTTTCAATAAAAAAACATTTCTTCAACAAAATAGTTCAATTTTCAATGAAAGAAATGAATTTGCACCTGAAGATGAATTAAAAAAAAGGAATAGTTAAATATTCATAAAAAAGTGTGGTAGTTTTGTTGACTACAAGTTAAATATTCTGTTTAAGAAATTAATTTTTCAACAAAAAAAAAAACGAATTTTTAACAAAATAAATCAATTTCCAACCATTTTCAAACAAGAATAATAATATTCTACTGAAAAAAAGAATTTTCAAGTAACAAAAATTAATTTTCAACAAAAAAAAAACGATTTTCAACAAAATAGTTCAATTTTCAACAAAAGAAATTAATTTTTAGCTAAAGAAGATGAATTTAAAAAAATCAAAATAGCTAAATATTCAGTTAAAAAAATTAATTTTCAAGAAAACAAAAATCTCAAAAAAAATCGGTGAATTTTCAACCATTTTCAAACAAGAATAATAATATTCTAATAAAAAATACGACTTTTCAACTGGAAAAAATTAATTTTCAACAAAAAGAAACGACTTTTCCATCAAAAATTATATACAGTTATATTTTCAGTTTAAAAAATTAATTTTCACCAAAAAAAACAAACACATTTTTCAGTTTCATGGAGTCAATTGATTCCAAATTATTTAAAAATTTAATTAAATGAACTATTTAACATTTAAAAATGTAACCAATTTAATTATAAACCGGTTTTGCAAAACAAAAAATTTTACGTTCAGGCCTTTGATTTTTAAAAATTTTCACGTTAAAGTTAATTTTGAAAGATTATTATATTAAAAGTTTAAACTTAAAATTAAATTAGAAATTAAATATTGATTTTTTGTACCTAAATTAGAAAAATGTGAAATTTCAAGCTTAAAAAAAATAATAACATTCTACAAAAAAAACAATTTTTCAACAAAATAGTTAAATTTTCAATCAAAAGAAATTAATTTCAACTAAAGAAGATAAATTTAAAAAATGGAATAGTTAAATATTCAGTTGAAAAATTAATTTTCAACAAAAAACGAATTTTCAATAAAATAGGTATACTTGCAACCATTTTTGAACAAGAATAATAATATTCTTTTAAAAAGGCGTATTTTCAACAAAATACATGAATTTTCAACTAAAAAAGATAAATTTTTAACCGAAAATGGAATAGTTTATTTTTTTAATTAAATATATATATTGAACAAAAAAAGGAGTTTCAACAAAGTAGTTAAATTTTCAACCAAAAACATGAATTTTCAAACAAGCATAATTTTCTACCAAAAAGATGAATTTTCAAATAAAAAAATAAATACATTTTTTAACAGAAAATTTAAGTATATACTTAAGTTTTCAGTTGAAAAAATGAATTTTTACCCAGAAGAAAAAAAGTTTTCAACAAGATCGGTAAATTTTCAACCATTTTCAAACAAGAATAGTAATATTCTACAAACAAAAAAATGTTCAACTGAATAAAAAAATTAATTTTCAAGAAAAAAAAAACGATTTTTCAACAAAATAGTTCCATTTTTAACGGAACAATGCATTTTTAACTAAAGATGAATTTATAAAAAAATGGAAGTTAAATATTCAGTTCAAAAAACTAATTTTTAACAAAACAAAAAAAGAATTGGCAACAAAATCGATAAATTTCCAACCATTTTCAAAAAAGAATAATAATATTCTCCCAAAAATAAACGAATTTTCAAAAAAAAAAAAAAAAAAAGATTTAAAAAAAATAGTTGAACTTTTAACGAAAGAAATAAGTTTTCAATTAAAAAAGATGAATTTAAAAATATGGAATAGTTCAATATTCAGTTGAAAAAATTAATTTTCAACAAAAAACGAATTTTCAAAAAAATCGGTAAATTTCCAACCATATTTAAACAAGAATAATAATATATTTTTAAAAAAGGCGTATTTTCAACAAAATACATGAATTTTGAACTGAAAAATATCAATTTTTAACCGAAAATGGAATAGTTTATTTTTTAATTTAAAAAAAAATAGGTTAAAAAAATGAGTTTCAACAAAGTAGTTAATTTTTCAACGAAAAACATGAATTTTCAAACAAGAATAACATTCTAACAAAAAAAAATTCAAATGAATAAAAAAATTTATTTTCAACAAAAAAAAACGATTTTTCAACAAAATACTTAAATTTTCAATGAAAGAAACGAATTTTCAACTAAAAAAGATGAATTTAAAAAATGCAGTAGTTAAATATTCAGTTAAAAAATTAACTAGAAAAAACAAATGTTCAACAAAATTGGTAAATTTTCAACCAAACAAAAAGTTAAACAAAACAGTTCAATTTTAAACGAAAGTCTTGAGTCAATTAATTCCAAATTATTTTAACATTTAATTATTTGAACAATTTAACATTTTAAAATTTGAACAATTTAATTTTAAACCGGTTTTGCAAAGCAAACAATTTGACGTTCAAGCCTTTGATTTTCAAAAATTTTAATTTTAATTTTGAAAGCTGATTACATTGAAAATTTAAACTTAAAATTGAATTTAAAATTAAACATTTAACTTTTTGAACTTAAATTAGAAAAATGTAAAGCTCCAAGCCTAAAAACTAAAAAAAAAAAATAAGCGGAAGTATTAAAAATAAATAATTCTGATTTAAAGTCAAAAAATTTTAAGTTTTTAAACAATTTCAAAATTCAAAGTTGGAAGTATGCCAAGATAAACGAAAAAAAAATCCAAATAACAAAATTTGCCGCCTCAATTAAGAAACAAATTCATAATTTTCTAAATTGTTGAACAATAAAAGTCGCAACAATTGTTTACAGTTAACATCTGTCTTCTAAATTGATCTAAAAATAACTATTGACATAATTATCAGCCAGAAAATCAAATAAATGGCTTATCAGATCAAATAAAAAAATAAAATCATGGCCCTTTGCCATCTAGTCATCTGTCTTCGATCCAAAGAGAAAAGGAAACTTAAAAAAATAAAATAAAAGCATTCAAAACATAAAAATACCGAATCGTTAAGAATGAAAATCTCTTTTTATTCGCCAAAAATCCTCCCCTTTATTTCAAAACTGATTTTCCCCAAATCCTTAATCCCAAAATGCATTAAAAACTGCAATATTATAATACGCGTTATGCCCTAAAAAGCCGAAAAAAAAGCAAATATAAGATGGAAAAATTTTAAAGCAAGTATGAAAATTAATCTCGGACTTTTCTGCCGAATTTTCTAAAATGCGATCCCGAATTTTTGTATATTTACAAGCTTTCTATTTCTGTCCTTATTTCATAGAAAGTCGGGAAAAGAAATCGAGATTCATTGGTAAACAAAGAAAAAATCATAGCAAAAGCAAAACTAGTAACTTTGAAAACCTAACCTCTATAAACAGCAGCGGTGGCTTTTTTTTGCGTCTCATCCTTGAAGTCGTCGTATCCAAATTTCGTTTTTAGTGCCAATTTCAACATTTTTTCTCCGCGAAATTAAAAACGAAAGAATTGCGGTTTACTTTTAATTTATTTTAATGTATCCATGGGATTTAACACGAGAACCCTGACAGATGGCAAAATTCGGATAGTTACTTCAGAACCAGGAACATGCTGACACGAATATAACTAGAAATTCTATAGTGACAAATGTCCCTAGGATTTTGTAACTTTTTCCTGTAAACAATAAACTCTTAGGACTTTTTATAGTTTTTGAAAGTAGTGAGAAGTATTTTGATTTTGATTTTAGTTGAATTTATCTTTTACTACTGAAAAATAATTATTTTTACGTTTTTATTAAGATTTGTTTTCAAATTCGAGATAATCGATAATTTTGGCGCGATTTTCAAAAATTAAGTGTTCTAAACTTATAATTTTCTTGTACAAATTAATAATACAAGTTTTTAGTTCATTCATAAAACCAGGCGTATATTCTTCAGTTTAAAGAAAATTAATATTTTAATAACTAATAAAGATACAATTTTAATAAAAAATGTAATAGTTCAATTTTCAACCAAAAATATGAATTTTCAAACAAGATTAATCTTCTACTCGAAAGATTTTAAATAATTTTTAAATAAAATTGTTAAATTTTCAACTAAAAAGATAAAGTTTTATCCAAAAATGGAAAAATTGAATTTTTAGATGAAAAAATTGAATTTTCAATAAAATAGTTCAATTTCAAACAAAATAAATAAATTTTCAACTAAAAAAAGGATAAATTTTTAACCAAAAAATTGAATGGTTTGAAATGAAAAAATTAATTTTCAACCAAAAAGCAACAAAAATATGAATTTTCAACCAATTAATTATATTTTTATCCAAAAAAATGAATTTACAAACAAAAAGAATAATTTTCTGCCGAAAAAGACGAATTTTTGATCAAATGTATGAATTTTCAACTATATAATTGAATTTTAAAGCAAAAAAATGTATTTTCAACCAAAAATATAAATTGAAAAAAATTTGTATATTAAAAAGACGAATTTTCAATCAAAAAAATTTATTTTCAAAACAAAAAAACGAATTTTCAACACAATAGTTAAATTTTTATACAAAAATGCTATAGGTAGATTTTCAGTTTAAAAAATTTATTTTCAATTTTAAAAAACATTTCTTCGACAAAATAGTTCATTTTTCAACGAAGGGAATGAAGTTTCATCTAAAGAAGATGAATTTCAAAAAATGGAATAATTAAATATTCAGTTAAAAAAATAAATTTCAAAAAAAAATTCAATTAAAAAGGATAAATTTCCCACCAAAAATGGAATGGTTTGAGTTTAAAAAATAAATTCAAAAAATTCATTTAAAAAAAAGACTTATTTTCAACAAAATGATTATATTTTCAACAAAAAAATGAATTTACAAACAAAAAGAATAATATTCTGCCGAAAAAGACGAATTTTTAATAAAATATATGAATTTTCAATTATGTAATTGAATTTTAAAACAAAACAATCTATTTTCAACCAGAAAGGTGAATTGCAAAAGATTTGCATACTAAAAAGACGAATTTTGAACTAAAAAAATTCATTTCCAACAAAAAGAAAAACGAATTCTGAATAAAATAGTTCAATTTTGAACGAAATAAATCAATTTTCAACTAAAAAAGAAAAATTTTCAACCAAAAATGGAATAATTTGAGTTTAAAAAATTAATATTCAACCAAACAACAACAAGATGAATTAAAAAAAATCTGTATACTAAAAAGACGAAGCTTTAAATGAAAAAAATTTAATTTTCAAAAAAAATCGAATTTTCATCAAAGAAATTAATTTACAAACAAAAGAAATAACATTCTGTGCAAAAAGATAAATTTCCAGAGAAAAAAACTTATTTTCTACTGAAAAGACGAATTTTCAACTGAAAAAAAAATTAATTTTCCACAAAAAAAAAGAATTTACAATAAAATAGTTAAATTTTCATCCAAAAATGGTATGGCGGTGATAGTGTGGTGCAGATTTTATCGAATTTGAAGTGGAATTTGAGGTGAGTTGATAGTAGAAGTGTGTTTGAAAGACGAATTCTCAACAAAATACATAAATGTTTAACCAAAAAGTAGAATTTTAAAGCTTAAAATACGAGCTTTTTATAGATCAGTTAAATTTTCCACCAAAAGGATAAATTTTCAACCAAGAAGATTAATTTTCTACTAAGAAAGACGAATTCTCAACAAAATACATCAATTTTAATTCAAAATGTGGAATTTTTAGCTTAAAATACGAGCTTTTTACAGAACAGTTAAATTTTCCACCAAAAAGATCAATTTTCAACCAAGAAGATTAATTTTATACTAAAAAAGACGAATTCTCAACAAAATACATCAATTTTGATAAAAAATGTGGACTTTTAAATCTAAAAGGTGAATGTTTAACCAAAAAGATTAATTTTCTACTAGAAAGAATGAATTTTTAACAAAATACATGGATTTGCCACTAAAAATTGTCAATTTTTAACCAAAAACAAAATAATTAAATTTTCAGTAAACAAAAATTAATTTCAAAGGAAAAAAACGAATTTTCAACAAAATAGTTAAATACTGTAGTACAAAACTACTT
Organism: Andricus grossulariae; assembly: GCA_011634705.1. Lineage (NCBI taxonomy): Eukaryota > Metazoa > Arthropoda > Insecta > Hymenoptera > Cynipidae > Andricus > Andricus grossulariae. The sequence goes on along the minus strand of JAABKJ010007545.1, from coordinate 219,041,019 downwards.
TTACAAATTAAAAATCATGTTTATTCAATTTTATATTGCAATTTTAAACAAATTAAGCACGATCTCAAAAAAATTGACAATTCCAGGTTTCAATCGATTCATATTTATTTCCCTATAATTAAAATATTATGTTTTTTTATTTATGCAACCAAAAAGTTTAATGATATATCCACAAATAGAGATAAAAATCTAAAAATGATCCAAAACCTTGAAAACTAAAGGTATTTAAAAAAATAAATAACATGTAAATAATAAATCTACATTATTCAAGTAAGTTAATGCATACATTACATTTCAATTCTTTACACAATTCCTTTAAAAAACAGAGAAGTTCAAAAAATTGAATCATCATTAAACCAAAAGGTTTTGAACCATTTACTCCAAAATTCCGAAAAGTCGACAAACTAAACAACTGCCAAATATTTCTTTTTTATACAAAAATGTTTCGCGAGACAAAAATTCTCTGGCCGTTTCAGAAATTATGTAAAAGAAAAAACGTTTAAAAAATGTCATTTTTAAATATAGGTAATCTTTTGGAACATATGAAAGGGCAATATAATTATTTGGAAAATGATAATATTTAAACAAAACTATAAAGTAGATAGATTACACTTTAAAAATCTAGTCAGCAATTTTTATTGATATTAAAATAATTTTCTCAGATTCTCTTAGTGCGTACGTAACCTCACAGAATCGGCATTTGTACGTAAGAGCAATATTTGGAAAGCCAACTTTTTTTACAAAAATGAAAAATACTCACCTAAAGACTGCGCTTTTGCTGATTTGATAGACATTATCAATTGTCAATCGACCGAATCTGATTGCCACCGGTAGAGCAGTGAATGCCATGTCTCCTCACGAATTTTCAATCCAAAAAGCACATGCATAAAACGAATAAAATGACGAAATCCAAGAAGGAAATACGATAAGAGGCAGGCACGAACCAGTGGCAGTGCTCGCAACGCGGGCACCTTGCGCTACTGCGCATGCGATGCATAAGGCGCTTCATTGGCTATCGTTCGCGCGTTTATTTGAAATATTAGGAAACACAATTTTTTAATTTATTATCAATAAAATTATTTATGAAATTTTCATATTCATTTGAATTGATATACACAATTTCGAAAGCATAAATTAGTGAAAATAATTTGAAAAATAAAAAAACATTACATTACATAACATATTTTTCATTTACTGAATACTCATTCTATTTTTCAACCTCATGCTTAGTATATATTAAAAAGCATTTAAGTACCACTTAAACATGTTGAAATGTAATTATTTTTAATTATCAATGATAATTTTTTTTTAAAGTGTATTTTTTAACATTTCAAATAAGCGCGCGAACGGCAGCCAATGCAACGCCTTATGCATCGCATGCGCAGTAGTACAAGGTGCCCGCGTTGGAATCTGTGACCAGTGGTCCAGAGCTCCCAATTCGGCTTCTCAACCGCACTGCGCATGCGTGACATCGACAGTCTTATTGGATGTAAATAGCGCGCTTTTTTTAAACTTACATGTGTGAATCAATATTTTATAATAAATCATCATTGTGGAAATAATAACAATTAATTTTGAGATCACTGAATAGTCCTTTAGAGTGCAATATGAATTAATTAATTGATTGTACTCTTTGAAAATAAATTATTAATTTCCAATTCGAAGTAAGGAATACCTTTTTTCATCAATGTAAATTTTAAATTATTCATAATATTCTTTTGTACTTTATAATTATTATATATTATGAAAAATGTATTTGCATATTTAACCGTTTCAAATAAGCGCGCGATCAACATCCAATGAGATTGCTGATGTGACGCATGCACAGTGCGGTTGGGGAGCCGACGATGGCCCTGTGAACTATTGCGCATGCAATCCATAAAGCACGCCGTTGGATGCCGTTCGCGCCCTTATTTGAAATGTTGAAAAATACAATTTTTGTATTTATTATTCATAATAAAAAATATTTGTATTTCAACATTTTCAAGTAGTACGTGTATGGTTTCCAATATATATTCTGAGCATTAGGTTAAAAAAATGAGTATTTAGTAAGTGAAAAATATCATGTTATTTAATGTAATCATTTTTTATTTTGTTAATTATTGTTACCAATTCTTTAATTTTGAAATTTTGTATATCAATTTGAATCAATATACAAATTTTATTGCTAAACGACTGACAAATCCCGAAAAATAAAATTTCCCAATAATAAAATTTCCGAATTTGAAAACTATCGAATGATAAAACTCCTGAATTATAAAATTCCCAAATAATAAAATTCCCGTATAACAAAATTCATGAATAATATAATTCCCGAACTGTTTATAATATTAACGAATTGAGAAATTCCCGAAAAATAGAATCCCAGACAGTTTATAATACATATTACCGAATTTAAAAATTCCCGAATCATAAAATTCCTGACAGAAAATTGCCGATTTATAAAATATCATCAACAAATTTTTTAATATTTACTACTTATTTCTTAAAAAATACATTAATCAAATATTTTAATTAAAATTAATTAATTTTTATTGTTTAAAATTTCCAAAATTATTGATTGAATTTAAAATAACAATAATTAAAAAATATATATTTCGGGATGGAAATTTTGAAAATATTTTTTTTTTTTATAAAAATATTCCTTTATTGAATTTTTGATAAATCATATATTTAAAAAAAATGTTAATTATTTATATTCTGGAGTTTGATATTTCTTGAATTTTCTAGTGAAGATATTTCGTCATTCAGCAATTTTCTGTCGGGAATTTTCAAATTCGGTAGTATTATAAACTGTCGAGAATTTTGTTATTCAGGAACTTCCCATTTCGTTTTTTTTTTTCGAGTTCTTCTGGAATTTTATTGTTCGGGATTTTCAAATTCGGGAACTTTATTATTTGAGAAGTTTATTATTCAGGAATTTTCCTATTCTGAAATTTCAGTGTCGGAAATTTTATTTTTCGGAATTTTTCACTCGACCCAAATATTTTTTCAAATTGTACCTGTACTAAAATTTGTTTATTCATTTTAAAAGACATACCAAATTTTTATTAGAAAAATCAGTAATAATAATTAACAGAATGAAAAAAGATTACAATAAATAACATTTTATTTCTTATTCACTGAATACACATTTTATTTTCAAACCTAATCTTGAGAATATATAAGAACCGCCCACGGACCTTTTGAACATGTTAAAATATAATTATTTTCAATTATTATTCTTATATACAAAAATTGTATTTTTTAACATTTCAAATAAGCGCGCGAACGGCAACCAATGACACGCCTTATGTGCCGCATGCGCAATATTAGGGTCAAGGTTGGGAGCTCTGGCACGAACTCAGCGAACTTTAAGCAAAGATCACATGGATTACATCAGTCTATTCAATATTCAAGATTTTACAAATGAGAGCAACCAATTAGGTTTTTCAGGTTGAGTGGGGGAAATCCAAGATGTCTGCACGCCGAGGGTCAAGAGATAATACCTATTACGTAAACAAAAAAAATGGAATAGATCAAGTTTGGAAGAAGAACATTTTAACAAGATTTTTTTGCCATTAAACAGAAAAAAGGTCACCAAAACAGACGAATTTTGAACAAAATACATGAATTTTTAACTAAAAATGAAAAATTTTCTAAAAATAATTCAATAGTGGAATTTTCAGTTAAGAAAGTAATTTTTAACAACAACAAAAAACAAGTAATTTTCAAGCAAAGAGAATAATTTTCAAATACAAAAGATAATTTTTCAACGAGAAATGTAATATTTGATAATTCACTCAAAAAAAGATTTTCATTTTAAACTAAAACAGTTGAGTTCAACTAAAAAAGACAAATTTTCAACAAAACGTTTAAATTGTCAATCAAAAGGAGAAATTTTTAACCAAAAAATTTAAACTAAAAAAATTAATTTTTCAAACAAAAAAACCCATTTTTAAGCAGAAAGACCAATTTTATACTAAAAAGATAAATTATCAACCAAAAATGTAATATTTGATAATTAAAAAAAAAAATTTTATTCTATACTAAAACAATTCAATTCAACCAAAAAAGACAAATTTTCAACAAAAAAGTTAAATTTTCAATCAAAGATATCAATTTTGATCCAAAAATTGAATTTTTAACTAAGTTTTTCAACCCTTAACAAGGTAGTTAGATTTTTAATTCACAACTGAAAATTTTCTGCAAAAAAAAATTTATTTTTCATAATAAAGATTAAATTTGTTCAATAAAGATGAATTTTTTTACCAAAAAGGTGAATTTTCAAACAAGAAGATTAATGTTGCACCAAAAAAGACTAATTTGTAAAAAAAAGACATTAATTTTCAATTAAAAAGGTAAATTTTCAGCCAAAAATTAAATTAAAAAATTTCATTTAATCAATTTCAAACCAAAAGATGAATTTTTATGCAAGAAAAATATTTATTGTCTACCAAAAAAAGATGAATTTCCAACTGAAAAAGATAAATTTTCAAGAAAAGAAAAGCGATTTTTCATGGAAATAGTTAAATTTTCTAAAAAAAAAAAAAAAATCATTCTTCAACCAAAAAGATAAATTTTTACAGGAAAAGATTAATTTTCAAGGAAGGGAGACAAATTTTCTGAAAAATACGTGAAATTCAAATCAAATGGTTGATTTTTTGAAGTAAAAAGGTGAATTCATTCTTCAAAAATGGAATAGTTTGCATTAAATTAATTTTTAAAAACTACTTTTCACCAAAATAGCAGTATTTAAATTTTCAATCGAGGAGGTGGCGTGGCTGACAGTCCGTCTTTTTTGGCAGAATATTATTTCTTTTGATTGTAAATTCATTTTTGTTGTTGAAAATTTAACTACTTTTTGTTGAAAATTCAACTTTTTTAAATTCTTTTTTTAAGAATAGGAAATTTAAATGTTCCATTTTTGGTTAGAAATTTATCGCTTTAGTTGAAAAATCATTTCCTTCGTTGAAAATTAAACTATTTTGTTGAAAATTAAATTTTTCATGTAAAAAATCAACTTTTCCATTTTTGGTTAAAAATTAATTTTTTTTTAGTAGAAAATTCATTTCTGTAGTTTCCTTTTCAGTCGAAAATTGTGTTGTGTGGTTGAAAATTCATCCTTATTCGTAAAAATTATTCTCCGTGTATGAAAATCCATCTTTATTCTATTAATAACTTAGAAAAAAAAATATTTTTCCATGATAAATGTACTTAGACATTTTTTATTTTTTCAAGAATATTCAGTAAAATCATTAAATCGAATAAACAAATTTGTACCGATTTTTAAAAATCAAGCGTTATATCGTTATATCGTGCAGACATCTTGGTAACCGACGTCACAACATAAAATATCTAATGAAAAGAATCGACTTCCTACTTCTCTTTCTAATTGGGGAGTTTACCACTCACCAGAGTGCGCAATCTGTTCGGGTCCGAGTTCTGCGAAAATTTAAATTTAATATATAAAAAATAGCTTTTTTATACAAGTTACTGGTAAAAGTTTATAGTTCATCCGTAAAATATGTTCAAAGTGTCAGTTATTGAGTTTGTAAAGGAAAAATTCCATATTTTTATAATTTTTCAATAGAATAGTTGCATTTTGTGCCATAGGGATGAATTTTCAATTAAAGTAATGAATCTTCATCCAAAAAAGTTACTTTTCAACAAAGTAGTATAACATTGAATCAAAATGGATGGATTTTCAACGGATAATTGAATAGTTGATATTCCAACCAAAAAATATTGTAATATTAAATAAAAAATAGTAGAATTTAAACAAAAAAGTCGAATTTTAAATGAAATATTAATTTTTATTTTCATGAAATAATTTTAAACAACAGCAACACAATTTTCAATGAAATATTTAAATTTTGAACAAACGAAATGAATTGGCAACTGAAAGAAAATTTGTAACCAAAAATGAAATAGTTAAATGAAGTACTTAAATTTTCAACCAAAAAGATGAATTTTCAAACAAGAAGATAAATTTTCTACCATAAAGTCAAGTTTTCAACTAAAAAATTATTTTCAACAAAAAAATATATTTTTCACCAGGTAGTTGAATTTTTAACCAAAGAAATGAATTTTTAACAGAAATAAATAAATTTGCTAGCAAGAAGAAAAATTGTCTAAAAAAGAAATCAATTTTAAAACACATAGTTAGGTTTTCAGCCGAAAAATGATTTTTCAACCAAAAAGAATAATTTTTAAGCATCAAGCTTAACAATTGCTCTGCCCGCTGAGAAACTGCGTGGGCCAGAAGTTGAAGAAATTACAACACTGGACCGACTTATATGGGACCTGAAGTGTATTTTATATTAAAAGCCATTGAATTCAACTAAGAAAGACGAATTTTTCACAAATCATGTAATTTCTCTAATAAAAAAGATCAGTTTTTAACCAAAAGAAAGCAAAAAAAAATAAGAGACGAATTTTCAACCAAAGAGAAGAAACTTCAACCGATAACATTTCAATCAAAAACAGTTGAATTAAAAAAAAAAGAGAAGAAAACGATTTTTCTCCAAAAAAGTTGGTTATTTAATTTTAAAAATGGTTGTTTCTAGCAAAGATATTATTTGAGTTTTCACTAGAGATCCTCTAAAAAGAGTTGAGACACGTTTCTCCCTCCAGTGGTCGCCACTGTACCGGAACTTTGCCATTTTCATGGGGCGCGAAAAGTTTGAACAGTGTCATTTTTTATTAATTATTTTGTTTATGAAAATTTTGAAGTATATGTGTTTCAAAGTAAATATTTTTAATTCCTAACATTAATAACTAACCTTTTGAATCATTAATAATGTTCTTGTTTGAGTCTTGTCTCTATTCTGTACTAAATCCTCTTGCAAATAAATTTATGATTTGAAAATAGCGCCAACTCAAGCCAATCCAAATTCACAAAAGTTCAACTAGTTCCGGTACAGCGGCACGAATCAGAATTGAAGTATCCCGTGTCTCAACTCTTCCTTGAGGATCTCTAGTTTCACTATAAAGAAATAGAAAACTTTCGAAAATATTTACTTTGAAACGTTCTGTCAGTAAACAATAATGTTATGTTTGTAAAATTCAGAATTACGCAAGAAAAAGTGACCAGTAATGAAAATATTAAATTTCTTTTTTTCAAACTGAGTGAATTCCACTTTTAATTCATTTTACAAATAAACTATAAACTTTTATTAATAATTTGTATAAAAAAAGCTATGTTTCATATATTAAATTTGAATTTTCGCAGAATTTGGAACGAACAGATCGCGCACTCTAGTGAGTGGCGTGAGAGGTAAACTCCCCACTTAGGTTATATTCGTCGATTTGGAAGTTGCCCCACTTACCGTCAATTCATCCAATAGAAAATTTGCCCTTCTTTCGTATCTATTCTCAGATTGGTTGAAAATAGTTAGTCAAGGTCATCGATTTACAGTGCAGTTCGGTTAACCTGTTTTGACACTTCCTGACACGATGGCAATTCCACAAGTGCAGAAAGTCCTCCACTGAAAGTGTCATTAAAGGGAGTAATTAACGTTTATTTTAAGTTATTAATTAGATCCGTAAGCAGAAAACTCTTCGTGGATGTTGATTTAAATCCTCGAGAGTGAATTCTGAAAAATGCTGACCAAATTCGAGACAAAATCTGCTCGAGTTAAAGGACTCTCCTTTCATCCAAAACGCCCATGGGTTCTTGCCAGGTAAATAATCATGTTTCAGTATAATTTCCGTTCCAGATTTTGGAAAATTCATTCTATCAAATTTCCATATCTTCACAAAATAATAATAATATCAAAAAAGTCGGGATTTTGGAGATTTTGGTTATATTTTCAGTCAGTCCTTTTTTTGCGAGAACCGGTGCTCAAATTTGTTGCTGTTTGAAATTATTAAAAAATTATTCAATTTTGAGAAGTAACTCGTTTCAAGTAGTGAAGGTAGTCCACAAATTTCGGCTGGAATAACGTTTTTGGTTACTGAACTACAACGAAAAATCTGTATTTGGTGTAATCAGGGTGGCCGCTGGTCAGGGCAAACCTGGAAATCAGGGAATTTCCTTCAAAATGAAAATCCAACTGTTTTTGGTTTAGAATTAATTTATTTTGGTTGTAAACTCTACTATTTGATTGGAAACTTCATTATTTTGTTGAAAATTCAACCATGTTGTTGAAAAGTAATATTTTTTTGTCGAAACTTCAACGTTTTTTGCTTGAATATTCGTCTTTTTGTATGGAAAATTCGTACTTCTGAATTGAAAATTTATCGTTTTTGGTTAAAAAAGAACTTTCTCGTTGATAAATGAATTTTTCGGGTTGAGAATTCAACTGTAATCTAAAAATTCATCTTTTTGGCTTGAAAATGAACTTTTTTGTTGAAAATTGTAATTTTCGGACTAAAAATTAATCTTTCCAGGTGTGAAATTCAATTATTTATTGAAAACTGAACTATTTTGTTTAAAGGTCATCTTTTCTGGTGGAAAATTAAACTTCTTGGTTGAATATTCGTATTTTTTCTATATAGAATTCGTCCTTTTAAATTGAAAATTCATCGTTTTTCGTTTAAAATGAACTTTCTCGTTGATAATTGAATTTTTCGGGTTGAGAATTCATCCTTTTGTCTTGAACATCAACTTTTTTGTTGAAAATTGAAATTTCCGGGCTAAAATATCATCTTTCTAGGTGTAAAATTAATTAATTTGGTTAAAAATTCAAGAATTTCTTGAAAGCTGAACTATTCTGTTAAAAAGTCATCTTTTTTGGTCAAAAATGAACTTTCTCGTTGATAATTGAATTTTTCGGGTAGAGGATTCAACTGTCTTCTAAAAATTTATCTTTTTGTCTTGAACATTCAATTTTTTGTTGAAAATTGTAATTTTCGGGCTGAAAATTCATCTTTCCAGGTGTGAAATTCAATTATTTGGTTAAAAGTTTAACTATTTATTGAAAGCTAAACTATTTTGTTAAAAGTCATCATTTTTGGTGAAAAATTGATTTTTTTGTTGATAATTGAATTTTTCTGTTTGAGAATTCGTCCTTTTGAATTAAAAATTCATGGTTTTTGGTTAAAAATGAACTTTCTTGTTGATAATTGAATTTTTCGGGTTGAGAATTCAACTTTCTTCTAAAAATTCATCTTTTTGGCTTGAACATTAACTTTTTTGTTGAAAATTGAAATTTTCGGATTAAAAATTCATCTTTCTAGGTGTAAAATTGAATTATTTATTGAAAAATGAACTATTTTGTTCAAGTCATCTTTTTTGGTGGAAAATTGAACTTTTTTTCGTCTTTTTGTATAGAATATTCGTACTTTTGGATTGATAATTCATATTTTCTGTTTAAAAATTAACTTCTTTGTTGAAAATTGAATTTTTCGGTTTGAGAATTGAACTGTTTTCTCAAAATTCATCTTTTTGGATTGAAAACTCATATGTTTGTTTAAAGTAATATTTTGTGATGTAAAATTCGACATTTTTGTTGAACATTCGTTTTTTTAGATAGAAAATTCAATCTTTTGAATTGAAAATTCCTCATTTTTTGTTTAAAATGTACTTTCTCGTTGATAATTGAATTTTTGGGTTGAGAATTCATCTTTTTAGCTTGTACATCAACTTTTTTTGTTGAAAATTGAAATTTTCGGGCTAAAATGTCATCTTTCTAGGTGTAAAATTCAATTATTTGGTTCAAAATTCAACTATTTGTTAAAAGCTAAACTATTTTTTTTAAAGTCATCTTTTTTGGTGGAAAATTGAATTTTTTTGTTTAAAAATTAACTTTCTCGATGAAAATTGAATTTTTCGGGTTGAGAATTCAACTGTCTTCTAAAAATTCATTTGTTTGGGTTGAAAAGTCAACTGTTTAGTTCAAGTAATCTTTGTTTATCTAAAATTCAACTTTTTTTGTTGAATACTCGTCTTTTTAGATAGAAAATTCGTCCTTTGGAATTGAAATGAACCTTCTCCTTGATAATTGAATTTTTCGGGTTAAGAATTCAACTGTCTTCTAAAAATTTATCTTTTTGTCTTGAACATTAAGTTTTTTTGTTGAAAATTGAAATTTTCGGACTGAAAATTCATCTTTCCAGGGGTGAAATTCAATTATTTGGTTAAAAATTTAACTATTTATTGAAAGCTAAACTATTTTGTTAAAAAGTAATTATTTTTGGTGGAAAATTGAATTTTTTGATTTGAGAATTCAACTTTCTTCTGATAATTTATATTTTTGCTTGAAAATTCAACTATTTTATTAAGGTATCTTTTTTGGCTAAAAATCAACTTTTTCGTTGATAATTGAATTTTTCTGGTTGAAAATTCAACTTTCTTCTAAAAATTCATCTTTTTGGCTTGAAAATTCAACTATTTGGTTAAAGTAATCTTTTTTTGTGGAAAATTCAACTTTTTTATTCAATATTCATCTTTTTGTATAGAAAATTCGTCTTTTTTAATTTAACATTCATCGTTTTTGGTAAAAAAAGAACTTTCTCGTTGATAATTTAATTTTTCTGTTTGAGAATTCAACTTTCTTCTAAAACTTCATCTTTTTGGATTGAAAATTCAACTTTTTTATTAAATATTCGTCTTTTTAAATAGAAAATTCATCATTTTGAATTGAAAATTCATAATTTTTGGTTTAAAATTAACTTTATCGTTGATAATTGAATTTTTCTGTTTGGGAATTCATCTTTCTTCTCAAAATTTATCTTTTTGGATTGAAAATTCAACTTTTTTGTTGAATATTCGTCTTTTTGGATAGAAAATTCATCCTTTTGAATTGGAAATTCATCATTCTTGGTTTAAAATTAACTTTCTCGTTGTTAATTTAATTTTTTGTGTTGAGAATTCATCCTTTTGGCTTGAACATAGATTTTTTTGTTGAAAATTGAAATTTTCAGTCTAAAAATTCATCTTTCTAGGTGTGGCATTCAATTATTTGGTTATAAATTCAACTATTTATTGAAAATTAAACTATTTTATTAAAAAGTCATCTTTTTTGGTGGAAAATTGAATTTTAGTTGTCGAATATTCGTCTTTTTGTATAGAAAATTCGTCCTTTATGATTGATAATTCATCTTTTTTGTCTAAAAATGAACTTTTTCGTTGATAATGGAATGTTTCGGGTTGAGAATTCAACTTTCTTCTAAAAATTCATCTTTTTGTCTTGAAAATTCAACTATTTGGTTAAAGTAATCTTTTTTGGTAGAAAATTCAACTTTTTTATTGAATATTTATCTTTTTATATATAAAATTCGTTCTTATGGATTGAAAATTCATCTTTTTAAGCTAAAAAGTCGAATGTTTCTGAAAATAGTTGAATCTTCAACCAAAAAAATGAATTTTCAACAAACAAGATTAATGTTCTACTGAAATAGAAAAATTTTCAACAAAATACATACATTCTTTACCATGTATACCAAAAATGGAATAGTTAACTTTCCAGATAAAAGAATTAATTCACACAAAAAAAAAACGCATTTCCAATAAAATAGTTAAATTTTCAACATATTATTTTAATTTTCAACCAAAAATATACATTTTCCGCCAAAAAGTTAATTTCTAACCGAATAATTCAATTTTCATGCCAGAGGACGAATTTTCTGCAAAAAAGTTCATTTACGACCAAATAGTTGAATTTTCAACTAAAACGATGAATCGTTAACCAACAAATTTTTTTTGACAATATAGGGTTCAACTTTAAATCAAGTAGTTCATTTTAAAAAAAAATGAATTCTCAAAGAAAAATGTGATAGTTAATATTTCAACCAAAAAATATTTTAATTTAAAAAAAAATTGAATTCAACCAAAAAAAAAACGAATTTTCAATAAAATAGTTGAATCGGAATAAAAAAAGTTGAATTGAATAGTTGAAATTAATATATTAACTTTTAGCCAGAAAAAATCAATGTTTAATTAGAAATATCAGTATTCAACCGAAATGAAATAGTTTTATTTTCAACAAGGAAAATTAATTCTCTACAAAAAAAAAAGAGTTTTTAGCAGAATAATTTTGCACCTAAAAAGTTAATTTTTTGACCAAGAAGATTAATTTTTTACTGAAAAAGACGAATTATCAACCACAGATATGATTTTTCAACCAATTACTTGAATTTTCAACTAAAAAGATAAGTTTTCAACGAAACAATAAATAGTTAAATTTTTAGTTTAAAAAATTACTTTTCAACAAAAAAAACAACTAATTATCAACTAGTTGAATCTAACGAAAAAATTCGAATTTTTAACAAAATAGTTGAATCCTCAACCGAAAACATGAATTTTTAACAAAAAAATTAATTTCCAACTTAATAGTCCAATTTTCTATCAAATTGTTGAATTTTCAAACTGAAAAGACGAATTTTCTGCAAAAAAAGTTAATTTAACGACCAAATAGGTGAATTTTTAACTAAAACGTGGATCCCAAAAAATACATTTTTTGACAAAGTAGTCCAATTTTAAAAACAGTTTAATTCAACCGAAAGAGGCGAATTTTCAACAAAATAGTTGAATCATCAACCAAAAAAGATTAATTTTCAAGGAAACAGGTGCATTTTTAACCAAAACCCATGAAATTTCAACCAAGAAAATTATTTTTCTACTAAAAAAGATGAATTTTCAACAAAATACATGAAATTTTAATTAGAAAAAAATCAATTTTCAGTCAAGAAAATTAATTCTAAAAAAAAAAATTTATCAAAATAGTTGAATTTTCAACGAAAAAGACGATTTTTGATCCAAGAAGATTAATTTTCAACTAAAAAGTATTAATTTTCAACCAAATAGTTAAATTTGAAACTGAAAAAGTTACATTTTCAACCAAAAATGGAATAGTTAGATATTCAGTTAAGTAATTTATTTTCAACCAAAATTTAAATGATTTTTCAACAAAATAGTAGTTCATTTTCTATCAAATTGTTGAGTTTTCAAGCCAAAAAGACGAATATTCTGTTAAAAAAAAGTTAATTTAACGACCAAATAGGTGATTTTTTTTACTAAAACGGATGAAACCAAAAAATGCATTTTTTACAAAGTGGTTCAACTTTATACCAAGTACTTGATTTAAAAAAAAAATGAATTTTTAATTGAACATGTAATAATTAATATTTCAACGCAAAAATATTTTTATTTGAAATTAAAAACAGTTTAATTCAACCGAAAGAGATGAATTTTCAACAAAATAGTTGAATCATCAACCAAAAAAGATTAATTTTCAAGGAAACAGGTGCATTTTTAACCAAAAATAGTGAGATGCATAGAGAGATTGATGCCCCTTTGGAAAACTAGATTTACTATCTCATCTGGAAATTATCGTGTGACGATTAACAACGTCAGCTTTCAGAGGGGCGTCTGTCAGGATGATACCATGAGCCCTCTACTGTGTTGCATCACACTTCTGCCTCTATCTCTCGCAATACAGAATTCTTCTGGGTACCTCTGTGGCGACACTAACCATCGCGAAACTTCAAACTGCTATAAATATCGTCAAGGAGTGCACAGAAGAGATTGAGATGGACTTTGGAATCGATAAATTTGCAAAAACTCATCTAAAGAAAGAAAAGCTTTTTGCGTTCCCAAGGACCTTGAGCTTGTGGATATAAGTGTTCTTAGACATCTTAACACTGGAGAGAACTATACATACCTGGGCGTTCCTCAAAGACGCATTCAGGACGTAACATCAGTAAAGGAGTCTCTCCGAAGCAGATACAACCATCTTCTCCGGCAGATTTGGTCTTCAAATCTGTCGTCGTTGAACAGGGTATCTGCGACTAACATGCTTGCCATCCCGGTTCTACTCTACTTGTTTGGGGTGATTCAATGGACGAAGAACGAACTTATGGCCCTTGATATCACCACATGTAAGCTCATGCATACGCATAAAAGCTTGCATATCAATTTGTCTGTTCGGCGATTATACATCTGACGCTGACAAGGCCGACGCCGACTTCTGAATCTCCAATGTCTTCATAACCGAATTGTTCAGCTTACATCGTCGCAAAAGGAAAAGATCCTCTCCTGAAATGGTCAGGAATTACGAGAAGTTGAAAAATTCCACCAACAGCTACTTGACAATAAAATGCACGGAGATTTTCACAGCAATGTAGAAAAACAGTCCTTGTCAAAGGGGTAAACTTTTCTTTTTCTCAGATCATCAGGGCTTAATTCAGGTACAGAAAGTTTTCTTTTCGCATGCCAGGACGGCGTCATTTCCACCTTAGTATACCGCGACCGCATTTTCTGTTAGGAACACTGATAGAATTGGTACCGTTAATTTAACCATATGATCGTGGGTTGAAAAGTTACGAGAAGATTTATAATATAATACGTGTACTCCAGTCATTAGCAGTACGAAATGCACTTACCGAAATATGGTAAAATTTGTAATTCTATTAAACACTTCTCTGAGGGAACTATCTCTGAAATGTTGTCGTTTAGTATGACTGATACTTTAGTATGGCCTTTGTATGACTGCTTTACCTGACTGGCTTTGTGTTCCTAGTTGTCAAACGACGGCTTTTCATGTATCGACGTAAACTCAAAAATGTTTTCGAAGACACTCATAATTGCGTGCATACGTAGTGTATATTACAGTAAAATTAAAATTGAAATGCTAAAAATTGTACTTTTGCATCTACCTTTAAGATTCTTAAGCATAAATTTTAAAGCGGTTCATTATTTATTTCCTACGTGACTCCAAAATTTGGCCCAGGCATGTATGGACATCTGTTGAAGCGATTTTTCGAGTATATAATATTTTTTTAATCTGGCTTAAAATAATATAACCTATTTCATTTCTGTGGAACTTGTTACAATGTACTAAAGTAAAGATATTAACCAAGTTTCACACTGATAAAGTAGTATTTATTTAAATACAACTAGTGTTCTTAATGATATGATTCATGGACACTAAAATGCCCTATCTATGGAGAATCACTCGTTTACTATACATTCAACAATACTCCAATAAGGTATCCACTACGTAATATGTACGCGTGAAATTTTAAGTTCAGGAAAACAATCGGTTCCAGTTGAATATCGTATGCAATTTTCTCAGCGCCAGTTGGAATTATATTTTTGGGTGAAAGCCGAACATTATGCACAATTCCACGTTGGTTTATCCAATAATCAATTCGTTGTCCATTATATATGACACTCCCAGCTGCTCCCTCAGAAATTTTTCCTTCGTGAAAAGAAAAAAACAGTTTATAATTAAAAAAACATCCAAATCAATCTCATAATTAAACACTGAACAACTGTAAATTGCGCATTTATAGTTTATTCTTCTTTTAAGATTAAAACTGAAATCTACTTATGGTTAATTCTGAACAAATTTATTCAGATTGTTATATTTTTCAAGTCGGAAAAGTAATAATACAGAAATTTCCACATTTATAAAAATTGCCAATTTTGAAACATCTTTCAAAAAATATTTTAACAAAGATATCTTTTTATAAATTGAAGTGAAAATCAATGTTTGGCAAATTCGGGTTAATTATGGTAAAATTAGTGTCAATTAGGATTGTAAGATATTGCAATACATTTTTCAAGATTTAAAGGATTTTAATAAATCGCGAAAGATTTAAAAAGAATTAATGACTCAGACGACATATCTCAAAATTATAAATAACGTAGAGAAAGGAGCAACGTGAAAGTCGTTGAAAAGGTAAAAGAAAGCATGTCAGGTGTACCAGCAGCTAATACACTAAAGCAACGCAAAGCTGAATGAGAAGACAAAAGACGGCCTATGATGGAAGTAAGAAGAAAACGGAATGCTACTGAAGACGTATTTCAAAAAGCAATAAATACATTCTGTAATAAGAAAATGTAAAATTTAGACCAAGAGATATTATCTAAGGCAGGTCAAAATTTGTCTGGTCTTGATTCTGGTGCAATACCTGATGTGCTTCAACAACTAACACAGTATAAACAGCGTCTCCTATCGAGCATCATACTATCTGTGAAGATCATTTAGCGGAATTTTTTGACAACACAGTTTTTGTCGTTACACGATATGCTTCGCATAAGATATTTTTTAATGTATATGCAGTAATTACAGAACATCCGGATAATCTGAATATCACACGAGATTTCACTGTATCCCGTTATAGGGTATTTCACGCTTTACAGTGGATAGTCGCAAACAATTCATTATACAACGATGTAGTCATTAATAATGGTGTCAAAATTTGTGAAGAAAATTTAACTAGTAATTGAACAAGAGTTGTTGAAGTCAATAAGGAACCTATTGACGTCATTCGACCATCGGATAGTGCATACAGGCCAATCAATGATATAGTTCGACTTATACGAGCCTCATGACATCAAGCGAATAATGAAGTCTTCATGTCAGGCTATGCAGGTATTCAATGTTGAGCAATTCTACCAACCAATAGCGTAAGGGCATCCATCCTTTCACCAAGTGAACAGTACAGAAACTGAATAAATAAAAATATAAATGGAGGAGACAGCATGTACGAGCTTATGAGATTGTTGACTTCAAATGACGAAGCATTCTCTATCCAATACAATGATGAAACCACACTCTGCCGAAGTTTGCAGGATGGTCGGAATGCGATAATATTGGAATGACATTGATAGAAGCACTTAAGATAATGTTCGATGATCACGAAACTGGAGCATTGATTGCTGTATCCAAGACTACAGGAGTCATGCATTATGATGAAAAATATACTGAAGCAAAAAGAAATTAGCAAACGGCTTGTTTTGAAATCGGAAATACAATTAATCCCTATAGGAACATCCGTGATGACTGCAGTTGATTGCATGCAACTAGATGTTGATGAAGAATTGAAAGTATCGAGCAATTTCAATGAGATACTACGCAAAACGAAGGTTAACATAGGTAATGAAGCTCATGAACGTAGATCAGAAGAGTTTGCTTGGTTTTATCTATCACTAAATGGATAATGACTAATGATTTGAGCCGGAAAATGACTTATTTCTTGACCATTCGCTGCAATAACTTTAATTGGTAAGATATGCGAAAGGCTCTCTTAAATGCAGACGGAAGACAAGATTTGACATGATTTAACCCAAAAATTAATTAAAATGTATCCAAATTTGTCAGTCGCCAATTCATGGTTCTAATGAAAAATAGAGTTGCAGAATCCTGGAAGTGCGCATCTTCACAGGGTCGTATGAATTTCGAGTTATCCCTCATTTGACACAGACGATTCAAGCTGAACGTCAAGTTGATAAATTATGTACTTGTCGTTTGTCAGATGAATGTATAGAGGCGTAGGAGAGGGTTAAAATGAGTGTCACACATGAAGTAAGAATCAAACAGAAACAACGTGTCGGCTTGGTTTCCCAAGACAAGAATGTGCTGAGACTCGCATCGTCGCTCACGTGTGAAATTAATTTATCCGTAGAAGAGAAAGAATGCGCTCATTGAAACAACGAAAATCATCTGATAAAAGCAGTATGCACATTCGCAACCCGGAAATTATTCTCCATCTTTTTAGTAAATTTTGATAAAAGCTGTTTTTCAAAGAACTGAGCCTATGACAATTACAGATTCATGTATTTTTGAATTGATATTATTAAATTTATAATTGACTGAATGATTTTGTAGCTTCAAGAAATCGTTAAAAAAATTGGAATTTTTTAAGAGTTATAAGTGATTTAAAGATAGCTTTAGCAATACGTACTTTCTTTATAATTATATTCCACATTATTAACTCCTACAATGGTTCCATTATTTACTGTGTACACCACAAAAAATAGATCGTTTTTACATTCTAGATAGGACCCAAAGGACATGACGTGATGTTGGGGTATATGGATACTTGGAATTATATTTCCTGATTCCAAGCCAACTCCAATAAGTTGACCATTTTCATTGTACCACACCCCAACTAAGTGACCTTCATAATTAAATCTCCCAGTTGGTGGTCTATGACTTGGAAGAGTTAAATAAGGACGCAGGTCTTCAGGTAGCCGAGGTGGACCGGGTAGACCAGCTAATTGCCCGAAAGGACCAGCTCCTCTTCCGAATGGACCGGCTTCTCTTCTCGAAGCACTTAATGCTGTAAAAATAAAACAAAGATATAAGTGATTGCCAAAAAGTTTATCAGTTCAGACACAAGAGATTTTTGAGAAAATATTTTTCCAAACAGCCTTCAATATTATCAAACCATTCAGGTTAACATGAGGGAGAATGAAAATATGATACTAGAGTATCAAGGAAAATGTGTTTGGATAATTTGAAGAGTTTTGTCGAAGGGGAAACAACTGCTAAAAACGCGGTTTAGCGGAGGTCGATTACCCCGAATTATATCGGATCATCCTGTATTACATCTATGTGCATAATTACTCTGATTTATCTAGGAATACCGCGGATTGCATAGAATTACTCTGGACTACATGAAACTATGGTGGATTATTCAACTTAGACCATAGAGTCTCGCGAAACTTAAACCAAAAGTTGAATTTTAACCAAAAAAATTAATTTTTAATAAAGAGGTTACTTTTCTACTCCAAAAAGGCGGCTTTTAGAACAAAATACATGAATTCCCAACAAACTAGTTGAATACTCAATCGAAATTACGATTTTACAACAAAACATTTAAATTTTTCACCAAAAACTTTTATGCAAGAGGGGCCACGCTGAAGAGGATCAAGAGGATGCATAGTTGTCAATGATATCGATTTGATTTAAATTCACAATCTCTGATACAGGCACCTCGTCGTTATTAAGGTGAGAATCGGGGACAAAGATTTATTTCCCGGGTGATTCTGAAGGGCCATAAATCACAAACATTATCTGCAGAAAATGATATTTAATTGAATACCTAGCGGCTCCTAAACTGGAGATTCCTAATTGTAGTGATACTCCCACATTCCAAATTATAAGGAGGATTGAGGTACTTGATTTCACTCCTTGTTCGAAAGAAGTGAGCAGCAAAATAGAGAGCAAAATAAGGAGGTACTCAAAGGCAGGATCGTGGAATTCCCCAAAGGCGACAGTACCATAAATGAGTTAGAGCACGCCGAGGATTGTCTGAGAAGGGCTCTGACTACATCATATGAGAACAAATGTCATACAGGTACAAGTTAAATTTAGAAAAAGAGCTGAACGGTGAAACACCCACAAAAGGGCAAACAGAATTAATTGCCTTCAGACTGGGACATCTACAAGGTGACTCAGTACGAATGAAGTAATGAAATTAGAATCTGCAAACAGTAAGATAGGAGGAGTATCTGTAAGTAATCTAAGTACATCCCGGGTACAGCAAGGCTCAACAAGTTCCTGGAAAAAGACCCGAAGACTCTCCACGGGCTCATTAGGTTTGATGAGGTAAGTTTTGGGTTATTGGATCCTTCTCTCCATTGAGTCACTGTAGGCGAATGGCGTCTATCCAATGATCTTACAAAAGGCACTTGGATTTTATCGTTCCCCTGCTGATAAAACTATTTAGTGCGAGTATTGCCCTCAAGCACGTGCCATCGACATGGAAAGACGGCAGACTGGCCTTCATTTCCAAATCTGGAAACAAGAGCTACACATCTGCTAAATATTTCCGGCCTATCAGCTTAGCGTCTTTCATTCTGAATACGCTAGAAAAACTGGTCGAGAGATATATTAGGGATAGGTGCTCTTAGCTTCCCTGCTACTCAGAGAGCAGCACCACGCCTTCTAGGTAGGCTGCTCTTTAGAAACTACACTTCATACTGTCATTTAAAAATTGTAGCAGCAGCTAGAACTGGAAGGGAATGATGTGGGCCCCTTCTAGGACATCGAGGGTGCATTCAGACACACCGCTCCAGAAGTCCTGTGTCGAGAAGCTTCAAGGTGTAGCATGCCAGACCAGCTAGCAAGCTGGATGGAAAGCATGTAACGCCGGAGGCAATTCGAAGCTAGATAAGGCGAAGGCCTCGTGAAGGGAGGAGCGCCGCAAAGATGCATGCAGGGTGGTATCCTGTCACCCTTCCCGTGGTTCTTCATAGTGGGCAGCCTTCTGCGCAGGCTAAATAAGAAAGCTTATTGTACTCAGAGATACGCAGATGACTTTATAATCCTAATCAGAAGACTCCTCTGGAAGCCGACCTGGTCACTTTCACGAAAACGTACAAGGTACCGAAATTTGACGAATCTGCATTTCGTGTTAGGAGGCTGATGATCTCAGACTCAGTTAAATACCTGGGTCTGCTACAAGAGGGAAAACTGAACCGAACGAAGCATTTTGAGACTGAATTCCGGAAGTTTATCATTATATTTAGGATGTGTAGAAGTGCTTTTGGTTTGGCGTGGAGTATAGTACCTAAAATGCTTACATGGCTCTACTCCGCTATCTTACCAAGGCTCCTATACTCAGCCGTAGTTTGGTGGCCCATAGCCGCGATAGGATACATGCTCTGTGAATGACCCGTATATGCTGCGGTTACCGATGGGGCGGCTCAAGCGATGGACCGCCTGTCAAGAGCAAACAGATGGACTTGGGAGACTAAACACGCTAGGCACCCAGGGCTCCCAGTGTACTGCCACTTCTATAAATGTGCAAGATAGAACAACAAAACGTTTCAACTTCAAAAAGACTTTCCGCATCTGTATCCAAATCGAGGAGATATGAAAAGCACATCGCAACTTGCATACGACCGTCTTCCAGGCGAAGGTCCTGGCCGGCCTTCGTTGCCCTGAAATATTGATAAAGAAAAACGCTGCTAGTAAGCAGATAATCTGCTCGGACAACCAAGCGACATTAGCTGCAGTTGGAAAACCAGAGATAACATCGAAGCTGGTTTCGAAATGCAAAATGGCATTAAACCAACATACAGAATAAAACAACGTGACCCTTTTATGGGCTCCTAGTCACACAGGGATCAAGGGCTGCAAAAAAGTGGACTAGCTGGCAAAAAGCGACGCAGCAAGTGAATACATAGGACTGGAATCAGTTCTGGAAATCCTGGGTTTTCTCAAAAAAGACCTAGGGAAAGTAGTTTAGACGCTTACAGGACACAACCACCTGAACCATCAAATGCACGAAATTTGGTTCAACCCCATGACAGAGTGCAGGAAATTCGACAGAACTGATAAAACATACCTGCATGTCTTATGTCAGTATCCGGCATCAGCTTAGCCAAGGCAACATACCCTTGGGGCCGAATTCATGGAACCAGAGGATATCTTAACGCAATCAGTGATTTACATCCTGGGCTTCACCAAGATATCTCATTGGGCCCATTTAGGTTTCCCGCCCGTCTGTAAACTAACTAACTAGACATATGATTAACTTAAAAGGTTAGGAGCCGTCGATAAATTTGTTTCTTCTTTGTAAAGATTTCTTAATGTTTCCAGGTTTTCAAGGAACTTCACCTTTTTCTCGATTTTCGCTTAAATTTCAACTGAATTAATAGAATTAATTAATTATTTTGTTGAGAGTGCAACTGCTTTGTTAAAAATTGTTTTTCTTGGTTGAAGGTTTCTCTCTTTGGTTGAAAATAATCTGTTTTTTCGAAAATGCGTTTCATTTTTTGTTGATAATTTATTTTTCTGTAGAAAATTATTCCTCTTGGTCGAAAAATCAACTTTATAGTTGAGAAATTTGACTCTGGTTAATTTTTGAACTTTTTCCTGGAATATTCACTTTCTTAACGTCATTTTGGTAAAAAATTAATCAATATGGTTCATAATTCATCCTCCTTGGTTGAAAATAGGCATTTTTTGGTTGAGTTCAACTACTTTTGATTTAAAATTATCATCGTTTTTGTTCAAAATTTATATTTTGTGGTTGAAAATTCACCTTTGCCGGAGGATGCTTTTGCTAAGAATTTTACTGTCTGTTGCTATGGAAGGTTAGTAGCCATTGCTAAGGGTTGATATTTGCCGTTTCTGAAAAGTCGTACAAGTATTGATCGTTGGTAAGGTTTGTTATTAAACGTTGATAGGAATTGCTGTTGACGAGTTGACGAGTGTTTTTGTGCGTTGCCAGGAGATGTTCTTAGCCGTTGCTAAGTTCTGTTATTTAAATATTCCTAAGGAGTTGTACTGAGTTTGGCTGAGCGTTGATAAGGGTGTTTTTGTCCGTTCTTAGGGCAATTAGCTGCTGTTATGGGTTATTATTCATCGTTTCTAGAAAGTTGTATTGATCGTTTCTGAAGGTTGTTACTAAAATGAACTAGGAAATAGTATAGACATTTGCTAAGACACATGGTTTTTTGCGTTCATCTAGGCCCATACGCATCGTGTTTCCATTGGTTTCGACTTGGTACCTAATCACGCTCTTCACCGCGGAAAGGTTGAAGTATTTTTTAGACCATATTTTTTTATATTTTTGAAATTTTGTAATTTTGTTCATTGATCTGTTTTTTTATTTCCATGATTTTATTATTATATAATATATTTGAATTTATTTTAATTCAAAATGGTGATTATATTCAGTGGCCAGAGCAACATACTTTAATATTTGCGATTAGTTCCCTCAACGGATCAGCACCTATTTTTTTAAGCCGTCGCCGCCACAAAAATTCACATAGATGGTCTGCAAGATTGCTCTTGTGCACTACTCCTCGTGAGAGAATTCTTAACATCCACGGCTCAGATGACTAGATGTTTTGAGTGTGCGCTCCGGTATCGCGATTCACAAACTATTCGGAATGGTTCACAGTTTGGTGGACAAATGCATGATCCTCGAGATTATTATAACCCTACCAAGAATCGGTGTGGATCTCCGCCCCTTCCGCTACATGATTTTTAATTAATTATATCAGACCTCTCTTATTATCGAGACAGATTTCCAACTGATAGATGTAGGTTTGTCTTCTGCGGATCATCCCGAGGATCCATGATCCTTTCACTACACATCCTCGCTTGTATTTTCGAAGGCCGATCTTGCACTCATCTATTTCAACTACGTCACCGACACCTCCGATGCGACCTTCTTCTTTGAACTGAATTTCAGGAGCAACCATACAGATCTCCCTACAAAAAGAGAAGCGGTCTGAAACAGTTTCCCGCGAAATCTACTGACCGTTACAATGCTGCTTTCCCCGATCGTTTGTTCAAAATTGAAACCCACAGCGAATCAGTAAGAAATACTCATACAGGCCGCTGCGGAAATGTAGCACCTCTCAAACCACGTATTTCCCGCAACGGTATTACCGTGACGATACTTGCCTGTTTTGTAACATAAGAATGGGCCGCAAGTCATTTCAGATTACAAAAGACTCATCTTCTTCTTGCATCTTGAGCAAAATCGTGCAGTTGGAATGAGTTTGATTTGTCGCAACCACTGAAGTGTTTTTTCTCTTTTTTAGAGAATCATACTCGAACTGAAAACATTATGTGTGTCATCCATCTTGATTAGGACTCGGGCGAAGAAAACCTCGAAAATAATGAATTAACGCAAGAAACACACGCCCGTAAGTACTGTGAGCGCGGACGGCGGAGAAAACCTGTCGCCTATTGCATTGAAATCTGTTAGATTTCATCAGATGTATCACTGATTTTTCGAAGATTATCACTCGTACAAAAATATGTTCAGAACTTTAAATGTGTATCTCAATAAAATCTGCAACTTTTGTTGAGAATATTTTGCAAAATTTTGCGTATTGGCTAAACTAAACGCAAAAACTCTTGATTTTTAAGGGCTTTTTGTTTATGAAAATCGATGTATCCCTCATTTTCGCGAAAATTATCACCCGTAGATAAAAAGGTTTCAATAAAAAAATATGTGACTCTATGAGATCTAAAACTTGTTTAGAATATCCGCCGATATTGTGCGTATTGGCTCAGATAAAAGCATAAAGCCATGATTTTTATGGGTTTTTCATGGAAATCGATGTATCACCAATTTTGCGAAAACTGTCACTCGTACAAAAAAATGTATGTCACAAAAAATATTTATCTCCATGAGATCTATAACTTTTATTTACAAGATTTTGCAAATGCTACCAAATTTGTAGCTATAATTTATGGAAACATCTTTGTCAATGGAGATTTTATTGTACCTTGTGCCTTTTCAGAGTGAACAACTTTAGTCTATTCATTTTTTCGTACCTCGTGCCGATTTACCAAAACAAAATTTCTTTCAATGTTTTTTTGCGATTAAAACAAAAACTACGTGTGCTATACAAAAATGATAACCAACAAATTTATGTATCTTTTTCAAGTAAACAATTTTTGTTGTTTTATTTTTTTCTTATCTTGTATTGCTCTACAGCAGAATGGAACTTCTTATTCTCAATAACGTTTTTCACAATTCAAACGGAAAATATGCGTTTTATAAAATAAGAATTGTCTTGAGAAAATTTTCTCACCTTTTTGAGGTGAACAATTTTGCTTATTGACATGTTTTTCAATGTTTGGTATAGTTTTGCGAGGAAATTGATTTTTTTATTTTTTTGAAAGCACTCTCGATGGATAAAACTAACATTGTTGGTGAAAAATTGCTTTGTATCAAACTCGTCCTTACATTTCAAGCGTTAAAACATTGTACTCAAGAGCGATTCAATCGCATAATTTCCACCAAGTTACTGTGTTTACAGCCTACAAACGGCAACGATAATGACAGAGACCGAGGTAAATCCATTTTTTTCCTCAATCAGTGAGTCCGAAAACGTTGAGATTTGATGGTAAGCGCGAAAGTCAATTTTTACATAAAACCAATACCTTCATGATTATTTGCATGTTGCCTAGACATCCCCGCAAATCGCATGAAGTCCCTTGTTCTCGGCGTCGTACCATATGATATTCCTGGAAGGAGACAAAAAAATATTATAAATTTGTAATGCTAAAAATTGATTTGATATAGTAAAAACCTAATTTGATAATTTCATTTTATTTCGCTCAAGGCGTAAGCATTGCTCGTGGCCACGTCCCATGCTAAACTTTTAATGATTACTGTAACATCAAATTCAACGCTTTCCACAGTTAATCATGCCTAAAATTCGATTCCTAGATAATACACATTTTTTCGACTTCAGCCAGAAATATTCCAATTCTAAAAAGTAAATGGGAGACAGAGTTTTGACATCTGCAACATTTCGTAAATCCCGTGAGCCTGAGACCGGCCCCAAAAACCGAACCACGAGGCTGACCTTACCCAATATCACTTTACACAATCGTAATAACACTATTCTGCAAAAATGACTATTTTGCTTGTCACCTACATTATTCAGGTTGTTTCTTATCAATTTTTAGACGCAGATTACAAATTCTTAGCGAAAAATCTCTTATCCAAATGCCAATAAAAAACGAACACAATGATTATTTCGCAAGAATCACTGTTACACATTCTTATTAGAGACCAAAGTTTTTTTAACTTTGGCCCTATTAACACTTTCAAAGTGTAAGCCTTGCAACTTCGCCTGTGACTTCCAAAGTTGAGGTTATAGATTACAATTTTAGAGGAGATTTATACACAGCTTTACCCCGCTCGTCCAATTCCGAGGAAAAGAGTGGGACAAGCATTGATCAAAATTTAAAAGCTTTTTATGTAGCTTCGGTAACGCTAACCGAAATCAAGCAATGAGAAGGGGAAAAGTTGAAATTCAAATTGCTAACCTTTATCCATCTTCAACCTCGCTGCTGCCATTCTAATTAGAAGAATGGGACAAACCTGGATGAAAATTGCAAAAGTTTTCCTAGCTTCGGTAACACTAAATCAGGACAATTATTCAGGAAGGAAACAGCTCGACTTAAAATTGGAAACCTATATTTATATTTATTTATTTTGAAAAACTTCTTTCTAGGGGAGCAGCCCCCCCCCCCACCTATTTTATCAGCTTCCTGGCAAAAAATTGCATTACTTCGAAATTAGCATAAGTTTTCAAATGAGGAAAGCTCCGTTTTCTGAACAATAGGCTTTTTAAAATTTTTACAGCAAGACTTTTTATGCTTGAGCAGTGGCAAGTTCTCAAGTAATTCTTATGCAACTTTAAATTATTCAAACCATTTTTATTGGCCAACAATTTGTGTTATTCCTTTTAATCGTAAAAAGTCAGTATTTTTTGGAATTATTGACACAGGAAGTGAATTTCGAGGATAATATATCTTCGTTAAGTTACATTTTCCTATTTTTTAGCAATTTATGTGAGCTTTGCTTTTTCTTTTTCTAGCTTCTCACCTGCTGATTATTTGACATGAATCAGCGTTGCTGAAGCTAGAAAAACCTTTGGGATTTTGATGAATGCTTGTCCCACTCTTTTTCTTAGAATTGCACGAGCGGGATAAAGCTGTGTATAAATTTCCTCTAAAATTGTAATCTATAACCGCAAATTTGAAAGTCACAGACGAAGTTCCAAGGCTTACGATTTGAAAGAGTAAAGACTCTTAAATGGAGTGAAGAAGAGTGTTAGTAAGGCCAAAGTTAATAAAACTTTGGTCTCTAAAAAGAATGTGTAACAGTGATTCTTGCGAAATAGTGATTGTGGTCGTTTTTCATTGACATTTGGATAAGAGATTTTTCGCTGACAATTTGTAATCTGCATCTAAAAATGTATAAGAAACGACCTGAATAATGTAGGTCACAAGCAAAAGAGTCATTTTTGCAAAGTATCATCATTATTTAACCATGAAATATCGATTTAAACCAATTTAGATGCATTTCTGAAACTTACCTTTAAATGATGCGTACAATTTTGATGTTCGGAACCATGTATGAGTTTTGGTTCGAAAAAGCGCTTAAAACTAGGTTCATTGTTGGGAAATGAAAAAAAGAGAGAACTAATAATGTTGCCAACGATACATACATGTTTCATCCTTGAACAATCTTCAACCATTTTTGACCCATTGTTGACCCATGCTTGAGCAAGGTAACTTGGTAAATAGATAAATATTTGGTTTAAAAATCTGACCATTTATTTTGAAAAATCTGATTGTTTGGTTGAAAACGCTACTATTTTAAGGGCATGTGATACTTCGTCGTGTGGCAATTCGGGTTCAGTTCCCCCGGGTTTTTGTCCACAAAAATTAAAAATTTTAAAAACTGTATTTGGAGATGCTATAAAATATCATTTTTTAGATGACAGTTGCTCCCAGTGGGACCCTGCGGTGGTTGTTAACCTTTAGTTTTCAATTATATATATTTATGTGACTCCGGTGCATAAACGCGTTTCTATGCGACAGCGTAGAGTATCGTAATGTAGTACATTACGATACAGCGGACGATCACTCTTTACATTACACTCCGCTGTATCGTAATGTACAACAGTACGATACTCTACGCTGTAACAACAAAACTTGTAAATGCACCACGGCGTATAATATACTAATACATTAATATATTCTTTGTCGCTCCACAGGTTTTCATTGACATTGCAAAGATCCTGGCACTAAGTTCATGAGAAAAGAAAGAGTAATCAAAAAGTGAAATAAAAATGCACTTGAATTATTCATTTAAAAAGAGTGCTTCTTAAATCATTAAGCTCACATGAACCAAAAAAAAAAAAAAAAAATAAAAACAATTACTCGTATTGTTCGCAGACAAGTTTTATTAAACATTCCGTGTAATCGTCAATCATTTCTTCTTTTAAGGCATCTCGGATTTAGGAGTAGCTATTTTGTGATCTACGCGGTATAGTTGAAGAATCTTTCTTGCTATTAGATGAAAGTAGTGTCGACAGTTGTTGTACCAAAAGATTTTAAGTAGTTTTAGTAGTACTTATTAGTTCTGGTAGTAGCCGCATTCATTGTCCAATACAGCTTGCTGAATTTCGAAGGCCGTAAAATGTTGTAGCTTGTAAGGCCAATCTAGGTGATTGTACAGGCTGTAGCTTTGCCGATGGTTCACCATCTGTTAAAGGCACATTTTCATTGATATTAGAGGCATCCACGCAGATGGCTCTCGATCCATGAGATGTAGTGAAGAGAATCGTGTAATCACCCACAGATAAACGATCAACAACAGAGATGTCCTCATCAACAAAAGAAAAGTATCCCGCAATTCGTAGTAATGGTTCTTCCAAAGCGTTCCAGGTTGCTAGCTTAACGGTGAAGCCTAAGAGACTTGAAGTGACTAGCATCAAAATCGACTAGAATTCCTCCGAATCGTAGACACCAATTCCCAAAAGGGATAACTTTGATGCAGATGCATTATATTGTAGTTGAAATAATTATTCCACATTCTTTCGAGCGACAGATTAGTATGGAGGCTGGAGAGCATAGGTAAGTAACTAAGGTGGGAGAAATCTCAGCTCACTAAATTCAATAATGCGCTATGGCAGCCACCTTGGAATGTGCGTTGCTGATGCATCAAACTTACTTAGCATTCCTTTCGTGAAACTTGTTTAGATGTATTTTGTCGAAAGTAAAGAGTAAATATTATTTTAAAATACTAAATTATTTTATATTCGTATATGAATATCAATGTTAAATATCAAAATTAAAAAATTCTATTTGCATTTATTAAAAAAACGTATACCCGCGTGGAAATGGTCACCATGGGACTAAACACAAGTAGCGTGTCTCAAGTCTTGAATAAGTTTTTGCCCATAGTTCGCCCATAGTTTGGCTAAAGTATGGCTTGCATCCGAATCCCATTGTTCCACCTTGGGAAATTACGAAATGCATTGAAAAAATGTCTTAGGCCAATTTTATGACGAATTGTGTCCATTACATAGCTGCAAGCTGGCCCAACTATTTTACTCTGGATGCGAATTTTCATCCGCCCAATGTCAGAACAACTTTGTCGAAGGTCGCTCGAGATACCGAAATGATAAATATCGACCAATTTCATTTTTCGACCATTGTTCCAACATATTCTACCCCGGGATCGGCACCTTTTAGGTTGGACTCGAGATTTAAATTTTCCTTAGAAGTTCGGGTCCACACTGGAGCCATCAATTTCTTAAGGACCGGGTCCGGACCTGAACCTTTTAAATTTTTAAGGGTTCAGATCCGAAACCGGACCCTTCGATTCCTTAAGGGTGCGGGTCGGGACCTTTGAAATTCTTAAGGGTCCAGGTTCGAACCCGGACACTTTAATTTCTGAAGAGTCTGGGTCCGGTCCATTTAAATTCTTAAGGGTTCGGTTCCGAACCCGGACCCTTTAAGCTCTTATGGGCCCGGGTCCGGACTTTTGATGAACGCTTTAATATCGGGTTCAACCAAAAAGGTTACTTCAATTATATTTAAGAAATTAACATAGGCGATTTGAGAGAGTTTAGTTTGAGGCCGGGAACTAAGGATGCGCAGAAAAGTGGCACTTCGCATTCTTTTGCGCAGTAAAATTACGGGCTATTTGTAGCTGCGCATCCTAGTTCAATGGTGCACATGACTGCGCAGTAAAGTCTCACGACATTTACAGCTGCGCAGTGCAATAACATGGAACTTGCCGCTGCGCAGTATAGCTCACGACGCCTATTGCTGCGCAGTAGGGCAACAGGTTTCTTTCATGTGCGCAGTAGAGTTGCATAGCACTCGCATCTGAGCCGTAGAGTTCTATGAAACTAGCGGATGCACAGGCCACTCATACGGTAGCTATGTATGCGCAGTAAGGTCAGGCGCAGTGCAGTTACGTATCACTTATATCTGCGCAGAACAGTTATATGCCACTTCCAGGCGCGAGTTAATTACAAGTTTGCAGTAGAGTTTCATAGCACTCATGTCTGAGCAGTAGAGTTCTATGAAACTCACGGATGTGCAGTACAGTTACGCGACATTTATGGTTGCGCAATAAGGTCAGGGGGTACTTATATTTGCATATTCCAGTAACATAGCGCTGACAGCTGCGCAGTCGAGTTCTATGACACTTGCGGGAGCGCAATTATCGGAATTATCGGTATTCATATAATTCGCGAAATTCACGGTATTCGTATAATTCGCAAAATCCATGGCATTCGCGGAATTCGCGGAATTCATGAAATTCAATGTATTTACGGAATTCTCGAAACTCGTGGAATTCACGGATATCACTGAACTCACAAAATTCACAGAATTTACTTCATTCATGGAATTTACTAAATTCATGAAGTTCACTGAATTCATGGACTGAATTCCGTGACTTCTTCCAATTACATTAATTCCGTGAATTCCGTTAGTAACATAAATTGTGTGAATTGCGTGAATTTTATACTCTGTTCATCGAGGAAAAGAAATCGGTCGCGCAAGTTTTTATGAAACAAGGCGTCGACAAATTTTGTTTCGTTCGGTCGACAGCTAATTGCTGTTGAAGGAGGACACCATTTTTTTCAAATAGACTGACCCAAGTGTTTTCCTAAATTTTGTATAGCCTCACTGAAAGCCAGATGAGCGGGCCGAACTTGACAGTTACAATAGGTACTATTATTACCACTTTCATTTTGACTTGAATCGTTCTGCCAACCGCAGGTCTTCATTCCAGCTTCTGTTCTAAGAAGACAGTTTTTTAATCGCAGAGCGTTATTAAGAGCACACTGAAATAATTTAGTTTGCTGCTTTATACCGTGGTATAGACACCGCGTCTGTAAAGACGGTAATTGGCAAAGTGATGGACACTTGGTATTGTCCTCCAAATGAATCGCTTTGCAAGCGATAACGTTTTGCAAAAGAGTAGCTTTTTCGCGTCCACAAACATACATATTTTCTGCAAAGCGAACGTGTTCTCGTAAGGTTGCCTAAAGTTGTTTGCATGGAACAGCATCATCGAACCATTCAATTCCATGAAAGTTGCGAGGAAGACAGTTATTTTGAATGCAAAGAGTCTGTGAAAGATTGATGAAAAGGCAGGATGGAGATGTTATCAAATAACTCGTAAAGTCAGCATTCAAACATATTACAGCCACCTCTTTCGGAATGAATTGACCTCTGCTGTCCTTGAACCCCAGAATGTCCACGATTAGATCCGTAGTAGAGGTATTTGTTTTAAATGTTCCGAATGAAGTAGTCGTTTTTGTAGCTGTAAAAACAATACTGGTAACTCATTCGCAATGGAAAGAACATCGTTATTCTACAATTCCCTTCTGCTCGAAAATTCCTTGTATCGTCCCCATCACCATTATAAAGTTTACAAATTATCCACCAAAATCGAGCATGGCTTGGCGCGAGGAGTCATTCTCAAGCAGATTATCGTACTCTGGAGAGAAGATACAATTGATAGATGATGTCAGCTCTTCTTCAAAGCACACATCGATGCGTACACTGCCGTGCTGAATGAGATTCCAATGATTATTATAATTTGCTGAGAGATCAGACGTCAAGTCAAATGCAAAAAGGCAGAAATAATTTGCATACATATTTCTTGAAATTGAATTTCCTTCGTTTAGGAGATGAATACCTGTTCCTGAGAAAAGGGTTTGATAGGCATTCACAAAGAACTCGTTCGTCTCTTGTCAGATTTTGCTAGTCTACGTGCACCAGAAAAAGCCGCTGCGTGACGTGGGTCATAATACATTCGATGCCACACGGTCATTATTATATGGGAAACTTGTCCCAACACTTTGACTTTGGCAGACTAAAGCTACGACGTTTATTTGGTGAAGACTTTGAACCTTTTCTTCTATATTTACCTTTTGAGACCTTTTTCTCCTCATCGTCATTGTCTGACAGAAATATTGGACTGCCTTCTGTTCCACTTGAAGTAAAGCTGATACTTAGTGCACGCACATGGTGACGTTTTTGTTGTATATCTTCTGCTTATAATGATAATAATGATGATGTAGCGGTTCTCCACATGTTTTCATTGCCGATGAATTCATGTGTCATGTTAGCACTCCAAATGAGGCGTGCAAACTGTTTACGCCCAGTTGCTACAACCCCCTTTCTAGCTCACATTACGTCATTCAGAAGATCGTATATACTTGCAGGAGACAAAAGTTCGCCATTTATTACCACATCACCTCGCTTTCCAAAAGACACGATTCGCTGGAATGGACAGCAAAAAATGCAATGAAAGTTCAGCTTTGCGACTGTAACACAAAGGCACAACTTCTATAATACGTTCAATAGAAATTGCACTTTTTCGTGTAGGCTGGTTTGTCTTTTTTGGTGATCTGAGATTGAATAATTCATCCCTAGACATTCTGACGTCTGGTGTCTTGTCAGTCTCGCGAAAGTAAAGGTATTGTTGCCACACTTGCTGATTACGTTGCCATTTTTCTCGATTGTCTTTAATCGCCGGCGACTGCAGAATTTCTGACATTTCACCATCTAACCGGCTTAGCGTCGTACTAGGTGTTTGAACTGTTGAAATCGTTTGCGGTGATTGCGTCATCGTTTTCTTAGGTGAAAACTTGGGTGATTGCAAGTTATGCGTTTCGAAACGTTCAACGTTCAATTTGCGTTCACGTCACCAGGGAACACCTGCCGTTGCAATATGTCAGAGATGAGTAGCGTGACGCTTCAGTTTTCGTTTTTTAGTTGAGTTCAGTAGAGCGTTTCCCCGAAGAGTATTCAGTGCACACTCGCAAATACTTTGCACAAGTTTAGCGTTAGCCGTGCGAAGTTTCGAACAGCGTTGCTCTTATGTTAAATGACAGAGGGCATGCAGAATAGCAGCCTGCCCCCCCCCCCCCCCCCCGATTGAACAGTGCGATATTAACGTCGTCATTACAATCGAACGACTAGAAGATCAATCTGAGAGTGCTTGTTCTTCATGGAATTACGTGGAATGTATACAAAGTGTAACGGGTCGTCGGGAAATATATTTGTACGAAAACGACAGTTTTCGGGTATGTATTGTTTCAAATCAAGCCTTAGGTATCCATAAGGCTGAGAAGTGGCATCATACTAGACTTCTTGAAGAAAGCGTGGTTCTTAGGGCATACTTGACCAGCAAGGTGACGTATCTGTGCTCTGTCACGGGGATTTTTGAAAACAACGATATAGTTTGCACTTAATGAAATGTCCCCTTGACCGGGAACTTGGTGGAATAACTTTTGTGATATGAAAATGACGCTGAGATTTGTATGATGACTGCCTTTTGTATTGAGATCAACAACCGCATTATTTAATACTTCACGCATAAGGTCATCAGTGACAATCAATTTTAATCTTGGATTACTAGCAAAATCAGCTGATTGTGGTAATCCCTTGCGAAATTCTACTTTATCCGCATATTCTGTGTACTTCTGCTACCATTCAGAGTAATAAAAAATTATTCTTTCAAATGATGTATAGCTTATAGAATTCAAGTAAAGCAAAAAAACGTGTCACAAAAACATTTTTGGCACAACCTGTTGCCACAAATTTATGATGTCCAAGGATGCTCCCACCGTATGTCCATGATTAAGACTGACGTGTATTTGATGAAAGAAATCTTCATATGGATTGAGATTAGCTTCTCTGCTGGAGGGGGGGGGAGGGTAGAGCGGAAAGTAGGAGGAGTGGGGGTGTCTATCCAGAGTGGTACCCTTACTACTTATAACGTTACAATGTAGTTATTGCAGTAAACGATTGTAATAACATTAAAAATAATTCAATATCGGTATGAATAGATTATTATTTTGATTCTTTTCCATCAGCTGTAGAAAAATATCCATGAAAAAGTTTGTTTTTTTTACAGTTTTTCAAAAACCACTTCTTCCACAATTATTTTGCTCTATTTACTAATTATAGACTTGGATTTGGTAATTTAATTTTCTGGATTTGTCGACAGATTAAACAGGAAGTAAGAATATCTGAAACCTTTAGTAAAGAACATTGTAACATAATCGCTGATTGTCTGCAGTGTTCTTGACATATCCACACTTACTAACCTCACGTTCTACAAAGAATATATTACTCATTGTATGGAGTCTGGTTTTGGGGTAGACTCTACTTATACTGTTTCTCGAAAGGCGTTTGAACGTGTTGATTACGATTGACTTTGAAACCAATATATAAGAATCACTGAGTTTTTATCATTTTATGAGTTTTTTAGTCCTATCCCTGAGGTACTCCGGGGTCCACATCTGGGTCCTATATTGTATATAATTTTTATAAACGATATTACTCGCTTATCAACTTTTGCGAAACTCTTGCTTTATACTGATTTGTCAGTGGTATAGAAAAATTAATGACTTTTAACGAAAGCAAATGCTTTGTTATCTATTTCTTTCGCAAGGTTAACCTTGTTACCCTTGTCTTGAGTTGAACTTGAAGATATAAAATAAAGTCTCGGTCGCGGCCAGAGGCGAGACTTAGAAAACCTCTTGAACAATGGGCGGCCGGAGAAGGGATTGAAGACTTAGCAAGGTCGAAATATTTTTCTCAAGTATTGATTAAATATACAGCCTATTATTACAAAAATCTTGCAGATACTGCCATTTTCGGAAAAGGAGGTCACAAGCCGACCTTCGTTTTCTCGAAAAAGGCAGAAACTTAAGTTTGTGCCTTTTTCGCTTAGAACGGCAATACTAGTAAACTTTCAAACTGCATGGTAAAAAGAAAATCAAGAGACAAAAGCATGCGTGAGCGGAAACCTAGGAGCTTCAAAGTTGACAAAGTGAATGAATGAATTTCAAAATTATTTTTATTAATTAATACATATTTTTATACCTTTCTGATGGCAATATTCTCACTGGCACTTAGAATTTTTTTCGTATATGGAATGTCCACCAATCACTGACGAAGAGTTGAAAAAAGCACTTAGAGGCACGAAGAACTTTTCCGCTGCTGGACCAGATTATATCAAGAACTTCTGGTGGAAGAAGTTTACTTCTACACACCAGCATTTGGCACGCATATTTACTTAATAATTAAAGTCGTAGACGCCCATTCCGCAGTGGCTTCGCGTTAGGACGCACTATACTCCTACCGAAAAATGGCAACTTGTCCAACCCAGAGAATTACAGGACAATAACTTGTTTGAACACACTGTATAAGATCTTCACAGCTGTCCGAAACAACAGGATTGTTTGACGAATTGAGCCTGAGTGGCATGATATGTACGAACAACATGGCTCGAAAAAACGTGTAGCAGGCTGTCGAGAGAACCTGCTAATTAGCAGGTGTGTCTGTAAAGACGCTGCAGTTCATCAGCGCGTCCTGTCAATGGCCTGGATTGACTACCGGAAAGCTTTCGATTCAATCTCTCATAGACTTATCATCTGTCTATTGGAAAGCTTGACGGTGGATCCACACATAGTGAGATGCATGGAGAGATTAATGCCTCTTTGGAAAACTAGATTTACTATCTCATCTGAAAATTATCGCGTGACAACGAACAACGTCACCTTCCATAGGGGCGTCTTTCAGGGCGATACCATGAGCCCTTTGCTTTTTTGCACTACGAAATTCTTCTGGATACCTCTGTGGCGAAACTAACCAGCGCGAGTATAAGGTCACTCATGTATGTTATAGATGACCTGAAGATCTCTGCCTCTGGTAAAAGCCACCTTCAAACTGCCATAAGTATCTTCAAGAAGTACACAGGATAGATTGGGATGGACTTTGGATTGGATGAATGTGCCAAAACTTATCTGAAGAAAGGAAAGACTGAACAGGGTATCTACGACTAACATGCTTGCCGTCTTGGTTCTGCTCTACTCGTTTGGGGTGGTTCAATGGAAGAAGAACGAGCTGGCACTCCTTGATATCACCACACATAAGATCATGCATATCTTTAAAAGCTTGCATATCAATTCGTCAATTCCGCGATTATACATTTCAGACCGTCAAGACGGGCGCGGACTTCTGAATATCCACTGACTTCATAAACTAATTGTTTTAAGTACAGCTTATATCGTTGCCAATAGCAGAGATCGTCTCCTTAAAATGGTCAGGAACCACGAGATGATTGGTGAACGAGCGTTCCTTTACAAAGCCGCGGAGGAAGTGGCCTAGGCCCTTGGCCTGAATATTAAAATTAGAAGTGAGGAAGGTGCATTACTCCATCTAGATGCTTCACGTCTAAAAGCCGAAGGTAAGGAAAGCAGAGGTTGACAAATTTCACCAACAGAAATGTAGAAAAACATTCCTTGTCGAAGGAGCAAACTTTTGCTTTCCTCAGATCATCAGAGCTCAATTCAGCTACAGAGGGTTTTATTTTCACATGCCAGGACGGCGTCGTTTCCACCTTAGCATACTTTTGTGGTGTCCCACCCACGCAGGAATGATGTATATCTACATACATAATGCAGCCCTAAACGTGCTTCATTACCATGTTTGTCCCCCTTACGGTGTCGGGCACGACCCTGCCCTGTCGAACGCTCCAAGGGAGGTAGAATCAATTGTCCAAAACAAGAAGTGCCCAATTTTCTGGAACTACGATTTTCGGACAGATGTCCTTGTTGCACACTCGAGGCTTGACATTGTTCTCCAAGACTTCGAGAAACGAAATATATTCGTGATCGAATTCTCGGCTCCTTCCGAATACAAAATCACTGCCAAGGAAAAAGAAAAGGAGGAAAGGTATCAAGACCTTAGAACCATTCAAAATTTTCTTTAAAATATAGGCTTTCGAATTCAAAGAAGCATATGTTAGGATTTCAAAATCACTGATCAATATGGGGGCCATAACGACAGAAAGTGCCTCAGGCATGTGTGTGCAAGTTCAGAATAGCGATAAAAAATTCTGAAAAAATTCATGCAGTAGCTTTTCTGGCTACTCTGGTTCGGATTCCAAGAACTAACTTTCAAAATTCAAGATGGCCAACCAATATGGCAGTCATAACGATAGAAAGTGTAAAAATTCAGAATAGTGATACAAAATTCTGAAAAAATGCATGCAGTAGCTTTTTAGGCTACTGGTTCGAATTCCAAGATCAAAATTTTAAAATTCAAAGTGGCGGGTCCAATATGGCGGACGAACTTTTCAAAAAACGACGGAACCATACAAAATTTGGTACATTTAGGTTTTTTGAGTTGCTGATCACGAATCCGGAGTCAAATTTGCAAAATTAAAGATAAAAAATCAGGTATACCAAATTTTGTATGGTTGCGTTGATTTTTAAAAATTGCAACCATCATATTGGATCCACCATCTTGCATTTCAAAAATTAAGCTTCGGATTCCTGATCAGCGACCAGAGAAACCCCCGTATACCAAACTTTGTATGGATCCGTTGATTTTCTAAAAGATTGTCTGCTATCTTGAATTTTGGAAGTTTGATCTTGGAATTCGAGCCAGTAGCCAGAAAATCTGCTGCATGCATTTTTTCAGAATTTGTTATCGCTATTCTGAATTTTTACACTTTCTATCGTTATAGCCGCCATACTGGTCGGCCATTTTGAAATCATTGCACATGCCGCTTTGCATTAGAAAGCCTATATTTTAAAGAAAATATTGAGGGGTCGTAAGTTTACGTACGTCTACTCAATTTTTTGGGCAGAGGGGGTGGGTGGGTAAAAATGACGTGAAACGTGACATATATATATATACCAATATCTGGCAATTGATAATCGCATACACTTAACATAGAGTAATTTTCGATTTTGGAAAAGTTGGACTGATAGTTCACGATTTGTAGAAAACCTTGCATAAAACCCTGAAAAATGTTGTCAGTTTCGCGTATCTCATCAGTTATATAATATATAATACTTGTACTGGGCCTATTCATGGTGACCTTTTACGAAAGAATAGTGGCCTTTACCCTTTACCCCGACATTTTTTCAGTTTTCGCGTATCTCATCGTTCTCGAGATAAATGAAAATTGAAATTGAAAATTTGGTCACTTTTTGCGTATATAACTCACTGTTTTCAAGATAACTCAAAATTTATCTGCCTTTATTTATTTAAAAAGTCTTCTTATCAGGTTAGTTCGAGTTAGTCGAAAACAATCCACATCTTTAAAATCCTTGACGTTGTATTCTTGATTTTCAACTATTTTATTAATTTATTAACCTATTGTAAAAGAGAAATGTTGAGTCTTTTTAAATTTGCACCTACTTGAATTATCGAGTTATCGAATCTTTGTTTACATTATGGACTTATCGCATCTTGCTCTCGGTAGCTGATTGACTGATTCTACTGTAACTTACATTAGATCTCAATGGATAACTGAATTAACTAATAGGGTTTAGGGAGTACGCATGAAATTGGCTGTAATGCATGTTCTTTTTAGAATAGGATCTGGAAAGAGAAATGCAGACCCATAGAACAGCGGAAGATTGTATATTATCAGCTTGGCTTTATTTTTTTCTGGGTACGCATACGAAGATCGTAATCATATTGGTAGCGTAGTTCACCTTCGTGTTTTTGTGCTAAAGTGAGTTTGTCCAGATTTCCTGTTTATACGTCCATGTGAGCCTCAAGGTGAATTTAATTCTTCCTCTCCATTCCAGAGTACAGCAACTGTTTCCTAATCTCCTCCGCTCACTTCCGCTGTTTGCGACAAGTTGCCTTCATTTGTTCACGTAATTGCCCAAGACTCCCTTCGAAATTATACTGGTCTGACGATTTATTAAATGTTGAACATTTCCGAGAATAAATAAGGATCCATTAAAGAAAAGTGCTTTCCCCAGTCACGGAAATGTTGTGAAAATTGATTGCTGCAGTAAAGCCTATGCATAATGAAATTGTACTAGATTTAACATTTCTAAAAATAAGTTGTCTAGAGGTGCAAATTTGTTGATCGAAATGAACCGTTCGTATCAGCACTTGATTTTCGGACACTCGGTCAGTCCAAATTTTGAAAGTTACCCAGGCTTTAAAAATAAAAGGATTATTTCTTGTTTTTTAAATAGCTCACAATTGAAATGGACCCTGACTATAATAAATGGAAGAGGCATTCCTATCAAATTGTGATTCTTACGTCTTTTGATAAGAACGTCAAAGCTTAAATTAAACGGAGAGAAATAGAAGGACAGTTTGGCCATCTAGATGTGCAGACAGATTATATTGGAGGGTCAACTAAAAGACAGCCCTTGATGTTGGCTGAAGCGACTATCTCTATAAGGTGAAAACAAGAGGTTCAAATCGATTATCTCAGAATGTCGACTTGATCATCTGGGACGGTCGATTTGAACTTCATAGAGAGTCGAACTGATCATCACAGAGCGCGGAATTGATCATTATAAAGGCTCGAATCGCTCATCATAGAGGGTCGATTTGATCATCTCAGATAGTCGGCCTGATCTCCTCGGACAGTCGACCTGGCCATCTCAGGGGGTCGATTTGATTATCCTACATTTTCTATATTTGTTGTCCTTTTCCTACTTATTCCAGTCTCTCTTCTATAAGAGAATGGAAATTATAAAATACATGGAACCTATAAAACCTGATCACTTATATGAAATACGTCATGAAATACGTCACTGTTTTGCACTTAATTGTAAGATTTCAAACATTGGTGTGAATTCAGAAACCTATATCCCACATTTCGTTACTTTCTGCATCGTCACTGAATGCTGAAATTTTTGGCATTTTTTCAGTTTGAAAGCTTGGTAGCCGAGCGTCCAGTTACGTCTTCATCCTTAATTCCTTGGAAGCATAAAATTTGTCGCTGCAAATTCAAAGGAACAAACGTTATTCACTTGTCATCATGTTCTCTCTTATGCACTTCAATCTCCACGCATGTTCTGAATATCAAAAAGTAGTTTAAGCTTATTAGAGATATGTTTAAGTTGAATAAACAGCAAATGTGACGCTGAATGGCTCAATGACATTCACGAACTCCGAGATTGATCTGAACTGCGGTACTCCCAACACTCGAATCCTCCCGCACTGCATCCATCGCATCAACAAGCAGATTGGTTAAGGTTGGCGCGCTTATTTGAAATGATTAAATGTGAAAAGCAATTTTATTCAGAAAATAATAAGAGAAAAGTTATTTAAATTAATTTTTCGCTCGCATGAAGGACTTGTAAAGTAAAACTTAAATTATTTATTTGATTTTTTCCTTAAAAATCAATATACGATTTCAATTTGAAAGAAAAAAATATCTTTTTCATCTTAAATATGAATTTACATAAATTTCTAATATTCTTATGCACTTAACATTTATTATTTGTTGTGAACAATTAACTTACAGATATATTCATTTTAAATAAATCCGCCAACACATCCCTGATAGTGTGTCTGACCTTCTTATAACAGTCAGACTAGCCATAAAATGAGAGTCTCTCGGAATATGTCGAAAAAAAATCCTGAAAAGCTCTTCAGACCATCTAGAAAATCGGACTGACTCTCTATATTGTTACCTTCTAACTTTGACCATCCATTTTTCTCCGTGCACATTTAAGATTTGTTTATTTACGGCCTACACGTGACTGAGCTTGGCAGGATCAAGTCTAATCCATCAACACATGAACTTTCTATACTCACTAAAAAGTCACGCGCGCGCTTGCTACAAGCGGCTACGTCATTGTCTGCCAAAGAGTCAAAGGAGTATTCACTCGCGTATTACTCCGTACACTTATCGCGTAACAATCGCGTAAACACGCGTAAAATGCGGTATAATGCGTAATGATGCGTACTAGCATCATCATAACTGTGAAAAATCAGAGTTCAATATTTTTCTATGAAAACACATCCATGACTGACGGAACAAAATCAGACAAAATAATAGAGTCAATTTATTCAGAAACAAGCACTTGGAACAGAATTTACCTTAAGCAAGCACTATATATAATCAAAAACTAAAGGTTAACAACCACCGCAGGGTCCCACTGGGAGCAACTGTCATCTAAAAATGTGACATCTGCTCCCAGTAGGACCGCGGTAAATCCCATTCATGGCCACGTCACACAACCGCGAGATGAGTGATCACAGGACACGACGAAATCATAACGACAGGTCGGCGAAACTTTCGTGTGTTTTGAGGACACGAGGCGACCCAAGAATGACAGCTTTCTGCATCCATCTCGCAAGTGCCGTGGCATATTTTTGGCACGCGGGAATGGCTTTATATACGACAAGGGGTTATGTTTGTAATATTTCAGTGTGTCTCGCCTGAAATGTAGTGACGTCTCCACAGTATATTCTTCTAGAAAGGGCTGAAATATAGTGTAAAACTATTACAGAAACCTATTTAGTACCATTTAGCGTTATTTAAATTTTTTCTGACGTATATCACACCAGAACAGCACGCCAAAGCGGAACCAGCCGAGCGCCAGGCTGCAAACAGATTCTTCTTTTTCTGGCGCCAGTCTGCAGTTATCTTGCAACTAGGATTGAAATTCTTCACGTCTTAAAAAGGCGTTTTAGGGTTCCTGGATAGCTCCGTCGGGTTATCAGCCACTACCTTAACGACGGATGGTTGACCTTTGAGACAATGGAAGGTGAACGCAGCGCTAAGGTCACTGCAGGAGTAGCTGAGGGATCAGTTCTTGGACCTGAGCTGTGGAATGTCGTATACGACGAAGCCCTAACAAAGGACCTCCCAGAAGGATCTAGGCTAATTTTATGTGCAAAAGATCGCGCTGCCATGATAACGGCGAGTTCAGAAGACCAAGCGCGACAGCTGGTGGCCATTGGCGCCATAAGAGTTGAAAACTGGCTCATCAAAGACCGTCTACAGCTGGCCGGCAAGAAGATAGAAGTTTTCGTTCTTACTAGGCAGAGGCACTTCAGAAAACCCTTTGTAGCGGATATCGCGGGGCATGGCATAGAAGCCAGGAATGTGCTAAAGTACCTCGGAACCTACATCGAGGAAAAACTCACCTTCGGGATACAAATCACGAAAGCAGCAAATAAAGCTGAGACAATGGTATAGCAAATTTCATCATGCTATAGTGTGCAGAAGTGTGGGCAGGCACTCTAAAAGTAGATTGTCAACGAAAACAACTAATGGCTGTACAACGGAAAGGTGCTCTTAAGAGTGGCTTGCGCTTATAGATCGGTGTCCGGTCCGGCTGTATTGGTCATAGGGGGATGTATCCCGATTGTCCTGCTAGCAGCTAAGAGGAAGAGGATCTACGAAGCCAAAGCACAAGGCGCAGATGCGACCATCTCAACTAAGGAGAGAGCAGTGACCATTGACAAATGGAAACAGCAATGGAGATAAAAAAGAAGAGGCAAGTGGACTACCAGGATAATAGGTGAAATACAGCTGTGGATCAGTAGAAAATAAGGGAAATAATATTCCAGTGGTGCTAACATTGCGCGACGCCTGCGCAGTTGAAAAAGTCGCGGTCTGTTAGCACCACTGCCCAATTCTTGTCTGGACGCGGCCACTTCAATGCCTACTTGTTCCGGCAGAATAAGAAGCAGAGTCCCAACTGCGACTATTGTCCAAATGAGGTGGAAGACACTGAACACACTTTTCTCCAATGTGAGAGGTGGGCGATCGGAAAATGCGAATTTGAGACGGAGGTCGGAGTGGAAATAACTCCAGATAACATCATACATCTTATGCCTGAATCTCAAACTAACTGGGATAACACTATAAGTTATGTAGAAAATCGTCTATGAGTAAAGAAGAGAA
This sequence comes from Andricus grossulariae, assembly GCA_011634705.1. Taxonomy (NCBI): domain Eukaryota; kingdom Metazoa; phylum Arthropoda; class Insecta; order Hymenoptera; family Cynipidae; genus Andricus; species Andricus grossulariae. The sequence goes on along the minus strand of JAABKJ010007545.1, from coordinate 218,998,854 downwards.
ACTGAAGGACAGAGAATCCCAGAGGAGATCCTAAGTAAGCCCTCCAAGACGTCGAAGGCCAACGAGCCCGATGCGCTACTGAGGATGACGCGTACATCTTGGAGGGAGGGGAAGGAGAAATCGAGTCTAACAATGTCGAACCAAGATGCCGAAGGCCGGCGAGCCCGACGTGCGGTACCACCGTACTACTGAGGACGGTGCGTGCATCTTGGTTGGGCAGGACGGAGATGAAGTACCAAGCAGGCCTACGTTCCACGTAGGCCTTAATATGACCCCTGAAGGCATTCTTCGTGATGTTCACCTTTATGTTTCCCGGGTCTATACTAGCGAAGTGCTTTCGATCGGTCTTCGTCACCTCCTCGATGTCCAATGTTGTGTCGAGGTCCAGGACCTCGACCTCCGTGCGTGGGACGAGCTCGCGCACGGAATTTCCAGCACCAACGCCTCCCTTATAGCAAAGGACAGCTTTGTTCTGCCATCTGCTGGAGGACCTATCTCGATGAGTATTCCGCCATTCCTGGTCTTCCTGACATCCCTAATTTTGACACCAGTTTGAGGTCCTTAAGGACCTCAACGAAGCTTAAACCTTCAGCCGTTTTTATAAGAACCGCCTCGGATCGAGCTCGCCTCTGCTCCTCCCTTGCCTTATTTACTTGGGTGCAGATAACTTCGTGCTCCCTCCATCCTCCTTTTTGGCGTGGACGTCGAAGCTGCTGCAGCGGTGCGGGTCCTCAGCTTTTTCGTATTCTGCCTCGTAACACTTGCCTCAACGAGGTTCAGAGAAGGCTCCCTCTCTCGCTACCCTGGTTGGGGAGTGGAATCCTCCACAGCTTTTTCGGTTTGCGTCCCCGTCTGGCTCGTATTTTTCTTTTCCTGTGATTTTTCCTTGGCCGTTTTCAGTTTGTTAGCGACGGCGTAGCCAACATCCTGCGGAACCATACCGTAGTACCACTTGGCAGACATCGTGACAATTTTTATCTGCCCACCACCTTCCGCGCCTCCGTCAGTCCATCTCTGATTTGCAAAAGCATGTTCTTTTTTGTTGAACAGAAATTTTCCATCTGCTGCAGTATGCCATCCATCTTCTCGATGAAACCAGCATTTTCGTCCATGTTTCTCTCCGCATTGGTTATGTTTCTTCCAGCCTCCGTCTTTTGACTTATGCCGAGCTCCTCCGATGCGTCCGAAGGACCACCTCACACACGCTTCGGTATTTGTTTTGTTGTTAATTCTCCATGCTGTTCCCACGAGTGGCTAGGGAAGTATCGGTCCACCCCCACAGATCCCCGCATGCACGGGTAAGGTCTAAATACTTTAGGAGGCGACCTAGAGGCACGGTTGTTAACGCCTTGACTTTTCAACTTCTCGTGGGGGCGGAAAGGCACCCCTTTGTCTGGTCACATAAATAATGTTGGTCAAACCCTTTCCCCTTTCCAACTTCTTGCGGGGGGCGGCGGAAAGGCACCCCTTTGTTTATCAAAAGAAATAATGTGGGTCAAACCCCTACCTCTTCCTAAAGTTTCGTAGGGAGACGTAAATAAAATCAAGTAAAAAAATATATAATTGCAGTGATTGGAAATTTTCATATTTATCATCAAATATCTCGAAAACTTTCACTCGTACGAAAAAATGGAATAGAACATAAAATGTATATTTCGGCTAGATCTACAACTTTTGATAAAAGCATTTTTTTGTAATTTTCAATGTTTTTCGATATAAACGTAAAAACCCATGATTTTATGGAGGTTTTATGGTTTTTACCATGAAAATCAAATTAGCGCCAATTTTCACTCTGATTTTCGTAATCAGAAAATTGGACGTAAGGGCTATTCGGAACTTTATCCATGTTTTAATACAAAAACTAAGATTAGGATTTACCCTTGATTTTATGATTTTTTCGATTATTTAGGAACGCTTTTCTAGGGTTGGCTATGAGTTAAACGCAAGATTTCAAAATAAAGATTTGCTTGAAAACCCTTTTTAAAATTTCTTTTGGGAACCAACACTTTCGATATGCCATTGACTATAGAATGAAGTGTCAGACTCGAACCTCGTTAAGAAATCGGATTCAAAAGGACCTCAGACCGAATAAAATTTTTCAGTCCGTTACCACAATAATAAATAAGATTAGCCTTGGTTAAAACGCATTTTGGAACTTCTTGACCAGACTCTGCACAATACGGGTGGACCGAAAAAACTCAAAATGATTAGTTTCATCGGTAATAGCAGTGAAAAATTTATTTATATAATTATAAACATATTTATATAAAAAAATCTCACTATTGGGTAAGTCAATTGGAAATTTTATAATTTTTTGTGTATGGAAAAAATTTTTTTTTACGTAAAGCTTATGGAAGTGACTAACCTTAGATGGAAAAAATAAGAAAATGTTTTCGAAGAAATATATTATTTCAAAAAATGAAGAATGCACTTTTGTTAATTTGAACCGAAATTTACGAAAAAAATGCTTTTCGTTTTTTTTTTAATTTTTGTATGCTCTTTTAATAAACTAAAGAAATATGTACACTTCTAAGTTTGAAACAAAAAATGCTATTTTTTACGGATCCTGAAAAATAAGCCTTTTTTACACAAAAAAAACAACTATAATTTTCGATAAATAATAAGATTTTTTTTATTCTTAAAAATATGCACTTGTTTCTTTAGTTTATTAAAAAAGCATCAAAAAGTGAATTTTTCTTCATTTTTTGAAATATTACATTTTGACGAAAATATGTTTTTCTTACTTTTTGCCGTCTAAGGTTATTCATTTCCATAAACTTCACCCGAAAAAACTTTCAAAACATTTTTCCATACACAAAAAAATTTTAAAATGCCTATCCCTATGCCGGATGGTGAGAATTTGTTTTTAAATTTTATTTTTTTTTATTTGTTCGTAATGCCACAAATAAACTTTTCAGTGCTTTACCAATAAATATAATTATTTTGAGTTTTTTCGGCCCACCCTACTGCACAAGCGGCCACATACCATTTTTTTCGGAGGGCGTGATCATAACTTTTGGATCATCATAATGTAGTTTTTACTAGTGAACAATAAATAAAAATTATAATTAAGAAAAAAATTTTTTTTTGCCTAATTTAGAATTTTTTTAAATGTACAGAAAACTGTACGTAGTTATATCGATGCTTATTTTTATATCTTCTGAGTAGGTAATTTTCTGGCGCCTTAAAAAATTCCAGATTCCTAGAAACAACAGGGAATTTTTTAGACGATTTTATAATTTGGGGACGGGCTAAAACCTGAAAGTTCCCTATGCTTGCCTAAAATTTACTACAGAACTTTCGGAATTGAATTTAATACCTCGATACACATTTTTGTAGCTTTTGCACACGTAGGTGCTTATTTTTATCGCTGATTCAGATTTAGATAGGGCAAGTTTAAAATGTCCAGCCTCTTAGGAGCAACAGTAAATTTTTATAAAGTTTTATAATTTGGGAATGTGCTAAAATTTGGCTTCAAATTCAACACAGAACCTGCGGGATTTACTTTTTTACATTGATGCAAATGTTTCTAGTTCCTGCGAATATAGTTACGGGCTTTTCCTATTTTTGCTCTTTTCAGGCACTCTTTACACCTAATATACTTCCAAATTTTCGCCCCCTACCTCTCCCACATAGAAAAGGCTAATAAAACGCGTAAATCATGCCTGCGTTACATAAAATAATTTTCTGGAGACATACAATGAAGTCGCTAGGATTTGTAATGATTTACAAATCAGTTTTTTAATTCCAAAACTTTGCTGCGGCAAAAGGTAGCTTAAGCCTTTCTCGAAGCAGTTTTGAGTTTAAAGTTTATTCAAATTAAGATAGCAAAAATAATCGAATAAAAAAGAAGGGTCAAAAGAATAAAACTTAAAGAAGCTGGATCATAACAAGAGGAAATTGATGCATTTAAAAGTTTCTCTTACAATACAGTTGTAGATACAAATACTGCATATACTTGACCAAACAATGATTTCCTTTTTTCTATGAAACAGCGACTTAATTTTCGGCTGAAATTGTTATTTCAATACTTTAATAATATATTTACATTTTTTACATCACTATATGTACTTTATCGTGTAGGAAAAAATTACAGCGGACAGTTGTAAGTACTGTTTACATACACGTGTATAAATATATATTCACCTTGTCATGCTAGTGTAGCATGTCTCAAGGAGCTAATTTAAGACTGAAGCCCTAGAACAAGTAATTTCGCTCGCGAAACTTTAACAAATTTTGCTATTTGAAATCTGCAGTTATAATCTCTTGTACTTGATGTAAAACACTAAAATCTGATTTTTGACTGATAGACATAAACGTTAAAAATAAATATTTGAGATCCTGATTATTGTTTTCATCATCATTAGCAACATTAAAGTTGCCAAGTTTCAAATTTCCTGTTACAAAGTGGTAATCGCACGCTTATCGTATCTCATTCACGTCGATTTTCGTCTTAAAAGAACTATGCTGTTGTATAATTTAATAGCAGGTCCAAGTCGCAGACCAAGCAACTTTATTAAATCTTCTTGAGTTAACATTAAAAACGCCTCACCGTCAATACTCTGTAACAAAAATAATTCAAAGTATTATAGTACCATCGGAAATATCTTTACTTATTCGCAAAAGATTTCATCATAATCAAATTGATGAAAATCGTGGGTTAAATAACTTATGCGATGGGGTTATGTAGTTATTTCGATCACTTTTTTTTAATCGCCCAGTGATCAAATTGCAATGAGGGGTCAACCACTAATAATTGTGATGTACACGTGAATTCAAGAATTTAAAGAATTAAAAAAAATTCAAGTGAATTCAATGAATTTATTTTAATTGTAAAAAACTGTAAGCCGAATTCGAAAATTAGTTTTATATTACTATATTGTTGAAGAACTATAGGACAGAAATCCTCGTTATTTAATTTTTTTAATTTGAACTTTCAAAACTAAACATTATTTCATATTACTGAAAAGGAATCCATATTGAATCAAGAAAATATCGTAACGAATACGGACGATAACATATTTTCTTGATCTAAGAAAATATTGATTGTCTCAAGAAAATGTACTAGATTGAAGAAACTTGATTTTCTTCATTTAAGTACATTTACTTCAGATAAGATGAATTTTCTTGGATCATGGAAATATAGTATCATCCGTATACGTACCGATATTTTCATGATTCACTGTCACGTTCGGGTTTCCCGGTTCACTGACCACCCTGGAAAATACTTGATATTAAAAACATTATCTTGGAAACTTAATCTATGCCTAATTTGTCAATTTACATACAGTATGAACTTTTTTAATTGTGTATATTTACGAAAGATTTTTAATTGAAACTACAATACTGTTTTAAATTTAATATGGGAATCGCTAAACTGCAAAATTGCATCAGAAATAGATAATTTTAAAGATGCATTTTAATTTTTGCATAAAAGTATTTTTACGTTTTTTTTCTGAGTTTTAATCAATTATTGCATAATAAACATAAGTCTTTGTCAAAAACCAAGTGTTTTAGATGGAATTTCCACCTTATATAGTAAAAAAACACATGTATTGTAAAAAATGTTTTCCAAAACAAAACAAAAAACAATTCTACTATGTAATGTAAGCTTCAATGCATTATAAGCTTAAAAACTTCAATTAATGCATACAGCGAACAACTTGATGCAGATTATGTAGAGTATGAATAACAGACGATTGGAACTGAAATAAGAATTCTAACCTACTTTTAGGTTAGATTTTTAAGATAATAAAAATAGTAGAAATACAGTAAACTTTCGTTTACTTTAAAGTGTAAGGTCCTTGAAACGTACCCGACCAATTATTTTAAAGCTGGAGGGGGCTCCACTCTTAACGCGAGTGGGCAGTTTATTTTTATCAATGACGCTCATTGGCTGCCCCGCTCTTATATCGAAGCGCCGCCTGTCGCTACTTTTTCAGCTGAAAAGCGCGGGAGATTTGAAATCAATAATGATACAAATAAATACACTTAACATTCCTAGAACTGCTGGTCCACGCAGTTTCTCAGCGCGTAGGGCGAGAGAAGGTTGCGACTCTCGCCTCGGAAGGGTCGAGTTCGCGAGTAGTCAGTCGCATATATGACGCAATATGATGTATTCCAAGTGAAAACGGTTCAGGCCATCTCGGCTTATTGCGCAGTTGAAAAATTCGCGGTCCGTTAGTCTGCATGAATGCATCAGTGTTTTTGTTGACGTTCGGCAATTTGCCAACTAAAAATCAATATTATAGAATCAAAAAACGACGCAAATATTTCGCGGAATAGTGATAGATAGTTGATAGATGGAAATGTTAGCCCTCAGGAAGGTTAGTACACGATACTGCAACTACATACGACTTTCACAACTATACGAACAACTATACGAAATTTGAGGTAGAGTACTAATGATGTCATGAAAAAATACTCAATTTAAACCAACGAGGGCGCTCTTCGGGCCTCTTTTTTTATTGGTCATCCACTGACGCGGGGAAAGTGTACAAGGACCGTGGTGGGAGATGACGAAACTGCGCAATTTAAAATAAGTTCATGTATTTATAAATTTTGATTTACAAATGTGTATGCACAAATTAAAATTCATCTTTAAAATTTTACCTACTCTTTCTAGTTCTGATTTTTTGCACCAGATGGTGGATCGCAGTTTAGCTATTCACAATAATATAACTTTTAAATTTGCTATTATGAAAGTAAGATTAAAATTAAGAAGGGCAAAATAATAAATTTCACTCACATTTTTCCTGAAGATAGGTCCAATATCCTTGCAGTTAGGCAGATTTTGAATGAACTTGATGACTTCCTCATTCGACCAACGACGAGGATTGCCAGTTTGTTTCGCTACGACTCTATTCAAAGCACCACTGTGTTTCGCCCAGATATGAGGCGCATCTGGCCGTGGATTATAACCGGGATTGTACACGGAATGGTACAACTCTAACCTCAATTGCTTATCTGGTACATTTGGAGTATAATTTACTGACGAATCCCCCAACCCAGAATTGGATCGAGAAAAGGCGTGCTCTTCGGAAATGTGTCGTCTAATAATAATTAAAGGCAAAATCAATATTTTATAAAATGACAGATAAGAGTCAACAATGATATAAGGAAAGCATATATCACAAAGATGAAAAATATCGCAATAATTCTTTTAACTTACTTTTTTTTTCGCTTCTTTGTTGGTTCATCGTCGTCGGTCTGACCATCACTGTTCATTTGACGATATTTACTAGACCTGGAAAATAACAATAATAGTTTTCACTTTCAAGCTCAATAGTTATTAAAATATAGTGAATATTTTTAAAAACATCAAAATTACCTTTCCGAGGTTTCCGACTTTTCGTTCTTATCAGAATCTACATCTTCTTGTTTGATCGCATCCTTCTCAAATTTGAAGGCCTTATTGGTATCGAAAATAAATTTTTCGACTTTATCCGATCTCTCCGTTTTAATTTTATCAGTCTTTTCTACCTTTGGCTTCTCCAAGAAGTCGTCCTCATACTCGCAAGTGTCATGTTTTCCATTCAGTCTATCGGACATTATTCTTATTTTCTGTAGATTCTGCTGGGAATATGGGCAACCAGAAGCAGCATTGTGCGTGGCAAATTTCGGACCCTTGATGTGACCTATACCTCGACAGCCATGAGTTCCACACTCAGCACGATCGCTCAAATTGTCCGGCACTACGACAATAGCAGGAATTCTTTCAATTTTCTGCGGCTCTTCAAGTTCAAAACATAAGAAAAATGTATTGGCATATATACGGTGCTTATTACTATAACGCTCACTGTAATCAATATTCTGCAAATTTAGTTTAAAAAAAATTGAACGCGCTTTAAATCACAGTAGCCGTATTTGTTTTTAATTACATGTATATTAATATAATATTTTTAGCCTCTATTCCAATATAAAATTATCATAGAAATTTCAGAAATAACTTTCTTCACCCACAAATTACAAATTAATGAGAAGCGAGTTTCAATACATTATAAGCATAAATGGGCTTATTTTGGCGCAAAAATAAACTCAAAGTAAATAGATGTTAATATAAACATGAAACATTCAGTGCCTATAAAAGTATACCCTAGAAAGTTAGGTTAGAATTCATATTTCAGCTTTGATCGTTTATTATTCATATTCTTTGCATATTCTGGTTAACATTGTTCGCTATATGCATTATATAAAATTTAATAAGCTTATAATGTGTTAAAAATTAAATGAGATAATAACAAATCCTTTTTTTAAAATAAAAAACCAGTTTTTACAGAAAACGTGTTTTTTTTATGTATATGATGCAAATTTTATCTGAAACACTTATTTTTTCGATAGATATTAATTATCTATATTTACTATTTGTTTTCCACTCCGTAGAACCATCGTAAAATCACTTTTATGCTCAAATTAAAATGCAACTTAAAAATTCGACCTCCTTGCGCTACTTCACGGCACTAGCGCAACCTAGATTTCAGATCCCAATTATCAAATTTGAATTGCGAAGTTCCATTAAACACTCGTACTTTCAACCTGTTGCCGCGAGTTGCGTATTTTCTTTTAGGACCCACCGATTTTCGTACAATTATATTATTACATATTTCTTAAATTATACATCACTCACTGTTTTATAATAATGCTATTAGTCTGGTAATTGAAGTAAAACCATTTTTATTAGTGCCGCGACTTCGTCACTTGTGAATGATTAAACTGCGATGCGCCATCTGGTGCAAAAAATCAGAATAAGCAAGAGTAGGTAGAATTTTAAATTTGTATTTTAATTTGTGATTTAAAGCGTTTTTACAATTGTTTTGTGGAATTTAAGGCAATTATTACCCAATAAAAAGAAGTATTTATCCAAAATTAAATGTTTCAAATGAAATTTCCATCTTATGCAGTGAACAAACACATTTCTTGACAAAAATATTTACAAAATAATTCTTGCACTATTTTATTGTAAATGATAACACATTGTAAGATTAAATTAACTTATTTGGAAGCAAAACTGAATTCAAAGTAAATTTTTGTTTATATATTACATGAAATATTTACTATTTAATAAACCTAAGATAAAAATTAGGTTAGAATTCGTATTTCAATTCCAATCGTCTATTATTCATATTCTTCATATAATCAGGTACAATCTGAATTAAATTTTCAACTGCATACTTATAATGTATTGCTTATAATGTATTGAAACTTGCATGGCCTAGTAAAATAATTTTTTGTTTGTTGAGAAAAACATTTTTGACAAGAAATGTGTTTTTTTCACTTTATAAGATCTGTAAGAAAGAAATTCCACCTAAAACTATTTGTTTTCGATAAAGACTTATTTATACTATTCAAAAATTGTTTTAAACTCCACAAAACAATCATAAATACACTTTTACGCAAAAATTAAAATGCATCCTCAAAATAAATTCTACCTATTCTTTCTAGTTCTGAATTTTAGCACCAGATGGCGAAATGGTCCATTCCCAATAGTAATAGAGAAAAATTACTCCTAACGTCCCCCAAGTTACTGCTTGAAATATCATTTATTTGTGGCCAATACAACATACATTTTTGGAGAAAAATAGCACCGAATTCAATTAAATCTGTAATAAACTTTGGGAGTCGACTATTGACTTACTTAGAGGAGGTTCCAAAGGATGGGCCGTTTTGAGACACCAACCCATTGGATGAATGTCCGTGGAATCATCATCAACCCAGTAAGCATGGTTTTCTGGCCATCCATCAAAGCGTATTTTTAACCTGTACAAAACAATACACTAATGAAACTCTAAGTATTTAAAAAGAAACATTCCCTGAACAATAAACAAGAGAAATAATTTGTTTAACAACTTACATGTGATCTTTTACGTCTTCGATTGTTGCCACTCGAATCATCTGCGGAACTCGTTTATCTACAGCCTCTAATTTCATACCGCGCTTGAATCCACAAGGTGACCTCTGTTTAAAAGCACGTGCTGGTGCAGCAGTAGACTGTGTCTCTCTCAGGTAAGCATCCCACGTAAAAGATTTGGAATCTTTGTAGCCTGGTTGTGAATAAACATTTTTATTGTTAGAACAAATTATTTATAAATGTGTGACATTAACACTAGAAGTACCGGCATTTTCTGATGATTTTTTAATGATTTCTGAATAATTGTTTTTTTAAGTGCGCATCCAATATTTCCGAAAAAATTGTCAAATACTCCTATTTATAAATAATTTAAAGTCACAAAACGCCATCTCTGCAAGCAACCTCAATTGACCCCGCTCGGTACTTCTAGTGTTATAAAAATATTGTAAAAGTAAAGAAACAATGAATGTGGTTGATTGTCAATCCTTTATCACAGGGATAGCGATTCTTAGGAACGAAATTCAAGGTTCTTTCCAGAGTTTTCAGGACGAGAAATCAAATTTTTCTAGGCCACATTTTTTTACATCAAATAATGAAATAAATGTTGATGCAATGTTAATAATTTCATTTAGCAGAAATCAAAAAGCTATTCTGGACATGCCACAATATTTAAAGTAGATTTGAAAGGTAACCACAAATAATTATTATCTGTACTATCAGAAATATTTAAACATTATTTACATGTTAGACGTATATAAAACGTTACTTTGAAGGTTCTTCTAGAATGTGATAATATTTTTCAAATTGTCACTTAAACCCAAATGATGATGCACAATCTCAGAATAAAATTTGCGAGTCGCTCACAAATTTTAAGTAATTAATTCGTACATTAAAGAACGTTACAAACAAAAAAGTTTTGTATAATATGATGTTAATGGTTTTTGTCTACATGGTCGATAATCAATATTTTGTGAATATTGATTATTAATTTTTAAAGTTGTGAAAAAAATATCTCTAGCTCCGCTGGGATTCGAACGCCAGATCTTTCAGATTTCCGGTCTGATGCTCTAACCAGTGGTATTGATTATCGACCATGTAGACACAAAACATTAACATCATATTATTTAAATTATTCACTGGTCAAAAACTATAACATCAAATAATAAAAACTCTCATGTTTGAAATCTTGCAAGTACATTGAATGACGTCGACATTCAACTTGTAGAAGTTGGGAGGAAAATTTTTTCGTCTCTCCGTAGCTTAATTGGTTAGAGCATCGGACCGGAAATCTGAAAGATTTGGCGTTTGAATACCAGCGGGGCTAGAGAGATTTTTGTCACAACTTTAAAAATTAATAATCAATATTCCCAAAATATTGATTATCGACCATGTAGACAAAAAAATATCAACATCATATTATTGATCTTTTCCATTTGAAAATTCAACTATTTGGCTTAGAATTAAACTGCTGGTACAAAAAATGTACTATTTTGTATAAAATCATCTTTTGTTGTCGAAAAGTTATATTTTTTGGTTTAAAGGTCTTTTTGGTAGAAAATTAATCTTTCTGGTGGAAAACTCACCTTTTGGTTAAAAATTTAAGTATTTCCTTCAAAATTGATCTTTTCTGGTTAAAACTGCATCTTTCTTGAATCAAAGTAGACTTTTTTTGGTTGAAAATTCAACTGGCTTCGAAGCATTTGGTCTCTTCGACTTCAAATTCAAGTATTTAATCAAAACTACAACTATTTCGTCGTAAATTCGTTTCTTTTGTTTGAAACTTCAACCATATGGTTTTTAATTTAAGTTTTTGGTTGAACATGCATTTTTTTTCTGTTGAAAATTCGTCTTTTCGGGTTGTAAATTCATCTTTCTTGGCTTAAAATTCAACTATTCTTTAGAACATAACTATTTTGTCGAAAAATCAAATCAAAATAAAATCACCACAAATTCAGCTACTTGATTGACAGTTGAATCACTTTGTTTAAAATTTAGTTAACTTAACTTTTTACCTAACTTTTTTGTTAAAAACTGATCTGACTTTGAAACAATTCTTCTTATTGATTGCATTGAAAATTCAACTATTTAGTAAAAACTTCAACTATTTCATTGCAATGCAACTGTTTAATTAAAAATGAAATTTTTCATGTTGAAAATTCGCCTTCTTGGGTTGAAAATCCATCTATTTTGGGTAAAAAGTTTGGTATTTTGTTTAAAATGCAAAATAAAAATATTTTTAGCATAGAAAGGAGAAAATAGCCAGTATACCAAATAATGAGTGAGATCATGATTCGAGGAGGGACACGCTATTATTATTTATATATTACAACCGGGGGTACATGAGTGGAGTACCAAATAGCGAAACATGATATGATAGGAACAGGACATAAAATGATGTTTGAATTCGTGGTAATGAGCAGGTAAAGACTGAGCGTTAACGTGGCAAATATTTAAAGTTTCCATTTTGTTAGTGAAAGGTAAAGTTCAAGAATAGTTAAATATAAGAGTGTCTGAAATACATTAGCCAACAAAATCCAGTTCACATGATTACAATTGAAAACATGGAATAAGGCACATAAAATGGTAAAAAGTGAAAAAGCAATAAGCATTATAAAGTGAACATGACAAATATTTAAGATATCCATTGGAAATGTAAAATTATAAGTTTTAAGTTGGAAGTTACCTGAAAGAATGGTTGCACATAGTAAAAGATAGTAGAAATAGAAATAACATGATCAGTAATCAACAGAGCCCAAATTAGATAATTACAAATTAGGTTAAGTAGAGTCCAATAGTTGCTGTAGTGACAGTGTAGATACAAATCTAGAAGAATTTTCAATGATACTGAATAAATATAGTCATGATAACTTTGACTTACCATATGTTTTAGTAGATCATAATAAATCCAAATATCACAGTTGGAATAACTGAGTAACCTTTGAGTTATTAAATACAAATTTTCAATTGAAGAAATTATTATATATGCTAGATGAGTTAGAAATCTGTCTAATTGACTAGTTATATTATATTCATATTCACTGACATATATACTCAGGATGACACTAGAAAGCAGTAGTTGCTATTTAAGTCCCTCCACGGTCTGCAGATTAGCCAGGTAAATTCGTGGAGATCCATCCTCTCTGCGACAAAAAATTTTTGCGCCCGCAATCCACAGGTATTTGGTTATTTTATCTCTTCTGAGACCCAGGGCAATGGCGTAAATTTTCCTGTTCAGAGGTGACAGAGCCTCACGTAGATGAACAGAATGTTTATGTTTGCTCGACCATTCGAGGTTTTCAGTAGAAAAGTCTGTGAAAACCTTACGTCTCTCAACGAATTTATCTCGCACTTGTTGATTGCCGAGTTTCGCGACAATGATCGGGGAGTTAGAAGATTTCGTGAGTGCAGGAGCCTTCATTATTCTATATATTTTGACCTTATCTTCCTTCGAAAAGGGAACGTCAAGAGCCCTAGCTATCGAGTCCATGTTCGTCAAAAGGTCTTCATTGGGTTTCATTGGGAAATTGTGAATTTCCAAAGTCGTTTGAAGGGCCGACTGCTGGTTTAAGTTCAGCGCATGCTCAAGAGGTCTGGATTGACTAACGGAAAGCTTTCGATTCAATCTCTCATAGACTCATCACCTTCCAGAGGGGAGTCATTCAGGGCCATACCATCAGCCCTTTATTTTCTTGCATCACACTTCAGCCTCTATCTCTCGCATTACGAAATTCTTCTGGATACCTCTGTGGCAGCACTAATCATCGCGAGCATAAGGTCACTCATGTGAATAGATGCTTCACTTCTAGAAGCCGAAGTAAAGAAAGCAGAGGTTGAAAAATTTCACAAACAGCTACTCGACAATAAAATGCACGGAAATTTTCACAGGAATCACAGGAAGCCAAGAAGTTCCCAGCGATAGGTGCAGAGCGTGTCATGCACACGCTGAGTACCTAGAACACATACTATCTGGATGTCCCACCCACGTGGGAACGACGTATATCTAGAGACATAATGTGGCCCTAAGAGTGCTTTATTGGCATATTTGTCGCTCTTACGGTGTTGGCCGCGATCCTGCCCTGTCGAACGCTCCAAGGGAGATAAAGTCAATTGTCCAAAACGAGAAGTGCCAAAAATTTCGGGAACTACGATTTTCGGGTAGCAGTCTCCATTACACTCTCGAGTCCTGACATCGTTCTCCAAGACTTCGAGAAACGAACCATATTCGTGATCGAATTCTCGGCTCCGGTCAAAGTAATTGTCCTTGTGATAGGTGCTCTCGTTGAAGCGAAAATATAACTGGTTCGTAACCTTAAAGCCATACCCGCGTGCCAAAAATATGCCAAGGCACTTGCGACATGGATGCAGAAAGTTGTTACCTGTTACCTATATAATTTATATAAATAAATTATATATGCAGCAGTATTTCTATTTCAATTATATGTTTATTTGAATAAATATACTCTTTGAAATTCCTTCCTTATTTGACGCAGCCCTACTAAAAAAAAGTCAGGATTCATCAGGAATGTTCAGAAATCGTCAGAACAGAATTTGTGACGACTGCTGATTTTATTTTAGTAGAAAGAGCATGCTAGGCCCAATGTAGAACTTCAAAAATTATCAATTTCGTCATGGAGATCATGGTGGTTTAAAGTAGGACTTGAGTCTCGATATATAAGACTCTACGAGGGCGAAAGAAGGCCCAGAATGGTCAAATAGGACCATTCAGGCCTCGTAGGTTCAAAAAAGGTCTCATGCAGAGTATATAGTTCTAAAGGAGGCCCCAAGTTTCGACTCGGAATAAAGGTTCGAATCCATTCGAGGAACTGACCAATTCACATAGTCGCAAACCAATTCAGTTTTAAAAATCTCAATCTGCAATTGACAGATACGCAATTTACGGAATCGCCTTTTCAATGGGTTCTTTTTTCCTGGGCTATACTCACTTTATTACTCAACTCAATACTTAGTTGCAAAAGCAATTTTTCTATACTCAATTTTTTTAAGGGAAGAAGCCGTACGTGATACGAATTATCAAAAATATGTTCGTAAAACATTGCTACTGAATATATTAAAAAGCATACATCCTGAGGTAAACTTTTTGAAATTATACTGTCAACCAATAGCTTAAGAAAGTAAAATACAAAGTTTTTATAATTTATAGAACCCTTTTTTTAACTGAAAATGGGTGCATATGACTTGTAATAATGTTAGACATTATTATAAATTAATCATAGTAAACACGTTCTGCAACTGCTCCGTAACAAAGGGGTAACATTGTTATATCTGGTTACATAACGAATGTTACTGTTCAGTGACTTACTTGTTCTATAACTGGAAGGTAACAATGTTGAATAACTTTTTTACCGAATGAAGATGCAGCAGTTCCATAAAAAAACTTGTAACAATTTTGTAGCAGTGAAATGCAATTGTTATGGAAGAAGAATATAACAGTTCTTCTGTAACTTGGTTACACGCATGAACTATAACAATTCTATTACAGTGTTGCGTAAGTAAGTTGTAACGGCGTTACGATGTAGTTCTGTAAGTAAGCTGTAACGGCGTTACGATGTAGTTCTGTAAGTAAACTGTAACGGCGTTACCATGTAGTTCTGTAAGTTGTGTATAATGTATATTAGTAACGGCGATGTAACAAAGTGATATATCTGTTATGTAACAATCGTGTCAAATTTGTTCCGTAACTTGGTTACATGCACGGATTATAACAATTTTGTTACAGAGTTACGTAAGTAAAATTTTAACGGCGTTACTGTGTGGTTTTGTAAGCCGTGC
The DNA here is from genome assembly GCA_011634705.1 of Andricus grossulariae. Taxonomy (NCBI): domain Eukaryota; kingdom Metazoa; phylum Arthropoda; class Insecta; order Hymenoptera; family Cynipidae; genus Andricus; species Andricus grossulariae. The sequence continues at coordinate 218,983,217 of JAABKJ010007545.1, read as the reverse complement.
ATAATGCACATTAGTAACAGCTATCAGGGTGTCCAGTGGAGAAGTGTGATAAAATTCCTGTACATTTCCCGTATATTTCCCGCAGGCTTCTTCAAAATTGGCGTACATATATCAGACTTGATAATTGCTTAATGGTATGTTCCTGTGAAAATGAGACTTCTCATAAACATCAAATATACACAAAATAAAACTCTAAAATATAAGTATAAAATTGAAACTTTTATGATACAAATTACAGTAATTACATAATATAATTCTTTGGATTAACTGAGGTACAAAGTGTACAACCATTGCATATATTTGGCCTACTGTTGGTAATAAACGTTTACTCGTAGTTTGTGAAAAAGATAAATGAACTTCTTCTTATATCATTGCTTTAACTTCAAAATTAAAACACAATTCTCTAAATTAAAAAAAAACTACATATCTCTTCAGGTCTTTCTTCTTAGTTTCTATTTATGATATAAGGACTTCTCTTTCTTCATTAATTTTACGTTTCTTAGCCTATAAAGCTTAAACTTTGCGTTGTGTGGCTTTCTTTTCTTCTTCCACATCATTCTCAGCTTCCTTGAGCTTTCTGTCCTTTGCGAGTGCCTGTTTGTACAACCTGTGTGCGTTTTTCGTCGAATGTAACATTTTTTTTAATGCGTCAAGATTTTTAATTCCACCTGTGGCTGTTACGGAATCAAGTATTATTCGCTGAGCAATGAGTGATCTTTCGTTTTGATTTACTACGATCATTTCCTTATTAACAGAAAAGCCTCGTTCTAAAAAGGCATTGCCGTGGGAGAGAATAGGAATAATTTTAGCGAAATTCTTTAAGTTTTGCCATTTGCAGTGCTTACATAATAAATCCATCCAAAAAATATCCAAACGGTTTTCACGTCAAGAATATAATCGCATTTCTTCTTTAACAGATTCCTGACAGCAAAAATCGGAAAACTCTCTTTAGATGCAATCGGCAATACTTCCAATCATCAAGTTAGAATTAACAAATTTTTCAAGACAACGGTTCAAGTACGTAGTACTACCTTCAATAGAAGATATTATTTCCGGATTCAAGCACATGATGTTTTCTGTCATTGAATACTTCAATGGAGACCGTAACATAAGCTTTGTAATGAAAAACTTCAAACAAATTCTACATTTTTGGCAGAATTGTAAAACGTCCTTTTTGGTCTTATTCTTACAACCTGCTATTGCTTTTCCAGTACTGTCACCCATCTCAATTTCCTTAGCTGTCAGAAGATTCTTTTTATCCATTAAGTTGAGTTTATCAAGTCTCTCGTTATGAAATACATCCTTTTTTATGAAGCGAGCTATAGTGTTCCTAACTATGAGAGATGAAGACGTAAATAAAAAAAGAGCAAGAGGGGCGTCAGACTGAAATACGGTAAAAAGTGGAGTAATATTTTCCGCGAAATTCTAAAAGAACGCCAATTTAGCTGGCAGCATACCACCCTTAACAGTCTCCGCAGCGATCTGGAAGCTTTTGTATTCAGCTTGCTGGCTCTTAGGCCTACTCTGTACTTGTTCGACGTACTTGATAATATCTAGCAAAACGTTTCTAGCCCTCTGAACTACTGGAACATTCCCAAGCCATTTTGTAGCTAGAAACTTCAATGGATATACGATGCTACCCGTAATTCTGGTATAATCTCCTCGACCAGCAGGTGAATCTTGGTAGATATAATGCAGTGATCGAAAAAACGAAGATAATTCTCATCTGGTTGCCTGTATCCTTGGTTTAAAACTGCCATGACACGAGTGAAATCCACAAGAGCCAATATTGCAGTTGCGCTTGCTACATGCTTTAAAGAGATATGCGACATTACGGTATGTAAACACAAAGTTATTTCGGCTGTCGTGACATCTTCCACCGTCAGGTATGATTCAATGATCTCTTTTGGCGCGGAAGTAAGAGACATTGCTGTTCTCGATTCAGAGAGGGTAGCATTTTGAGAAGCAGTTGATACAGCTGATGGTACATCTTTTAATCCGTGTGTTTCCGGTGCAATTGGTGTTTCATCAATTATGGATCCGAACGTTTTCTCCAATGTAGACGAAGGCGACATAAAATGAATGGGTAGACATTGTTGAATGGCATTAGGACGTTCTTTATGCTTTTATCCTTCGCTGTGACTTTGGAAGACTTGTCTGCCCATACTAGAAATAACAAACTCCGTTTCACATATTTTGCAAATTGCTGAATAAACGTGCTTTCGATGAAGTTTCGCACAAGAGAACTTTCCTACGATTTTGGTAAATACGATGTCTTTCCACATGTACTGATTTTCGCCATCAGCAGAGGTACTTAATTATTTATTATTTCTATAATTGTTTTTTCGTTAAAATTAAGATAGAAATACTTTCCTGTTAGTACTGTCTAAAAAATCAAGTAGAAAGTAAAAAAACTCCTCTTAGGATTTTTCAAGATTTGAAAGCACATAAGAATTAAAATATTATATTATACACAATAGGATATCCTTTGTAACGCAATGGCCAGCTACCTGTTATGGAACGTCCTCCAGCTTGTACGAATTGTTTAAAATTAAATATCAGACCGCGATTATACCCATAGCCAGCACGAGCTCACATTAATAACTAGTTAAGGAGCGAGTTATATTTAATGTAATATGTGCTGAATGATTGTGAATTGAGTGTCGTTATTCGGTAAAAGATCTTTATTTTCAACAGACTTAATGCTTTCACGATTCATTATAATAATAAAACGAGCTGTTTCGGGTTTCAATCGTGTGCAAAACTACGAATCTTGCCGACGTTTCGGGAACATTGCACTTCAATTCTTCAGGGCTAACCTGTAACTGAAGTTTCAGGTTATGTTGTTTTTATATTTACTCTCTACGATGCCCGTGATTGGCCGCAGCCAATCACGTTTTTTTTTAAACCCGGGAGGACGCAAAGCCAAATTGGAGTGGTATTATATCCATTGTCCCTATTGATGTCTTAGGGTGTTTTGAAATTTTGATTGCTTGTCTATTTTTTCTTGGAAAAATATTGCATGTTTTTGCGATTACGATTGTTTTGTCAAATGAATTGCTATGTCCTGTTTTGATACTATTCTCAGCTGGTGCTGATTGCGTGAAATGTTTTAGTCTGACTTTACTCTCATGTTCCTTTACACTTTGGCTCACCGCTCTCCTGGTTTCTCCAACATAGACTTTGCCACAAGAGCAAGGGATTTTATATACTCCCGGATCACTGAGAGGTGCCTTTTCATCGTTAGGTTTGTTTAGAAGTTGTCCTATTTTTGCAGATGGTTTAAATATGATTTGAATGTTGTATTTGTTGAAAATTCTTTCTATTTGTTCTGCGATATCTTAGATGTAGGATATGATAGTGGTCGTTTTTCTGTCTCTTTCTTTACTAGGTTGTGTTGACTTGTTTTATTTTTGTTTAACATTTTGTAATTCCTTTTGTAAGTTAACTTTATCTGTTATGGAGACAGCTCTGTATACAACGGAGTTGATGAGCGATTGCTTTTGAGATGGGTGGTGGTGGTCGGAGGAGGCATGTAGGTATTTGTTTATATGGATGGGTTTTCTGTAAACTTCATGTCCTAATGTGTTATCGGATCTTTTGTAAACTAATACGTCCAAGAAAGGCAATTTTCCGTGTTGTTCAATTTCCATGGTGAACTGGATATTAGGGTGTGATTGATTGATGAAATCGGAAAACTTGTGTAGTTCATCTAGTCCATGTATCCAGATGACAAAAGTGTCGTCAACGTAACGGCACCAAAATTACGGTTTAAGCTTGGATTGGTTGAAGTCTTTAGTTTCTAGATATTCCATAAAGATGTTGGCTATTGCAGGTGAGATTGGCGATCCCATTGCGGTTCCTGAGGCTTTTTCGTAGAATTGGTTATTGAAAGAGAAGTACTTATTATTGGGGTCCAATGTGAATCTGTTATATGTTTTTGATAAAGTCAAAAGAGTTTTGGACGTGTGCGATAGAGTTTCCGGTGAAGGATTCAGTTCTTTGGCGAGGAAGCGTGCTAGGTTATATGTTGGTGATTTAGATATTGTTTTGTTGTCAAGTTTAGAGTCTTTTAGAAGGGTTTTTGTTTTTCTGACTATTGCTTTTGTGGGGTCTTTTTAGTGTTTTTTTATATGAGTGGTCAGTTAGAAGGTCAATGATTTTTTTTGTTATAGTCTTCTTTATTCAATATTACTGTTGTGTTGCCTTTGTCTGCGGATAATATTCTGATGTCTTTATTACATCCTACGCGATCCTACTCAGTATGCCATTCGCTTTTTCGGGTGGAAGGGTATATATTGTGGATTCCAAATTACTGATCATTTCTTCTTTCGGGAACTGCAAAATTATTTCCTTTGGACAAGACTGAAATCATTTCATTGCTGAGATGATAAGAGATTTTTTTTACTGTGTTAGTAGTGTGTGTTTTTCTAGAAGTAATTTGTCAAATTTTATTTTTTGTTTTTGAGTGGAAAGATATTTAACTCGTTGGGATTGGTCAAGTGATATGCAATCCAAAGTGGACCAAATGTCAAATTTAAAAGTGTTTGATAGGAAAAGGTGAAGTTTTAATAGTTTTTCGGAGGTAGCGTGCAAGAAAAATTTGGCATGTTATATTCTTTCTTTCAAGAGAAGCAAACTTGTTTTATGTAGAATTGATTTGGACTTAGATGTTCCCAAATGGTTTTTCAATTGTAAGAATTTCGGGAGCATTTTGTTGTACCTGCATCGTTTCAATAAACCTAAAGATGTTAGTAGCTTAGCTTGAGAAGACATGAGCTTACTAAAAGCGTTAGTTTTAGTAATAAAACTCTCCCCGTAGAGTTCTTCAATAATGGAGTTAATGCCTTCACGATGATTGATTATAATGATAAAAGGAGACGTTTCGGGTTTCAATCGTGTGCAAAACTACGAATCTTGCTGACGTTTCGTTAACATTGAACAAATCGTAAATTGCCTTTCTTAGACGTATTAGTTCACAAACGATCTGATAACACATCAGGACAAAACCCATCCATACAGAAACAGATACCAAACAGATACCAAACTGATAAAGCAATAAGAAAATACACTCAAAAAAACAAGTCAACACCACCTACTAAAGACAGAGAAAGAAAAACGACCATCATCTTACCGTACATCCAAGGTATCACAAAAAAAGGATGAATTCTCAACAAACACAACATCCAAACACTATTTAAACCACCTAGGAAAATAGGACCACTTCTGAACAACCCTAAAGATAAAAAGGCACCTCTCAGTGATCCGGGAATATATAAAATCCCTTGCTCTTGTGGCAAAGTCCATATTGGAGAAACCAGGAGAGCGATGAGCCAACGTGTAAAGGAACATAAGAGTCAAGTCAGGCTAAAACATTTCACGCGATCAGCACTAGCTGAGCATCATATCTGTTAGGATTGAGAGTTATTTTAAAGCGGTTTCATTCACGTTATCTTTGTCACAGAGAGCGAGCGACTCTCTGTACACAGATATGTGTGCATAAGTGTAATGACTGCTTCCGAAATGATCAGTAAGCGTACTAAAAAAAATGCGGTAACATCTTTAACAGACACGAATCAACAAAACTAACTATTGTTTTGAATAGAACAATAATTTTCAAATGAAACTAACAGTACAGATCTGGTGTAATTGTGGGTGAGTATCTTAAATAAACCTGCGCATTGTTTGTTAACCAATAAATAATGACTTTAATTTCCAAAAACTATGACCCTCCTTGCTTCTTTTTTGCCAAATTATGAATTATCTATATTATTTGCATTAAAATTTGGGGGCTCGTCTGGGACGTGAGGTGTATTTTTAGTGGATTCGGAAACATTAAAAAATGCAGTTTCCAACGATTGAACGCTTCGAACGCTCCAGATTTGACATAGCGTTACGTCAGTTATCCAGTATCAAGTTGTGTTTTTTCAAATAATCGTACAGTATGTACGTCTAGAACAGTGCAACAACAATAAAAATTTATTAGAACAGTTTTAATTTGGATAGTGGCTAGCACAAATTCTATTTTTTTGTATGGGCGAGTGTGTTCTTAAGTAAACGAGTTTACACTTACGAAGCATATATCTTCTCTAAGTAAACGCAGTGTGCTCACGCAGCCGAGTACACTTACTTGACAAGACGCTTCTGATACATGATTCAAAGCTCATTGTGGAGTTTCGCACTACTTCTCTGCCCGCTGTGGCTTTCTCGCACTCTTACAAAATATTGATCGGCCAGAAGTTATTTCGAACTCTCTATGAAGTATGTCTGCCTGTTCTTCAGCACGTGGACGACCTGATTTATTAAAACAAAAATGTGAACAGTGTATAGATTTAGATTTACAAGTTCACGATCTCGCTTCAGCCCACAGTGATCAAAAATCGCGACAAGCTGGCCAAAAGTATAAAATGTTCATGAAAAGAGCCAAATTCTGTTACTCACGAGTTTTTGGGGTCGCTAGTTACGAATTCGATGTCAAAAACTTAAACAAAAATGGCGTATCTAATATGGCTAGCGAGTATGCTAAATAAACTTTCGATTGTTTTCCAAATTGGTATAAGGGGGTTTTTAAGCTCGCTGATTACGAATGCGCTGTCAAACATAAAAAAGTAAAAGAAATGGCGGATCCAATATGGCGGAAAACCGATTCGAAATCATCGAGCTCAAAAACCCCCTTATACCAATTTTGAAAAGAATCAAAAGTTTATTTAGCATACTCGCCCGCCCACACCACGAGGCGGGCGGTATGTTAAGATTGAGAGTTATTTTAAAGCGGTTGGATTTACGTTATCTTTTCACAGAGAGCGAGCGACTCTCTGTACACAGATATGCGTGTACTCTCTGTACACAGATATGCGTGTATATGTGTAATGACTGGTTCTGAAATTATCAGGTAGGGTAATAACGAAAATTCGGTAACATCTTTAACCGACATGAACCGACAAAGCTAACTATCGCTTTGAATGGAACAATAATGTTCAAGTGAAACTCATAGTAATTGTGACTATCTTAAATAAACATGCACTTTGTTTGTTATCCGATAAATAATGACTTCAATTTCCAAAAACTATGAACCTCCTTGCTTCTCTTTTGCCGAATTATGAATCATCTATTTTATTTGCATTAAAGATATCGAAACAGGACGTAGCATTTTATTTGACAAAACAACATTCATCGCAAAAACATACAATATTTTTCCAAGAAAACATAGAGAAGGAATCGAAATCTTAAAACACTCTAATAACATCAACAGGGAAAATAGATATAATACCAATCTGATTTGGCTTTGCGTCTTCCCGGGTTTTTGAAAAAAGTTTTGATTGGCCAAGCAAGTTCGACCAGCCTCCACGGTGGGGCAATGCGGCCAATCACAGGCATCGTAAAGAGTATATATAGGAACGAAACATCGGCAAGATTCGTAGTTTCACACACGATTGAAACCCAAAACATCTCCTTTTATTATCTTTATTTTTGTTATTAATTTACTCTGTTATTAATATTTTTATAACTAACAATTTACATGTCACTACTAATTAGGTTAGATTAGGTACCTGGAGTTACAACGTAGAAAGGATCTGACGTCTTACACCAGTCTCAAGGATCCCAGAGTCCCTTCGATGTGTAAGGTTCTTCACGAAAAACACAATCATCACGCACTACGCCACCCACGCCACAACACTTGGTTACGCTGACCGCTCACATCTACTGCCACGTTACATTATCGGCGATCACAAGGACGATCCGGATATTAAATAACCGGCTCAAAAATAATCCAAACTATGAGGATTATTAGTTGTAATGTACCAGACCATACTAGACCTGGTAGCTGTCACAAAATACGGGTGCATCCACCTTGTGCCGGCCGGCATTCCACTTATCGGAATGGTCCAAAATCCACCTATCTGAGTCCCAGAAACCAAGCTCTGGAGGGCAGCACTTACCGGGCCGAGATTATGGCAAGAGCGGAAAGGAGCGGGCAAGGCAAGAAGACGCAGGAAATGGTGAGTTTCGTGTTGGCCATCCGCTCGTTTTGAGGACTTGAAGGAGTCGACTTTAAGAACCACCTGGACGAGTCCATTTTTTCGCCAGGTTGACGTTGCAGAAATTGTAGACTCTGGGCTTCTGAGATTGAGGTAGGCGTCTGACTTTTTCTTACCTTCAGTGTTATTCCTTTCTTGTTTGGATTTTGTTTTGCTTGTTTTTGGGTGTTTATGATACGAAATTTTTTTGTATAACTTGTACTTTTGAGAAGCATGGCTTCTCATGAGAGAGTTTTGTTCGCATTTCAGTCCCTCCGCCATACTTAAAATTTTAAACTTGTATTAAGAAAGCGTATTTTTTAGAAGCGTGGCCCCTCGTCGCAAAGTTTTGTTCGCGATTCAGGCCCACGGCATATTTTAGGATGTTAAGCTTATTTTAGTATAATGAAAATTCAGATTTTTTGTGTTTTAGTGGGATAGGCCTTTTTGTAGTTCAGTGGTAATTTTTGCACGTTACGAAATTGGATTTGCTCGTTTGCGGTTCCGGTTTAATAACTTAGAAGCTTTAAACTATGACCCTTCTGGTCCACTACCTTGTTTCATTGTCGAAATTGTTAAATAACTTGAAATTGAATAAATTAGTATATCTTTTCTAATATTAAAAAATAATGGGTCTGCCAAATCCCTCTCCCTACGAGCTAGGGAATTTTCGAAAGATTTAGTTGCTTATGATAAATTAAATTGACTTTTTTTGTGTTGATAATCGAGTTTGTCGAGTGCCACCTAATGGTATATGGCACCAGCCTAGCTTTACCAGGGCTTTTAAGGTAATTATAATAGTTTTTTCCACGTTTGTAGACGCACATTGTATCGAGGTTCCTGGCTTTATGTCCCATAAAGCAGGGAAAATCGTTATACCTTTTTAGTTTTATCTTACAAAAAAATTGATGTTTTGCTATTATTCCTGATTTTGGGTAGGAAACGACAGATTTTGGCGGATTAAATATTTCAAAATATCTCACTGCACAAAATGATAACAAAATTCGTAGTTGTGATCGTGAACAGAATTTTCACAAATGAAAAATCAATTTAATGTCTTTAGTCTTTAGCGTTTTTAGGCGATTATAAATATTTTGATACCCAAATTTATAGGTTAGAATGTATGAAATCATATTAAACTCAGAACGAAAAATGTTTAATCCAATCCCAATGCCATTTGCAAATTTTTCCCGCACCAATAAAAATCCCGTACAATTCCCGCTTTCCACACTTTTCCCATACGCTAGACACCCTGGCTATGTAAGAATGTGACATGACTATTATGTCACAAACGTGTATCATTTGTACTATACATTGATTACACGCATGATCTATATAAATTCTGCTATCTTGTTACGTAACAATTCTAAAATGGTCTGAAAAATTTGTCTTTCAAATGAATCATATATTGTTGACATTATTTATAGAATTATTATCGAATATAAGTATATCTTTTTGAAATATTTGTAAGATTATTAATAATAATCTTCAAATTCATACAATATAATATTCTCAACATTGCAAACTTCTTTTACAGGTAATGAAACTTTTAAATTCTTAAAATTGAATGAAATAAAAATATTTACTTATTATATAATCTAAGTACTATATCTTTCGCAAAGGGAAGAAACAATAAATAAATATTGACTATAATTAATTTTGTTGAAAAATTAGATTTATTTCAATTCGATATAAGCACCGATTGTGAGTATCTTGAAAACAAAATCATTATTTCCCTTCAACAATTAAATACATTTTCATCAGTTTTTATAAGGGAGTTAGATGCAAGTTCTAACGTAAACTTTAATATTTTTACATTACACTTAATATAAAAAGAGGGAAAAAGTGATTATCATTCCCGGAAATAACTTTTATTGTTGATAAAAAATTTTGTTGATATTTTTGATTCAGCAATAACATTAGATATTTAGAGCAAACGTTTTTAAATCCAACTATTTATCAAATGTGTAAAACAAAAAAAATAAATATTCCTCCATTAGCCCTGGATTTTCAGCGAAAAAGCTTGGCTGAAATTTTGTCGACAAGATCCAAGCGATTCATTAGCTCAGGTGTTTAGAAGGTGCTGTACATTATGTTTATAGGCTTAGGTTTAGGTTGTTTAGGTAGGGTTTTTAAATCCCCAGCAGATGTCGTGTAATTCAAAAAATAAATTAATTGTAGTGATAATACAAAAAACAATTTGTTTGCAAATTTAGCATTATATCACCGTTCCGTGTTACATAACACACACACACACACACACACACACACACACACACATATATATATAAACTCCCAACGTTGCTGTTTGGCTCGAATTAGCCATTTTAAGACAAGTAGTCTGAAACACTCTATAAGGAATACGTATATTCTTCCAACGCTCCGACTTTCACTCCAATGATAAGCGTTTAAGAAAGCATCCAGAAAACAAAATCAACTCCCAGCGTTGCTGTTTGGCTCGGATTAGACATTTTAAGACAAGTATTATGTAACGCTTCATCAGGAATCCTTACCTCATTTCAACGCTATGACTTCAACTCCAACGCTAAGCGTATAAGAAAGCATCCAGACAACAAAACCAAATCCTAGCGTTGCTATTTGGCTCCGATTAGCCATTTTAAGACAAGTATTCTAAAACACATTATAAGGAATACTTATCTCTTTTCAACGCTCAGACTATCACTTCAACGCTAAGCGTATAAGAAAGCATCCAGACAACAAAATCAACTCCCAGCGTTGCTGTTTGGCTCCGATTAGCCATTTTAAGACAGGTAGTCTAAAACACATTATAAGGTAAACTTATCTCGTTCCAACGCTCCAACTATCACTCCAACGCTAAGCGCTTAAGAAAGTATCCAGACAACAAAATCAACTCCCAGCGTTGCTCTTTGGCTCGGGTTAGCCATTTTAAGACATGTAGTATAAAACACATTATAAGGAATACTTGTCTCGTTCCAACGCTCCCACTATCACTCCAACGCTAAGCGTTTGAGAAAGCATACAGACAACAAACTCAACTACTAACGTTGCTGTTTAGCTAGTATTAGCCATATTAGGACAAGTAGTCTGGAACACCTTATAAGGAATACTTATCTCGTTCCAACGCTCTGACTATTACTCCAACGCAGTATTCCTCATATGGTGTTTTAGACTACTTGTCTTAAAATGACTAATCCGAGCCAAACGGCAACGCTGGTAGTTGTTCTTGTTGTCTGTATACTTTCTCAAACCCTTATCGTTGGAGTGATATATAGAGCGATGGAACGAGATAAGTATTCCTTATAAGGTTTTTCAGACTATTTGTCTCAGAATGGCTAATCCGAGCTAAACAGCAACGTTGGGAGTTGACTTTGTTGTCTGGATGATTCCTTAAACGGTAAGCGTTGGAGTTGAGATCAGATCGTCGAAACGAGAAAAGTATTCCTCAAAAGGTGTTTTAGACTACTTCTCTTAACATGGCTAATCTGAGCCAAACAGCAATGCTGAGAGTTGATTTTGTTGTCTGGATGCATTCTTAATCACTTGGCGTTGGATTTGAAGTCAAAGCGTTGATCGAGATAAGTATTTCTCATAAGGTGTTTTTGACTACTTATCTCAAAATGACTAATCCGAACCAAACAGCAACGCTGGGAGTTGTTTTTGTTATCTGGATGCTTCCCTAAACGCTTACTGTTCGAGTGATAGTCAGCGCGTTGGAACGAGATAAGTATTCCTCATATGGTGTTTTAGACTACTTGTCTTAAAACAACTAATCCGAGCCAAAAAGCAACACCGGGCGTTGTTCTTGTTGTCTGGATAATTTCCCAAACGCTTAGCGTGGGAGTGATATTCAGAGCCAGGAACGAGATAAGTATTCCTTATAAGGTTTTTCAGACTAGCTGTCTCAGAATGGCTAATTCGAGCTAAAAAGCAACGCTTGGAGTTGATTTTGTTGTCTGGATTATTTCCTAAATGCTTAGCGTTGGAGTTAAAGTCACAGCGTTGAAACGAAATAAGTATTCCTTATGAGGTGTCTTAGACTTCTTGATTTAAAATGAATAATCCGGGCCAATCAGCAACGCTGGGAGTTGATTTTGTTGTCTGGATGCTTTCTTAAACGCTTACTGTTCGAGTGATAGTCAGCGCGTTGGAACGAGATTAGTATTCCCTATAAGGTGTTCCAGACTACTTGTCTTAGCATTGCTAATCTGAGCTAAACAGCAACGGCGGGAGTTGATGTTGTTGTCTGGATTCTCTCTTGAACGCTTAGCGTTGGAGTGAACGTCGGAGCGTCGAAAGGAGATAAGTATTCCTCATAATGTGTTTCAGACTACTTGCCTCAAAATGTCTAATCTGAGCAAAACGGCAACGCTGAGAGTTGATTTTGTAGTCTAGATGCTTTCTTAAATGCTTAGCGTTGGAGTTGAACTCAGAGCGTCGAAACAAGCTAAGTATTCCTCAGTCACAGCGTTGAAACGAGATAAGTATTCCTTATAAGGTGTTTTAGACTTCTTGATTTAAAATGGGTAACCCGGGCCAAACAGCAACGCTGGGAGTTTATTTTGTTGTCTGGATGCTTTGTTAAACGCTTACTGTTCGAGTGATAGTCAGCGCGTCGGAACCAGATTAGTATTCCCTATGAGGTGTTTCAGACTAGTTGTCTTAGAATCGCTAATACGAGCTAAACAGAAACGCTTGTTGTTGATTCTGTTGTCTGGATGCTTTCTTGAACGCGTAGCGTTGGAGTGAAAGTCGGAGCGTCTAAACGAGATAAGTATTCCTTATAAGGTGTTTCAGACTACTTGTCTTAGAATGGCTAATCCAAGCTAAACAGCAACGCTGGGAGTTTGTTTTGTTATCTGGATGCTTCCTTAAACGCTTACTGTTCGAGTGATAGTCAGCGCGTTGGAACGAGATTGGTATTCCTTACAAGGTGTTTCAGACTACCTATACTAAATTGGCTAATCTGAGCCGAACAGCAATGCTGGAAGTTGATTTTGTTGTCTGGATGCTTTCTTAAACGCTTAGCGTTGGAGTGAAAGTCGGAGCGTCGAAAGGAGATAAGTATTACTTATAAGGTGTTTCAGACTGCTTGTTTTAAAATGTCTAATCTGAGCCAAACAGCAATGCTGAGAGTTAATTTTGTAGTCTGAATGCTCTCTTAAACGCTTAGGGTTGGAGTTGAACTCGAAGCGTCGAAACGCGGTAAGGATTCCTGATAAAGTGTTTCAGACCACTTGTCTTAAAATGGCTAATCCGCGCCAAAGAGCAACGCTGGGAGTTTATTTTGTTGTATGGATGCTTTCCTAAACGCTTAGCGTTGGAGTTGAACTCAGAGCATTGAAACGATGTCAGAATTCCTGATAGAGTGTTTTAGAACACTTGTCTTAAAATGGATAATCCGAGCCAAACAGCAACGCTGGGAGTGGATTTTGTTGTCTGGATGCTTTCTTAAACGCTTAGCGTTGGAGTGACAGTCGAAGTGTTGGAACGAGATAAGTATTCCTTATGATTTGTTTCAGACCACTTGTTTCAAAATAGCTATTTGAGCCAAACAGCAACGCTGGTAGTAGGTTTTTTGGTTTGGGTGCTTTTTAAACGCTTAGCCAGGGAGTGATAGTCGGAGCGTTGAAACGCGGCAAGCATTCCTTATAAGGTGTTTAAGACTACATTTCTCAAAATGGCTAAGCCGAGCCAAACAGCAAACCTGGGAGTTGATTTTGTTGTCTGAATACTTTCTTAAACGCTTAGCGTTGGAGCCATAGTCAGAGCGTTGGAACGAGGTAAGTATTCCTCATAAGGCGTTTTAGACTACTTGTCTTAAAGTGGCTGATCTGAGCCAAACAGCAACGCTGAGAGTTGGTTTTGTTGTCTGGATGATTTCTCAAACGCTTAGCGTTGGAGTGAAGTGGAGCGTCGAAACGAGATACGTATTCCACATAAGGTGTTTCAGACTACTTTTCTCAAAATGGCTAATCCGAGCCAAACTGCAACGCTGGGAGTTGATTTTGTTATCTAGATGCTTTCTTAAACGCTTAGCGTTGGAGTTGAAGTCAAAGCGTTGATCGAGATAAGTATTCCTCATAAGGTGTTTTAGACTTCTTGACTTAAAATGGCTAATCCGGGCCAAACAGCAACGCTGGGATTTGATTTTGTTGTCTGGATGACTTCTCAAAGGCTTAGCGTTAGAGTGAAGTGGAGCGTCGAAACGAGATAAGTATTCCACATAAGGTGTTTTAGACTACTTTTCTCAAAATGGCTAATATGAGCCAAAAAGCAACGCTGGGAGTTGTCTTTGTTGTCTGGATTCTTTCTTAAACGGTTACCGTTGGAGTTGATGTCACAGCGTTGATCAAGATAAGTATTCCTCATCAGGTGTTTCAGACTTCTTGATTAAAAATGGCTAGTCCGAGCCAAACAGCAACGCTGGAAGTTGTTTTTGTTGTCTGGATACTTTCTCAAACGTTTAGCGTTTGAGTTCAAGTCAGAGCGTTGAAACGAATTAGGTATTCCTTATCAGCTGTTTCAGACCACTTACCCTAAAATGTTCAATATGAGCCTAAGAGCAACGCTGAGAGTTGATCTTGTTGTCTAGATGCTTTCCTAAACGCTCAGCGTTGGAGTTGAGATCAGATCGTCGAAACGAGATAAGTATTCCTCATAAGGTGTTTTAGACTATTTGTCTTAAATTGGCTGACCTGAGCCAAACAGCAACGCTGAGAGTTGATTTTGTTGTCTGCATGCTTTCTCAAACGCTTAGCGTTGGAGTTGGCGTCAGAGCGTCGAAACGAGATAAGTATTCCTCGAAAGGTGTTCCAGACTACTTGTCCTAAGATAGTTAATCCGAGCAAAATAGCAACTCTTCGAGTTGATTTTGTTGTCTGGATGCTTTCTCAAACGCTTAGCGTTGGAGTTAAAGTCAAAGCGTTGATCGAGATAAGTATTCCTCATAAGGTGTTTTATACTACTTGTCTTAACATGGCTAATCTGAGCCAAACAGCAACGCTGAGAGTTGTTTTTGTTGTCTGGTGCTTTCTCAAACGCTTAGCGTTGGAGTTAAAGTCAGAGCGTCGAAACGAGATAAGTGATCCTTATAAGGTGTTTTTGACTAATTGTCTCAAAATTACTAATCCGAGCCAAACAGCAACGCTGGGAGTTGTATTTGTTGCCTGAGCGCTTCCTTAAACGCTTAGCGTTGGAGTTGAAGTAAGAGCGTCTAAACGAGATAAGTATTCCTCGAAAGGTTTTCCAGACTACTTGTCCTAAAATAGCTAATCCGAGACAAATAGCAACTCTTGGAGTTGATTTTATTGTCTGGATGATTTCTTAAACGCTTAGCATTGGAGTAATAGTCGGAGCGTTGGAACGAGATAATTCTCACTTATAAAGTGTTTCAGACTACTTGTCCTAAAGTCGCTAATCTGAGCCAAACAGCAACGCTGGGAGCTGCCTTTGTTGTCTGGATTCTTTCTTAAACGCTTAGCGTTGGAGTTGATTTCACAGCTTTGATCGAGATAAGTATTCCTTATAACGTGTTTTAGACTTCTTGATTAAAAATGGCTAGTCCGAGCCAAACATCAACGCTGGGTGTTGATTTTGTTGTCTGTATACTTTCTCAAACGTTTAGCGTTGGATTTGAAGTCAGAGCGTTGAAACGAGATAAGTATTCCTTACAAGGTGTTTCAGAAAACTTATCCTAAAATGGCTAATCTGAGCCAAACAGCAATACTGGGATTTGATTTTGTTGTCTGGATGCTTTCTAAAACGCTTAGCGTTCGAGTGATATTTAGAGTGGTGGAACGAGATAAGTATTCCTTTTAAAGTGTTTCAGACTGCTTGTCTTAGAATGGCTAATCCCAGCTAAACAGCAACGCTGGGAGTTGATTTTGTTGTCTCGATGCTTTCTCAAACGCTTACTGTTCGAGTGATAGTAGGCGCGTTGGAACGAGATAAGCATTCCTTATAAGGTGTTTCACACTTATTGTCTTAGAATGTCTAATCCTAGCTAAACAGCAACGCTGGGAGTTGATTTTCTTTTCTGGATGATTTCTTAAACGCTTAGCGTTGGAGTTAATGTCACAGCGGTGAAACGAGACAAGTATTCCTTATAAGGTGTTTTGGACTTCTTGATTTAAAATGCGTAATCCGGGTCAAACAGCAACGCTGGGAGTTGATTTTGTTGTCTGGATGATTTCTCAAACGCTTAGCATTGGAGTGATAGTCGGAGCGTTGGAACGAGATAAGTATTCCTTACAAGGTGTTTCAGACTACTTGTCTCAAAATGGCTAATTCGAGCCAAACTGAAACGCTGTGAGTTGACATTTTTGTCTGGATGCTTTCTCAAATGCTTAGCGTTGGAGTGATAGTCGGAGCGTTGGATTGAGATATGTATT
The DNA here is from genome assembly GCA_011634705.1 of Andricus grossulariae. Classification (NCBI taxonomy): domain Eukaryota; kingdom Metazoa; phylum Arthropoda; class Insecta; order Hymenoptera; family Cynipidae; genus Andricus; species Andricus grossulariae. The sequence goes on along the minus strand of JAABKJ010007545.1, from coordinate 218,966,827 downwards.
CCTCAGGATGTGTTTTCAACTTCTTGTTTTAAAATGGCTAATCCAAACCAAACAACAACGCTGGGAGTTTATTTTGTTATCTAGATGCTTTCTTAAGCGCTTAGCGTTGGAGCGATAGTCGGAGCGTTGGAACAAGATAAGTATTCCTTGAAAGGTGTTCCAGACTTCTTGTCCTAAAATGACTAATCCGAGCCCAATAGCAACTCTTGGAGTTGATTTTGTTGTCTGGATGCTTTCTCAAACGCTTAGCGTTGGAGTTGAAGTCAGAGCGTCGAAACGAGATAAGTAATCCTTATAAGGTGTTTTTGACCACTTGTCCTAAAATGACTAATAAGAGCCAAATAGCGACTCTTGGAGTTGATTTTGTTTGTCTGGATGATTTCTTAAACGCTTAGCATTGAAGTGATAGTCGGAGCGTTGGAACGAGATAAGTCTCACTTATAAGGTGTTTCAGACTACTTGTCTTAAAGTCTCCAATCCGAGCCAAACAGCAACGCTGGGATTTGGTTTCGTTGTCCGGATGATTTCCTAAACGCTCAACGTTGGAGTGAGAGTCAAAGCGTTGGAACGAGATAAGTATTCCTAATAAGGTGTTTCAGACTATTCTCTTAAAATGATTAATCTGAGCCAAGCAGCAACGCTCGGAGTTGTCCTTGTTTTCTGGATTCTTTCTTAAACGCTTACTGTTCGAGTGATAGTAGGCGCGTTGGAACGAGATAAGCATTCATCATAAGGTGTTTCTGTCTTATTGTCTTAGAATGTCTAATCTGAGACAAGCAGCAACGCTGGTAGTTGATTTTCTTGTCTTGATGCTTTCTTAAACGCTTAGCGTTGGAGTTGAAGTCACAGCGTTGAAACGAGGTCAGCATTCCTTATAAAGTGATTTAGACTACTTGCCTTAAAATGACTAATCCGAGCCAAACTGCAACGCTGGGAGTTGATTCTGTTATCTAGATGCTTTCTTAAACGCTTAGCGTTGGAGCAATGGTCGGAGCGTTGGAACGAGATAAGTATTCCTTGAAAGGTGTTCCAGGCTTCTTGTCCTAAAATGGCTAATCCGAGCCAAATAGCAACTCTTGGAGTTGATTTTGTTGTCTGGATGCTTTCTTAAACGCTTAGCGTTGGAGTTGAAGTCAAAGCGTTGATCGAGATAAGTATTCCTCATAAGGTGTTTTAGACTTCTTGACTTAAAATGGCTAATCCGGGCCAAACAGCAACGCTGGGATTTGATTTTGTTGTCTGGATGACTTCTCAAAGGCTTAGCGTTAGAGTGAAGTGGAGCGTCGAAACGAGATAAGTATTCCACATAAGGTGTTTTAGACTACTTTTCTCAAAATGGCTAATATGAGCCAAAAAGCAACGCTGGGAGTTGTCTTTGTTGTCTGGATTCTTTCTTAAACGGTTACCGTTGGAGTTGATGTCACAGCGTTGATCAAGATAAGTATTCCTCATCAGGTGTTTCAGACTTCTTGATTAAAAATGGCTAGTCCGAGCCAAACAGCAACGCTGGAAGTTGTTTTTGTTGTCTGGATACTTTCTCAAACGTTTAGCGTTTGAGTTCAAGTCAGAGCGTTGAAACGAATTAGGTATTCCTTATCAGCTGTTTCAGACCACTTACCCTAAAATGTTCAATATGAGCCTAAGAGCAACGCTGAGAGTTGATCTTGTTGTCTAGATGCTTTCCTAAACGCTCAGCGTTGGAGTTGAGATCAGATCGTCGAAACGAGATAAGTATTCCTCATAAGGTGTTTTAGACTATTTGTCTTAAATTGGCTGACCTGAGCCAAACAGCAACGCTGAGAGTTGATTTTGTTGTCTGCATGCTTTCTCAAACGCTTAGCGTTGGAGTTGGCGTCAGAGCGTCGAAACGAGATAAGTATTCCTCGAAAGGTGTTCCAGACTACTTGTCCTAAGATAGTTAATCCGAGCAAAATAGCAACTCTTCGAGTTGATTTTGTTGTCTGGATGCTTTCTCAAACGCTTAGCGTTGGAGTTAAAGTCAAAGCGTTGATCGAGATAAGTATTCCTCATAAGGTGTTTTATACTACTTGTCTTAACATGGCTAATCTGAGCCAAACAGCAACGCTGAGAGTTGTTTTTGTTGTCTGGTGCTTTCTCAAACGCTTAGCGTTGGAGTTAAAGTCAGAGCGTCGAAACGAGATAAGTGATCCTTATAAGGTGTTTTTGACTAATTGTCTCAAAATTACTAATCCGAGCCAAACAGCAACGCTGGGAGTTGTATTTGTTGCCTGAGCGCTTCCTTAAACGCTTAGCGTTGGAGTTGAAGTAAGAGCGTCTAAACGAGATAAGTATTCCTCGAAAGGTTTTCCAGACTACTTGTCCTAAAATAGCTAATCCGAGACAAATAGCAACTCTTGGAGTTGATTTTATTGTCTGGATGATTTCTTAAACGCTTAGCATTGGAGTAATAGTCGGAGCGTTGGAACGAGATAATTCTCACTTATAAAGTGTTTCAGACTACTTGTCCTAAAGTCGCTAATCTGAGCCAAACAGCAACGCTGGGAGCTGCCTTTGTTGTCTGGATTCTTTCTTAAACGCTTAGCGTTGGAGTTGATTTCACAGCTTTGATCGAGATAAGTATTCCTTATAACGTGTTTTAGACTTCTTGATTAAAAATGGCTAGTCCGAGCCAAACATCAACGCTGGGTGTTGATTTTGTTGTCTGTATACTTTCTCAAACGTTTAGCGTTGGATTTGAAGTCAGAGCGTTGAAACGAGATAAGTATTCCTTACAAGGTGTTTCAGAAAACTTATCCTAAAATGGCTAATCTGAGCCAAACAGCAATACTGGGATTTGATTTTGTTGTCTGGATGCTTTCTAAAACGCTTAGCGTTCGAGTGATATTTAGAGTGGTGGAACGAGATAAGTATTCCTTTTAAAGTGTTTCAGACTGCTTGTCTTAGAATGGCTAATCCCAGCTAAACAGCAACGCTGGGAGTTGATTTTGTTGTCTCGATGCTTTCTCAAACGCTTACTGTTCGAGTGATAGTAGGCGCGTTGGAACGAGATAAGCATTCCTTATAAGGTGTTTCACACTCATTGTCTTAGAATGTCTAATGCGACACAAGCAGCAATGCCGGTAGTTGATTTTGTTATCTTGATGCTTTCTTAAACGCTTAGCGTTGGAGTTGAAGTCAGAGCGTTGAAACGAGGTCAGCACTCCTTATAAAGTGATTTAAGTTACTTGCCTTAAAATGACTATTCCGAACCAAACAGCAGCGCTGGGAGTTGTTCTTGTTGTCGGTATACTTTCTAAAATGCTTAGTGTTGGAGTGATATTCAGAGCGCTGGAACTAGATAAGTATTCCTTATAAGGTTTTTCAGACTACTTGTCTCAGAATGGCTAATCCGAGCTAAACAGCAACGCTGGGAGTTGATTTTCTTTTCTGGATGATTTCTTAATCGCTTAGCGTTGGAGTTGAAGTCACAGCGTTGAAACGACATAAGTATTCCTCATAAGGGGTTTTAGACTTCTTGATTAAAAATGGCTACTCCGAGCAAACATCAACGCTTGGGTGTTGTTTTTGTTGTCTGGATACTTTCTCAAACGGTTAGCGTTGGATTTGAAGTCAAAGCGTTGAAACGAGATAAGTATTCCTTACAAGGTGTTTCAGACTACTTATCCTAAAATGGCTAATCTGAGCCAAACAGCAATGCTGGGAGTTGATTTTGTTGTCTGAATGCTTCCTTAAACGCTTAGCGTTGGAGTGAAGTGGAGCGTCGAAACGAGATAAGTATTCCTCATAAGGTGTTTAAGACTAATTTTCTCAAAATGGCTAATCTGAGCCAAACAGCAACGCTGAGAGTTGTCTTTGTTGTCTGGATTCTTTCTTAAACGGTTCCCGTTGGAGTTGATGTCACAGCCTTGATCGAGTAAAGTATTCCTTATAAGGTGTTTTAGACTTCTGGATTAAAAATGGCTAATCCGAGCCAAAACAGCAACGCTGGGAGTTGTTTTTGTTGTCTGGATACTTTCTCAAACTTTTAGCTTTGGAGTTCAAGTCGGAGCGTTGAAAAGAGATAAGTATTCCTTATAAGGTGTTTCGAACTACTTATCCTAAAATTACTATTCTGAGCCAAACAGCAATGCTGGGAGTCGATTATGTTGTCTGGATGCCTTCTTAAACGCTTAGCGTTGAAGTGATATTCAGCGCGTTGGAACGTGAGAAGCATTTCATATAAGGTGTTTCGAACTATTTATCCTAAAATTACTAATCCGAGCTAAACAGCAACGCTGGGAGTTGTTTTTGTTGTCTGAACGCTTCCTTAAACGCTTAGCGTTAGAGTTCAAGTCAGAGCGTCTAAACGAGATAAGTATTCCTCGATAGGTGTTCCAGACTACTTGTCCTAAAATGGCTAATACGAGCCAAATAGCAACTCTTGGAGTTTATTTTGTTGTCTGGATGATTTCTCAAACGCTTAGCATTGGAGTGATAGTCGAAGCGTTGGAACGAGATAAATCTTACTTATAAGGTGTTTCAGACTACTTGACTTAAAGACGCCAATCCGAGCCAAACAGCAACGCTGGGAGTTGGTTCCGTTGTCCGGATGATTTTCTAAACGCTTAACGTTGGAGTGAGAGTCAAAGCGTTGGAACGAGATAAGTATTCCTAATAAGGTGTTTCAGACTACTTTTCTCAAAATGGCTAATCTGAGCCAACAGCAACGCTGGGAGTTGCCTTTGTTCTCTGGATTCTTTCATAAACGCTTAGCGTTGGGGTTGATGTCACAGCGTTGATCGAGATAAGTATTCCTTATAAGGTGTTTCAGACTACTGGTCTCAGAATGACTAATCCGAGCTAAACAGCTACGCTGGGAGTTGATTTTCTTTTCTGGGTGATTTCTTAAACGCTTAGCGTTGGAGATGAAGTCACAGCGTTGAAACGAGATAAGTATTCCTTATAAGGTGTTTTAGACTTCTTGATATAAAATGCGTAGTCCGGGCCAAACAGCAACGCTGGGAGATGATTTTGTTGTCTGGATGATTTCTCAAACGCTTAACATTGGAGTGATAGTCGGAGCGTTGGAACGAGATAAGTATTCCTTATAAGGTGTTTCAGACTACTGGTCTCAGAATGTCTAATCCGAGCTAAAAAGCAACGCTGGGAGTTGATTTTGTTGTCTGGATGCTTTCCTAAACTCTTACTGTTCGAGTGATAGTCTGCGCGTTGGAACGAGATAAGTATTCCTCATGAGTTGTTTTAGACTTGTTGTCTTAACATGGCTATTCTGAGCCAAACAGCAACGCTTAGAGTTGATTTTGTTGTCTGGATGCTTTCTCAAACGCTTAGCGTTGGAGTTGATGTCACTGCGTTGATCGAGTTAAGTATTCCTCATAAGGTGTTTTAGACTTCTTAATTAAAAATGGCTAATCCGAGCCAAACAGCAACGCTGGGAGTTGTTTTTGTTGTCTGGATACTTTCTCAAACGTTTAGCTTTGGAGTTGAAGTCAGAGCGTTGAAACGAATAAGTATTTCTTATAAGGTGTTTTAGACCACTCGTCTCAAAATGGCTAATCCGAGCCAAACTGCAACGCTGGGAGTTGATATTTTTGTCTGGATGCTTTCTTAAATGATTAGTGATGGAGTGATATTCGGAGCGTTGGATTGAGATATGTATTCCTTAGGATGTATTTTCGACTTCTTGTCTTAAAATGGCTTATCCAAACCAAACAGCAACGCTGGGAGTTGATTTTGTGATCTAGATGCTTTCTTAAACGCTTAACGTTGGAGTTGAAGTCGAAGCGTTGATCGAGATAAGTATTCCTCATAAGGTGTTTTAGACTTCTTGACTTAAAATGGCTAATCCAGGCCAAACAGCAACGGTGGAAGTTGATTTCATTGTCTGGATGATTTCTCAAACGCTTAGCATTGGAGTGATATTCGGAGCGTTGGAACGAGATGAGTCTGACTTATAAGGTGTTTCAGACTACTTGTCTTAAAATCGCTCATTTGAGCCAAACAGCAACGCTGGGAGTTGGTTTCGTTGTCCGGATGCTTTCCTAAACGCTTAACGTTGGAGTGAGAGTCAAAGCGTTGGAACGAGATAAGTATTCCTAATAAGGTGTTTTAGACTACTTTTCTTAAAATGGCTAATCTGAGCCAAACAGCAACGCTGGCTGTTGTTTTTGTTGTCTGGATACTTTCTCAAACGGTTAGCGTTGGAGTTGATGTCACAGCGTTGATCGAGTTAAGTATTCCTTATAAGATGTTTTAGACTTCTTGATTAAAAATGGCTAATCCGAGCCAAACAGCAACGCTGGAAGTTGTTTTTGTTGTCTGGATACTTTCTCAAACGTTTAGCTTTGGAGTTCAAGTCAGAGCGTTGAAACGAGGTAAGTATTCCTTAAAAGGTGTTCCAGACTACTTTTCTCAAAATGGCTAATCTGAGCCAAACAGCAACGCTGGGAGTTGTCTTTGTTGTCTGGATTCTTTCTTAAACGCTTAGGGTTGGAGTTGATGTCACAGCGTTGATCGAGATAAGTGTTCCTTATAAGGTGTTTCAGACTACTGGTCTCAGAATGACTAATCCGAGCTAAACGGCAACGCTGGGAGTTGATTTTGTTGTCTGGATGCTTTCCTAAACTCTTACTGTTCGAGTGATAGTCTGTGCGTTAGAACGAGATAAGTATTCCTCATAAGTTGTTTTAGACTTCTTGACTTAAAATGGCTAATCCGGGCCAAACAGCAACGGTGGGAGTTGATTTCATTGTCTGGGTGATTTCTCAAACGCTTAGTGTTCGAGTTGAAGTCAGAGCGTTGAAACGAATTAAGTATTCCTTATGAGGTGTTTCAGACTACTTACCCTAAAATGTTCAATCTGAGCCAAAGAGCAATGCTGAGAGTTGATTTTGTTGTCTGGAGGCTTCCTTAAACTCTTAGCGTTGGAGTTGAGATCAGATCGTCGAAACGGGATAAGTATTCCTCATAAGGTGTTTTAGACTACTTGTCTCAAAATGGCTAACCCGAGCCAAATAGCAGCGCTGGGAGTTGTTCTTGTTGTCTGAATACTTTCTCAAATGCTTAGCGTTGGAGTGATAATTAGAGCGTTGGAACGAGATGAGTATTCCTTATAAGATTTTCCAGAGTACTGGTCTCAGAATGACTAATCCGAGCTAAACAGCAACGCTGGGAGTTGGTTTTTTTGTCCGGATGCTTTCTCAAATGCTTAGCGTTGGATTGAAGTCAGAGCGTTGAAACGAGATAAGTATTCCTCATAAGGTGTTTCAGACTACTTGTCCTAAAATTGCTAATCTGAGCCCAACAGCAACGCGGGGAGTTGATTGTGTTGTCTGGGTGGTTTCCTAAACTCTTACTGTTCGAGTGATAGTCAGCGCGTTGGAACCAGATAAGTTTTCCTTATAAGGTGTTTCAGACTACTTGTCTTAGAATGGCTAATCAGAGCGAAACAGCAACGCTGGGAGTTGATTTTGTTATCTGGATACTTTCTTAAACGCTTAGCGTTGGAGTAAATGTCAGAGCGTTGAAACGAGATAAGTATTCGTTAAAGCAAATGAAAAATCCCTGCATAATTTTCCAAAAGAGATGCAAGAAGGATTTGGCAAAAGAGAAGCAAGGAGGTTCATAGTTTTTGTTTTGTTTGGAAATCAAAGCAAATGGTTATTGAGAAGACAAACATTTTCAAACAGAGGAGGATTTGAGGTGAAATCTTATTTGTGGGCCAAACGTATGAGTTTACGATCTTACCGTTCGGGCTTTGCTCAGCGCCTTACGTCTTCACAAAAATTCTAAAACCGGTAATGTCATACTTACGAGAACTAGGTTTTTTATCAGTTATTTATTTAGACGATTTGTTATAGTTTGGAACATCTTATACCGAGTGCATAGCTAACATATAGATATATATGTTACGTATATTGCAACCGCCAACTTTTGCCGGCTGAGTTAACGTATTGTCTCACTTAATTTAATTATCCCTAATTCAGACCAAAATAAAATAAAAGGGGCTACCACAGAGAAAAAACAAAATGCCGCTTTGCACTTGAAAAATCATCTATTCAAAAATGCCTATTCTAAGCCAAAATCCAGCACAAAAAGCACTACTTCCCAGCTAAAAAACGCGTTAACCTAGATCTGTTCTATTGACGAATAGAATAATAATAAAAGAGCTTTGGAAACACAGTAGATAAAATATGTGAAAACACCAAGAAACACCGTAACGACTAAAAATCGAGTTTTTAGTTCATAGACCTGTGTTTCCCGCAAAGCCTATGATTTCTCTCTCTTTCTGTCTTTCCTCCAAATTAGGACACGCAAAATGATTCTAGTGTATAGGCCTAGAATTTATACCAATCATTTTTAAACTTGTGTTAGAAGATTTCTCTATTATATGAATACTTCGGACAAATTGACGATTTTCACTCGTAATCAGGTACAAGAATCTCACAATTCTACCCTACTTTCATTCTTAGAATCCTTGAATGAGCCGATTCACAGAATAAAGAAAATTACATTGGGTGTTTTCGCATCCGAAGGTAGGTCTTGTCAAAATACAACGAATTTAATAGTTAAAATACAATGCAAATTAATAACAGGTGATTATGAGATGGCTGATTGTTTTACTACTCTTCACTCACAGGTTAATCCCTCAGGGGGCTGTGAGCTCACGCCTCGACTCTACTGCCTGGGCTCGAGAACGTCCGAGCCTCAGGTATCCCTCCGTGACCGGAGTGAGACTTTCGCTGCCAATTCGAGCAGTACAACTCCTCTTATTGTCTGTCTATCGTAAAGGCAGAAATCTATGGTTTTCCTGACTAACGTGCTCAACACTGTATTGACCTGGGGCTTTGGTATAACCTCTTTCTTGCTCAATACTGTTCTTGCAACAATCGCTTTCAACATATCAATGACTTTTATGACGGTTAACGTCTCAACACAGTATCGACCTGGAGCTTTGGTATAACCTCTACCTTGCTCAATACTGTTCTTGAAACGATAAATGTGAGAGTCGATAAGCATTTCCGGTCAAATGGACAAAATATACTTTGCACAAAAATGCTCAAAAAAGAACGCGCGCGAGAAAAAGCTCATGAATTTTCTGACACGGGAGTCGAGAATCGCAAAGTCCCAAAGGAGAATAACTCTTTCTGAACAGTCTCTGAGCGATACAATCACTGTGGAGATTCTCTTAGGAGTCGCTTCACGTTTGGAATTGAGTGAAGAATGTGGCAAGGAGGAGAGGATAGATCCTCAGTCCTTCCCACAAGGTATTTACAACTGCCTCCCAAATTAAGTGAGAACAATTACAACAAAAATATACACAGAAAGTTTGACGGTATACAGAAAAAAAATGAAAAAAAAATAAAATAAAATAAAAATTCTTTACAGGTTTCCAGACTCACGTAACGGTGACTCGCCTGATTTCTGTCTTTCTCCTGGTCGTCCTCGTCATTGATTTACGGGGCTTCGTCCTTCTTTTCTTCTTGGAAGGTACCGTTGTTAGGCAGGGGCCAAGCTTGGCCCGGGGTCCACGCCTTGGACCTGTCGAGATCGGCTGCCGTTTCACTGGGATGCCAGTGCCCCGGCTCTACAGTCACCTGCGGGATGCTGCTGTGTCTTCGTTCTCTCTCTTCCCTCCTGAGTTCCAAGAGCTCTCCTCGTCGCACCGCCCTCGCAAGCTCTCTGTCTCTCCTCGCATTGTCCAACTCAGCTTGTGTCTTCCTTTTGGGTGGCTTGACATTCTTATCGTTGAAGAGATCTGTCACGAATGCTTTATGCCGGTTTGATAGGAAATTATCAATGACCGATCCCGTACCGCAGACGGGCGATTATAACTCAAACTTTTTAGGTAAAAGATACCGAGGGAAGAACCACTCACTAGTACGTTCTTCCTCAGACTGCAATTTTGTTTTAGCTCATGGGCTAGTGGTAAACTCATTCGATGGGGGTTTTTGATTATTTGGAAGTTGAATGTACGGAAAGATGGAAGTTGCTGACTAATATTCACTGAAATATTCGCCTAAATTGATCGAACGCTTCTTATAGCTGTTGTCAGCCATTTGGCAATTCGAAGTCACATTTACATGTGACAGGACTATTTGCAACAGGGTTTTTGCAATACATTTTTGTGCAATAAAATTCGTGTAATAGAATCCGCTGAATTAAATCAATTGGTTTTTATGTTTCCTTGCCTTGAATTGACAATTAGGAAATGCCTTAGTTATTTTAATTCAGCATTTTATGCATATTGGTATTCCTTTAGAACGCATGGCATTGTTTACCATCAGTCAGCCTAATTGGAAAATGGTGAAATTGGATATGAAGAAGCGAAGGAGAAACATTGAACTTGAACCACAAGCCGGCAAGCGCATACGTGTGTGACAATGCCCTACGTTTATCGCAAGCCGAAAGACCGGGTGAACTTGAACTACAAGCCGGCAAGCGCATACGTGTGTGTGACAATGCCCTACGTTTATAAAAGTCGAAAGACCGGGTTGCAAGTTGTGTATGTGAGCGCAACTTTTCTTCCGTTTTCTTCTCTCTTTCTTTCTACATCCTTTCTTCGTTAAATCGCTTACTGACTATTATTATATTTATTTATAAGTTACAGCTAATAGACTTTGACAATTAATGTTGGTATGCGTTCCTTACTTTTGTAATGAAAGCATCTATAAATTTTTCGGTTTAGAATAATTAAATTTAATTATAAGGAAGACGTGAGAAATCACGAAGCATCATCGGATTTCTTAGTGCATGGAGAATATGCATGTATCCGCGCATACTTATTTAACTGGACTTTAAATGTAAACTGGTATGCGTACGATCCAGCTTATGCGTCTCTTTCTTATTCCTTTCTGTTTCTCACTCTATCCTTTACAGGGTACTTCATCGCTACTCGGATACATCCATATTTGTATGCACCTACAGAATTTTAATTTAACCCTCTGCCTAGTCATTTGACGGTTATCGTCAAAAATCGTCAAATGAGGCATGTAGAAAGGGAACAACCAACATTAGTGCTCATTTACGTAACGTGATGTGTGTAAATGCGACAGACCTGTATTGTATAGCTATTTCGAGGGGAAAAAGGGCCCCTCGATAGAAACTTTTTGAATAATAAGTAAATTATTATTAAAACATACACCAGTTGAAGTATCAGTACTAAAGTTGAAGAATATTCAAGAAAATTGCTCAAAATTGGATAAAAAGTGACAGGTTTATGATACGAAAACCATCATGTGGAACATAACCTCAAGAAGGAAACGTCAAATTGAACAAAATACTTTTGAGTGGAAGAATTGTTCAAAATTCATTTAACTTACATTTAATTCAAGGTGACATTGTGTATTAAAACGATTATTCGCAATATTTCATGCAATTTTCGCGCCTAAAAGATCATTTCATATTCTGCAATCCCTCGTGAAAAGAAAGACCAACTTAAGACTACAGTATAAGCAGGTATAGGCCTGTCTTAAAGTGATCTTAAACTGATCTTTTCTGGTCCCCAGAAGACTACAGTCCTTTTCTTCAAGCGAGCCGTTTAAACTCCCTATATCCCATCATTATTAGGGTCATCACGGTTCAGGCCCATAACCATAATTTTTACTGCTTTATGGCACCTTCGTGACGTCACGTTCTAAGATGACCCAGCTTCTTTGGGACCTTTAAGCAAAGCTAGTCTGTTGATACAGACAGCTATCCTTATTTCAGAGAGAGAGAGAGAGAGAGAGAGAGAGAGAGAGAGAGAGTGTGGTGTCTATTTCAATAACCTAAAAATGATGCAGATATAGGCTGACGGGTGCAGACTAGAAAAAGACCAAACGTGGTTTGAAACTGGTCTTGAAATGGTATTAAATTGACCTTTCTTTCCACGAGGGATAGTGGGAAGGAGAAGTTCTGTTTTCGTGACAGGTAACGAAGAAAATCATACAAAAAATGTAAAATTTTCTAATTTTTAATTTACTATCCTTCTTTAACTATTTAGGTTATAATTTTTTATTAAAGTACTTAAATTTTTTATTGATTATGATAAGCAATGAATGCTTCTTTGCGTAAAGATACGTCGCATTCTTCACACATGAAAATTATTCTTTTGATTACTGCTTTCATTTTGCAGACAAAAATCGTTTTAATACACAACGTCACCTTAAATTAAACGTAAATTAATGAATTTTGAACAATTCCTCCACTCAAAGGTATTTTGTTCAATTTGACGTTTCCTTCTTGAGGTTATATATTCCGCATGGTTTTCGTGTCATAAACCTGTCACTTTTTATCCACTTTGAAGCAATTTTGTTAAAAGTTCCCTTGATCACTTGATAAAAAAAAACTACAAATCATGAAAGATGTCGAGTCTGCAAAATGTAAGGAGAAATCAAAAGAACAATTTCCATGTGTGAAGAATGCGACTTACCTTTATGCAAAGAAGAATTCATTGCTTATTATAATCAATCAAAAATTTAATAACTCATACAAAATTATAACCTGAATAATTTAAGAAGGATTGTATATTCAAAATTAGAAAATTCTACATTTTTTGTATGAGTTTCTTCCTTGCCTGTCACGAAAACATAACTTATTCTTCCTACTATTGCAGAATGCGAAATTACCCCTTAGGCGCAGAAATTGCATGAAATCTCGAACAAAAACGTTCTAATACACAATGTTACCTTAAATTGAATAAATTTTAAACAATTCCTCCACTTAAAGGTATTTTGTTCGCTTTGACGTTTCCTCCGTAAGTAGGTTATGTTCCACATGAATATTTCGTATTATAACTCTGTCATTTTGTATCCAATTTGAAGCAATTTTGATGAATATTCTTAAACTTTGATACTGATACTTTACTTTTAATACTTTTTATTAATAATTTATTTATTATTGAGAAAATATGTTATTCAGGGGGCCCATGTACTTTTTTAATGGATACGATCCCGAAACTCTTGCACTGGCACTCATGTAGTTTGTATCGGTGAGGTGGTCACGTGGTGTAGATTGCAAAGTGGGGACATGCTAGTCAAGGCAGAGGGCTAAGTAACATAAGTTATAAGAAATGTACGAAATTCTAACATTCTTCAATAAGAATGCATATTGAAATGAAAGTCACTAGTAATATCTGCAACCGGGATTTGCGAGAATTCTAAAAGATTATACTGAAAACGCTCGAAGGTTTCCGCGCTGTTCCGTGCACAGCCGAGTGCACGACTATCAGACCAGCTGCGCAATTGTACCCGCCTCATGACCTGTGATTTCCCGCCAAAAGTCTTCAATCGTACATGTATTTGTAGTACAAAAATGTTTGTGAATTTGTGAAAAATGTTCGAATTGAAGCTTAAACAAATTTGAATTCGGAAATTTAGTATTTAAACTCTCCATAATTTACACATATAAGATAGAAGCTTTTAACACTTTTCAATTGAACATTTTAAATTAAGTGAAATTAAACTGTTTAACTTAAACTTTTACACTTTTCTGAATTAAACAATTCAAAGATTTCTGGTTAAAAAATATGAATCCATGCTATCGTTTTAAATGCCCTAAATTAAAACTAATCCTCTACTTTAACTTGCAATAATAAAAATATTAAAAAATGAAACAGGCCCCTCTTCCAACTTCTTGATTTGATTATACTCTCTACCTTTTACGGGTTTAACAGTCTATACATAACTATTACATATGTATATTCTTACAAACAATCCTTATATACTATCTTACCACCTATTCGCTACATCTCATCTTAATCAATATTCTTACTTCTAAGCGCTTGCGACCTTGCCCTGGGCTTCCGTTTCTCCTTATCATTATCAATCTCAATTCCTACTTAGAGAAACTTGAAAACACAAATTTCCTCTCTTCCAGTTCTATAAAAATCTTAAAAATAAAACAATCTTTCCGTAAACACAATAAAAATGTTGAAAACAAAAAAATGGCCTCTTCAAATTAAAAAAATAATTGCATCCCTTCCAAATCAATAATAAACTTAAAAATATATAATGTACTGCCAATTTAACAAAAATTACAAAATAAAATTTCCCAATTTCAAACTTGATAAAAATGTTAAAAATACTGAATTACCCAGTCTTTCACTCAATAAAAAATTAAAACAAACAAATTTCCTCTTTCAATTGGAAAAGCAAATAAATGCCAGAATTTATTCCCTTTCCTTTAAAATTATTATTTTGAAATTCAAAAGACTTTTTATAAATTAATCCTTTTAAGCTACATTATTTTTATTTTGCTCGTTTCAAGGCTTTCTATATCAAACATTTCAGTTTTATATTGTTTAGTTTTAAATATCTGAGTTATAATTATTTATTTTGAAAATTTTTTAATTAAAAGATTTCAAACTGAATGGGTTAAAGATTGAATATTTCAGCTGAAACAATATTTGAATAGGATTTTAAATGGAATAAAAGCGTTTAATTATGAATATATTAATTTTAAGTTATTTTAACATTGAAAATAGTTAATAAAGTTTCAATCAGACATTTCAATTCGCTCACTTATTAAGGCTTCCGTATTGAAAACGTTTCATTTTCAACGTCAAAATCTACAAATTGTTTAATTTTGAACAGAATCAGAATCGTATTGTATTGTACTTATTGTACAATTGCTAACACTCGAACTACAGTTCAGTTTTAAAAATCATTAATTAATTTATATTTATAGTGGATCAACTTGAAGCGTTTTTTATAAACAATTTTCAATTTCAATTCTAATTGAAAAAGTTAACAACTGAACTTAACATTTCAAAAATGTAGAAATCGAGCTTACTTTTAATTGCATTATATCATCTGATCTGAAATTTGTGATATTCCCACTAATTTTACAGATTTTTCTTCTAAAATTTCGTAAAATTTCCTGTCCAAAAATAAATTCACTGTCATTTCTCGGTTTCTCCCGGTCTCAAAAAAAATCCCGGTTTTCGATATAGGATTATCTCCTTTGGAATTTAGACACTGGAAAAGTCGTAAAACCTAATAAGAAAATTTGAAATTGTGATGAGAATTTATAATTTAGGAGTTTCACATTTCCATATTTATTATTTTATTTCAATTACTTTAAATAATGAATAATTAATCAATATTTTTTTCATCTTAATTTCAAGGCTGTTAGAGGGGTGCACAGAAATGGCGAAATCTTTGAAGCACCTAAAACTTAACAACAACCTACGATAATTCGGTTTTGAGGTTTTAAAAATGCACTTTCAAAATTGTCTAGACACCGGAAGGGGTTTCGCGGAGGCGGGAGGGGAAGTGAGTGTCCAATTTAAAAAAAAATACGGTACTGCTCAATAGTGAGAGTGAAATAGTGTAGCAAGACGTGAAGTGTAAAGGAAGTCGACTGACAGTTGATGACACTGATAGTTCGACCGTACTGGATCGCACTACGAAACTGCACTGTCAGCAAAAGTCGCATCTGCGTCTTGGCAACAGTATCACTGCAATTTGAATAAAAAATAAATTTGTTCTCAGAATAATTAGCGTGATCTCGGAACAGGAAAAGTGTACAAGTGATAAAAGGATGCCGCTGTGAATTCGCTGATAATAATCGATAATAATTTTGCAATTTTCTTCAAAATTATTTATTAAATTATTTACATATCTTATCAAGTTGAATATGCCGATTGTTTTTAAATATACTTAACTTCTAGTAATTTACGCGTAATAACACCCGTTAGAAAGTCATTTCCTCGCTGCGAACACTGCACAAAGCAAGCGATAGAAGCACCCCTCTCCATCGAGCAGAGTGGGGACTTCCAACCCATACCGGCATAGCACGCTCAACCAGCACTGAAAGCTAGTTCACTGGGTAACGGGCAGTGCTGCCAGGTCTGCGGATTTTTCTTCAGATCTGAGGAAATTTTTGCATGCCTGCGATTTTTGATGATTGTAGGGAAATTTTCTTAAAATCTGAGGATTTTTTTCAATTGCTCCTTTCTTTCAATTTGCTTCTATAAAACTCAATTTTCTGCGATGCCTGATGATAAAACGCTGAACGTAGAACTAGTAAGGAAAACGCAATCATCGGACTGCAAGGCACCGTGAGTTCTGAGTGGAAAAAATGTCAACCACCGACCATAACCGTTTCTGTTTCCCAGCCTCCCATTCATATTGCACGATTTGTTACTACAGAACGGGCTAATATCCGCAGAGTTCACGATCTAAAGTAAAGGTAATTTCTTCCTGGCGATGCAGAAGTATGCACGTGTCGCACCGATTTCGATTTACCGTCTAGTTACATTTGTGGGGGCCCCTAATTTTTTGGGGCCCTGGGGCCATGGCCCCGTACTAAAGGCGGCCCTTGGTATAGAGAATGGTTCGTCTCTTTCACTCTTATGGACTTCCTGCAGGCTCATTGCGTGATTATTACAGTCACATAATATGAGAGTGTAAAAGTTAAGTAATGTACTTTAGTGCTTCGTGTAAAAGAGTAATTTAACAAATAAATTTCATAGTTGAATATCTTTTACCATCAGTGAGAGAGACAAAGACGTGGGATCGAATTTGAAACGGAAGTTTCGCAACCTCTCTATCAAGTAAAATAGACAGAGAGAGGTTGATAGTTTCGAAAAAATAAGTATGAGTTGTCGTTCGAATACCTTCAGAACCTCTTTATCTACCTCATACGACAAAAAGAGAGGTTTGGAAACCTTCGATTTGATTACGATCACGCCTCATTGTCTATATCACATGGTAAAAAGAGAGGTCCGATCGGCTTCATGCAATGAAATTCCAATGCCGCACGTAAGGTGAGTGTGTACAATATGTTACGAGAGCTTCGTGCACATGTTTGGTTTAGTGTACGATAATTTTCAATTTCTATTTCTTAGTTAAATTCATAAAAATTCATATGATTAATGTGATGCTACAACTCAAATAGCTATTACAACTTGAATAGTTCATAATAGTATTATTAAATATTTAAAAAAAGTGACTTTTGAAATCTGAAGAAATTCTGAAGAAATCTGAAGAATTTTTTTGAATTGGTCTGGAGATTTTCTGAGGAAAGATATGGGAGAGCTGAAGATTTTTTTTTTTTTTTGCCACCTGGCAGCACTGACTAGCACTACAATCTGGCGGAGCTTGAATGAGATAGGCGACAACAAAATTTTAGGTGGGGACACTTAGCAAATTTTTTCTCATATATTAAGGTGATATACGCATGTAGCAAATATACCCTGCATATTATAATAAATAGATACTAAATGTATCGTTAATAGGGTTGTAAAGTTTTATGAAACTTTAACCAATTGAAAAGTTTCATGAGCCTTTGGAAACGTTTCAAAGTTTCAAACATTAGGGCGGGGAAATTCAAAATATAAAAAATAATATTAGGTATTAAATATAAACATTTAATAGTATCTTTTGTGTTTCAAACCTAATCGTTTCAACTCATTTAAATAAATAAATCGCGTGTTAATTGTTAATAACATGTAATTTTTGCAATATTTTATTGGAAAATTTTGAAAATTGATTTCAATAACATGAAAACAAATATCGTATTTATTACATATTTAGTTTTTAGAATGTTTCATTTTCAAAACGATTTTATTAAAAATGTAGAAACTTCGAATGGAAATGAATAAAATAACATCCTGCTATTTCAATAAACTATCAAGTTTACTTTTATAAATTGTTTTCTTTCAAAAACATGCTTTAATTTTTATCAGTGCTATATCGCTTCATATTTGAAATAAATATTTGATATAGAAATACATATTTGCATAAGAATGATCAGCTAGATCAGGATTAAGAGTACACGTTTATGTACTCATTTCTTGTTTAACTACTGCCCGGTACTTTTCGCATGAACCTTTTATATGAAGAATCATTCTCGTCCTATTTCTTAGATTCGTCCACGTATAAAAATTGCATTTAACTTTTACAACACGTCCTTCACTAACGTGCTGCCTAAAGTACTTGTGACGAACCATCTTTAAGATCTTACCCGGTAGTCCGGTACTCGGTAATCGCGCCTGTACTCGTATTTGTTTCTATTATCAAGCTTTAAAGTTTCAGCACGATTATTCCATTGAACAATGCCATTATATTACCTAACCTCAACCTGACATAAGTGCGCAAGCGCATACGTGTTTGTGAAACATTCAAACGTTTTAGAAACTTTTGTCCCATGAAACGTTTAATTGTTTCATGAACCTTTCAATGTTTGAATTAAACGTTTCATGGACTTACAACCCTACCTGATTAGAGTCACTGGGATGCAACAGTGGCGCCTCTTTTAGGCGGGAAGTTTAAATTTTGGCATTGAATACTTTTCCGCCATGTTGTTTCATCGAATCGGAGGCAACATTTGCAGACGGAAATTCGAATTTCAACCAATACGTGATTGCCATTAACGCGGTTTTCAGAGCCCCAATCACAGCTTGACCCACGTCGTCTTTGCTCCCTTGGCTCCTAGCCGCTCTAGTACATGGAGAATAATCATAAGGAGACCAAAGTATTGTAACCGAAAATAAGCACATTTTTATTGTATGAAAATGGCACCAAGGAATAGTAAGGAATGGTATCCCTGTAAGTGCGGAGTGGAACAAACAACGACCAAGAATTCCTTAGTGCTTGCCACGACTGAAAACTTGGTACCAGGATCGCGCACATGCGCACTGGCGGTTGCCAAGTCAACGATGTCAACACGCGTTGGAAGATTCGAACTTGTGTTTTGAACTCATGAAATATCAGAATGTTGCACATAATATCCTACAATATTTTGTTCACTGAAATTAACTTTATCCCTTACTTACGCAATCCATAAATGATTATAATAATGTTATTACAGTACTTATACTTTCTAGATCCTTTTCGTATTTTTGATGCCATTTTCCTTCTCGTTTTTAATTCAGGAATGTGATATACACCCAACAAAATAAAAATACAAACGAACATAACCTACGTATGCATCGAGATGTCAAAATATAACAACGGGGAGTAGATATAACACGTGACTGCGAAAACAGCTCTGCGCATGTGCACGATACTGAGACCAAGTTTTCATTCGTGGTAACCATTAACGAATTCTTGCACGTCGCTCGTCCCACCTCTGGTCAACAAACACATAGGGTGATACCATTCCTTCGTGTCTAGAATATTCGATTGCATTCGATCACGTGGGTCCTGTGTAGCCTGGACGGTGTCTTTATGACTGCAGGGCCGAAGCGTAATAGGGTGCAATTTGTGCGGGGCACACGGGCGGCCAAGCTTGGATCTTGGTGGGGGGCGTCCAAACTGCACTGAATATAGACGGTACCAACAAGGGTTTGGTCGTTAACAGGCGACTAATCTCTTAAGTCTTAACGCAATAAAATTTCTAAGTGGGCCTTTGCTCGTGTCTTTGTCTTCTGAGATTTTCCCCTCGATTTTCCCTGAATGTTCATCTGAAGCCCATTTCTTTCTAGTAATAAATTATCTTAAGGTTCTGGAATACTTGAATGTAGGCTTTATGGTCATTACACACACACACACACACACACTAACTCTTGAGGTCCTTTAAAAATGTATCCATAATCTCCCAGCAAGAACTATTTCTTGGACAAATAATTGCTGCGAATTTACGAAATCGAAAGTAGACTAGGTTAAATAACTCTTCTTTTTATTGTTTTACTCAAAAAGTCATTGAATACCGGAATATGTATATTTGTATATGCACTCCCCGACACACTCTGAAAAATGTATGATTAAATCAATCAAAGTTTTGTTGAATCGAATAAATAAATGCATTGCTATACAGTTAACTAAAGTTTGGAGACATTTTTCGCCGCCCTTGCCATATTTGGTGTCCTAGAACGGAATTGTGATAACATTATTTTGAATTTTTACTCAAACATGTTTCAAAAACCATGATTTTCAATTAAATTACATAAAAGTTACGTTTTTTATATTTCTCCATACACCATACACACCGTAAACGAAATTTTTTTAAAAATTAAAAAAAAAAATGATGAACGGAAATGGTTTTGTTCTATTTATATTATTATTCTAGGAGACATTTTTTCTCCACACTTGCTATATTTGGTGTCCTGGAACGAAACTGTGATATCAATCATTTTGAATTTTCACTCAAACATGTTTCAAATACCATGCTTTTTAATTTACATGGAAGTTACGTTTTTTAAACTCCTTACAAAACTCTTTTCGGGACAAGCCCACTATCAGTTACAGAACTTCTTTCTTTTAAACTATTTTTCTATCTAAAAACATTTTGGAAACAATGTATGTTAAAAATTGAATTCGAAAATTCGATTTTTTGAAAATAATTCATCATTTATATGTAGCTGTATTACGATCGCTTGTCTTGAAATTCACGTGATCCTCACATAAATCTCGCGGAATCTATTAAAATTCTTGAAGATTTAGATGAGTTTTTCACTGAAAAAATAGCTGACGAAGCTTTCAAAGAATATCTAACATGAGTGCGAATGAAATTTTGATGTTCATACTAAAAGAAAACTTTCATTTCGTGTCTCCAAACACGTTCATAACATACCGAATTTTAAACACTTTGCCTGTATCTGTCGCAAGCGCGGAGCGATCCTTTTCAAAATTGAAAATAATAAAAAAATACTTGCGAACAGCAATGGTGCCAAAGAGATCGTCAAACTTGACTACGATATCAATTGAGCGAGTGATTACGAATTTATTGGATGTGTCTGAACTGTTTGAAGAATTTGCCGAGATTAGGCAAGGCGAGCTACGTTGCATTCAGCCACGTTGCATTGGGCTAACTCCCCAACGCAACGAATTATGCGGTTACGTCACCAGTATCACGCAGTGGCACACTACAATAGGCCTCTCTCGGATGGAGGCCATGGTTCAGTTGGGAGTGGCAATAGGACTGAACCGAGACGACGACCAGGCAATAGCCCCGGACAAACGCGAGAACATAGATTTAAGTGATCGGACCAACTCCGGAGGGACATCCTTAACTGTTGGCAAAGAAGTTCAACTGCGCGAAGAGGATTCATGCAGAGGTTACATGAACGTTGGGTCAATATGCACCTGGAATATGCTCATAAAACGGCTCAGTATTTAAGAGATCAGGTATCCTTTTTGTGCAAAAACGGATACGGAGCTCTTTATCGGCCAGAAGAAGAGCATCACCCTCCAGCAAACATACCACCCGTTCCAGCAAGACCACTTTCACAGATAGCCGATAATGTCAACATGAGAAGCAGGAGATCTATCCACCAACAAGTCTTTCTCAGGATGGAAAAATTATCTGCAGCTGATAATGCTCTCCCCGATTTTCTCCTCGAAGATGTGAATCTCTGGAATCTGAACTGTGTAGTTTACGAGAAGGCGACGTCCCTGCTTAGCGACAATAGAAGTAACGATACTTCAGTACGCCTCAGTAAGACTCGCGAGCGTATTGCACAGCTTCAGATAGGTATATAGGTTTAAGGTATAGATATTTTAAATTGATCTAGAATTCTCGTGTTACTTATTTAAATAACACGTATATTCCGCAACACTGCTCCGACCCAGGCTGCTTCTGATATTTTGAACTTTCCACCCACATTTTACTTAGAGAAGTGATAAATAATGCAAGTTAACTAACATAGTTGTTCAAATAATTGATTATTGTTTATAACTATGTTCTCTTAGATAAGTGCTAAAAACTTGAAGTTTTTTCTGAACTCTTCAAATTTTTTTCCACTCTTCACTTAGTGAGGTAATAATTGATGCAAGTTGACAAACATGCTGATTTAAGCAATTAATCATTATTCATAACTATATTCTCTTTTAGTAATGCTAGAAAGCTACTTTTTTCCGAAATATTTGGTTTAGCTTTGACTTTTTGGTTATGACCAAATAATAAGTAAATCTCTACAAGAATCATTTTTTAAATGGTAGTTTATTGTTTGAAATAAAATATTTTTGCTCATTTTCCAATGTTTAAAAAAATTACACTAAGCAAAAAATCGAAATAGCTACCTCATTCAAATAAAAGTTATATTTATTATGATCCATGTAGAAAATTTAAAGTAAAGTTCAAACATCGGTTTTTTTCAGAAAAGACTGTCCACGAAGAAGAAAGACATAGTTCAAAACATGATTCTCTGATGTTTATTTATTATTTGTTCATAACTAAAAAGGCAAAGCAAATTCTGAAAATTACCTTCAATTAATTGATACTCTGCTATAATTGAAAAGTGAACAAAAAGTTGGAAATGTCAGAAAAAACTACAACTATCTATTATTAATATGGAAGAAGATGATTATAAACAATAATAATAATTTTTTTAAACAATTATGTTTACTTATTCGAAATAAATATCAACTTACTCCAAGTGAAAAGTGGACAAAAATTTGAAAAATTAAGTGAAAACCCGATTTTATAGCATTATTCAAACAGAATATTATTAATAATAATAAATTGTCCGAACAATCATATTTTTCAACACTAATTAACTATTGCCTCACTCTAGTTGACAATTGGACAAAAAGTGAAAAATTTTTTGAAAAAACTGGGACACTCAATATAAATTCTGAGAGTACCCTTTGAGTAGACGCTGCCAGACAGTACGACCGTCCATGTGAGAAAGAGAGTCTAGTGGGCGAAGAGTGCGTCCTTGTATTTTTTTGTATGTA